>OX380344.1:21632377-22352913 GCA_947425015.1 Pterostichus niger | reverse complement strand
AAACGCAACATAACAACAATGAGATAGCTCATATTGTTACAGGGAAAACAAGTTTTTTGCCGTTATAGCGAAACATTTTAGGCCGTAAATCGAAAAGTGCCTTAATTGAAAAGGACCGTTATAGCGAAATGCCGTATAAAGCGCGGCTGTATAGCAAGGTATGGGTGTATTATTATAAATGAAACATATTTTATTGTAATCTGTTTAAAATTTGTCCGTCAGTACGGTGGTGTGGATCGCGTTACAGCATCCTGAGTTCGAATCGCACTCAAGCTAAAAATTATATGAAATATCACACTACAAGTCTGTGAGTGCGGATTAAAATCCCGATGTACAGCGTAACATAAATAAATAAATAAATAAATTAAATTTTTCTAGGATAGACATATGTGTTCATTGTATGCTTGTACGTTATATAAGGTGTAGAGTGTCACGCTGAGTACAAAGTAAAAATGGTGGAACAAACGTTGTAAAATTATTACTTTTGATAGTATACTTATTAAAAATTGTAAGCGGTAATAATTATTTGGGAATTGTTAGTCGTTTCAATGACAACTTATTTCTAATAATCTAATGAATCAAAACGAAATATTTATTATGTTTTGTGGAACGAAATTGCATATTAAATTGTTGTGGAAGACAAACAATTTTTTTTAAAAATTGAGTGGTATTTAGGAAGATCAATTTTAGTTGATATATATATATATATATATATATATATATATATATATATATATATATATATATATATATATATATATATATATATATACAGGGTGTTTCACAACTTAGAGCAAAAAATTAAAGGGTATATTCTGTACGACGTACTGATCATGAAACAAAAAGATTTTTTTTAATTCGAAAAATTAAGGGTTATTTACCTAAAACATTTTTTGTAGTACTGCACTAGATTCGCTTTCCTATTAAACACAAACAATCAACTACGAGAGAATAATTACACAATTCAATTATTAGAAGTTATTTATAATAGAATTTTATTTAATTATTAACTTTAACGATATTAAAATGTCATTTAAAGTACTGGTTTCCATGGCACTAAATAACATCTTAATCACATGTTGACAAGTCGTGGCTTCCAACGTTATAGTCACAGCTTGAGATAATAAATGAATGAAGTTAGCTTCAGGCATCTGTCGTTGTAACTTAACTTTTCTTTTTAAATAATTCATAAAACTTTACATTTGTTTGTTGTCTTAAAAGGCGATCATAGATAAAGTATAGTAAATACTCGCTCAGTTCGAGTCAAATAATAAAAAAAAAACAATCGTAATTAAAGAAACGTTTATAAAACTTGTTACATAGTATACTATTAAATATGTGCAGTTTGTTGTATTTATCACTTTAGTGGTTAATTTGACAGTAATTATATAATATAATATGACCGGTTAATACTGTTTGGTAGAAAATAGTGAAAGGAATAATGAAATAGGCACAGCCTTGTTATTGAAATACAAATTATTAGAACAAGATCGTAAACCTAGAAAAAGCAAAATTTGTAACTTGCATAAAATGTCAATTTTATTATTCACTATTATATGCTGAATGGGGTAGGTGGCTCAGTGGTATCGAGTCGGCCTGTGGATCTTGAGAACTCTGGTTCGATTCCCACAGCCGACCAACAATTATCACCAATTTAAATTTACCCCTGTAGCTCCCTCTCCACTAATATCTTTGAGGGCCGTGATTTGATGGCTGGTAACCGCACTTCACGCGAAAAAATATATCACTTACTGAGATCTGCTTAGGCAGAGTGCCACACCCAGTTATGGGTAAATGGCGTGATGATATAATTATTTATATTTATTATGAGCTGAATTTAAAAAAAATACATTTCTCTTATATTTGAGAAATTTAGTTTTCAGTTTGAAATAATATTTAACTATTACTTTAATTTATTATTAAAATAAATAAATTGAAGAAAAACGATAAATTGATTACCAGAGCTGATCTCTAAACAAATAACGAATGTTGAATTCAGTAGAACATGAAACTGAACATTATACGCAAATGTTTATTCAGTATGATTTCATCGAAACCAATCAAATTTGTACGTGCGAAACTATCATTGAGCCACTCTAGCAGCAGATTAATACCAGCATTGATAACCAGCCGTAAAATTACCTCAAACAGTAAAAACTAAAAAAAACAAGCAATCTCGACTCACATATCCAATATTTAACAACAAACCGGAACAGTGCATACGATATTTCATCCCATCTAGCGAGGGCAGCATGCAATATCAGCCATTCCGTTCCGCGCGCAAACATCACTCACCGCTGATATCCTCTGACAGTGTTGCCACATCCGCGCTGCAACTGTTGATCACACCGCCCACATACATCATCGTTAGCTTTTAATGCGTGGCTGCCGTAACGGCCGAATAATAAATATTTAGTATAATGTACGCGTGTGCGAGTCCTGAGAGTTTTTCTTGATAGATGCCCCCATTAGGGAAAAGAGACGAGCCGCCCATGCTCACCGCTCGCGATGAAATAGACTGTATAATGAAGTGCGGTATTCATTCATTAGAGATGGTTTGCTTGACCGGGCAGACGCCAAATAGACTCAATTTTAATATGCTCTTATATTGTTGTTAATATTATACTTCGTTCGGCGGGATATTATAATGTTAAAAATACAGGCTGTTTCACAGCTTATTTTATCTACTCTTATTAAATAATGTATTCATTACTTATGAAATTTATGATAAATAATACTAATCATTATTGACAGTGTTAAGTAATAATTCATTACTCAACACTTCACGACCAATCACACGTCTGAATTTTCATTACTTAACACTTTAATAGCCTATCAAAAAATAACGATAATTGCCGCGCGTAAAGTATGCTATGAAACAGTGAAGCGCGCTATTGTTAATTATCTGTCAAAATTAGTTTAAAACGTTTTTGTTTACAATAATACTGTAATTTGTGTGATTATACATGTGAGTTATGGATTCTGAAAGCGAACAAAATGAAATTTGTACTACACCAGATATTGTAGAAGCCGCACACGTACGTTTCTTAAATTTACTGCCCGAAAAATCAAAAAAAAAGTATGAACAAGTTTATAAAGCTTTTATGGATTGGCGAATACGCAAAAATGTAAATTCCTTTTCGGAAAATGTTCTTATCGTATATTTTGGCGAACTTTCTGATAAATATAAATCATCGTCATTATGGGCTACTTATTCCATGTTAAGTAGTGTTAATATTTATTAAATAAAAATAAAAACAAAAAATTTAAGCAATCTGTCTTATTCATAATGTAACATAAAAAAATAATTGTAAAATCTTATTACATAATAACATATAGTCGTAGATAAAGTATAGTAGTCTATTCGCAAGTAATAGCTATTACTCACTCGAATGATTTACAACACTCACCTTCGGCTCGTGTTGCAAACTTCATTCTCTTGAGTAATAGCTTATATTACTTACTCATTGAATAATATACTATTAATCCTATATAGTATGGCTCAGTATACCAAAACCCGAGGGATCGAAATAAAATGATTAAAAGCTCCTCAAATATTAAACTATAAAATACTTTTACTTTATTTTCATATTTTATAACTACATAATTTGTAGGAGAGTTACAAAATTGCAATCTATACACATGTGAGGTAAAAAGGAAAGTTAGAAAATTTTTCGTAAATAAATAAATATATTCATCACTCCTTTTACCCATTACTGAGAGTAGCACTCCGCCGTAGCAGATCTCGGAAAGTGACATATTTCTTCGCGTGAAGTGCGGTTACCAGTCGTAAAATCACGGCTCCTAATTATTTTAGTGGTGGGGGAGCCACAGGAGTAGATTTAATTTGGTGAAAATTGATAGGGTACCCTGGTTCGATCCCCACAGCCGACAAACATTTTTCACCAATTTCAATCTACCCCTGTGGCTCCCCCTCCACGAACATTTTAGGGGCCGTGATTTGACGACTGGTAACCGCACTTTACGCGCAAAAATATATCATTTGCCGAGATCTGCTACGGCAGAGTGCCACACCCAGTAATGGGTAAAAGGCGGGATGATGATATATTTATAAAATTGATGGGGTACCCTGGTTCGATCCCCACAGCCGACAAACATTTTTCACCAATTTCAATCTACCCCTGTGGCTCCCCCTCCACTAACATTTTAGGGGGCGTGATTTGACGGCAGGTAACCACAAATCACGCGAAAAAATATGTCTCTTACCGAGATCTGCTCCGGGAAGTGCCACACGCAGTAATGGATAAAATACGTGATGGTATATTTATTTATTTATTTAAAATTGTTTGTCGGCTGCGGGGAGCCACCTACCCCATTTTTCGTGCCTTTAAATTATTTATGAGTAATGATACGCTTTTTACCTTTTAACGTATGTAGTAATTTTATCATCAATTACAAAAGTAACGACTGAAATATTATTCAATCTATTTGTTTCCATTTACTGACAAGCAATAATGAGTATTGAAGATTTATTAAAATAATAATTCTAAGCTAATGGATCAATTAGGAAACAACTAAACCTAAACCTAGAAAATTATATATCATTCCACATTAATTCCGGTAATGATACTGCTACTTTAATCAAATAATCTCCCGCTATATTTGTTCATAAACATTTGATTCCTAATAATGCGTCAATAAATATTTCAATACCTGATCAATATCCAGTGAACATACAAATGATGGAAATGAAATAGCATGGAGACACACATTCACGCACAGGGATGTAATAAGAATGTTTATGTTCGACTGTATTATAACTATTTTATTTATGACACTGTTTTGTGGCCTTAAAATAACACTTTATTGGACTTATACGATAAAATAGCAAAATTGAACTACTACCAACGTAAAAAAAGTTACTAAATTAATTAATTAATTCCTTTGCATTTAAAGAAATTTATTTTATTTCTAATAAGTTTCTTCAAAATTTTGAAATGTATAAATTATTTCTTCCATTTTTTATTTGTTAATTAGACAGTTAATAATTATTACAAAATTAGCTAGTTATTGTTTGGCTCTGACCTAAGTAATGTTACATCTTAATCTGCACTTAAAATTATATTTATATTAATTCAAATTCTAATAATTATAAGAATAAAGAACGTAGACACTTGATGTAGTTTCACAAAATTATTTATTAACAAAGTTGATCGATTTCGGCTTATTAGGCCATCTTCAGAACGTTGACTGATTAAAACAATATCAGTAATAACATAGGTTATCAACTAAAGAATTCTAACATTAATGCAGCCTATTATACTATACTATTATTATAAGCATATTTTAGTCAATAACAAATTAACCGTTAAAGATAAATTAGATAATAGTAGTATTTATAAACTAAATTGTAACGATTGTAACGCTATTTATATTGGTCAGACAGGGAGATCTTTTAAGATTAGGTTTTACGAACATATGAGATCCTTCAAATTAAAAAAAAACTGACTCCAATATAGCGATACCTTTGAATGAAAAAAATCACACCTGCAACATTGATAATCTAAAAATTTTACACTTTACCAATAAAGGACGCAGAATGAACTTCTTAGAAGCATTTTAAATTCAGAAAGCTATTCATAGCGGCTTAAATGTCTTCAATGACCAGTTGGATTTGTTTCATTCGGTTAGTATTAAGATCTTTGTAAATGAACTTTACCGTTAATCACTGTACTATATAAACTGTGTGTAACTTGTATTTTAATCAGTCAACGTTCTGAAGATGGCCTAATAAGCCGAAATCGATCAACTTTGTTAATAAATAATTTTGTGAAACTACATCAAGTGTCTACGTTCTTTATCCTTATTCATAATGTTTCACCAAGTGCCAACGGCTCATACTTTTGATATTATTTCTAATAATTATGTTGAAAACTGGAAGCATGGTGACCAGAGTTTAATTTTGTGCACTTGATCTGCCAAAATGACGACAGTCGAAATATAATGTATGACAGAATAAGAAACGTTTCTATTTGAAATATTTGATGATATTAGGGAGGGTTTCAAAATGATTGCAAACAAAATTAAGCGAATAAATTACTTGATATACTGATTACAATGCAAAAATATTTTTTTGGAAATTCGCAATAATTATTGCACATTAGGAAATATTTTTCGTGCTGGACTGATTGGTTACAGTAATGAATAAGAATTAGTAAACATTAAAATTTATTTAATTCAATTAAAATTCTTTGCCATAAAAAATGTTTCTGCAAGTAATGTGCAATTATTTTTCGAATTATGTTTGCGTTGTATTCAGTACATTAATAGTTATTTACGTAAAAAGTCAGGAAAGTGTTCAATTACAGGATGAGTAGATAGTTTCATGCCGAGCGATAACGAGGCTTGAAACAGCCTACGAATCCTGTACGACGTTTTATTAACGTGTTACGTATAACATTTTACCTGAAACTTATACAGGGTGAGCCTGGGAAGACGCCCCCACCCCCCTTTAACTTTTTTATTATGAGTTATAGAAAAAAATGGTTCATATGAAAGTTTTATTATTTTAAATATACTATTTGATGGCAGATGTAGATATTTTTTTATAAAGTCAGGTTTACAAGATACGACTATCAACTTTTATTTTTTAAATAGCAACCTATAGTTAATTTACTAAAATAAAACCGCCATTTTTTTCTCTTTTCAACGGTGTATTAGTTTTTATTAATGTATCTGAAAAAATTCGAGAAAAATAAGAAAATTGAGAAATACTAGAAATAATTTTTATACAAATATTATAGGTGGCTATGTGAAAATAAACAAAATGTAACAGTGTTAAATTAATGTCAAAAAAGTATACATTTGCTGGTTACTTTATTTAACACATTATGCCGGTAATGTTCGGAATTATTTAAATAATCACTGGAGGGGACAATGGATAGGACGAGGTGGACATATTTCATGGCCAGCAAGATCTCCTGACCTTACGCCTATGGACTTTTTTCTTTGGGGATACGTCAAGGATCTTGTCTACCAGAAGATACCTACAGATGCAGAAGACATGAAAGAGCGTATTCGAAATGCTTTCCAAAATATTTCGCGAAACATGCTGGCAGATGTTCGAACACATCACGTTCAACGCTTAAATTTTTGTATTACAGAACATGGTCGTAATTTTGAACATTTGTTTTAAGTTGTTTTTGTTACTGAATTTGTTGCTTTAGTTTGTTAAGTTGTATAACACTGTTACATTTTGTTTATTTTCACATAGCCACCTATAATATTTGTATAAAAATTATTTCTAGTATTTCTCAATTTTCTTATTTTTCTCGAATTTTTTCAGATACATTAATATAAACTAATACACCGTTGAAAAGAGAAAAAAATGGCGGTTTTTATTTTAGTAAAATAATTATAGGTTGCTATTTAAAAAATAAAAGTTGATAGTATCTTGTAAACCTGACTTTATAAAAAATATCTATATCTGCCATCAAATAGTATATTTAAAATAATAAAACTTTCATATGAACCATTTTTTTCTATTACTCATAATAAAAAAGGTAAAGGGGGGGCGTCTTCCCAGACTCACCCTGTATATTTAAATTAAAAGAAATATTTGTCTTACATATTCAGTCAAAATCTATTTCAGGAGAAATTGGTGAGGCTGCGAAAAATATTTTGAAATTTTGGGGGTTCGCAATGACAAAAACGTTAAGAACCGCTGGTCTACACTTTGACCATTCTACTTACACTTGATACGTCCGTGCTCACGCACGAAGACAAGTGAACACTATTCTGCGATGCGTGAAATAGCACAATGCGTACACATTTGCGATAATTACAGTGAATTAATTCGATTGTGCAACATTTAAGTGATTGCTCAAATTGATTACAATGTCTTCCGCGGGCGCAAAACAATAGAAGCGCGGCCTTGCTTAAAGTGATGCCGCCTCCAACCTCGCCGCCGCCCAGTCCCCGGTTACCTGCCACATTAGCCATTAGCGTCGGAAGTGGGGATTACAGGCGTAGATTAATATTAAGTGAGTCATCGCGGATATTATTATACGAGCAGATTATGTTGGACTATTTTAGAAACTGTCAAAACGGAAAACGCAATTTAATTATTAGGTCGTTAATGCCAAGCGCGACATTTATATGATTTTATTAATTTCTGTTTTATCTACACATTGTTTAAATCAAATTTACCTTTGTTTTAACTGTCAATGTTATAGAGCTCATAATTATGATCAAATTCAAATATAGATATTTCTGAATTATATGGACTACAATTGGAACAACTCAAACTATTTGACAGCACCTGGCAACATCATACATTTTAAAAGTATAATTGTCTTGTGTGATGGCCGCGCGGGTTGAGGGCCTGACTGACAACCCTAAGGTGGATTCGGTCCCGCCCTTGGCGGCCATACAAAGGACATATCGGCATATGACCTAAGTAGTTGGTCCGATATATATAATAAAAAAGTAAAATTTTACTATGGTAATTTCATATTGACTCTGATTCAAATAATTAAGTACTCATTTGTTATCATAGAAATAATTAAAATGATAGTATATTATATAACAGTACTATAATAGTAGCCATTATCATCGAGTAGTGTATAACATACAAGATTTTATCTAATTTTGATTCATAATAATCACAAACTAAATAGGACTAATTTCATATTGCAATATTTTGTAAATTATGGAGATGGAAAAATGTTAAAATTTTACGTATAAAATTGTAAAATAAATACTTCTTTGAAACAACCAAATGTTTATTTTATAATTGTTTATTTAATAATTAATATATTTTTTCTACAACTGCTATGAAAAGTTGACAATTACGCTCTCATTTGTCATCGTAAAGTTGACGTTTTCTGTGAAACAATCGAAAAATATCTTTGTCGCGCGTCTCCAATGGCAATCTGCGAAAAAGATGTTAAATGCGCAAGTTTACAATGGCAACGCGCGATAAAGATATTAAATACGCGCTTATTTCAATAGTTACCAGGGACACAAGCAAAACAGAAATTTGTCATATTGACAGTTGACAGAACGAATTTATTTTCTGTACACAAGGTTTTTTAATAATTTAAGATGCAATTGTAGAAAAAATTATGTGTATATCACGAGCGTAAAGTGTCTTTGATCCTCTTGCACTATTGCAGCACTCGCCTTCGGCTCGCGCTGCAATTACCGTGTTCGAGTAACAAAGAATCACTTCACGTTCTTAATACACAAATAACTATTTTATAGTTTCATATTTTTAACTTAAAAAATATCAATAATATATAACATATTCCAATTATAAAAACAATAATATCTTGTTTGAAAAAAATCCTTGTTCAAGTGTCAACTTCATATTCACCTGAAAGATTTTGAAAATAAATGAGCGACAGTGATGTGCGAAGATAGGAATGTTTGGTGAAGATTAATTGCAAGAATAATACTGTCAAAGAAATTATTTGGGAGATATTTTGGCAAAATGATTGTCTGAAAAATGATTTGGAAGACATTTTGGCAAAATGATTATCTGAGACTTGATTTGAGAAATACTTTTGGTAAAATGACTATCTGAGAATGATTTTAAAAATATTTTGTGAAATGGTTGTCCGAGAAATAATTTAGGAAACATTTTGGTAAAATGAAAATCTAAGAAAAAATTTGGAAGAAATTTTAGACAGATTTCTTTTATATTGTTATTTGATTAGAATTCAAGGTCGCATCAGAACCTTCACTCTGTTGAAAATCGTACAAATGCTTATTTAGAAAATGGAAAAAGACAACAGGAATGTAAGTGAAACATGTGAGGAGGTATCTGAACAATCTAAGAAATTACAAAACAAGACGAACTGGTAATTGGCAAAACTTGAACCGTATTATATTATAAGAAAACAATGTGTGAGTGAATACCTACTTTAAGGGTTCATGCTACTCCATTTGATAGAATATAAACTGATGTTATTATCCTCACTACTATTGAATAATAAAGATTCTAAAAAATACCTAATTTAAAAACAAAAATCTCTGTGAAAATTTTCCTGCGAAAAGTTTCAGCCGATATAACATTTCCTTTCAGTCTATAAATAAGATTTTCCGAATCTGATTTCACATTCGAATAAACTTGATATAAAAAACTCGCAAAACCAAATAGTCGCATTAGCAGCGTGAGCAGAGGTTGCATCGGTGTATACTCAGTGTAACTCCGTGTAGTTTTATTTACACCGCAGTGTAAAAAGTTAATCCTGTGTCGTTGGCCTGCATTCGCAGATTACACGCTGTTCCGGACAGCAATGGCGGCGGTGCGGTCTCTGCTCTGGCGTCTGCTAATAAAGCAAGCGTGGTTTATATTTAATTGTACTTTTGATACCGCATAAACTAAAAACATCATAATGCATTCATAATTTATTATTATCAAAAACATTCAATCCTGGCCGAAATACGTTGGTGTATGATGAGTGGGAAACTGATGAAATAGTTTGTTGGTGAAGTGCGGTTACCAGCCGTCGAATCACGGCCCTCAAAGATGTTAGTGAAGGGGGAGCCACATGGGTAGTTTTATTGAGGTGAAAATTGTTTGTCGGCTGTGAGAATCGAACCCGGGTTTTCTAATCCACTGGCCGACTCGATACCACTGATACACCTACCACATACTGGTAGTAAATGCGGGGAAACAAAATGACTAATGCATCCCCCACACATTTAGCAACTATTAATACCGAAAAGGATATTTTTGACTCAATAGCAAATGAAGGAATAACTGATGAATGTGATGTTTTTCATTAAAATATTTTTTTTTGTTGCATTAATATAATTATATGTTTATTTTGTTGTTTTTTTTTAAATATGTATTTATAATTATTATTATAATAAAAAATTGTGACCATTCTTTTGACACTACAAACACTAATTTATCTGATGTTGTATAATGACTATTGTAGTGTTTATAATTATAATTTTAATTAATACATTAGAAATAACTATTAAACTAGTGCTATACACTTAATTTAGAGAATATTGAAAAAAAATCTATTTGTTTTATGATGAATACGACACATAATTTACCGAATGTCCCAAAAAACAAGCTCATTGTCATGTAGAACACAAATTTAGAATTATAAAATTAAAACACTTGGTATATTTCATACCAAGTGTTTTAATTTTATAATTTAAAATGTTTCACCATGTGCCAACCACACAAACAATTAATACAAATTTAGAAAATTTAGAAAAGAAATTTGAGGTCACTCCGGAAATAATATACTTTTCATATAGTTTGAATAGTTTTTCGATGTAGTAATATCAATGTAATAATGTTTTTTGAGGGGTCTGCTTTTTGGAACACCCAGTATACCCTTAATTTTTTCCTGAAATTATAAAAACACCCTGAATAAAAAAAGAATGTTCTAGTTTATACTGACACTTAAAATTATGTAACTAGATAAATAAAATAAATAAATAAGTGATTATATGTCAGTTTAAATAGTTTTGACATGTTGGTTATATTGAGGGAGAGAAACGCATGAATGACTTAGGAAAAAATTTATAAATAAAACTGGATTATGAATTGTGAATGAAGCGAAAATGGTTGACTGGATAGGAATATTTGACGAAGATTAATTCTTTCCAACGATGTTAAGCTTACTATATTTCTTTAAATAAGACAAGATCAGAAATATTATCATCTGCAGCATTATATGAAAGGTAGTGCAATATTAACAACTTGACTAAATATCGTAGTACCAGAATTATGTTTCACTCTAATTCTGCATAATTTACGACTTGAAACATAAAATTCTAGGATGAATCTCAAGATAAAAGTTTAATGAATGTAACAAGAGCTTTTGCTACTCTATTTGAAGAAGCATGACATATGGGGTAGGTGGCTCAGTGGTATCGAGTCGGCCTGTGGATTTTGAGAACCCTGGTTCGATCCCCGCAGCCGACAAACAATTTTCACCAAATTAAATCTACCCCTGTGGCTCCCCCACCACTAACAACTTTGGGGACCGTGATTTGACTGCTGGTAACCGAACTTCACGTGAAGAAATATATCACTTACCGAGATCTGAACGGCAGAGTGCCACACCTAGTAATGGGCAAAAGGCGTGATGATATATTTATTTATGTTATTTATATGATTTTTACAGAATTGTATAAGTTATCATTTTTTTCAAATGTATTTTGGATGTAACAGTTCTGATGCCCTGTAACTAAATATATTAATAGATGGACATAAAACAATTGGATATATTTTGAAAAATGTGTATCTCTGAAACTAATAATGATACGGGTGATGAAACAATAAATAAAATCAAGTTAATTTTGTTTTCGTTTTTAAGATATATGACTTGTTTTATATCATGTAATGTAGAAATTATGTTTCCATTTAAATTATGATCAAAGAGAAACTATTTGCAAGCCAATTTAAGAAGTTTGATTAGGTAGCTACATAATAGTAATTAGTTGGGTAAACTATAATGTAAATGGTATCTCAGAACTTGAACCAATTCGCAATCAAGTTAATAACTTAATAAAACCTCCACGGACCATCAAAGTGGGCATGGAAACTTGTCGGACCTTAGCCTGAGGGACAGACAAGCATAGGAGGAAAAAGAAGAGAAAGAAACTAATTAATTATCTCATTTCAATTCCATTTAATTAATCGTAGTAATCGACCAAAATGAATTCAGGCTTAGTGCTTAAATATGTTTAAACCAGTATTGAATATTCAAATGGGGAAAACTCGAAAAATACCGTTAAATTCGCCACCCGTTCATTTAGGGATTATTACAATAATCCCCTTCGCTAACGAAATTTGGCGGGAAACAAAAGCGAATCGCTCGAAGTGCGTAAATCAAAATACGTCCTCCACGCACGATGCGAACAAAAATTTTAATTAAAATTATAAAGCTCCCGTTATTAGGTTATTTAAATATTTTTCGTTCGCTGCCATGAAAATTGCGATTTTGTTTTCTTTCATTTGTCTCGTTTATGGTTTACTTTTCCTTCGCTTGTTCATTGTTTACCGGAGAGGAATTGTTTTGTTTTGATGTTTCCAAATACAGCTTACCGAAAAAACATTAACGACCCTTGTGCGTTTATTTGTTGTTTGCATTTGGCCTTCTATGAAATAATGACACATACTCATCTATCTAAACTTTATAGATTTAATTCACATTAAAAACAGAAACATATGTTTCTTTCCATCATACTTATACTCTTAATTTTATTAAACATTATATTTCATCTTCCTAAAATATATTGCCATGTACAAACTCAGATTTTAGGTGCAATAAAGTGGTTTTAATTAACTTTAAAATGTTATAACCATAATTTTAGTTAATCTTGAACCGGACGCCTATTTTTTCCGCTGTCAAACGTTCCTAAATTATTATAATGACAATTTCATTCATAATTTTTCATTCAATCAAATGACAATATTTTGCTAAATTGAACTAATCACATTAGTAATAAAACTACAATTTCACTAATGAAAATTGTTGCAAATCGTTGCATAGATATATTTTGAGTAGATTAATATTGTTGAATTTTATTTGACTTTGTTTACTTTGCTTAGTTATGTCAAAAAAGTAAACAATATAAATTCATCACCAAGGTAATAGTAGTTGTTTTAAAAATACTGCAGGTAAAATTTACTTACCGAGATCTCCTACGGTAGAGTGCCACACCCAGTAATGGGTATAAAGCATGATGATATATTTATTTATTTATAAAAGAGCTTTTCAATTTTCAATCGGTGCCAAGCTTACTAATATTTATGAAATATCACAAGATCAAAAACATTTTCATCTTCTGCACTATAAGAAATGTGGTGTAATACAACTTGACTAAACCGTACCGGAATTATGTTTCACTCTAATTCTGTATAATTTACGACCTGAAACACAAATTTTCTACTAAATATACACATGTGTGCCAACAATAAAACGACCACAACATGCTTCTGATTTCGGCGTTACAGTTTACAGTTTTAGTTTCAGTTTCAGTTCACAGAACTACGACTGTGTTTGCTAATTCAGGCGGGTCCGGTTCTAGCGTCACCGGAAAACACGATTCAATTTCCGTATCCACAACCGCCGCTCTTTCATAGCTACCTTGATTTAACGCCCACAATAGCATTACTCATTTATGTCGAACAATGGGGAGAAATTTACCATTATTTTTTCTATAAGCTTTACGGCAAATACGTCATCGAAATAAACTTCGCCTCTAGCAGAAATTAAGCTTTTTATATACAGGGTGTTTCACAACTTAGAGCAAAAAATTAAAGGGTATATTCTGTACGACGTGCTGATCATGAAAACAAAAAGAATTTTTGTTTAAATCGCAAAACTATTTTCCATGTTTCCCAGGCCAAAATTTTTCGTTGCCACTGCCACTGGGTGGATGATTATGTTAAAGTTATTAATTAAATAAAATTCTTTTATAAATAACTGCTAATAATTGAATTGTGTAATTATGCTTTCGTAATACGTCCTAGGAAAGCGAATCCAGTGCAGTACTACAAAAAATGTTTTAGGTAAACAACCCTTAATTTTTCGAATTAAAAAACAAATATAATCATATATCCCTTCTACCAGTTTGTGGTGTACGAATTTTGTCCATTCCTTTTTGTTTCTTGCTAATACTTTGCCTTCTTTCCATGTTACTCCCTTGTTGGCTAATATTTTTCCTATTACGTCATCCCAGGTTTGATTAGGTCTTCCTCGTTTTGTTCTTTGTTGAATTATGCTTTTTAATATATTTATTTTAAGTTTGAATAATTCGATTAAGAACTATGTCATATTTATGAACGATATTTTAACGCAGTGGTATCGAGTCAGCCTGTTGATCTGGAGAACCCTGGTTCGATTCCCACAGCCGACAAATAATTTTCACCAATTTAAATCTCCCCTTCTACTAACATCTTTGGGGGCCGTGATTTGACGACTGGTAACCGCACTTCACGCGAATAAATATATCACTTACCGAGATTTGCTTACGGCAGAGTGCTACACCCAGTAATGGGTAAAAGGCGTGATGATATATTTATATTTATTTCAATATAGCTACAGTGAAGAGAAGCTCACGTTTAAGATTACAGCAAAAAATTGAGTGATCATAAAAAACAAAAGAAAAAAGTACTAGCAATTAAAATACTTATTCGTCAGATTCTTTTTAACTTCTTTTAATTAATGAAACCCTTCGGCTTTTAAGAAGATAGCCTACTATTACTTGACATACGAGAAAGATCTGAAAAAATGGCTTTCGTAATTAAAAACGTCTAGTCTTAAAAGTCTTGGCAATACAAATCTAAAAAATATTTGCATAAGTTTCTTTAAACAGTTCTTTCATTTAGAAACTCTGAAAGACATTAATTAATTTCTAACTGATGAAAGTAACCTTGACCATCAATATAAAATCTAGGTCCTTTGTTTATCACTTTGTAATTATTTTCATTTTCAGGATAAATATTATAACATTTTAATGGTTATTTTCGTTTCTTGTTTGTAGCTATTTCAGTCCAAAATACATAAAGTATATTCAGAATTTATTGTATGTGATGTTATCAAAAATATATTTATCCTTCCTGTTGTCAAACATTCGTAATTATTTTAGAGAATAATGTTTGAATGAAAATGGTTGAAAATTCATATCGCAAGATAAAAGAAATCAGGGAAATTCGTAACTAATAATGTTTGTCCGGCAATACGATGGTGTGATTATCGTTACGGTATTTGAATTGTAAAATCCTGTGTTCGAATCCCGATCAAGTTATAAATGAACTACCACGTTGCAGCTCGGTGAGTTTCCGTTGTAAAGATAATTAAATATAGATATATCATCACGCCTTTTATCCACAACTAGATATGGGATTCTGCAGTAGCAGATCTCGGTAAGTGATATATTTATGGCGGTGAAGAGCCGTTTAATCACGGCCTCCAAAGATGTCAGTGGAAGGGGATCCATAGGGGAAATTTAATTATACACTGTAGCAGAAACTAATTAATTATCTGACTTTAAAATTAAGTTATATAACAAGGATTATTTTGATAGCTAAGTGGTTTTACAGCGAATAATATACGCATACTATTTGTATATTCATAGTAACCATATCAACTGATATTATGTTTTATCTGATTTTATAATTACGTGTCAAAATATCTCAAATAAATCATTATAATAAAAATCGTACGACACTAAGTAACAGCCAACACAATAGAAACATTATATTAAGCATTGTTACCATGGTAATATAACAATTTGATTTACCTAAGCAAAATTAATAAGTGGAATTTTTTTCATGTCAAATATGTCAGTATGGCTTTTAAAAATTGTTTTTTATTCTTAGTTTTCAAATTGCAATGAATCTATAAATTGGATATATCATAACTTGATTATTTTAAGCAAAATATAAAACACAAATTATTTTTACATTTTGTGTTGGTGACGTTTGGATTTTCTTACCGAATCTACCCTCGAGCATTAATTCATACTCGGGAAATTTTTATATCGTGCAACAACGTAACCTGCATTCAACTCGTAGAAATTAATACGTTGCTAAAATGGACTAAAAAATCCAAAACAATCAATGCCCTATCCCCTAAAGTCTAGGGTGATTATAAATGAATGCTGAAGAAACTTAGATAATTTGAATATCAGTCTAATTTATTTTAAAATGTTACAATTCCGACGTTTCGGCGATAACCATCTCTTCAGGGATATGTAATGTTTAATAATTGTCATAAACAAATTGTTTAAAAAAACTTATAATTAGTCACAAATTAAAATAAATAATGTTGTTCTCATTCTTGTACTAGATTTAAAACTGTGATAATGATTTTTTGTAATGTTCCTTTTAATGTGTTTTATAGTTAATTGTTAAAAGTTGTTGTAATTTTTAAACATTTTTGACTATTCTGTTAATTTGTGACTAATTATGATAATTTTTTTTAAACAATTTGTTTATGGCAATTATTAGACGTTACATATCCCTGAAGAAGGCGATGGTTATCGCCGAAACATCGGAATTGTAACATTTTAAAAATAAATTAGACTAATATTCCATTTATCTAAGTTTCTTCATTATTTAAATAGTCGATCATCGTATTTACTATAAATGAATATTGCTGTAGAATTTGTTCGATTCGTGAAAAAGTCAATAAAAATACTTTTTTTACATATAGCTTGTAAAATTGTGAAATGAAATATAAAATTATACAAACAGTACATACTAGATTCTTGTTGGTTTACTGTAATTTTTTTACATTATTTTTATTTATTTATCAGCTAGGATGTCATTTATAATTTAACAGCATGCTATCAAATTTTGATGTGAATCAAAATAATAATTTGTAAAATGAATCTAATATCAATATGTAAGCAAAAAACGTGTGCAACATATCATGGAAGAATCTTTTTTTCATTTATTTGACTCGCCGTCGTGCATCAAATTATTGCTCTAATTACTAAATAATTGTACAAATAACTACTGCGTCCTAGTTCAACATATTGCCTCTGGAATAGCAATACGACTCATCAGTTTGCAGTATTTATAATTATTACAGAAGCTCTTGTGGTATATCACATCTCTTAACATACTGTGACGTCACCCGGATTAAGGTTCGTCAGTTCGAATCCGCCTGTCGACAATGTACGATTTGTCGTTAAATATAAAAACACAGTTACAGGTATTTATCACACTCGGGAGCTATAAGTTAGCCACTTAAATGCCTTAAATAATTTGACTAAAGAAACCGGCAGTACGGCAGTGTAAAAACTGCGGCTCGGTGTGCCCGGCCCCTATGTTCCGAAACGGAACGATGGGACATCATTTTCTTGTGGTATATCATATGAGTATCGTCGTATTTGTAAGTAGAAGTATAGTTTTCTAAATCAGTTTAAAACTAACAGTAAAGATAGGAGCAGAGTATCGTAGGTGGCTTGAAGGCTATTCTAGGGCTATCCTCTATCCCAGTTTCATTTCCAAGAACGCGTGAATATTTCACAACTCAATCTATTCCCTCGTTACAAGTACTCGCGTTATGTCAAACGCGTCTCTCACGGATTCCCTTTGTGTGCGCGGCGTGCCAACCGACGACACAATACCATACACTACATTACGTTCTCGTTGTCATTTTACATATTTAAATGAGGTGATGAATTATAAACAAACCGCTAAATTATTCCACGGCAACGCGGAAATTTATTAGGGTAATGCGGACGAAACAAATGATTTCTTCAACTTGAACCAGGATTTAAGCTTAATTCAAAGTTTACATAATATAATAATATCATAACATAATAGCTATTTGTGTATTAAGAGAGTAAATTGGTACACTGTCGTCGACCAGAAATCTCTCGAAATCGACCATGTATATTTTGCGCTCGAAACACATTTTTTCTAAGTGTTTCCATTTAAAGAATTTAATTTTATAAGTTTTCACCATTACATGACATCAAAAATTAAAATGTGCCACACCCAGTAATGGGTAAAAGGCTTGATGATATATATATATATATATATATAATGTTGTAATACAAATTCCCTAACGACTGAGGCATTATTGTTGTTAATTCTTGCAACGTTTCAGTTAATTAATAATCTTAAACGCATCTCTATAATCATTATTATGTAATAAAGTGAAACAATTCAGAATTAGTTTTTGTTATAATTAGGATTTTTCACTATCAACTTAGCTTCGAAAGATACAGACAAATGAAATATTATCTTACGTATCTTTTTTGTAAAGTTGACTTGCCAGAGTTTTGGTTATCAAATTTATTAGTGTATATGTTTGTAATATTATCAGTATTCTTCGACCATTATTTATCGAGTTTATGGCTTCCCTGAATTGTCGCGCTTGTAATCTTTTATGTGATGACATATCTGGGTAAATAATTAGCTGTGCGTTGGTCTGAGATAGCTTTTGATCCCTGTATTTCATCCCTTAGAAGCGTCTGGTGTTTTTTTATGTAAACTCGTGCATGGGAACAGTTATCTCTGACCAAGTCAACGATTCCACCCTCTTACCCCTTAGTAAATGGTGGTTTAGCTTTTGGATTGACAAGATGTAGTCTTGCCATGTAGCAACTTCAGTTCACATGTCGTTGTTGTTTGCCAACTTGGGTCTAGTTGTTAAATAGAGATTTTATAGGTTTCTTTGTATTAAATATCATTTAATCTGTAAATTTTGTAAAATTTAAAATTACATTTATTTTCTATAATTTATAAAATATAAACTAAACACTTGGCTAAGTCTCACAAAATTCAGCCTCCAAGGGGCATCGTCAGAGGCTGGCCAGTACAGTTAGTAACCATAGACGCGTTTCGCTCTTATTAGAGCTCATCAGTATGGTATAAGACACTTCTTCACCTAGAACAAAGTTCACGTGAAGAAGCTGATGACGAAGGACTGTGCCAGCAGAGAATAAGATCTCTAAAAAACGGTAAGATGGCATGAGAAGTTCTATCGAACAGGTAATGTCATCTACCGAAAAAAGGAAAAGCTACGCAGCAATTTAAATAACAACAAAGACAAAATTAATTGTCATCCATACACTTGGTGAAACTAAGTTTAAGTGTTTAGTTTATATTTTATTAAACCTAGTTTCACCAAGTGTATGGATGACAATTAATTTTGTCTTTGTTTGTTATTCTATAATTCAGTACAAGCGATTTTATTGAAAGAACGAATTACAAGTTAGCAGTTTCGTGTTAGAATTATTATAAACTGAAATTAATTTTACATATTCTATAAAGTTCTCGAGCAGATTACCATCGCATTTTGTGCATTATCATCTACAGAACGCCCTTGGTGCGTTAATAACTATAATGTGTGTGGCCTCTCTGTTTTAATTCTATCGTCATTATACAATATCAATATTTATTCGATTGTGTTGTAACAGCAACAAAGGGAACATTACGCATAGAAAAACAAATAAAGAATAAAATTACTGTTGGGATCCATAATTAGCATTAAAGTGGGTGAATGATTAATTATTGGTTTACCGCTTGAAATTAAATGCTTTGGTTTCGATATTTATTGTTGTTATTTGGTACCGGAATTATGTGATTATTATTTGTTTTATTTATTTGTTTATAAGCCAATTTATTGTGCATTATTTATTTGAGGTGAGTGCGACAAATTTGCAAAGCTGAACTCCTGTGTTAAGGGATAATAATTTAAGGTTTTAAACTAGTAATTTATAGAAACAGTACAGTGGAATTCGCTGGAAGGATCCAAGAAGTTCGTTTACAATTGTTCATAACGAAAGTTCAGATTTTATTTTTCAAATTATTATTCGTACATGCATACACATAATAATACTTATTATTTTTTTATGAAAGATTATTTTAATATTTTAAAATGTACTTACTCATACATACAATAAACATGAATGTTTATAAATAAATTAAAGTAAACTTAATTTATTCTTTAAAATAATCTGTAATTTTCAATTGAATATTTGCCTTTTTCAGGAAGAAAATTTGCAAAATAATAATATAAAATAAATAAATATAATCAACACGCCTTTTACCCATTACTGGGTGTGACACTACCTGTAACAGATCTAGGTAAGTGATATATTTATGCGCGTTAAGTGCGGTTACCAGCCGTAAAATCACGGCTCTCAACGGTATTAGTAGAGAGGGAGTCACAGGGGTAGATTTAGTATTGTGTAAATTGTTTGTCGATGGTGGAATTCGAACCCTTACAGTCTGACTCAATACCACAGAGCAATCTACCTCATTATTTAATTAAATGGAGGTGTACTTCTTTATTTGCTACTTCAGACTAACAATAACGATGTAACATTTTCAATGTCTTGAACAATCTTAAATTTATCTTTAATTATAAATGAAGAACGTTTCTTATATTTAACATGCTAAACTGACACAATACACAAGTAACTCTCAGTTTACTATCAGCTATACTATTTTCATTTTAAACTGGAGGGATCGGCATAAAACGAATTAATGCACCGCAATTACGTTCTCAAAGGAACTCAAAATATGATGTCACATGGTTTGCAAAGGGTTGTACAGCCCCATTCGCCAGTACGTGTATAATAAAAACAACAAAAATACAATCTTTAAATAAGTACATTTCTTTATTCATACGACACAAGTATAATATATTATAAATATTATATACAAACATAATCTAAACATTTACCTACATTACTCAGTCTGATTCAGTTCAGAATATTTAATCTTTTTATTGAGTAACATAACTGCTAATTGGATAATTAATCTGAATTAGTAATTTTTAAATGGTCAATCATAGGAAACAAACAAGAATAATTTTAGGCTGAATACGACCCTTAAAAATTTACCTGTTGTGGCCATCGTTAAGCGATTTGTGGTAGCCGCACTAATAGATTTCATTGTAGTTATATGGGACAGGGACGTTTTAGTTATTTACATTGCAAGACCGTTATATAGAAATTTACAGGCGAGCATAGAAAGGTAACGGGCGAGCGTTAGCGAGCGTGTGAGCCTGTAAATTTCAGTTAACGGTCGAGCATTGTACAATGTTTTATGTGCATTTGAATCGCAATATATGTATATTTAATCAAATTAATTGCAATAGTATAACGCAATAACTAAAATGTTCAATCAAGATAGACTTTGAAAATCTGACAGATTTTATTTAATCAAAAAATATTTAAGTGTCAAACGTTTAAAATTAGATATGTTGTAATGATAACCAATGTCAACAGCCCGTTATAATTTTTACACGGGCTAGCACGTTATAAGTCTCGTAACCCCTAGAGACAGAGTTAAGTAAACAGTTCATTATGATTCAAATGTACGTAAAATCGTTTATGCCGATCCCTCCAGTTTAAAATGAAAATACTATAACATAAAATTCATTTATGCCAATCAATCGAATTGAATTCGCATATAGGAAAGTTAGAGAGTAAATTTGGTCTATTATAATCACTATATGCGGGTTCATTTTATGGGATTTTCCTTACATTAGATGAAATATGTATTTAGTTGGGGTTCATTATAAGCGAGTTTCAACAATAAGCGGATTCACTATAAACAAAGTCCACTGTATTTCTTGTTTTAAAAGTTTATTTACAACAATCAATGTGTCAGTATGTTATTAAAATTTATTTGTGACTAGACTGGCCATAGTTTATTTACTTATAAAGTAAACATGTATTTTGTTTTAATTTTTAGGTGACAATGATTGGTGTTAAACAGGAACATAAATATTTGGATTTTATGTTTGGACTAGAATAATAGTTGGTAATATTTATGAATTTGCATTTGAATGATGTAAGCGAGAAGTTGAATTTTACATATCATTACCAGGTTTGTTTAATTAATATTATGGTTGTTTGAATTCCATGTAGTTTTAGTTTCAAAGTTTATTTAATAAAGGCATGGACTCGAATAGAAAATTATTGGGGTTTGGTTACGGTTAACGGTTTTTGTAGCAGTAAAATTTCGATTTCGTTTATCGCTTAAGGGTTTTAAAAAAAATATTATATAGGTATCAGGTTTTAAAATTATAAATTAATATAGAGTAAATACGATGATCGACTGTTTTAATAATGAAGAATTTGTCCCGCGTATGGTCGCGCGAGTTGAGGGCCGTGGGTTCGGGTCCGGCCATACAAAGGACATATCGGCATATGACCTGAGTAGTTGGTCCGATATATAAATTTAAAAAAAAATAATGAAGAAACTTAGATAATTGGAAGATCAGTCTAATTTATTTCTAAAATGTTACAATTCCGACGTTTCGGCGATAACCATCGCCTTCTTCAGGGATCTGGTGTACGATATTCATGTTGAGTTGTTTGGTCAAAAAACTTCTTTCCAAGGATATGTAGAGTAAATATGATGATCGACTGTTTTTATTTGTATTTACCAGATCCCTGAAGAAAGCGGTCATCGCCGAAACGTCGGAATTGTAACATTTTAAAAATAAATTAGACTGATATATATTATCTAAGTTTCTTCATAAATTAATATAGTTACGCGCACTGTACAATTGCAGTATATTTTTAAGTATCTAATTCGTATTATTTTTTAAATTTGCATTTCAATTTTTTGCAGTCTTCAAAAATAATTTCTACCTACCCCAGTCCTATTATTTAAACAATTTGTTTTTATTATTATTATTATTTGGTGTAGTGATTCTTTCTGTTCCTGTCTAAAATAAAATATTGCGGATCGTAATAAAAGCTCTTTCGATAAGCAACTGGGTTTCGTAATGAACGCAAAATAGAAGAAAATCATTTTAAACCTGTGTATTTCCATGCCTGACCTAACCTCAAAAATATGATATTCCGAACTAAATCATCGGACGTTCAATCACAATGAAAAATAATGTTCCTCAAAATAAATAACATTTTCAATTTGGGATTGTGATCGACATTCACAAATCGATTCACGGTCGCCAGGCGAGGGGCAAGGAACGCTCGAGCATTGGGGGCGGGTGATTATATTCGCGTTTCCGGTTCCGGAACCACGCCATCTTTCATCCCAAATTGACACGAACCGAAGCATTTTGTTCCACTCGGTGTAAGATAATGCGCACTCGAGTAGTCTGGAATTTTGATGAGAAGTGTTTTTTATGTCGCCCGCCGGCCAAGGTAAATATTACTAGAAATAAATCAACCGAGGAAATACTCCACCCTTAACTTAAACTTAAATTACTTCACCCTGAAGCGCATTACTTTTTACTGTCTTTGCAAAACGACAATGGTATTTTAATGTTTGAACTAAAGTTTAATTTCTTTAAACTCTAAAATAATGCAAATTTAAATATAAAGAAATAGAAATTAAAACAACTGCTTAGAATTACTGTAAACCCGTGATTAAATATAAAAGTTACTTTACTAATACCGAGCATAATAAATCTGAATACCGAATAAACATTACTTTCAATTTTATTTACTTTCAAATTGTTGTAAATCTCTTTTACATTCTCCATTACAACAAACAGTATCCATAAACATTACCTGACTGTAAACCTTGTGTAATTTATCAGTAGCTAATGACCGATTGGAGTCAGTAAAACTGCGGCATTTAGCCATTTTGCATGGAGCTGTTAAATTCAGCCCAAATAAAAAACCATCCCATAGAGATCGCAGTCGCCTCACAGCTCACTTGTTCATTACCCACTGCTTGGTTCCACAGTCCACCGCTGGCGGCGCTGGTGTCAGCGAGAAAAAATTCACCGAGGTGAGATGTATCGCTTTATTGATTTTGTTAAATTCGTTAGGGAAATAATTCTGACCAAATGAACATTATTGTTGCCTTTTACAAGGAAAATGTTGATGTTTTAAATAAAAGACAGAAAATGGGCATGTATATAATTTGATGAATTGTACCCGTGCAATCAAATTTATTTGCTATGTTGTACATTTTGTTCAAATTATCAACTCAACTTTTTCGAACACGTAAATTGTTCCAATTCTTGGAATTAGTTAAATTATCACGATTTTGCATTTATTTTAATTTAAGTAATATAAGAATATGTAAGTGCTAAAATTACTCTAAGACAGAGTATACAGGGCCGGATTTAAACTTTATAAGGTTCTAAACTATTTGAGATATGGGGCCCTTTATTTATGTCAGTGCCAAATATGCCACTTGCTCCCTAGGACAATTTTAGGGGACCCCGAAGAAAGTGGGGGCCCTAAGCTATAGCTTGTGTAGCTTACATGTAAATCCTGCGCTGAGGGTATAGCAAAAAAGTCAGTTTAACATCTGAAACTATATAAGTGATCGAAATGAAGCAAATTCCAGTGACAGTACGAGGTTTTCACTAACAAGTCTACCCAACTGTCACTCACCGATTTACATGAAACTTGGCACACTATTACAACTCTAAAAAAATATTGAACCCCTATTTTCCTTCTTCCGAAAGTTATTTTTAAGGGTACAAACCACCCCTGAAAGGTGGTAAAAGCATAAATGAAATTATATAATACCAAAATATTACGCGATCAACATTGATTACCCAGGGATTTTTGAGATCGCAAAAATCTATTTTCGGGGTCATTTTGATCATATGCACTTTTCTAAGGGGTTAAAAAGGGAATAGGGGGATGAAATTACGATATTCAACTGAAATAGAGTTTTAGGTTCAAAACTAGTTACTCGGGGGTTTTCAAGGTCGCTGAATCTATTTTCGAGGTTACCTTATTTATGGCGATTCTTGCTTTTACACCTTCCAGGGGTGGTTTTTACCCCTAAAAAACAACTTCCAGACGAAATAAAAAATAGGGGTTCAATTTTTTTTTTAGTTCTATTAGTATGCCAAGTTTCATTTAAATCAAAGAGTGACAGTTGGGTAGACCCGAAAGTATATTTATTAAAATTATAATTATAAATACTGCAACAGTTCATTTATTCATTATACAACATCAGATAAATGCCTATTAGTAGTATATATATATAATTTAATTACTAATATATTGGAAATAACTTACAAAAGCAGTGGCACTAAAATTGTAAAGTGCAATTAATTGAGCAAATATTTAAATAAAATGTTCTGTTTCATAATCAGTGCGTTGAGTGTTATATGGGGTTAAAATAAGTGCCATAAGTGCCATAAGTTGTGAAACACTTGCTATAATATGTTAATCCTATGATCGTATAAATGTTTATGAATTCAGTTATGCTGGCGCAGTCGGATTTAAATATATTTAATTAAAGAACATTAAATGAATTTCAGTTATGACATTATGAACAATTAATACCGTATTTTATTAAAACAGATTTAAATTTCCATATTTATAAATGTAATATAGGTAGTTGTTGTAATTGGATTTTCATGCATAGCATTGTTATTGTTGAATATTTAATTTAGATTTTATGTCTAGATAATATATTTATTTATTTAAATGATAAATCATTTGTAATAAATTAAATAAAACCAAATATATCATCATACATATTATTAAAATATAATGAAAAGATAAATGTAAAAGTTTTATATTCCATTTATAAATTACATAATAATGCTTATTAAAACTAAGTGCTCTATGTGTGATTAAAGTGCCACTATCATTATGAAAGAACGCAAGGAAGAATCCAATAAAAAATATTTAGATTTATTTTTAAAACCATGACAACATAGCAACAAACAAAATTGAGGATTTTTTATTGACAGAAACGATAAATGCAAATTACAGTAACAATAGTTATTTGTATACTAAGAGAAGAAAGTAATACATTTCTTCATAAGGCATATAATAGATATTTGTGTATTAAGAGCGTAAAGTGATTCTTTGTTACTCGAACACGGTAATTGTAGCGCGAGTCGAAGGCGAGAGCTGCAATAGTGTAACTGGAACAAAGACACTTTACGCTTGTGATACACACATAATTTTTTCTACGATTGCATTTTAAAATTTTTCAAAAACGTATACCTACTGAAAATATATTCGTTCTGTCAACTGTCAATATGACAAGTTTCTGTTTTGTTTGTATCCCTGGTAACTATTGAAATAAGCGCGCATTTAATATCTTTTTCGCACGTTGCCATTGGAAACGGGCGCATTTAATTTAATTTTCGATTGTTCCACAGAAAACGTCAACTTTACGATGATAAATGAGAGCGTAATTGTGAACTTTTCATAGCAATCGTACAAATTTTTTTTTTATGATTGCATGTTCGCTTCGTGTTTTTTTAACTTAATATACAATACTTGGAATGATATGCATCTCTTTCTTTTTTCAATTGAAGAAAGAAAATTTTACTTTCTGTCAGGGTCATGGCAATATAATTATTATATATTTTTGTATATTATGACGAATTGCAGTCAAAAGTTAAGTTTGAAACTCAATTTAAAATGATAGAGATGACAACGTTACTATAGTTCGCAAATCCACCATTTGTACCATATCGATTAGCCTGAATCGCTCCAACAGTTTTCATTTTATTCCTTTTTAGTTCATTGTCCTCTTAACACTTCAAAATTATAAAACACGACACAGCGAAAATTTCAAGTTTGCGAACAACGTTCAACGTAAGCACCTGAGTTGAAGAGCACAATCTTTTATTTTCTATCCTTTATCCTCTCTCCATTTATATTTATTTTCCAGCTGCACCTTTGTTGCTGTTTTATCATGCATTTCCTTTTTGCATTCTGCGTTTCACGGACGTGCGGCGTCGAGGTATTAGGATAACAAACGTGTTTTATTCCAAGTGCAGTTTAAGCTTACAGTGCAAATCGTATCACCTTTGCGCGCTAGTTGTCCATGCGAGAAACGATATTGTTGCCGCTAGCAAAATAACACACGACGATGTGGTCAAATCATCAACTTGGCCAGTGATGTTCCAAACATAGTTCATACTGATATATTATAATATTAGATTATAATATTAAAATAAAATCTAAATAAATATATCATCACGCCTTTTACCCATTACTGGGCGTGGCACTCTCGGTAAGTGATATATTTTTTCGCGTGAAGTGCGGTTACCAGTCGTCAAATCACGGCCCCCGAAGATATTAGTGGAGGGGGAGCCACAGGGATAGATTTAAATTGGTGAAAATTGTTTATCGTCTGTGGGGATCGAACCAGGGTTCTCAAGATCCACAGGCCGACTCGATACCACTGAGCCACCTATCCCATATATAATATAATAGAATTCAAGGAATACAAATTTATATTTAAATATATATTGTTTTTTTTATTACTTTTCTTCCATTTATTTATTTATGTTACACTGTGTGAACTTTACGATAACAAATGAGAGCGTAATTGTCAACTTTTTATAGCAATCGTAGAAAAACTAAATTATGTGCCAGAATCAAATTCACTGATGTAAACAGCAATTGGGAAAGCAACTCAACTACTAGTAAGCCAGCCCTAAACTTGGACTGCATTTTGAAAAGAAGCAACAAAGTGTGGTAGAATCTCACGTTAAAAAGGTGACCCAACACTGATTTACTTTGAAATTGGGGAGTCTTCTGGACGTTAAACTTTTTTGTGTGTATCGTGGCGTCGGCTGATTTGCATTGCACTATGTCTTTCATTTAAGGTATAAACAGGTCAGTCCAGCTCTTGTCAGAAACTGGGCGGAGTGTAGTGTATTGTCTTTACGTCTAGGGTGCATGGTCCAGCCTGGTGATTCTGTTCGGATATTGAATAATTTATTATTCAATACTTAGCAGAAAGTAAATAAACCAGGATTGACTCTAGGGTCCGCCATGTATACTATTTTCATTTTAAACTGGAGGGATCGGCATAAAACGATTAAACGTTACTGTCCCATATAACTGCAATGAAATCTATTAGTGCGGCTACCACAAATCGCTTAACGATGGTCACAACAGGTAATTTTTTAAGTGTCGTATTCAGCCTAAAATTATTCTTGTTTTTTCCTATGATTGACCATTATACGAGTAAAATACCGGCGAATAGGACTGTACAACCCTGTGCGAACCTTGTGAAACCAGTTGTAACGGGTCATATGATTGACAATCAGCATTTTATACATTTATTTAATTAATATGTTTCGGCTAAGAATACTAGATCTAAAAATTTGTTTATTGTACCTGCAAGCAAAATTAATCTCTGTAAAAATTCCCCCATCAATAGAGCGTTGCATACGTTTCGTTCTAGGATTAAGGAAATATGACTCTATTACACATAAGTTGATTGAATTACATTGGCTTAATATGGTCAACCGACGAACACATCATTTAGCATGTTTGATACATCGTACTATAACTAGTAATATTCCACCCTACCTGGCATCAAAAATTTCCTTCCGATCAGATTTGCGCAATCGACACTTAAGGAATAATATCATGGTACACTTCCCATCTCATCGCTCATCACTATTCACACGCAGTTTCAGCTACAATTGCTCATTTATTTATAATCAGGTTCCAGTCGAGTTTAAAGGTCTCAAATACTCCTCGTTTTCAGTTCAATTAAAACAATTCATGTTATCACAACAATAAAAACTCTTTAAATTCATGTAAATAATATAACTTTTTTATTTTTGTTATTTTGTTACCAATTCATATACCATTGTTTTTTTTAATGTTCACTTATTGTAAAGGTTAAGTGTAAGAGCAGCCACGGCTGAACTTCTGCCAAATAAAGTGCTATTATTATTATTATTATTATGATAAACTTCAACACCTTAATATTTTTCACAAATCAATTGCGAAAGTTATTGACTGACGAATTTCAAGAATAATTACATTTTAATCTTGTTCTGTATATCTAAATTTCTGTTTTAATTCTTTATATTTATATTAATTCTTTTTTGTATACGTGGAACCATCTTGGTCTTTGACTGTAGTGTTCCCTCAAAATCAAATAAATAAATAAATATTTTGAGTTCCTTTGTAAACGTAATTGCGGTGCATTTAATCGTTTTATGCCGATCCCTCCAGTTTAAAATGAAAATAGTATATCTCTAACAGAACAGAACAGAACAGAATCAAATTCACTGATGTACATTCTGAGTCATTTGATATGGCATACTCGTATCTCCATTTTTTCTCGTTACTGTGAAGCATCTTGTACCCACTTAATGTAACCTATCAAAAGTGCGCAATATTTCATAAAAACTGGCGTCACCCCTGTACCAAGGGTAAAGATCACACCGATTCAGCTTAATCCCGAAATTATTCCCCCAGTTCTCTCTAACACCAACACCAACAGGAGCAGAGGAGGACTGCAATTTCTGTAATCTTGTACGCATAAATCCTGTAGGATGTTCGTCGTGGCCGGTGGTGAATGAATTGACTGCGGCGGCGACGCAGGGGCGGTGACGCGGCTGTCAACATGGCCGCCAGCTCCGCCGGTACATCGCAGGACAACGGTACCGACACTGCCATCGCCGTACCTCGCCATGAATATTACATGGCGTGTGTTGTGGACACTGATTTTCATTAAGTGGTGTCTCTTCTCACGCTCGAGCTCAACGTTTTATTTTCTCATGTAGATTTGTTGTATGTCTAATATAAGTATTCGTATTCTGTTTTTTTAACTATCTAGAACAACTCAGGCATTCCAAATTTGCAGAGTTTATTTCTACTTCTTATTGCCATAAGAAAAAGAAAGAAATATCTTATTACCATGGCTCAATGGTATCGAGTCGGTCTGTGAATCTTGAGAAAAATAGTTCGATCCCCACAGCCGCCAAACAATTTTCACCAATTTAATATCTACCCCTGTGGCTCCCCCTCCACTAATATCTTTGGGGGCCGTGATTCTACGGCCGGTAACCGCACTTCACGCGAAAAAATATATTACTTACTGCGATCTGCTTAGGCAGAGTGCCACACCAAGTAATGGGTAAAAGGCGTGTTGATATATTTATTTACTTATTCTTATTACCATTTTTAAAAATTTATGTATTGTAGTTATCTCAAACCAATTTTTATTTTTGTTTTGACAAGTCAGTATGGATATATTATCCTACAGAATACAGGTATTACTTAATTGCTAGCCTACATTTGTGCATGTAAACATAGATTTAATATCCTGAAACCGGTAATTTTTTTAAAAGACGTGAATGCAGTTTAGGATTATAGTAACAACTCTTGAAAGTAAAGCATTTTAGTATTATGGGGTTAAACTAAAGTCTTTCAGTGAATAAAAAAAAGAAGTCACCTAACGGTGACGTTATATAGACATAAGATTTCGTTTGAAGTAAAGAAGATCAGACTAAAAGCAAACTTTAGTAAAAAGTTTTGATTTAAGATTAAAACTTGAGATTTGAATATCTCTTAAAATTCTACGACGAACATTTTTAAAAATGTTTCTGTACAATAAGACATTAAGAAAAAAGTTTATAAGCTTTAAATATACTCGCAATGATAAATAAAAATACTTATAAATACGATCAGATTTTAATATGATACAATCTGCCATCAGATATCTGATCAGATCCTGAAGAGATATCTGAAAAGTATCTTACCGTGAATTTGTTTCTTAAATTCATTTATTTGCGAATTCAATCAGACGGAAAATAAACTGATTGTTCGTAAACCCAATTCATAAAGAAAATTAAAATTAATTATGTAAATGGCAACAAACGCTTGCAGCCCCGCCCAAGTTAAAACACCTGCACATCGCGCATGCGCGGCACGTCCGCACCTAAATTTCAGCAGTTCGTGATCTGGACGTCTATTTAAATTATCTGAATTTTACTCAGAATTTGAAGCAAAGACGTGGGCACCAACCATAATAATATCTCATATCGTGAAAATCAATTCTCACCAGGGGCGGGGAACAGGGTAGGTCAGCGAAACCCTTGGGGGTGAAAGGGGATGATTTATTCTTCAACTCTGGGTGTGCCTCCAGATAGAAAGAAAATACAATTTAAAATGTAATTATATGAAAATATTTCGGATGAAACGTAAATGCAAATTTTTTGGTGGACGAGCCTTGGGACTTAATCGATTCTGCAATTTTGATTAAAAAAGATTATATAAAATTTATTCTTGAATTTATAATTATTTTTCTACCCTTCACAAATATGACAATAACACTTTTCTTCATTTTTATAAATTTTAATATTTCGCTTAAAACACTTAGAATATACCTTCGTTCGCATGTTACAAATTATTACTTTAAGCACAAATAATATAGCGTAGAGTGCCACACCCAATAATATATTATATATATATATATATATATATATATACATACAAGGTGGTCCATTTTAAGTTGCGTTCGGATAAAAAATGTACAAAATACATATCAAATATTTTTGAAAGTGCTATCCACTGACATCAAAGTCGATCTCCCAACCTCACCCCCTGGGGGTGCGGCGGGGGGTAACATTAAAATCTTAAATAGGAACCCCCATTTTTATTACAGAATCGGATTCTACGTTTAATATTAGGCAGGTTTTGTTAGAAATTGTTTTTTCGATACGCGATAGATGGTGCTGTAATCGTAAAAAAAATATTTAACTTCCCCAACAAATTTCAATACTGTCCCTCATCCTACTCCCGCGAGAGAGAGTGCGGGGCAATGTTTAATAAAAAGATTCGATAACTTTTGTCTAAATTATAAATCTCCTGGATTTGTTAATTCTATTTTAAGTTTTCGTTGGTGAGAGAAGAGGGGGCTCACCTAAATCAAGCCACCCCGTAGGTGAGAGGCGAAAGAATCTGAATTCACCCCCACCCTCAGGGCGAGAGGGCTTTAAATGTAGCACCTTTGGTTGTCCTTTGTCAAATTAAGGTACACGTACTTTTTATTTTCCACTTGCCAGTGTAATTTCTCGAAAAGTACGATAAGTCGATTTTTTTGCGATTACAGCGCTATCTTGCATCGCGAATCGAAAAAAAGTTTCGAGCAAAACCTCCCTAATTTTAAACGTAGAATCCGAATCTGTAATAAAAATGGGTGTTCTTATTTAAGATTTTAATGTTACCCCCAGCCGCACCTCCGAGAGGTGGGGTTGGGGGATCGATTGTGGTGTCAGTGGATAGCCCCTTCAAAAATATTTGATATATATTATGTTGACTGTTTTGACACGAAAAAGTTTCCACTTATAAATTTTGCTTAGTCCCCATGACAATTTTATTGAATGTTAATTAGTTTCATACAATTTTTCATAAAAATAAAAATTATTTATTAGTTTTTCAAATTTATGTCATTAGGTAAAATATGTGAATAATTGAGGAGATATTATTATTATTATTATAAGTGAAATAAACACTAGTAATAAAACATGCAAAAAATAAGCCACAAATGGACTTTTTATATTCAACGAATTGGACAATTCATGTCATAAATAAAATATCACCAGAAGCAATGACGTCATATGTCAATAAGTTTACATGGCCATTTGTAAGACCGCGTTGTAAAAATAGGTCAAAATTATTTTTCAAATCATTACCAATAAATAGAACAAAATATTATCTCATTAATACAATTATATATCTAATAAATTAACTACAAGCTCTTTGTCTTGTCGTGACAGAACTTTCGGTATTTTGTTAAAAAAACAATACAACAAAACTGCCAACAACAGTGACAGGTGAAAGAACATCCTTGGACTAAACCTCACCCTTAACCCAACGTGGTCAATAAAGCCAAATAATACACTAATGTACGTAATATGAAAGTTCATATTTCACGACCAATATTCAACCAATAGCAATCAACTATTTTCTTATGTTTCAAGCACGTGGTTTGTCGTATGTTTTATTATTTTTGTTTCATATATTTAAATAGTTCTAGATATAGTATAGGATTTTATCGTACTAGCTCAATAAAGTGCTATTAGTTAACTAAAAGTCATTAAAAATAATTGTTTCTTTATCGATATCTATAGTTACAATTCATTTGTTTGCCACCGAAATACGCAAAAGATTGTGTTTCGCGGAACACGTTTAGTAATGCAATAATTATCGATATTTTATAGCGTAACTAAAAATAATTGAGATATCTGATTGATCTATTGTCTGCTGAATTGTATAATCATTTCTATAAATATAATTAGTCAAATAAACATTAATAATTTTTGTTTGTGACAAAAATTCTGGTCTGTTTATAAGAAATTTCACTAAAGGTTCTTCTAATAAGAAGTTAAAGGAATGTTCATGCAGAAGTGTGAAATTTAGTAGGTGATATTAAATTAGTTAGAAACTTCGAATAGCAAGAGAATATTATCTACACAAGAAAGATGTTTCAGTTGCAGTTCAGTCTGACATAAATTAATGAGAACAAGAAACATGAAATATGGCGGTAATTAAGCAATTAGTGTTGTGTGTTTGTTTGCTAATTTCTAGTGTTGTTCATTTTTGTTAACCACAACATACATTAGCTGCAATCGTAGTTCCCTAAATTAGCGACTAGTCTACAGTTTAATGTCATAAATTTGCAACATGTTGTTTGCACGATATTTGAAGAAACTTATTAAAAAAGAATAGAAATCAAAGAATATAATAATGTCGAGGAAATTGTACAGAAGAGACGATTAATCTGTTATGAAGCAATCTAATCCTAAAGTAAATATTCCGAAAATGGCACCTTAAAAATTTAATAGAAATATACAAAATAACCGTTTGAATCTAATGAGAAAAGTTTTAATAATTGCGATTTTCTTTTGACCATCCAGGCGAAATTAATCTTCAAATGTTTCAGAAGAAATTGTGATTACGCTGAAAACTAATAATCGATAAATGTCCGTGGGCCTAGCGCAATATTTCAATGCATAATAGCTGTTTAGTAACGCGGGCGGCGATCGGCTGGGAGCAAATGTGCTGACTCTTCGCACGGCGAATGAAATGACAATAGAAATTTCCATCTCATCAGTTTTGTATTGACACTGATGACGTGTAGAGAGCAGAGGGAAACAGGCGGAAAGAGGAGGAGAAGAAGAAGAACGAAGTGCGATGGAACAAGAATGCTGTGATGCTTCGCATTTGTCAAAAGGCGGTGGAAAAGTTACAGAGCAGACGATTTCGATTAGGTTTCGATTGAATTGTAAACGATTTTTAAATGTTTTAATACTTAAACACCAAGTCCCTTTAACTTTTTACCTTTTTAAATAAATATTTGAAAAGGATCGTAAATCTATATAGTTTGAAAATATCAGCACTCAAGATCAAGTCGGCCTGTGGATCTTGAGAACCCTGGTTCGATCCCCACAGCCGACAAAACAATTTTCACCAATTTAAAAAATCTACCCCTGTGGCTCCTCCACTACTAATATCTTTGGAGGCCGTGATTTGACGGCTGGTAACCGCACTTCACGCGAAGAAATATATCACTTACCGAGATCTGCTTAGGCAGAGTGCCACACCCAGTGATGGGTAAAAGGCGTGATGATATATTTATTTTATTTATTAAGATCAAGTTATTTGTAATAAGACAGTATGACTAAGAATATGCAGATTAAAAAGAAAAATTGATGAATAATTTGAGCATAAAAATGAGGTAAAGTAATAATTCGTCGGTGGAGAGTTTCTGGAGAGAACATGGCAAGTTCCACGACTATAAAAGAGGATGACCATTACTGCAGAAGTGGCGATATGTCTATAACAAGAACAAACATTTTTTACGGAACTTTGGCTCTTGTGAATATCCCTTAGCGCACAGTTAATCATAGCGCTCTTTACACAAATATTCCGGCTGGCTTCGGATTTTACGACGCTGTATTTTCATCCTATTTTACGGAAGTTTTTACAAAGTTGTACATTTTTCATTCATGCCACCTCGCAACTTCAGCGCTTGCTTCGATCGTCGAAAAGCGCAAATAAAAATGGCCGACGACAAGACAGAATTTGAGAAATGAGATAGCAGGCGCATAAATGCCATGGAGATTATGAGAATCGATATAGTTTAGGCGGGAAAGTAATGTGAGTTGCTGTGGCCCCTGCAACATCCGTTTTTACGAGTTATGTTTTATTTGGCAGGGTGCTGTGCAACACGCTGCCTTCGATGTCGTTTTGCATAAAGTAAACATAAAAGAATATGTGCTGCTGCCACGTGTATGACTTGAGAACTAAATTGAATTACACAGGTCGTCGACCCAGGACTTTCATTAATTCTAACAAACATCTTACGCACGAGGAGGACTTTCTGCTAGCAGAAAGAGACGTTAACTCCTGCACAATCTCTGTTGTTAAAATCTCCATATAGAAAGCAGACGTACTTTGTTTTCCTACCTTTATAATGAAGAGTTAAATAAATATTATTTTTTTGAGTAAGTACTGCATTCCGCTGAAGCTGATTTCAGTAAGTGATATATTTTTGTTTGAGAAGTGTGGTTACAAAAATCTCTGGTCCTCCCAGCCATTCAACCTTTTTATGAATGTTATTAATTATTATTATTATTAATAGGGTAGGTGGCTCAGTGGTATCGAGTCGGCCTGTGGATCTTGAGAACCCTGGTTCGATCCCCACAGCCGACAAACAATTTTCACCAATTTAAATCTACCCCTGTGGCTCCCCCTCTACTAATATCTTTGGGGACCGTGATTTGACGGCTGGTAACCGCACTTCACGCGAATAAATATATCACTTACCGAGATCTGCTATGTAATGGGTAAAAAGGCGTGATGATATATTTATTTTTATTTTATTTATTAATTATTATGTATTCATTAAATTTACAAAATTTAAGAGAAATTGATGAAGGAATGTTAGTCCTACCTGAGATCGAAGATTGGCCTACGGTTATAATTATGTTTATTAAATTAAAAATATCAAATTTGTTGTTTCTTCATAGCAACATTTTTACAGCTTATCAATTGTCAATAACATAATATCAATCGGTACAAAAATAAATTAAGAAGCAAATAATGTAATATAAATTAAAAAATAAATATATCATCTCTGCCATTACTGAGTGTATGGTAGAGATAGATAGTTCGTGACCGATCCGTTCATTTGAGCCGGTTCAGTACCGAAATGAAACCGGATCGCTCTATGAAAAAGATCCGGATCGCGGCTCAGTGACCTGCGCGCCACTTCGTTTCGATTGCTAGATGCTCCAAGTGAATACGCTGTAAAACTCGGTCTATTTTCGATAATATACAAACGAATCCGATTTCAGTAAGAATACCACATAGTGATTGGCACTGTTAACAATTATTACAGATTGTAAACTGTAAATTATAGGTACCTCTGTCAAAATAAATCAATTAAGTTTTGCGGAATTGTTAAATTTTCTATTTTGCAAGTTGTATACTGTAAAATGTTTGTTTTAAAATGTCTTTTAAGATTTCCTGTTGATTTGTCTTTAACACTTAGAATTTGGGAACAATAATCACATTTTACTTTATTGTTACCTAAGTCAGTAAAATGTTTCTATATTGAGATAACTTTGCGAGAACTCATTATAAATAAATCTTTCTACTTCCGTTAGGAAATAGACATTTTATTTCACTTATTTCCGTTAGGTAATAAACTGCATTATTTGACTAGTGAAATAATGAGGTAACTTAGCAACAGATATCTTGGTAGATGAATACTGATGTGTTATTTTTTATTTTTTGAATGTATAACTGTCATTAATATGTCAAAATTTCATAATTTCAAAAACGCTCTTTCGTATTTAGTAGAACGGAAGTAGAAAAAATATTGTATGAAACTAGTAAGGAAATAAGTTATTACCTAACTTTATGTGTTTGCAGAACGAGGCGTAGCCGAATTTCACATGCGTAAGGTAATAACCTTCATTTCTTTACTAGTTTCATAAATAGTTATTAATTGCATTAACAAATAAAATATTAATTAACGAATTGTCCCGCGTGATGGCCGCGCGGGTTGAGGGCCTGACTGACGACCATAAAGTCGTGGGTTCGGGTCCCGCCCGTGGTGGCCATACAAAGAACATATCGGCATATAACCTGAGTAGTTGGTCCGATATATAATTTTTTTTAAAAATAAAATTTATGAATGTAATGCGGAATCTGAGACAAAGCTAGTATATTCTATCGTTTGTCATTCATCGTGTCACGGTTTGTGCATCCAAGCTGAGAAACCGAGAGTCGAGCAGTTCAGTTATTCCGCTGTACGAATGTACCGCTGCACTGACGAAAATCAGAAAGATGTATAGTATGTTCAAAGATATTCCGTTATGGCTTCAACTTACTAAGCCTGTGTTGAACCGCACACAGTAAGAGATTCTACCTGTTGGCGCTCAGGGTAGGATTGCAAAATATTTAAATTCGGAAATCTCTGTGCGGATTACGTATTTCAGATTTACTTGAAATAATATACAATGATACTTTCATGTAATATTTTTTTTTTGCTTCATTATCAATAATAATATTTGTACAAAATTCTCTGTTTCATTATTATAATATATATAAAAATAAAATTAAATTGGGAAATACTGAATACATACCTGTCCTTGCACCCCTATAAATCAAGCTTAAATCCCTAACAATAGACCCGCTGAGAGGGCCATAACGGAGTATCTTTGAACATAGTATATGAAAGAAGTGTGTCTGGTCTCGAATGAGATCTGCTGATCCGGTTCAGTCAAAGGATCCGACATGCGCATCTTTAGTATGTGGCACTCTAAACTGCAATTATCAGCCGTCAAATCACGACCTCCAAAGATGTTACAAAGGAGGCCATAGAGGTAAATTTTTTTTTTTCGAGTACATACGTTAATGGTATATGTTGTTTGATATGCTGATTACGAATCTAAAAGAATTTTTTTTTAATTCGAAAAATTAAGGGTTGTTTATCTAAAACATTTTTTGTAGTACTACACTGGATTCATTTTCCTATTAAACACAAACAATGAAGTAGATATTCAACAATTTATATTACATAATACTAGTAAAATAAATAAACAAAATTTAATTATTTTTAATGAAACGATAATTATAGTTTATTATGTATTCAAAATAATTGACATGTCAAAATAAATAAAACATACATACAATTCGAATAATTATCACAAAAATTGCCATTCTCTGCCATACATAATGCAGCACGGTGAATTAAAGACACGCTACAAGCTTCGTTGAACGAATTATGATATCTCATAAAATTAGCAGCGTTTTCAACCCGTTCCCTCAGTTGTTCCAGAGTTTCAGGAGCTTCCTGGTTATTATAAATTAATGATTTGAAATAGCCCCAAAAATAAAAATCTAATGGATTTAGATCCGGAGATCTAGGAGGCCATTGTACAGGACCACCACGTCCTATCCACCTATCCTCATAGGTTTGAGTTAAGTATTGCCGCACATTACGTGTAAAGTGCGGTGGTGCACCGTCATGCTGGAACCATGCATGCTGCCGTACATTTAAGGGAAGAAACAATTAATTGACCAACTGACGTACTACGAAAGAATAATTACATAATTCAATTATTAGCAGTTATTTAGAATAGAATTTTATTTAATTAATAACTTTAACATAATCATCCACCCAGTGGCAGTGGCAACGAAAAATTTTGGAATGGGAAACATGGAAAATAATTTTGCGATTTGAAAACAAATTCTTTTTGATTCGTAATCAGCATACTAAATAACATATACCATTAACGTATGTACCTGAAGTTATGAAACACCCTGTAACAGCTGCAGGAATCGAACTCGAATTTTCACATCCACAGACCGACATGATTTGATGAAGGTATTTACTTCATTTTTTAAAGTTTGTTTTGTAATTTTGATTAATTTCCTGTTTTGTAGTGTAGTAAATAAATAAAAGACAGTATAATTAAACATTTTGTTGACGTAACATACTTTTCATAGTAAATAACAAATGTTTCTTTTGAATGTTCAGGTAGCTATCAGCCTTTTTCTCTCGCTATTTGCGTTACGTATACAGACAGTTCCATCATTTCGTATCTCAGGGGTAATTACCCTTCCAGTGGCGTCGACGGCCGACGAGAGCCACTGTAAAACGCCGTGCGTCGTTAATTGAAAGCTCAGGCGGTAGGGGTAGCATCCCCTGTTCCCGTCCTACTTCGCAACACCCTGCTGAGATACCGCAGCGCTAATGGCGAACCGGTCTATGCGGTAAAATAGAACTGGTAATGAATGGAGAACGAAGTATGTATCGGTTACGTGAATCGTTTTGTTGTGTCTTATTTAGACACAATTTTCCAGATAGAAAAGTTTATTTCTGTTGCAGAGAATAGTGTATTATTTTGAAATTTTTAAATATTTCCTTTCATGTTTAAAGAAACATTTTACAGAAACTAAGTTAAAGAACGTATGTTTTTGCTCGTTATTATCGGTGTTCACTACAGAGTTATCAATTGTGAATTTTCCAGTAAAATACAAAAATTCCTTATATAGAATCAACGGAATAGATAGCACAGTGGTCTCGAGTCGGCTTGTGGATTTGAGAATTCGGGTTTGATTTCCACAGCCAGAAGAAGAAAACTTCGAGATGTAATATACCTATATCTTTTCTTTTATGACGTAAGTAAGTAAGTAAGTAAGTAAATAAGTAAAAATTTCTCTGTGAAAAGCCTTAGCTTATACAAGAGAGTGGTATTTTTATAAACATAAGCACATGCAAAAATTAATCATGTTTACAGAGCAGTTTATATATTTACATTAAGATTATTTGATTTTTAAATCAAATTAAATTTAAATATTCTGGGCAAATGCTCGAATTTGTAGAGCAGATATTGTAAAATTGTGAATGTCATATAATTTATATTTTGATTCAAAAGTTCTCTTTTATGATGTAATATACTATTATTTTATACTTCTTCTTCCTATGGCACTACAGCCCAAATCGGACACACCTAGCCGCAGTTTTTACACTGCCGTACTGCTGGTTTTCGTAGTCAAATGCCTCATTATTTTAAGGCGTATAAGTGACTAGCTTATAGCGCCCGAGTGTGATAAATACATGTAACTGTATTTTATATTTTACGACAAATCACACATTGTCGACAGGCGGATTCGAACTGACGAACCTTGGCTCGGGTGACGTCACAGTATGTTAAGAGATGTGCCTTAACACGCTCGGCCACCGCGCCTGTATTATTTTATACTAGGGATTTAAATTTAGTTTTAATTTATAATAATTATTATTATTAATCAACAATGGCATTGAGTGAATGGAGCGGGCATTATGAGCAGCTGTTATAAACGGAGCAGGTATATTTTGAGAGAATGTTCTAAATCATAATGCCCGCATAAAATGTCCCGGCCATTATGAAGTTGTTTATTTCCTTCGTATCATAGCAATAAATAACAAATAATGTTCAAATGAAAAACAAAAATTTTATATAAAAATCTTGAAAAGAATGTATGTCGTTCATTCTGTCGTAGATCTCTCAAATTTATATTATAATTTATAATCTGTTTAAATTAATTTTTTTGCAACTCAACACATGCTTTTAAGTATTACTCACTTTCGACGAAAAGAATGTTTCATTTTTAACAATCCTAGAATTTATAACTGATTTGAATACATCATTTACAGGACAAATTTGGTCTGCACATGACCGAAATGTTCCAAATGTTCTGACATACTACCAACTTCAGGGGAAAATTTGTTTCACAATACTACAATTTTGAACTGATTTGAATTAAATTTTGTATACAGGTCAAATTGATCCTCTATATGATCGAGATAATTTTGAAAATATTGTAAACAAGTAAAAAAATAATTGATGAACTTTTAAAGAACACGCGTGCAGAAATATGAATCCAATATCAGTGTTTGCGAAACCCAGCATGAATCTCGGCGAAGCCGACCTGATCACTAGTTTGAATATAAATCAGCAAGATTTGAACGTACAAACTCCTGTTTAATAGACGCATGTTATATTAACTAGGCTAGATCAGTGTTACAAGGAAAAATGTTGATTTTCATAAATCGATTTGATGCTTATTTCAAACAAAATGTGTTTTAAAAAAGTAAATATGAAAAGTCAATTAAAAATTTAATTTAAAATAAAATGCTAAACAACAGCAGGGGTCGAAAATTTGATTACCCTTTTAATCAATATTGCAAATATTATACTTAGTTGTAAATTTGTATATCAGAAAACACTGGAGAGATAAATGAAAACATCTCAAAATCTGTTTTGAAATTGATAAACAAGTTAATATGATAAAGGATGTTTTTGTAAATTGAGATACTTTGTAAGTAAATATTTTTGAGCGTTTTACTACCTAAGTGACTTCAAAGGAACCAGTTGAAAATTGTATTAAAGTTCAACAAATATACTTGAAAAGTTACAGTGAATAAATTAGCCTTGAACTGAAAGGTTTTTTTTAAAAAGGAACATTACATCTAAAGATATATTCCTCAATGTAAATCAAAGAAAATATTTATATTTGTGTCGAGAACTATAAGAAAGACACTGGCGAAGTTGCTTTGTCCACTTTAGTTTATGGGATATTTGTAACAAAGTGAAACAATTCAGAATTAGTTTTTGTTCTAATTAGGATTTTTCACTATCAACTCAGCTTCGAAAGATATAAATTAAATATTATCTTAAGGCCGGTCTGGAGTACAAGCGAAAACGCTCAAAAATGCTATCAACTTATCTGCTTTTCTAACTGACCAAATGTATTCAATTTTTATATAAATAATGATGATATAAAAATATTAACACTTGTCAGTCAGTTTTTTGATAAAGTTTATAATAAACAAGATACAGTCATTTTTGTGTTTGGACATTATCAAACTTTTCACAGATTACAGAGCATTTCAATATACAATTTGTATATGAAACGAAAGGTTATAAAAAAATAAAACTTTTTGTGAATCAAATTTGTTTAAAAATGTCCCGTTCAAGAGAAAACTCTAAACCTATTTATTTTCGATCTTTACAACATATATTCATGTTTTCATTTCCAAATGTACAAAATTATGCTACCAAACTAACAGGGACCAGCGTAGCGAATTCTTTAAGAAACAGGAGGGGCTAAAGATGCGTTATGTGTAATATTTTATCTACGACCGAAAACATCAGCAAATATATCCAATTTATTGATATAATTATCATCCTTTAATACTGAAAATTAATTCTAATTAAAATGTCATTTAATGTACTGGTTTCCATGGCGCTAAATAAGACCTTAATCACATATTGACAAGATGTGGTTTCGGATATTTTAGTCACGATATAAAGATAACAACTGATATAATAAATACGCAGTGAATTTAGGATCCTACATCTGTCAATGTAACTTAACATTACTTTTACAATAAATAATATCTACGAAAAGTAATTTTTTTACTCTCGTTATTAAAATGGCATTTAACGTACTGGTTTGTATGGCTCTAAATAACATCTTAAACACATGTTGACAAACTATAACTTCGTATGTTTTAGTCACGGTGTGAAGTTAACAACTGCCATATTAGGCACGGTTTGAAGTCAGCACCTTGCATTACATAATATATGGGGTAGGTGGCTCAGTGGTATCGAGTCGGTCTGTGGATCTTGAGAACCCTGGTTCGATCCCAAAGCCGACAAACAATTTTCACCAAAATTAAATCTACCCCTGTGGCTCTCCCTCCACTAACATCTTTTGGGGCCGTGATTTGACGGCTGGTAACCGCATTTCACGCGAAGAAATATATCACACCCAATAATGGGTAAAAGGCGTGATGATATATTTATTTATTTTATTGTTACATAAAATACTATTAAGCAGTTTGACTGTGTAACCTGTGACTAATGAAATATTGTTATTAAAAAGTCGTATTACCAACTTAAAACAGACAACTTTACACACAGTCATAGATACATATTTTATCATACTCGTACATGTAAATAATAATTTAGAAATGAGTGGCATTATGTGCAGTATTAATTCTAGTTAATGCAATTTCGATGCAAAGGACAATATCACAAATCAGAACAGGATACAATAGTCTCTAATATGATTCATTAAAAGTCCATGAAATTTCCTGTGCTCCCTTGGGCTTAATTCGGCCCTGACAGCATGTAATATTCATTTCGCGATCGTGTTCCCTGTACCCTGCGCTGTATTACTACCCCGGAATATTTACACTGTAATTGTACCCTTATTGTATTAAATTATACAAATTACATTGTACTGGGAACGCTGTGTTTATTTAATAACATCTAGGGAGTATATTTTGTACATAATTTGTTATGAAAATTCATTCAGGTCCTCTGAAAACGTGAAGTTCTATACTATATTACGAAATGACTGCAATTAGGTGATTATTCACTTTGTAACTTACAATAGAACATTGGAATATTTGTTTCAGTTCATGATAATGAATCTTTCGAGAGCAGACAAGAAAGAAGGAACAAGGAAGTGTAGACAAGAACGAAATTAGATCTGACGTTTATTGTATTCTAGAAAATTGTTACACGCCGTGCTATTCTGATTGCAGTGATATTTATTTAATTGTTGGAAAATTCTTGGATGGATTTAAAAGGCTTCAAGTTTTTTAATATTTTATTTTTCTACGATTGCTATGAAAAGTTGACAATTACGCTCTCATATGTCATCGTAAAGTTGACGTTTTGAACAATCGAAAAATATCTTTTTTGTGCGTCTCTAATGACTACGCGCGAAAAAGACGTTAAATGCGCGCGTTTCCCATTTTCACAAACAAAACAGAAACTTGTCATATTGACAGAACGAATTTAGTTTCAGTACGTATACTTTTTTGATGTGTGTATCATGAGCGTAAAGTGTCTTTGTTCTTCCTACACTATTGCAATTACTTTACGCTCTTAATACACAAATAACTATTTTTACTGATCGTAGAAAAAAGTGTTTCGTACTGTATAAACTTGTTTTTATTGTGACATTTTGTCAGTCAATCATGATCAAAATCAAATATATCTTATATTTTTCAAATTGTAATCTCTCGCTGGATGAACTATAGTTTTTAAAGTCTGATATAAGTAGCTTAAAAAAATGTGTAACACTATTCCGAACATAACTTGTATATTAAATCACTTTCAATAAATAAAACACTGTAATTTATGCTTTATTATTAGTTTGTTATAATATTTTTGGAATTTTAGTTGTATGTTAGTGAGACAGAGAGAGAAGAGCGAGTTATCTCGTTAGAAAAAGGGTAATAGAAGAATAGAATAAAAGTAGGCATTATATTAAAGTATTAAATAATGATTTTTCTACGATTGCTATAAAAAGTTGACGTTTTCTGTGGAACAATCGAAAAAAATCTTTGTCGCGCGTTGCCATTGGAGAGATATTAAATGCGCGCTTATTTCAATAGTTACAAGAGATACAAAACAGAAACTTGTCATATTGACAGTTGCCAAAATGAATTTATTTTCAGTAAGTATACGTTTTTAAATAATTTTAAGATGCAATCGTAGAAAAAAATATGTGTTTATCTTGCACTATTGCAGCTCTCGCCTTCGGTTCGCGCTGCAATTACCGTGCTTGAGTAACAAAGAATCACTTTACGCTCTTAGTACACAAATAACTATTGTTGACGTTTCAGTCCAAGGGATTGGGCCTCAAGTGAGTCACAGTTAGACTCTTGCAGTTGATGTTCAAATTTCATTCGTCATATTGAAACTAAATGATAGTACAATGAATTAAAGTGAGTTTTTACAAGATTTTACCAAAATTGCAATTTAATTATTTTATTTTACTTTTTTCATTTAAACTCCTTTCTTTGTGAATCGACGAGATAAAAATCAGTGTACGAGTAATTGATAGTAACGGCTTTTAAAACGCGAGATAGTTTTCAATAGTGCCTTGTAATTAGAAAGTAAATAATACAGAGAAGTAATTGTCTTCTCTTTATTGTAAAGCAGTGTTAAATGTCTCTCCTCTCGGTAGAAATTCGTGAGCATCAAATGGTTTCTCAGGAGCCAATAATGACAGCACAATTCGTTATGGAGGTGCGAGATTCGTCGTTTCGTTATTTCCAAACTTAACCAGAGTCTAATTAGAAATTAAACATAATTGCTTCACGGCAACCGCTCTGTTGCCTTCTCGCGCGGTGTAAATTGGAGCGCCTTTGTCGGTGAGAAGTAAATCACATTAATTAAACGAAACGGAGAAAATTGTTTAGATAAATAATTTTTCCTCCACGTACAGTTCCCAGTTCACGTAGATTTGTGTTTTCGTCAGTTCGGACTAATTAAGGACTCCGTGTTTTATTTCCGGTGATAACTTCACAATGATTACGGAATTATTAAAATGGTGTACAAATATTTTTGTTTGCTTTGAGATAATTGAGTATTTTAATATGCAAGATGAAACTTGACTTGAAAGGAAGCTAAAATTACTTAAATTCTACTTAATAATTAATAAGTTGTTTTGAAAATGTTCTCGAAATCAAATTTTCCTTGCGCAAAAGTTTCCAAATTATTTTAGATAAAAATAATTCAAATAAATGTTGTAAAGAATTAAATATCGCATTTAAAATTGTAATTTATGACATTACATAATTCAAAAAATCTACTTTAATGTTATTTAAAAACAGATACAGAACATTTTAAAATATTTGAGGTTATCATTTTGAAATGACGTAGTTGTACCAATCTTACAGAATGAAAAGTTACCAAAAACAGTTTCACAATAGCCTCCATTGTTAAAGTATTCTCGGTATAATAATGGACCAATTATAAACGTATAGTTTGAGAGAATTATATCACATTGAAGCTGTTAAAAAGTTAGTGTTTTGCGTATTTGGTGTAGAGTAACACCATTTTATGATTTGAAGATTTTCTTCTTGAGAAACCTGTTGTAATCATGTATAAGTAATCGAAAATTATTAAAAGTTGTCATTAACATATTGATCGATTACAAATTTACAGAACAATTTAAAATTGGTAATATGTTTCAGTTATTTAAAATAAATCTATTTTTAAAAGTGGTGTGTCAGGATAGCAATGTTTGGCGAAAATTAATTGCGGGATAAATATGATGAATAAGGACAAGCGCATGATTCTTGATTTTAGATTCATTGGTTAGATTTTTCGAGTGTTTACCTGCAATTGTGTGGAGTTCACCTTAAAAAACAAGCGCAGAAAGATGCTTCCTTCATTTCTTATCTTTTTGATTCATTTTCTGTTTTAACTATAGAGTGTTCAACTACAATTGTGTGGAATTCAGTTTCAAAAACAAGCGCTGGTAGATACTCCCTTCCTTCCTCATTTTTTTTACTTCATTTTCAGTTTTTACTATACAGTGTGTAACTGCAATTGTGTTAAATGTATTTTTAAACAAGCGCAGGAGATGCTGTCTTCATTTCTTATAGATTCGTTGTTAGAGAAGTGGGCGTAAGTGAAAATTTACGAAACAGGTGTACAGGAGCGAATGGATGAATGTTTGTTGCGTGATGATGGATTTTGGTTGTGAGGAAAGAAAGAGTTCGTATGGAGGAAGTGTTAATGTGGTCGAAACGAGTATCGTGTGTCAGGATGAGAATGTTGATGTGTACTGATGCTCTATGAATGTTTCAGGGGTTCGTGCTGCCCCATTTAATGGGATATAGCGTGATGTTATGTATGCTTGTATGTATAAATGTTTGTTGCTTTGAACGTGGATTGATATTTGCAGTGTTGCCACCTGCTAGCAAAACAAGTACCCTATCACAAACAAGATTAAAATGTACCTACGTAGGTGTGGCTATAATAAGAAATTAATTAGATCGTTTCGAGTTAATAGGAACTATATTATAACGTCACTAAAACTAGAAATTTATAGGTTAGTCTTGCAGTAGAGTTCTTGGCAGGAAACCATGGCAACGGAGAAACAGCGTAAGGAATTGAAAACCAATCTACTGTATGCAATCCTGATAAACTAAATCACGAGAGTGCAGAAAAGCTATTATCTAGGATTTCATATTGGTGTTTCGAAAGTTTGAACAACGAATTGTCTGCATGCATAAACCCATTGTTATAGTGTTAATACATGCGATGAAGTCATATACACCAGAAGGAAACTTATAATCTAGTTATCGTGAATTTAATTGCAGTTGTAGACTCATGTTTTATTTAAATGTTATGTTTCTAATCCCAAGATGACAATGTAGGCAAAACGGCAAAAGCCCGAACGTATTAAGTGAATTATTTTTTCCAAAATACTTTTAGAATTAAAGGATATACATTTTGTCTACGATTGCTATGAAAAGTTGACAATTACGCTCTTATTTGTCTTCGTAAAGTTGACATTTTCTGTTGAGCAATCGAAAAATATAGTTTTTGTGCGTCTCCAATGGCAACGCGCGAAAAAGATATTAAATGCGCGGTTATTTCAATAGTTACCAGGGATACAAACAAAACAGAAACTTGTCATATTGACAGTTGACAGAACGAATTTATTTTTAGTACGTATACAATAATAATTTTAAGATGCAATCGTAGAAAAAATTATGTGTGTATCACGAGCGTCAAGTGTCTTTGTTCCTCTTGCACTATTGCAGCTCTCGCCTTCGGCTCGCGCAGTAACAGAGAATCACTTTACGCTCTTAATACACAAATAACTATTTAGTTTGACTGTTATATTAATAAATATGAAAACAGATTTGTTTTTGGATTTCAGTAAAAATTATTATTATTTTGTTAACGTTTCGCCTGACACTTCAGTCTTCTTCAAGATAAAACTAAGTAAAAAATTACGTTCTTTAAAAAAAATAATGGAAATAGAAAAAAATTTACTACATTATATATTATATTTTTAAATGAAAAATGTCAGAAATATATAACTTCAATTATAATTTACTAAATTTCTTCTATCATTATTTTTTTTTCAAAGAATGTTATTATTTTTTACTTAATTTTATTTTATGCTGAAGTGTCAAAAAAATAATAATATACTATTAGTCACAGAATATTTAAATGATAGTCATCTAAAAATTAATCATGACAAATAAAGATTGCCATAAATGTATAGATTGGTAACAGATAATGAGCGAGTTGCAAAATACAGGAGATTGTTGTTCTTCTGAAAAGTCTGTACATGTAGAGCTAGTAGATAATGTGAAAAAAGTTTGATCAAAAGGGCAACAAGATTAACATTCATTTCATTTTGAAAACAATTATTTCACCAAATTTGTTTGCAAACAAAATCTACTCACATTGTTTCTGTTACGTATATTTACAATTTAGGAGAAACAATGAGGGCCGTTCATAAAAACTCTGCATATTGTGCTTTTCTTGTTTCTACCAAATTTTGTAATTTTGGAAATCTCATTGTTATTCCCATTGAAACAATTTTTTGTAAAAAGTTCATACATTTACCTGGAATTTAATTTTACATTATAATAAAACTTGCAGTAGTAATATTATACATTGTGAAAGTAATCCCCAGGCGATGTAGTTGATTATTTTGAGAACATTTAAAGCATGTAACCACAAATAACCCAGTAGAGAATTCAACATCAGGTTTCACATTCAGACATTGGTGTGCAGGAGTTTTCATGGCGAGGTAAGACGCAAGTACGGCAGGTTTGTGGTTTTGGTAGAGTGAATGTTGTAGAATGCACCGCGCAAATAGAATTTCCTCGTTCAAGCCAGATGAAAGGGCCCAAAATGAGGTTATTGTAGCGAAAACAAACGAGACGCCCGCCAACCCGGCCAACCAGGATTATGCAGCGTGACAAATAGTCGCTACTGCTAGGTGCACGCTGCAGTCTAATGGGACCGAGACCTTGCGTTCCAACCGAATATCTTCAATTAGCGAATGCGATCTCAAAGAGGAAATACGGTAAATCAACTGCAGTACAACTAATTCATGCCTTATATTAATTCATTTATTATCAAAATCAGTAGGAGTTCTTGAAACAATTATTTGCGAAGGTTAAACTGATATAGCTATTAACATACCTAGGAATGTTTCGAGTATCATTACAGCCGCAGATTTAGTTTGAAATCCGAGCTCATAGACATCTAAGACCTGTTATGACTAAAACCCGGATATTTAGGCACTTAAAAACACCCAAATAAGCAGGCATATAGGCCGGTAATTACTCTAAAATAGGCGGAATTTTAGGCAGCCTTAATGTAAATAATTTGTTTAAAAAAAAACGAATCCTTTTTCTAATATTGGTACTCATATCTACTCTTCATTAGAAAAAAATAATCATTTTAAACAAAAATTAACGCAATCTAAAAAATAATAATAAAATAATAATGTAAGGTTTTCATTTTATCAACTATTATACAAATTCAAATTATGTAGTATACTTTGATTCACAAAATATTACGAGCAATTGTTCTATGAAATTTTCGGAAAGGGACTGTCTTCGGTCAGTCAGAACTTGCTTGTAAGCTGAAAACTTCGTTCGACATCACAAAATGTGACAGGGGCATTCTTATATTTAGCCATATCGTCTCATTATTACGTATTACCTCAGCTCCATTGATTAATGGCAAAGACACAATTGAATTTCCACGTAAAATTTTGATTAAAACACGTTTTTTTTTCGGCATTTTAAATTCGCTCACAAAAACTTGATTAAAGTAAGTACTTGAAATATTATAGGTTAGGTTGAAACACTTTACCGAGTGTTGAATTAGTCAACGAAGTAGATGATACATGGCGCTGATAAACCTTGTCTGCTCAATAAAAGTTAGAATAGGCAACAAAAATAGGCAAAATAGGCTGTATACGGTAAAATAGGCACAATAACCAAAATATAGAAAAAAATAGGCCTTAAGGCACGAAAAAAAAACCTTCCATTACACGTAAACATATTACCTATGTATAGAAAAACTAAATTGCCTGAAGTATATTAAAATTTGAGTCTAGGCAATTGCCTGAAAATCCGGGCTTTAGTTATGACTCATAACATCAGTGTTTTCTTCAATAGTTTACCGGTTTCAGAATATAAATACGTTAACGTCATTAATAAATATGTTTTTTTGAAATCCCGTAGCAGATTTTGTTAAGTGATATATTTCTTCACATGAGGTGTGGTTTCCAGTCGTCAAATCACGATCGAGATATAGAGCCACAGGGATGGTTTTAACGTAATGAAACTCGTTGGTCGACAGTGGGCATCTAATTCCCAAATCCACAGATCAACTAGATAGCACTGAGCCACAGAAAATCAGGACTATCAATAAAACAAGCACTACCTGAAGTTTAATTTTTAGGTATAGGAACATGTTGTCCCCCCTCCTCAATGGGCGCAATGATATGCTTCCTACATTTGTGTTAATAAAAAATCTGGCCATAGGCGATTAACATGGGAAATCAGTTTTTCCTTGCGCGTTACTTCCCAATTGATTTTAGACAAAAATGCTTCTAATAAAAGTTGTAAAGCTTAAAATTCTGCATGTAAACCACTAATCAGATTTTATTTGTGGCATTTCATAACCGAGAAAATAAATTTTTAAGATTTTTGAAAATTGCTTATTTGTAGCGATAGCCATGGAACTCAAACAAAATTACAAGCAATTGTATGACATTGTAACTGTCAAAAAAGTTTGTGTTTTGTGATTTTCGTTTAAAAACAAATAATTTTGAATGTATGTTAATCGCCTATGGCCAGATTTTTAATTAACACCCTGTATATTGTAATTGATTTTACATTGGTGACTGAACTCTTCGATTTGAAATAAGATTTAAAGAAACATTTTAAAACAGAACAATAGAAACATTGTCTCTTGTGATCCTTAAAATAATTTATAAGAAAATAATAATGTGAATGTGCAACACTGCAACAAATTCTCCATTCCGCAAACTGTTGTCTCATATATCACCGTGCTTTTTATCGATTCCAATCGTCTGATTAAATTCTACTTTTGGTTTAGTTTTATTTTCCCATTAAGTACGGTGTTCGCACGTAAACATACTGCTGCTAGATGGCACTGGCGCATGAGAAATAACGGCTGTGAACGCGATCATGCCGTCGGAAGAATTATGGGAAATGGTTTTATATGAGAAACCACTAAGTTGACTTTGTATTGTGGTTATGGTTTTTCAAATTACATGGTTTATGACAGTGTCAATTAAATTTGATTGCGTTTTGTTTCAGGTTGCTTTTAGTGTAATACAATGTGTCTGTTTCCACAGTTTTATGTTCAAAGATCTATAAAAGTGTTAATTGCTTCATTGCTTGTCGTAAATTCACAAGAACTTATATAGTGTTCGGTATTTGTTTCTATTATTAATATTGGCTACATTGCAACAATGATTATTGTAACGATAAAGTCATTCGTAGACTTGCCCACTGTAATTGGTGCAAGTTATGAACTGAACATTTATCTATTGGATTACGAGTTACGAACCTCTATATCGGTGTCTCCCAACGTGGGGCCCAACGCCCCACAGGAGGGCAATTTGATTATTAAGGGGGGCAATTCGAAAATGGTCTCGACACGAGTTTAACCCTTTTGCTCCGGGCCATTTAAATGCAATGCTAGATTTCAGTGCCAAAATTTAATGAAAAAAGCAAATTCTTAAATAATTTCGGCCAATAAATATTATAAATTCGTTTGACGAGACCAAAATATCAAATGTGTTTTTGGCGTCGTCAAGTGAATGGCCCGTCGCAACGTCTGTAGTGTTTCGCAGCATTCAGTTGATGTTAATTTGAAATAAGCGTCCGTAAAAACTGTTGTAAAAGTTTCGTTGATTTAAAAATATATACATTGTATAGATATAATTGGTAAGTATTTGATTTTATTTTTATTTATTTTAATTTTAAAAGCATAATTTTCCAGTAAAAATTGTCAAATGGAAAAAATATGTTATTTTGCGGTAGCGGTGTGGCAAATGTATTATTTACATTTAAATAAATATGCACTTTTTAGTATACCTTTACTCTGTCACATTAAATTAATTTTAACATATACTTTAGTTTTAGTTTTTCATTATATGTTTTGAAAATTTACTTACTGTGTTTCGTTAACAATTTCTTAGTGATTTCTTCCTAAACCCCATCATTTAAGTTTCTTAAGTGAACAATTAAATTTTTTAATATTAAAAATAGATTGGGAAACACTGCTCTATATGGTCTGGCACGTCAAAGCAACCACAAGAAATAAAGGAAATAATTTTAATTGTGTAAACAGCCTAAAGACTATTTTCATTTATGTCTGCTTCGTGTCAGGAACGCATTATAACAATAAATATGAAGTAATTGGATGCAGTTTTTAATTCGAAACATTTTTTGTATTTACACTTTTATTCTAAAATTAAAAGAGAATAAACTATTACTAAATAAAATATTTACCGTTACATTTCCTATACAGGGTGTTTCTATACCTCTGCACGAAACTTGAATGACATATAATTTGATATACTGATTATAGAACAAAATTTTTTTTTTGAAATTCGCAAAAATTAGGTTATTTCGTTCCTAGAGAACATTTTAGTGTCGTTGGTTTAATAGTACATTTAATTAAAAGAAATAAAAATAAGGCATTACACCAGGTACCTACATAATAACTAATTAATAAATGATTATTTGTAGGCTGTGTTTATACTTTTATTTCATTAGTAACAAAATCATAAAAAATTAAATGTACTATTAAACCAGTGAAACTAAAACTGTTAGGAATGAAATACCCTAATTTTTGCGAATTTCAAAAAAAATACTTTTTGTTCTATAATCACTATATCAATAGTTATTTGTATCACTAGTCCAGAAACTGCTATTTTGCGAGTGCGAGTATATTTTGAAAGGACGAGCCGCAGGCGAGGCCTTTAAATACGAGCACTCGCAAAATAGTTTCTGGACTAGTGATACAAATAACTATTGATATAGTGATTATAGAACAAAAAGAATTTTTGCGCCGACGTTTTTGTAAATTTAATAAAAAAAATTAATTTATTACTCACATTCTAAATGTCAGAGAATTTTTTTATGTTGGTAACATTCACATTTCTAATTATCAGAACTGTACTTTTAATTTTAATTAATTATTTATTGTTCATCAATTTACATCTTCAATAAGTTTAATTACACTGTACACCTTATTTAATAAACATAAAACATAATTCATTTCTTTGTCTATTTCACGACTTGTCATTCCAGTATTATAACCTAAAAAATCAACATATTTTATTTGGATTTTACATTGCTAATTCAATTATAATTACTTACAATTTTGTTTAAAATATATGTATAAATATTCTGTTTTCTTGTATTGAAAATACTCAACTATGAATATTTTATCATAATATTTTTACGCCAATGCAATATTCTAACATTTCGTACGTTCAGGAGTTCGCTATACTAGTGATGCCAACATATAACCATAAAAAGTCACTAATTTTTGCCGGCCTCGGCCGGTAAACACATGGTTTTCGGACGATTTTGAGTTGTGTAATACTGCTAATGCCGGACGTTGGCGCGAAAGTTACTTACTTGCACCGATCTGATAGAATGATATGCCACTAGGTCACACGGACATTTTTTTGAGGGGTCCCCAAGGAAATGGGGGCGCTAAGCTATAGTTTGTGTAGCTTATACATAGAACCTGCACTGGTACTACAATTGCATTTTATTGTTGATTGTTCAATCTAGTAAATAAAAAGCATAAAAGATTTACTGTTCGATACACGCCACGTGTTTGATTCCCGATATTTGCAAACGGTTGTGATGCTGGTTCGATTGCAACAAATTCGACCCGCATCATTTAAAAACTATCGCAAAAACTTCCCAACACAGCTGCATATCCAAACACTGGAATCAATGATGAATAAAATAAATAGAAATCGTTCAAAACTGCGTTTGACAACATATCTCTCCAGAGTAAACTAAACAGAATTGCAAATTAATGAGTGAATATTTTGCTGTATGTTCATAATTTCCGAACTGTATTTACTGACCTCGTTGAATATTATAATTTATGGTAATGTTGTGTATCAAGTTTATATTCAGTTTGATCGCAGTTTAATTGTTTCAAAGCTGGATAATTGCTTGCAGAGAAATTTTTTTTTTTTTACAACCATCAAATATTAGAACACTAGTAGTTGATCCGAACTTCTGCCTAACTAAATAAATAAATTGTCCCGCGTGATGGCCGCGCGGGTTGAGGATCTGACTCACGACCAGAAGGTCCTGGGTTCGGGTCCCGCCCGTGACGGCCATACAAAGGACATATCGGCATAGAACCTGTGTAGTTGGTCCGATATATATATATATAAAAAATAAAAATACAAAAATAAATAAATATATCATCATGCCTTTTACTGGGTGTGGCACTCTTCAGTAGCAGATCTCGGTAAGTGATATATTTCTTCGTGTTAAAATACATATGTATGTAAAATTTTGTTGCAATATTCCTACGAGAAAGAATTTTAGAGACAATGGTCTGAAATAGGCCCAAAATCGAAAAAATCCAAAGGTTACCCATAATTAAAAATATTAAATTGTTTCAAATTAACTACAAATTTGTTTATAATTTAATTCGGACACGCGGAATTCATGCCGGTGAGCGCATCTTCATATCTTGTGTAGTTTTTAAGATATAGCTTCTAGAAAAGTTACATTCGTCGTTATTCTTTAGATTTTGTGCATTTCTGAGGCTATATCTGAAAAACAACGACAACGAGATTCATGCGACAGCGTGTGTTGATCAGAAAATGAGCCGAGAATCGACATTTTTTTATTTCTCATCTCGTCTTGCCTCGAGTTTAATCCTACTTCTATTATTTCAATATAATCAAGAAAACAACATTGTATTTCATTTGTTGTTGCGTTGACAGAATTTCAAATATTATAGAATTGTCGTTTCCTTTAAGAAATGTTCTTTGTTATCTTTTATATTTCAAAAAAATATAATGAGAAATCTAGTAAATTTGATTCCATTGTCAATTTAAAAACCATTAGCCTGCAAAAATACTTCGAATTATCGTTAGCTCTTAGTACGAAGACGAAAGCTTTTAGCTATGATTGAATTAAGTGATGCTGTATAGAACTAGCAGTCAGTTTATCATTTGTTATAAATAATTTATACAAAAAAAACAAAACACTTACTTCCTTATAGAGCAGCGGTTCTTAACCTTTGATCCGCAAACTCATGAGAGATCGCGTTGTCCTCACAGGGGTCCGCGAAATTAATATGAAAATAATATATTTCTTTATTTTTTCACATAATTTGTTTTTAATCATATGATTATCATGAAAGTAAATATTTACTTTCATGATTAATAATATTATTTTTCTACGATTGCTATGAAAAGTTGAAAATTACACTATCATTTGTCATCGTAAAGTTGACGTTTTCTGTAGAACAATCGAAAATAGTTATTTGTGTATTAAGAGCGTAAAATGATTCTTTGTTACTCGAACACGGTAATAGCAGCGCGAGCCGAAGACGAGAGCTGCAATAGTGTAAGTGGAACAAAGATACTTTACGCTCGTGATACACACATAATTTTTTCTACGATTGCATCTTAAAATTATTAAAAAAGTATAGGTACTGAAAATTAATTCGTTCTGTCAACTGTCAATATAACAAAATTCTGTTTTGTTTGTATCACTGGTAACTATTGAAATAAGCGCGCATTTAATATATTTTTCGCGCGTTGCCATTGGAGACGCGTCCTTACTTCAATAGTTACCAGAGATACAAACAAAATAGAACTTTATTATATTGACAGAACGAATTTATTTTCAGTACGTATACATTTTGTTTAATAATTTAAGATGCAATCGTAGAAAAAAATATGTGGTGCGTATCAAGAGTGTAAAGTGTCTTCGGTCCTCTTACCTCTTGCCTTCAGATCGCGCTGCAATTACCGAGCGCAAATAATAAAGAATCACTTTACGCTCTTAATACAGAAATAATTATTTCCCTTCTCTCTATACATGAAAGACTTTTATAACAAACTTTAAATCAATATTTGATCCACTTTCGAATTTGAAATCCTGAGTTAAGCCTTAGTAGTCCGCGACTAAAAAATGATTTTAAAGGGAATCCATAATAAAGAAAACGTGAAGTACCGCTGTTATAAAGTAAGATTTCCTAGGAGAATATTTTTAGAATAATCAATGGTAATAAAAATAAAACAATCTTTCTTGAGTGAGTAGTTATGTTACCTGAAGTAGCTATCGTCACCCAGACAAGCGTTAAAATATTCATCGACATTTTGAGAGTAAAGCGCCCGACGTGCTCAACTTTTACGCGACACATTACCATCGCGAAACAAACGAAAGTAGGAACAAACGCGAGCACTCGGCGGACAAATGACGCGCAATTCTGACAAGGCGATTGTCATTTGTTCCCGGAGCGAGCATATACGACGTTGTGGAGGCGGCACGGCGGCAGCGGCGATGGAGGCGGTGACGGTCTGTGATTATCGCTCACACGTGACTTGCAATGTGATACCCCGTATTGGATCCGTAATACGACGGCAAATTGTATCGAATTTGTTCGTCGCGAAACGCGGACAAGTTGATCTTTTGTTACGAACTGGCAATTGTTTCTGCAGCAGGATATTGGTGCAGGTCGAGAGCTCTGAAGTGTGGAATTATTCTTGACATTTGCTGAATTTCATTTCAGTTATTTTATTTTATTTCGATACGAAATCCATCAGAATAAAATTGTGTTACTTTTTTAATATTCGATACGTACTTCAGTTAACGATATTATAAGCAAAATTTGATGCATGCGCGTATTTTTCATATCAATTTCTACACTTTCACATCATGGATTTAATTCCAGTTTAGTGATTATTAATAATAGCACTAGCAATCAGCTAGGCACCGCGGACCTCAAAGAAAAGTATTTTTTAACTAATTTTTAGAAATAGGTTGGTTAACAACTCGTTGTTGATTCATTTTTACATTATTTCTCAGACTTTTCATTTCACTTGAAAGAAGTACATTTTTAATAACTTTTATGTCAAATCAATTGACAATCTGTCGGTTACAATTTTATTGGATATCTCTCCTCAAATCCTTTTAATTAATCTGTTCGAGATTTCTCTTTAAACTCTTTAGTTTGATATCAAACATAATAAATTTCTAATTCGAATAGACTGGTATGTTTAATTTGAATTTGAATTGTTTCCTCCTATAATCAAAAATAAAATGTCCTGGTTTTAATTAAAGCAAACACTACTTTTAGGTTCAGAGAAATCGCTTCGGGTAATTTTATTAGTTATGATTATTTTGTTATTATTTAATCATTCAATAAATTCTAGATTATTGTGTTCATTTCTGTTATCCATTAATTTATATTTGTTATTGAAGTGGTATTGTATAATAATAATTTTGTTTCAGGAGGTTGATTCTGTATCTTGCGTGAGCAGTTGCGTGATTAAAATTGCGTTAGTACAATGTATGACGTCACCGATTCTTTTCTGGTGTCGAGCATAGGGAATTCCGTGCTTTACGTTTTCGCGCCAAGTTTAGTGTTGATAATGGTTTTGAAACTATAACTGTCAGTTGCAATCACATGTCATTGTTTGTCAACATCGTTTTGTAGTTTTTTTATACGATTTTATTATGGCAGAAGATAGAAAACGTGATATGAATGCTACAGAGGAGCAAAAACAAATTTTAATAAACTTTATGGTAGATAACGTTAACGCAAAATATCAAGATAGTAAAAGACAAACATAATGTTAGAATGAGACAGGTAGTGTCGCAAGTAAGAAACAGGACCTACGGAGGTCACGCATCTATATTTGCGTATCTCGCAAGAAGTGACGTTCTTTAAATGTCCGATAGATGGTTTACTATATGCATGTGACATATCTGTGTTAGTATGGGTGCCGCAAGTAGACACGCAAGATACAGAATCAGGCTCCAGTTCCATAGCTATATTTCTAATATAAGCGAGATTTACTTGTAAAATTTTATTTAATATCTCTAATTTGTGACATTTAAATATGTTAATTAGCATTAAATAAGTTATATGAAGAGGTCTAGTATTGTTAGGTATAATTTGTTAATTATGTGCTGCACAAATTTTGTTCACAAAAAAACTGATTTTCTACTTTACATGCTTTTGTTGGTATTTGGGGTATAATATTTCAGAAATATAATTACAATAGATGTATCGGATTACTGAAGCATTGTAAATATAGAATCAAAAAGGTATACCTACTGCAAACGAGCTTTAGTTAATATTTTAATTACCCCACTAGTGATAGTATAATTATGAGTAATTCTGCTCGTTAGCTGATATTTATTTATTCCCAAGTAGTTTAGTATTCCCTGTAACTAACTGAATGAAAAGCAACGCACAAAGCTACGGAGCAGTTACAGTACTAATTTTATTCCAGGAACAATAACAATTACAATAAATGAAGTTCTCCAAGGGAAACAACACGACACCAGCTCTCGGTGCAGAGAACGCAGTGGAACTGGAGAGTAAACTGCAGTGCACTAAATTCCCTACAAATATTCACCTAAATATTATTCAAAGACTCGACTGTACTGCTGTACTGTTGCTAGGTATATATTCACCAAACAATAGGGTCGAGTTGTGCGAATAGGTAAAGGTTTGTGTTTGGCGTTGTTTATAACATTTGTATTTATACAGGGTGGTGACCGCGACACCGGAACATAGGACTTTAACATGCAAAATCATAGTTTTATAACTTCCTGCTTCCCTTATTATTTTAGAGAAATAAGCTTGAAATAAATGTTGTAGAGCATAAAATATCTACATTAAAATCAATAAACAGAGTTCATTTAGCATGCTTTATTTATAACGATAGATATTAAATTAAAAATGTCGAAAATAAGCTTAAAAATAGGGATAGTAAAATAAATAAAATAAATATATCATCACGCCTTTTACTCATATTACTGGGTGTGGCATTCTGCCGTAAGCAGATCTCGGTATATAGGGGTAGTCTTGGAAATAATCCAAAATTGTATCTGTTTTATTTGTCTAAATTATGTTTTCTTCTGACAATTTCACTCATAACTTTTCATCCAATCAAATGACAGTATTTTGCTGAATTGAACCAATCACAGTAGTATTATAGCGACAATTTCACTAGTGAAAATTGTCGCAAACCATTGTTTAGTTAGATATAACGTTTGTTAACTATTTTGAGTAGATGAATATTGTTCAATTTTATTTGACTTTGTTTACTTTGTTTAGTTATGTCAAAAAATTAAACAATGTAAATTGATCACCAAGGTAATAGTAGTTCAGATATTGTTTTAAATATACTGCAGGTAACATTTTTTTGGAGTAAATAAAATATTTCGAGGAATTGTCAAACCGAATACCATACGTGACTATGATTACCCTTTGGTAATTTTTGTCTAGATTACTCCTGCTTGTTGCTTTAAGAAAATCTACACTCGCGCTGTCGTACTCGTGCAGATTTTCGTCGCAACAAGCAGTCGTGATCATGACGACAAAAATTTCCGGCAAAATCATAGTCACTAATGGTATTATATATGACAATTTTGTGAAAATGAAAATTTAAATTGTGTAAATCAGTTAAGTTTTGACTCTTACGATATACGCCTCAGCAAGGTTTCATTCTAAAAAAATAGCTGACTAGCTGAATAGCTGACTACGATGTAACTTTAAAGTTACCTTATATGCATTTTAATGCTTGGAAATGGCTAAAATATTGTGCCAAAACGTCGCCAATTAATAATGATTTAAAAAAATTAAAATAAAAATTGTTTAATTTTCTTTTTTTGCCAAAGCCTGAAATCTAGATAAATATCAAATAACTTATTTAATATCGTTCCATTTTTTTCTTTCTTTAAAAAGATAACAGATAATTTTACATTATTAGAAAATCAAAATTGTAAAATTTCAACAAAAAATCAATAAATTGTAATGTTTGTGTGGCCGGAATACATAGGTTCTAGGTTCAAATCTTGACGGTATCCCAATTTGTATCTTTATAATTGAATTTGATTTCATCAATTATTAAGTATTTATTTAAAATACTAAATAGAATTGCTATTCTAATAGTTTTTTTTTTGTATCAGAAAACGATTTACCATATGAAAATTAACTTTATTAACATTGAAAGAATATTGGGGAGGAAATTCATGAAAATTTAGTTATGCAAGTAAGATTAAAATCAAATCAAAAGCCTGAAATCCATCACCATTATTAAAATTCTTATGAATAGTTTAGTATAAATGTTTATTCGGGTTAGAAATTAATAACTAATTATTGCTAACACAATAGTTGAATCGAGAGTGTACAAAAGCTATCACCACGCATTCTCTTTCTCATAGCTATTGCCGGCTGACCGTTCTCTCATTAGGAATGAACACAATTCCACGGGAAAATGTAAATCCACAACCATAATTAAGTACCGGGCCCACGAGACTATTATTACTATTATCGACCTCCCTCACACTATCGTGTTGGCCCGTTTTAGCTACTGTTGTGTATTCTGGTTCTCTGTTAGCGAGTTGTGTTTATTAACACTGCTGGAAAAGTAGTTTGTGAACCTGTGGTTTCGACAATATGTCCAAGTATTATGGACATTGTTCTTGTTATGAGAATTTGTTGGTTGTTATTACTGGTAATGTTACTACGTACACGACAGCTTTATTTTATACGATGCATATACTCGTAAAGAAAATATTAGAAATATGTTTTTTTTGAAACCCTTAGACAGGTGTCCCCCCTTAATTTGCGATCGTAGAAAAAATATGAGACTTGTTTTATAAACTCTTTAAATACTCGTTTTTTATACATTCCCTTCGCTTCGCTCGGTTCGTGTAAAAAAATATTGAAAAAACGCTTGCAAAAGAATTTAAAATCCATCTTAATTACGCAACAATGCTACTTTTGCCTTTCTTGCTATTTAGAATAAATAAAAATTAATTTTTTCTACGATTGCTATGAAAAGTTGACAATTGCGCTCTCATTTATCATCATAAAGTTGACGTTTTCTGTGGAACAATTGAAAAATATCTTTGTCGCGCGTTGCCATTGCCAAAAAGATGTTAAATGCGCGCGTTTCCAATGGCAATTCGCGAAAAACATATTAAATGCGCGCTTTTTTCAATAGTTACCAGGGATACAAACAAAGCACAAACTTGTCATATTGAAGTTGACAGAACGAATTAATTTTCATTACCGTGTTCGAGTAACAAAGAATCAGTTTACGATCTTAATACACAAATAACTATTTTCCGTTTGTTGCTATTGGAGACAATCGGAAAAGTAAAATAAACACTTTTTGCTCAGGAACCGACAAGTTTTCGTTATCAAATGACTGCTGAAATAGCATACTTTGCGTCATAGTTGTATAAAAAAATATATTTTTCCTTACTCGCAGAGTTTTGATGTCGATTATGCCTTGATTAAAAATTTCACGCCAAATACGAAAAATATTACTTAGCTGTTTACTACACTGTGAGGATAAGGTATTTGAGCAGGTATCTAGGTGTTTTCATGGACAACCTGTATTATATATTCACAAATTAATTCCAAACAAAATATTTACTTCCCGAATGAATAAAATATTGAGATATTTTGCGATAAGTCGTTGATTTATTCATATATTCGTAAGAAAATAACTCCGTTACTCGAACAGCTATAATTTCCTGCAAAGCCGCCCCTGCCTCCAATAACTAAAGCATCCGATGATGTTTCCATTATCTTTTTATCATAATACATAAAACATTACCTTCCAATTCTCTATTCTACTTTTCCATTTCCGATAGAAAATCAACCAGCACGATAATCTTGTAACATTTCTCTACTCGGATTCCAATATCATCTTATCTATTATTCGCGTCGACAACAAATGCAAACAGCGTTCCACTTTGCCTTGCGATATATTCCTTTCCACGAGCAAAAACTGCATCTTGAAGGATTTAAATGTTTCCATGTAAATGCGCAGCGAAGAGCAAGAACGGAATCGTAATTATAAGCAAAGCCAGGCGTTAGATCTTGGAATAAAGTTTGCTATGAAGGCGTTACTATGTTGTTTGTTACTTGCTTCTTTTCAAATTGTTTCGTGTGGGGGTAATCTTAAATTACGTTATATGGCACACGACTTTTTAATATCGTTGGTTATTTAAAACCTCGTGAGTATTAAATTATAAATTATAAGTTTAATTTACTAGCTTTTAAAATACGACTAAGATTTACAAGAAATATGAAAACATACATGTAAGTAGCGAGAAGTTTATATGATAAGACTCACAAAGTTTCAATAGACTTACGCGTCTTGAAAAGTTGGTCGGAATCAGTGTTGGGTTATCTAAATAAAAATATCTTAAATTTCATCTAGATTATAATATATTATCTGTTATCTAAAATCTAGATAAATATCAAATAACTTATTTAATATCGTTTCATTTTTTCCTTTCTTTAAAAAGATAACAAATAATTTTACATTATTAGAAAATCAAAATTGTAAAGTTAAACAAAAATAAATTTAAAAAATAATAATAAATAATATATCATCACGCCTTTTACCCAATTGTGGCATTGCATCTTAAAATTATTAAAAAACGGATACGTACTGAAACTAAATTCGTTCAGTCAACTGTCAAAATGACAAGTTTCTGTTTTATTTGTATCCCTGGTTACTATTGAAATACGCGCATCTAATATCTTTTTCGCGCGTTGTCATTGGAGTTATTTTTCGATTGTTTAACAGAAAATGTCAACTTTTCTATGACAAATGAGGGCGTAATTGTTAACTTTTCAAAGCAATTTTTATTCTATGATCATTACGTCATAAAATAAATATAAATAAATAAATATATCATCACGCCTTTTACATATTACTGGGTGTGGCACTCTGCCTAAGCAGATCTCGGTACGTGATATATTTCTTCGCGTGAAGATATTAGTGGACGGGGTGCCACAGGGGTAGATTTAAATTGGTGAAAATTGTTTGTCGACTGAGGGGATCGAACCAGGATTCTCAAGATCCACAGGCCGACTTGACACCACGGAGCCATTCTACCTCATAAAAAAAAGAAATTGTAATATTTATGTGGCCGGAATACATAGGTTCTAGGTTCAAATCTTGGCGATATCTCAATTTTTATCTTTATAACTGAATTTAATTTCATCAATTATTAAGTATATATTTAAAATACTAAATAAATTTGCTATTCTAATGGTTTTTTTTGCATCAGAAAACGATTTAACATCTGTAAATTTACTTTATTATTTTGAAAGAATATTGAAGACATTCATGAAAATTTAGTTATGTAAGTAACGACATAATCAACACGATATCAACTGTTTTCGAGATATGAGTGAAAATTATAGAGAAAAATGGTTTCTTTTATCTATGTCTTAGTTTATTATTTTTCATTTTAATCTTCTTATTTCCCGTTATTTTTCGAGCGTATCTCAATGTTCCAGATATTAAAAATAATGATAAATAACTTAATAACTTGGAACTCTAAATAAATCATAAAATTATAATACTTAATCATAAAACTGAGATATTAAATTAAGCATTAACAATTTTATGTACTTCGTACTTAAAATGATTTTTTGACATTTCAAAGACGTTAATTTTAGTTTCTTTAAAATATAGTTTGGTTTTATTGTTTTACATAACAGTATTAATGCCTCTGCTTTTATTTTCAATTTATAGTGAGATACGATTAAATTTATCTATAGTATGTCCCTGAATTGAGTTTACAAGGGAAACAATTCTTATTTTTTATTTAACGAAAAAATGTCACTTTTACGAATAAGATGTTTCCGTACAAGGCGACAAAGAAGTGGAATTTCGAAATGTGTTTTATTTCACACTATGTCGCATTGATTTATTATTTTCATATCCTAACCTTGAAAGTGATATCTTAAAATAATTATAATTAAATGTCAAAAACTGTTTGTTACCTACGATAACAGTACTGTCAAATTCATTACAATACTAATACTATAAAGTCTTACTTTCCAGACTGAAATCACTACTATAAACATGGAAATATGATACAGTACGAAATAAAATAATATTACAGAACTATACATAATAATATATTATATAACAAGTTTTATAAATGTATCTATAGTAACGAGTTTTTTTTTTATACAAATTAAGATTAAGTTACAATGATAGATGCCTGAAGCTAACTTCACCCCGTGCTTAATATCTCAAGCAGTGTCTAAAACGATCGAAGTCACAGTTTGTCAATATGTAATTAAGATGTTATTTAGCGCCATGGAAACCATTACGTTAAATAGAAAAATAATTATAGAATTATTTTTTATTCTTATTTATAATACTGAATGTTTGTCATATCTTTTTAATGAACTTCGCCTTTGACCACTCTGGCCAATAAACCCAAATAAACAAATAAATATAAAATAAAAATTGAGTCTTGTCTGCTTAGTAACGCTGCAAAATCCGATTTGAAAAATCAAATATTGAGTGAAACGCGAGTCGTGTTTAAAACACAGCGGACAGAAACGTGCCGCAATTCAGACGCATATGTAAAGAGATTATTCTGCATAAACGTGATATATTTCTGTTGTTCCCCCGCGGCCGCGTTGCGGCACTGCGTCGTCAAAGCACAGCCGTCCTGATATAAATCCGCTGTTTATAAGATTGCGCGCCCAGGATTCTTTCAGTTGGAGATACAGTGCTTTGTGAATTTTTCTGTTTAGGGACCACCTAACCTCTATGTGTAGATATTATATGATTTAGTGTTTTCTATATAGAATTTATTTTTATTATTAATAAAGAATTTTATATAGAACCGCTAAATAATATTAACTTTATTCTTATCAAAATCATTACTTAATGTGCTTTATTATTTACTAAGGGAAATAAAAACTAGTTTTGTTGACTAATAACTTTAAAAAAAATAAATACAATACAGCAAGGAGGAGGACATAATTGTATGGTTTAATAGGGAGATGTCGCGGGGGGAATTAAAGTTATATTTTCTTAATTGAAAAGGGGTACTTTTTTACTTCCTTGTACGAAGTAAAGGAAGTATTGTAATCGTGAAAATTTTCGGTTCTCAGATTTCAACGGAAATATCAATTTTGACCATCCCTGAATCCATTTCGACTAATTTCGTAGTGACGTCTGTACGTAGTGGGGTAGGTGGCTCAGTGGTATCAAGTCGGGCTGTGGATCTTGAGAACCCTGGTTCGATCCCCACAGCCGACAAACAATTTTCACCAATTTAAATCTACCCCTGTGGCTCCCCTTCCACTAACATCTTTGGGGGCCGTGATTTGACGACTGGTAATCGCACTTCACGCGAATAAATATATCACTTACCGAGATATGCTTACGGCAGAGTGCCACACCCAATAATGGGTAAAAGGCGTGATGATATATTTATTTATTTATTTACGTCTGTACGTACGTATGTAACGGTAAGCCGTAAAAAGTTGAAATTTTATATTTAGGACTGTTATAACATCTAGTTGTATCCCTTCCTTTTTGGTCATTATATAACTTCCGGAAGTGGTATTTTACTTGAAGTCTATAATAGATTTTAATGAAAAACTATATTCAAATATAATAAAAAAACTTTTCAAATTGGTATATAAGACTACTATATCAATGGAAATAACATAATAGGTTTTGGTTAAAATAGACTAACCGGAAGTGATACATTACATAGCTGCTAACAGTTTTTCTTGAAAAAAAATGTTTTTATTTTGATTTTAGAAATAAATGCTGCAAATAAATGTTTTACAGAATTAAATTCTGCGTCTAGCACATTAAGAATTTTTAAATTAGCCTTATGTATAAGCCAGATATATAAATTTAAAAATTATATATTTCTTGTTTTTGTAATTAAGTTTGCAATGGATTAGAACAAAAAATAAGGAAAAAATAAGAAATTTAATGTCTATGTCAAATTACGTCAAATATGTGCAATAAAAAAATGTAGCTATAGTATAATACGCGTACAAGGAAGTCATGTGGTGTCCACATCAGATTTTTATTAGAATGGATATCCAGAAATATTTCCATCTGATATATAAATAAATAAATAAATATATCATCAAGCTTTTATTACCCATTACTGGATGTGGCACTCTGCTTTAACAGATCTCGGTAAGTGATATATTTCTTCGCGTGAAGTTGGATTACCAGCTGTCCCCAAAGTTAGTTAAGGGGATGCCACAGGGGTAGATATAATATGGTGAAAATTGTTTGTCGGCTATAGAGATCGAACCAGGGTTCTAAAGATCCACAGGCCGACTCGATACCACTGACCCACCTACCCCATCTGAAATATGAATATGACAATTCAAGAATATCAATAAAACGAACGATAACTTCTTTTGTTGTACAGCCTATCTGAAGTTTTATTTATTTATTTATTTATGTTACGCTGTACAACAGGAACTCACCGAGCCACAGTTTATATAATTTTTAGCTTGAGTGCGATTCGAACTCGGGATCTCCGAATTCGAATTCCGTATCGCTATCCACACCACCGTACTATTATTATTAAAGATGTAAATGTTTTTTTTAATTTTGTGACCTTAATTTTAATTAGGTATAGGAACATGTGACATCGTAGAAAAGGAAATATTTCGTACCCCTTTCCATTTAATATAACTTTAATTCTCCCCGCCACACCCCCTTAATAATTATAGTTACTAACTATACAATTTTGTCGTCCTCCATGTTGTATAAGATTGTGTATTTATTTTTTCTTTAAAGTTATTAGATGCTAATAAAACTGATTGGTTGCTTTAAAAAAACTCACCCTGTAGATACTTCCATCATTAGCTGACGAATTAGTAATGAAAATATTATAATTATAATTTGTAATTCGATTATATCGCTATTTGATATATTTTTCCAAAACCAAATACGTATTAATTTTAACAAAAACTGTAACGATAATTGAAAACTAATTTAATTTGGTTCTATTACATTTGTTCAAACTGAAAATGATATGCAATCAATAATGATAATAATACAATTAAAATTCAGCACCGTTTTTACGGCATCAACGAATTCAAGCGAAAAATATAATATTTCATTACAATAATTCATTTATAATTTGGAAAATAAATAGTAGTGTACATAATCCTGTTTCCGCTGGTTAAATTTTATAATTACCTATTATTTCATTTTTGCAGTATGGTAACATAACTAAATGGATATTAAAGTCTATTTACATATTTTGCATATTTGCTTGTTTGCATTTGCCATTATGCTTGTTTTAAAAAGAACTCGAACATTATTTTAAATGAAACTCGTCAAAATAAAGCTGTTGGACTTGTTTTTGTATTATTTACAAACAGTGTTGACGCAAATTATATTCAAAACATAATGCATTATATTTTAGATTATTACGAATAATGCATGTTGTTTACCATATTTTTATTTTAATGAAAACTTTTGCAAATATGTATCATATTTCATATAAATATTATAACAAGTCTTTGTCTATAGTTCTAAATAATTATCAGACAAAATATTTTGTATTTCTAGTTAAATATTTGTTTTAGAAGTATATTCATATATTTTATATTTTAAAAAGATCAGTGTTCAGGGATGCCAACTTTAGACTTAGGGCGGTAAGTAAATAATAATGAGAATACATTTTACTAACGCAAAAGACAAAAGTAAAATAGTTATTGCAATAGTGTAAGAGGAACGAAGACACTTTATGCTTGTGATACACACATAATTTTTTCTACGATTGCATCTTAAAATTATTAAAAAACGTATACGTACTGAAAATTAATTCGTTCTGTCAACTGCCAATATGACAAGTTTCTGTTTTGTTTGTATCTTTGTAACTATTGATATAAGGACGCATTTAACATCTTTTTTCTACGATTGCTATGAAAAGTTGACAATTACGTTCTCATTTGTCATCGTAAAAGTTTACGATTTCTGTGGAACAATCGAAAAATATCTTTTTTGCGCGTCTCCAATGGCAGCGCGCGAAAAAGACGTTAAATGCGCGAGTTTCCAATGGCAACGCGCGAAAAAGATTATAAGTGCGCGCTTATTTCAATAGTTACCAGGGATACAAACAAAACATAAACTTGTCATATTTACAGTTACCAAAATGAATTTATTTTCAGTACGCATACGTTTTTAAATAATTTTAAGATGCAATCGTAGAAAAATTGTGTGTATCACGAGCGTAGAGTGTCTTTGTTCCTCTTACAGTATTGAAGCTCTCGCATTCGGCTCGCGCTGCAATTACCGTGCTCGAGTAACAAAGAATCACTACGCTCTTAATACACAAATAACTATTTCGCACGTTGTCATTGGAGACGCGCGACAAAGATATTGTTCGATTGTTCCACAGAAAACGTCAACTTTACGATGACAAATGAGAGCGTAATTGTCAAATTTTCATAGCAATCGTAGAAAATAGTTATTAGTGTATTAAGAGCGTAAAGAGATTTTTTATTACTCGCATATGGTAATGGTGCAAAAGGAACAAAGACACTTTACGCTCGTGATACACACATAATTTTATCTACGATTGCATCTTAAATTATTGAAAAACGTATACATACGAACTGAAAATAAATAAATGAAAACGTAGCAAAATAAGCTGGAGTTTTAAATAAAAGAAACTCTGTATCATACTCGTTGTTAGATAGAATAAAAAAAGTAATATTATTATTAAAAAATATATTTTCATGTCGTCCTATCATGATTGCAGAATCCGAGCAAAGAAGCTTGTTCGCTCCGGGTGCATCGAAAGGACCAAAAAATATGCCGTGTTTCCTTATGTGTGCTTTCCTGCTTAGCGCTGCGCGATTCGATATGTCATCGGAAAATATTACGCGGAAAATAAGCATAGACGACAGCAACGCACCGTTGAGGGGGAGATTAATCGGATTTTTGAATAAAAATATTTCCAGAAGAGATACGAGACGTCACTAGTTCAAAGCACCCACCGTGTGTGAAATCCTGCGCGTGCGTACAACATCTGACTGTCGATATAACTCGCTATCTTGCGCTCGAGTTGTATTTATTGCATCTTAGATTCTGTTGTTATGCAGCCGAGGATAGGAGATTGTGGGGAAGAGATATTTTATGGTTTCCTTGCTTTAAAGTTCGCTGAAATCTTTAGTGAGGAATCAGAACTTTGAATTTTTAAGTATGTTACGGTGAAAACGACTACTTTGATATTTTATAGCTGTAGTTTCGTAAACTAACCAAGTGAACTATTATTTTACCAGAATATGCAACAAACAAAACGACTGTTTATAAAAAGAGAAGATGCTCTTCGCTACACATTTTAACAACTTATATCTAACTTATTCAAACTATTTTTCAAGATTACCGTAGAAAAATAAAATGTATTTCATATTATACTATTTTCATTTTAAACTAGAGAGATCGGCATAAAACGATTAAATGCACCGCAATTACGTTTACAAAGGAACTCATGTTATAACTGGTTTCACAAGGTTCGCACAGGGTTGTACAGCCCCATTCGTCGGTATTTTTAAATAGTCAATCATAGGAAAAAACAAGAACAATTTTAGGCCGAATACGACCCTTAAAAAATTACCTGTTGCGACCATCGTTAAGCGATTTGTGGTAGCCGCACTAATAGACTTCATTGTAGTTATATGGGACAGGGACGTTTAATCGTTTTATGCCGATCCCTCCAGTTTAAAATGAAAATAGTATACTAGCAGTCATTGGGGTAATTTTAATGTGGTGAAAAGATAATAATATCCCATAATTTGAACAAAAAAAATTGAAATTGAATTAAATTTGAAGTATTCGTAATTAATCTTAATTTATTCAAAACCTTATGTAAGCAATGTAGAAAAGAGCACTAAATTTTCGACCATTTTAATTTGAAGTATTATTGAACAAAATCGAAGTAAAATAATTTAGAAATGTTATCAAAGGAAAATAAAGTTAGAACAATTAATGTAATTTGAAGATTTCAACCGTAAATAAATTAGTAATCGATCCTAAACGAATTATTTTATTTTCTCTGATTTGTAACAATTTGGTGGCAGCAGCCACGCTAGACAGTTACTTTGTTACATTGTTTTTGATAAATAAGTTAAATTATAGTATTTAAATAATTGTAATATTACTACAGGATGTTGTAATATCTGCAAGTAGTGATTTGTATCACTCGGCTAGAATGTACTTTTGCAAGTGCGAGCATATTTTAACAGGCCAAGCCGAAGACATTTTCTGGGCATTTATATTTTTTGGCAACTTTGAACATATTTATTTTCTTTTTAATAATAATTGTTTAAATAAAATGTAAATCAATGCGTTATAGGAAAAATGATATGAACGACAGGTATGACTATGCCTGGTTATAATACTCATTAGTTAGTGTAACTCGCCTGTAACTGTATTCGTATTTCAACTGGGGTCATTGTAATACTAGTATTTCAATATACTATTGTATCAAAATCAGATTGTGTCAAACACAATTTTAATTTTCTACGGTACTCCAGGTGCTATGCGATTTAATTTTACTCAAAATGAACTACTTTAACCTTTAGTTATCCTCCAATTTCTAACTATTTTACTAAACAGTCATCTGATTTCATTTAAATAAAAAAGGAAAACAATCATATAGGTAATTTTATTCGATGGGTTACAAAATGTTAAATTTAGATTTTGTTTGAAAATTTTAATTAATTCTGTATTCCATAATTATTACGCCAGAATAGTTGTACGTACAATGACAGCTAATAAAAACGGCTACAAAGAATAGCTAACTCCATTGTTCTACTAGATAAAGTTCTTAAATTATTTTAAAGACAAATGCTTTCAGCAAAAATGAAGACAATTAAATGTTTGCTACCTATAGATACAGGCTATAGGTATTTATTATAATATAAATTGCAGTGTTCAGAACTCCTAAATCTTTTGTATCGTTGAATTGTAATATATTCGCATAACTTAAATCTAACATGCACATGCATACAATTTTAAAAATAGCTAATTAGCAAAAATGTGTTTCTATTAATTACACTTAATCTAAATATCAATGACCTGCAACAACAAATAACCCCTCCACCATCCCTTAAAATTTAACTTAAACCTAAAGCCCTAACCCTTATATCAGACGACCTACAACGATAAATGCACCCTGAATATTTCCTTGTTTATTTAAATAATGATAATTACATTTTGTATAATTTTTATTTGAGGCATTTATCTCAAAAACAATTTAAAATTGTTTAACAACAGAAAAATAAATCGATACCAGCGGACAATGTATATAAAATTAACATTAATGAATAAGAAAACTAATTGAAATGTTTGAACACAATTCAAATTTAGAATTTGAATACAACGAATTTAATTATTGTTGTATACAAGTAATAGCTGTAAATATGAGGTATTTGATGGGTGAGTGTAGGTACACGAGGCAGGATCGTATCAGAAATAAATTGGTGTATGATGAGAGTGAAATTGAAATGACTATAGTTGGAAGAGTGGGCGTGAGTCAGCTAATGTGGTTCAAAGATTGATGAAGAAAACATATGTGAGAAACTAAATAAATAAATAGAAGATGAAGTGCGCGAAATGAGTGTTTTTTTTTGTCGCGAGAGAGAATGTCATTTTTAGTCAAGACCACAGACCGAGACAAAAAAGTCATTCGAACGCGCCAAAAAACAAGAATTTCGCCCACGAAACAAATAACATTTTTTCTACAACTGTAAAAAAATTTATTAATTCAGGTAAATTGAAGGAAAACAATAAAAAAATAATATGAATTTGATACTATTGATGTGTTGTACTTATTATGCGCACTAGGGTGCAAAACAGTGCGCAAAACCGCGTACTTCGCGTTTTGATATTAGTGAAAGAAAGTGAAAATTTTTGGACAGTTGTAGAAAAAAAAATAGTTATTTATTTATATGCTACTCTGTCAAACAGGGATTTAATCGCAATTACAGTACAGAGTCTGAACTCACTGACCGCAGTGTGGTAGTTCATATAATTTTAGCTTGAGTGAGATTCGAATTTGGGATCTTCAGATTCGAATGCAGTAACTCTAACCACATCACTATACTATAAATACTATAAATGTAGAAGAATAATTATGTTGGCCTCAGGTTAAAGTATAAATGGTATTGAGTAGTATTACCCGAGTTCGATTCCCACATCCGACAAACAATTTTCACCATATTAAAATAATCTTTCTGGTACTCGTCAACTAACATCTTTGAAGGGGATGATTTGACGCCTGATAACCGCATTTCATGTCCATAAATATCAGGGTCGGATTCAGACTTCGAATTAGGGGGGTGGGGTGTCATGGAGTGAATTTTGTCTCAGGAGGGAGGGGTATTGCCCATCTTCTAAATATAAAAAACATTTGTATTTGCTCATATTATATTCCTGCTTTAAATAATTTTTACAATCACATTAAATCGTCTTTGGAATCATATTAATTCACATTAAATTATCTTTGGAATCATATTAATTCACATTAAATCACATTGAATAACATTAAATCATCTTTAGAATATACTTAGATAACAAAATCAATTCGTCGTTTGCTTTTTGCAAATTTAGTGATGATTTTTTAAACGGTTCTTCGATAGAATACAAAAATTATTGAATTAGAAGTCGATTTTCTAAGTGCAAATGTCGGTAGTCACATACTGGACTAGGTTTTAAATAGAATACCTCTCCCATCTGCGGGTCGAAATAATATCCCCACAAAATATTGGTTTTTGGCTATTTGTTAGAATAATAAATCAAACAATAGTTCTTAATTATCTTAGAATTTTAAGTTCTTAGATAATATTTTCTATTTCATTTGTTTAACAATTTGAGTTATCGTAAATAATGACATCATTATTATGTATTAGGGCCAATTAACTATTATGGCCAACATTAAAAAAAAGTTCATGCTTAGGGGGCGGGGGTCATGACCCCCATGACCCTCCCCCGGATCCGCCGCTCATAAATATATCACTTACCGAGATTTGCTATGGCAGAGTGACACACCCAGTAATGAGTAAAATGCGTGATAAATATTTATTTTAAATTAATTTAAAATATTGATTATTTGTTTCAAAGTTTCAGGTAAAATGTTATATGTAATACGTCAGTAAAGCGTCGTATAGGATTCGTAAGCTGTTTCAAGCCTCGCTATCACTCGGCATGAAACTAGCTACTCATCCTGTAATTGTATACATTCCTGACTTTTTACCTAAATAACTATTACATTTAATATATACTTATAGTATTATTGCGCATAATATGTAAAGTAGTCATAATTATCGTGACATATGTATAGCGCATAGAATAATTAAACTTGATATTTTTAGCCTGACTAAATAATCGTAGATATTTTGATGTAATTAATGCGCATAATATTGTGACAAACTGTTACGTTTACATTAATTAAATATTAGATTTAGTCGCACGTAGTATTATAGGTAAGTATATCTTTGAAATACTGTTCATTAATCATTTGTTGAGTCTCTGCATGTGTTTATACAACTATATACTAACCATGTATTAGTATACAGTTAAAGTTAGTTTAACATAGTAAATAATCAGTTTATCTTCCATCAAAATAGAATAGTACGTATCTATCTAATTATTTATTAATTCGAGTGTACTTCGCGATTTTAAAATCATCGCTGAGTGAATACAAAACAAGTCAGAATTATTCGATACTACCATAATTACACAAGCTATCAATGACTATACTTCTATAACAAGCTCGTTATAAAATATAGTGGAAGTAAGTTTATATTAGACTATCTACTCTGAAAAAAAAAGATGAAACAAAAATATAATAGCAAGTTTTTAAATTAAAATGAAATCTATTTACAAAATTGAAAGGTCGAAATAAGCTAAAGAAACCATTTGAGTACATGGCTGGAAAAGACAAAACGCCTAGAGAAATGATTACTAACCTTTGACCTCTAGCTATTATAGCTGCTCCTCAGAGGTCTAACTTCAACTCTGATCTGCATCCTCAGCATCCACAAACCGCTTCAGGAGCTGTAAATAAATATAACATTGTACCCAAAGTCTTACAAGACTTAACATTACAAAAATACAAAATATATTACATAAAAAAACATTTTTTCTATTTTGCGTTCATAAGGAAGTAATTACGAAACCTAGTTGCGTATCGAAAGAGCGTTTATTACAATACATTTTGTTTTAGACGGTTGGTAGTAGCGGATGACATACTGAAACTGTCAAGCTGAGAACATCAAAATTTCAATATAACCTCAAAATCTGATGCATAAATGTCATGGAGTCTAGTGGGTATGCAGTCGGCTTGCGGTTCTTGAGGACCCGAGTTCGATTCCAGCAACTGACAAACTGGCTTTCATCAATTTAATATCTACTCCTGTGGCTCTCCCTCCACTAAAAACTTTGGAAGCCGTGATTTGACGGCTGGTAACCGCATTTCACGCGTAAAAATATATCACTTACCGAGATCTGCTCCGGCAGAGTGCCACACCCAGTAATGGGTAAAAGGCGTGATGATATATTCATTTTATTTATTATTTAAATGTCAATAACATGTACCAACCACAACATTTCATATACAAATTGCCCTAAATTGACTCGGAATAAAATTTTAATTTATAAAAAAAGCAAACTAGAAAAATAGTATAAATTACTCATTTTATAAGACTTTTATCGCACACGTCCAAGTTTCGAAAACGCGTGCGATAAACACATGTTTTAACAACACTTCTTTAATATATTATTTGTCCCGCGTAATCGCCGCACGGGTTGCAGCAGTCAATAGACAACAATAAGTTATCGTTTCCCGAGCAATAAGCATTTGTCTTACTTGCCCGATCGTCTCCAATAGTAACAAAGGAAAAAGTAACATTTCTACTTGTTTAAAATAGTTATTTGTGTATTAAGAGCGTAAAGTGATTCTTTGTTACTCGAACACGGTATTTGCAGCGCGAGCCGAAGGCGAGAGCTGCAATAGTGCAAGAGGAACAAAGACACTTTACGCTCGTGATACACACATAATTTTTTCTACGATTGTATCTTAAAATTATTAAAAAAACGTATACGTACTGAAAATAAATTCGTTCTGTCAACGGTCAATATGAAAAGTTCCTGTTTTGTTTGTATCCCTGGTAACTATTGAAATAAGTGCGCATTTAATATCTTTTTGGCGCGTTGCCATTGGAAACGCGCGCATTTAACGTCTTTTTCGCGCGTTCCCAATGGAGACGCGCAAAAAAAGATATTTTTTTATTGTTCCACAGAAAATGTCAACTTTACAATGACAAGTGACAGCGTAATCGTCAACTTTTCATAGCAATCGTAGAAAAATATTTTTTTTATCAAGCGTAGGAGAAATAAAGTGTGTACCTCCAACAGAAAGTATCTTTGCTGCTCTTGAATATGCCTTGATCAACAAACTCCATGCACAAGCGGCAATAAAGTACTTTCAGCTCTAAATACTCAAATTTCATATCAGATTATAGAGCTGTGACTGATATGCTATTGCAGATTTTATTTATTATAATATTTTACTGTTCCAATCATCGATTCACATCATCCAGAGCTGTTAGTTGAAGATCAACAGCAGCAGATGATTTATTTTCTAAAGTTGAACCCGGATCCCTTGGGGCATTATCCATCCCCAAATACAGTGTAGAGCTAGAGTGAGCCACACTAACCATTGGATGTGTCTCGAGAGATTCGGATTTTATCCCAGAAAATAAAAGGATCATCTACTAGTATCTGCAGATATTGTCATAAGATTCCCGCAATATATAGTATTAATAATATTTGCAATTGCAGAGCTGGTACATTCAAAACTAAATAAGAATAAGGGTGGTACCATTCATGTTGTGTTCACCCTTCATAAACACTGATGGCAGTCGTGATATGAAAGGTGATAACTTTATGTTTGGTTATAATTTACATTTGCATAAATGCAAAGTTGCCACTCCCAGAACAGGGTACAGGCATCATAATTTTGTTGTTGCTTTTAATAAAATAAACTTACTCGTCCGTCATGAATCTGCCGTCCTCATTGATGATGTCATCGGTAGAATGTGGTCTGGAACAGGACTGCTCGACTCCATGTTACGAGTATCAGCAACTGGAAATATACATTTATTTCAATTAAAAGATTATAATTAACAGGTTCGCAAAAATAGCAAGAAACTTACTTCCGGTTAATTTGTTCATCGTCAGTTCATTCTTCAAAAGAAGAAACATTGAGCTCTATTTCATCTCGAATCTGAAAATATAAAGAAATATAGTTTTTTTATGTTAAAAGATGTGATTTTATAATAATTATTGAACTCAAAACATTTTTTTTATTAAAATATCTATAATCACCTAGCAATAATAGAGCTATTTGATTGGCTGAATATATTACTTTGTCATTATTATAATAATTACCAAGTTGTCATGATGGTTCTTGGTTTGGCATGAAGCAAAATCATAAAAATTTAATCAAATTTTTTGATACAAATTTATTAATTTGTATAATGTGTTATACATCAAAATGATCGTGAATTTATTACGAATCGATAGATGATAAGATTTTTCATTAAAACGCAAAATTAATAACTAAATTCTAACTAAAACTTAGAGACATTTTGCATAATCTTACACCTCAATATTCTGTAATAAACAATGACAAATGACGATCATCCTGCCAGTTGGCATGAAATGTGGTCGTACCGTAACAACAAGCATTGCTTAATATTTTTATAATGTTTTTTCATATCAAACATTAGAATAATACTTCATTTTATTACAAAATTAGAATGTTTTATAATAATTATTAATAAAATAAATGTAATAAAGACTTCAATTGAATGCAACGAGCACACGATTTAACTGTCATCTGTCACTTAACAAAACTTTAACTAAATGAGAGTGGAATGAAATAATTTAAAAACAAGACATCATGAATTAATTATTTAAATAATTTATATCTTACGTAAGCTTATTAAAACTATTTGATATTGTTTTATAATGAATAAAAACGTACCAGAACATTTATTGTTTCGCAATTTTCTCAAGAATCGGAAATATATGTATATAACCTGCAAGGCTCACGTATGTATCCAATGGTGTGTAATACAAATATTATTTATCTAGCAGTTATATACTTGTCAACAGAATAATCACTAAATATTATTGTTTTATTCCTCCCATGCACATTTATTTCAAATGGCAATATTTTAAAAGAAATAAACAAATTTTAGAACAACGTTTTAGTAACATTTATTAACAAATTTAAAAACTATTCTCTAGTTAATCACTGATAACTTAATTCTCTGTCATTGTTATATTATTTACTTGGTTTATAATCGATTGAAATGATACAAATCCCAATAGTTATTTTCCAAAACCATTAATTCCAACATCAAGAACATGAAACAATGATACTGATTCTGTGATGTGTACTAATCAAATTAAATTCTGTACAGATATTCAAAAGAAAGTAAAAAAGTGGGAATAATTCATTAATCAACAATAAAGTATGTTATTCTTTACCAAAATACTTTCAAGAACTCCAGCAGCACTGAAATACACTCTAAAAGACATACCATTGGATTCAGCTCTTCGATATACATATGTATATAAAATTTCATTACATTATTTGTACGATAAAGAGTTTTAGAGCAATTAGTTTAAAAACAATAAAAAAAAACCAAGGAGTACTCTGCGGAGAATAATTACAAAATTTCAAAAAAAAATTACTTCAAATGAGCTAAAAAATTACTTATAAGTCAATTCGGATACGAGGAATTCAATGCAGTTGAGCGCATTTTCTTGTTTTGCTTAGTTTTTCAGATACAACCGCCGGAAGAGTTGAACTTTCCAAATATTTTTCAAAATAATATTTTCGACTCTCCCGAAGTTATATCTCAAAAACTAAGCAAGCTATTGAGATGCGATCAACGCCATTGAATTTCTCGTGCTTCAATGAACTTATAAACTTAAACTTAATATAAAGTCAATTCGGATAAAGGGAATTCAATGGCATTGAGTGCATTTTCATATTTTGCTTAATTGTTTTTTTTAAGAACTATTATACTCATAAATAATAAACATAATTACAACAGAGCTTCTTTATTTGTTATACTTTTACAATAAATAACCAAAATACACCGTTGAGACTGTATTAGTTTCTGTAAGTTGTTAATTATAACATTTTCATATATAACATAACAAGTAGTATGAAAATTGCTGAAAATATTTTGACATAAATTATGAGTTGTTATGGAAAAAGAAACATAACGAGTGCGAAGCACGAGTTGTTTCCTATTTCCGTAAAAACGAATGTATATATCAAAATATTATCTGTCAATTTTCATACTACGAATTGTATTCGGTTTGAGAATTTACCAAACAAGAGTTAATTAACAAGAATAGTTAGGTATTTATTTGCACATTATTAATTAGGTATTACAGTGATGAAAATTCTACATTTTTCAGTGTACATTTAATATTCAAAATTGACATTTATGAAAATATTGAAAATATCATTTATTTTATTCGTAACCAAGGATATTATTAACAGTGGTATTTCCGATATCAATTTCACTAGTGATGAATTTCCGACGAAATGTACATTTCATTGGTTCATTTTCAAACAAATTCGTGATCCTATTGGTTGACAGTGACGTGTGGTGAATTCTCTATGAAATACTCTACTTTTATTTGTTTAAATTTGTATTCAACATTCTCTTTAAATTATAAAATTGGCATAGTATTTATTTTATATCATCTTTTGAAGTGGTAAGCTCTAATTATCATTTTGGTTCACAAAATAATCGGATTGAAATACACAAGTTAAACTAGCAAGAAACAAACTAATTATAGCATCATAAACAAGTTAAATAAGTAATTATAATTAATCTGATTAAATATGCTAATAAAAATAAGATTTATAGTAGCAATATATTTTATACCAATACTTTTAGTTACTACTAATTCGTAATTAAAAACAAAAGTATGTAAAATTAATTATTACTTCTATATTAGTTCGTCAGTACGGTGGTGTGGATAGCGATACGGAATTCGAATCCGGAGAGCCCGAGTTCGAATCGCACTCAAGCTAAAAATTATATAAAAACTATCACACTGCGGATCGGTGAGTGCGGACCCTGTATTGTAATTGGAATTTAATTCCTGTTGTACAGCGTAACATAAATAAATAAATAAATAAATTTCTCGTTTCATCATCAACAATTATTTTGTTATTCTAATTCAGCAATCAGATTTCTTCGCAATTGGTTTTAGTTTCTTCTAGAGCTGAAAAATCATTTGTTATATGTTCATAACCTTATATCACGCTCGGATGAATTGATATCACCACCCAGACCGAATTTGGGCGAAGGGTGTGAGATTGGGTCAAGCGAATGAGTTTGTAAACTAAGATAATATGTTGTGTCGTCAAGTTTGATGGGATGAATGAGTCGAATGAAGGACTGGTGTACTGACGATATAAGTATATTGATGATATTATGGGTGAGAGATTGAGTGTGAGACTTAGGAATAAATGTAAGACGGATATGTTTGAAGATTCATTACATGAACGAAGAATTTCGATTAGGATTAAGATTAAGAAATTATAAATGTGGATGAAATTTGCCAGGGTAGGAATTATTAGTGATTCATTATTGCAAAATAAATAGGGTAGGTGGTTCAGTGGTATCGAGTCGGTCTGTGGATCTTGAGAACCCTGGTTCGATCCCCACAGCCGACAAACAATTTTCACCAATTTAAATCTACCCCTGTGGCTCCCCCTCTACTAATATATTTGGGGGCCGTGATTTGACGGCTGGTAACCGCAGTTCACGCGAAAAAATATATCACTTACCAAGATCTGCTTAGGCAGAGTGCCACACCCAGTAATGGGTAAAAGGCGTGATGATATATTTATTTATTTATTTTATTTATTAATTATTGCAAAATAAATATAGTGAATAATAATGCATTTGATATTTCAAGGATACGTACTAGTCGAATAAGAGCTTGAAAAAATTGTTAAAGTTCTTTTCTTAGTCAAATAGTTTTGGGGCAATGTCAACGAAACGTAAAACATACATTTAATTTAAATGTTCAGTTCTCAGTGGTTATAGCTATTAACATACCTAGGAATGTTATGAGTATCATTATAGCCGCAGATGCCAGTTTGAAATCCGAGCTTGTTGAGCGATTGTCAACATTTTTGAATGTGATCAAGTAAGTCTGTAGTCTGTATGTTTTTATTTAACGCCATGGTTACAATTGTTTTGTATCATATTTATAAATAATTTTTTTATTTAAACGTCGTAACGTGGTCATCTCTAAGTTGAAAGACTATACAATTAATATATATTATGATTAACCAGAAGTAATCTTTGTATTATTGTTTGTTAGAAATAATCTTTTAACGCCCACAAATACACATATTCTAGAAAGGAATAAATAAGACAAAGAGTACAGTCACCTTTCAAACATTATATTAGCTCGTATCACAAACACTCGGAATACTGCCAGACTCCATCAGACGTACCCGCTATTTATAACGTCACACCATTTAATAAGTAACATATATTATTTATTAAATGGTCACACTATTATAAATGTCTTATACAATCCTTCAAAACTTAGATAATAATAATCATTTTGTCCCGCGTGGTGGCCGCACGGGTTGAGGGCCTGACTGACGACTATAAGGTCGTGGGTTCAGGTCCCGTCCGTGGCGGCCATACAAAGGACATATCGTCATATGACCTAAGTAGTTTGTCCGATATATAAATTAAAAAAAATAAAAATAATCTTACATGTTGTTTTGAGTTCCGTTTGTAAATTGTGTTTTATTTTAATTTTCTTGACTGTTTTGACAAGTCAGTATGGTAATATTACCGTACAGAATACAGTTATTACTTACTTACCGGCCTACTTTTGTGCATGTAAACATAGGTTTAATATCCTGAAACCGGTAAATGTTAATTTCGAGTTTCAATAATAAAGTTTATTAATTTGATTTACGAATATTTGTTTATGTAATATCATAAATAATTAACTTTGTTTATTCATTATAAAGAAACGCTTAAATCAGTGGTACCGAAAATATTCACGTTTAGTAAACTAGCTTTAATTTTGAAAAATATGTGTCTGCTCCATAACCAGTACTACCTGGAGTTAAAATAAGTCCCAGAAGTTGTGAAACATTCTGTATAGCTGAGCAAGCTAGAGCTACCGCTACCTTTTAAAAATGTAGCTATATTTTGTGAAAAAAATAAAGAAGCTATAAGTAAAAATTAATGTTAAGGAAGCTGTTAAATTTCGAAGCTACTTTTTTCAGTTCTTATTTTAGAGCCCGCAACAAATATTTATTTTTTGTGGGTTTAAGCAACAAAAAGTAGCTTTAAACTACATCATATAGTTTTGTGCTTTAAAAATAGCTTTAAGCTATAAAAAATAACTTGTTATTTTTAAGTTAGAAGATAGGAAAGCGATTGTAGTTAACCTATAAAAGTAAGTAGATATAGTGAGCTCTGAGCTGATGTAGTATAAATTTTATTAGAATTTAAAACGATTTTGATGAAATAAGATAGGAAGTTATGTAGGTACAAGTAGTAATCTAAACATGGCATATATTTTATTACTTTGCTGTAGGTGAAGCTGTAAACTTGAGCAAACACTTGAAGCCCCGATTTATAACTAAGGCTGATAACCGTGTTAAATTCCACACAAAAGCGGTAACCATAGCAACTACATGACCATTCTTATCGCATTTCTTGCGCAAAGCAAAGCAACGAATTCTTGTAAACATGAAACACCTGCCGATAGCTTTCATCTTCGCTAACCCTTTCCACCCCCGCGAACAAACCCTTCCTGCCATGGCTTTGTGCGGGGTGCGATACGTGGTACCGATCTGTTTTTGTTCGATGTTCAGCTGCTCCGATCAATCCAGACCTCTTATTCTTCTTCTTCGTTCTGTGTATCGAATGCTTGCTCCGATATCTTTGGGGTTATGTATAAGTGAAGCGCGAAATTCGCCGCAGATTTGGCAACACTGGCTGAACTGTAAATGGAAATGGATCGCGCGAGGGTTTGATGGAGTTGATGTTTTTCTTTTGTGATGGAAAATTCTGTCAATAGTATCTTAGTTGGCCAATATGTTACCTGGTGGACTGAATTCTGAATTGCTCCTTCTCTATTTGTCAATAAATCCAGAATTCAACGATTTTATCAGAATCGGAAATCAGCAAAGAGAAGAAACTTCCAATAAATTATTACATATTTTAAAATACACTTTATATTGCAATAACTAGCGGTTTGATAGTCTAGAATTAAAGTTGAATACAAAATTAATTCATTTGTTATTCAACATCAGTTACGTGCTTACAAAATCCATTATTATTTTTATTAAAAATTACGTGTCGACCAGTGGCACTAGAAATGTACTCTTCTAGTAGCATGTCCATAATTTTGCAAATTTTGAAAAATTTCTTTTTGATTGTGAATCAACACATTAGAATGTATATAACTTGTAAATTTTTTACCCTTTTTTAATACCCTGTATAAAAAAATCCACGATTGAAACTGGTTTATTTTTTATTTCTTTAGTAACAGGAATACAAGATTCTTGACAACGGATCTAAAATACACTTTTTCTTCCGTCGTTATTCACAACATGAGAAAAAGCACATTTTAATTGCGTTGAATAAAAATAAATAAATAAATATATCATCACGCCATTTACCTATTACTGGGTGTGGCACTCTGCCTAAGCAGATCTCGGTAAGTGATATATTTTTTCGCGTGAAGTGCGGTTACCAGCCGTCAAATCACGGCCCTCAAAGATATTAGTGGAGAGGGAGCCACAGGGGTAGATTTAAATTGGTGAAAATTGTTGGTCGGCTGTGGGGATCGAACCAGGGTTCTCAAGATCCACAGGCCGACTCGATACCACTGAGCCACCTACCCCATTAAATTAATTAATTAATTGCGTTGATATTGTCGAAAATAGTATGTTATGCGTCAAGGGAGGGAAATAAGTGATTATTCCCGCGTGTGAAATTGGCAAACCGAGACGTAAGCGAGGGTCGAAGGCTCGAGCCGAAGTCGAGGTTTGCCAACTCCACACAAGGGATAATCGCGCCTTCTCGTGAAGCATATTATACTTTTCGTAACAAGTGCACAAAAATTACTGTCTTATCGGGACAAATGTCAAATATGGGTTGCGTAACTAGTTAACTAGGAAACGCCGCAAACAGCTAATAATCGTAGTCTCTAGGGAGAGAAACATCTCTCTAGGGAGAGAAACATGTTACCTAGGGGAGAAAAGCAGTGTTTCTCTCTCTAAAATTAGGGAATAAGAACGTGTTTCTTGTGCATGTGTTACGAAAAAGTACTTATAATGTGTCAAAATTTAAAGAAATCCCAAAAAATAAGTAAAATGCAAAGGAATTATTAATTAGACATAATATTTATTTTGACATTGACAGACAGTTTAAAAAGTGTAATTTTATATACATTAAACAGTGTTATAAATTATGGTGCAGACGAACACAAAATGTATTACTTCTGTCACGAATTTGATACCATAAAAACAAACTTTAAAATCAGAAGGTATAAAAATGAAAATATACTTTTAAAATGTTTGTCTCTTTGCCCTTTGAAAAAGTATTGGCATCTGACTTTTCGTAACCTTTATAGATCTCATACAGCTACGAGTATAGGTTGTTTTATTTTGTGGGAAAAACTTTGAGACCTGTCTCAAAATTTGACATAGTCGTAGTCGCGTGGAGCAATATACGGAACAGACTTTCAAAACTTCTAGCACATATTGGAGTCACGAAAAATAAATTGATTTCTATGATGCGCAATTCAGGGTCGGCTAACTTGTGCCTCGCTTCCGACAGCATCTTCGTCGTGTTGTGAGAGTGATGCGAGGCATATTTCAAAGGAGTGGCAACATAAATCTGTTATTATAATTCAACAGCTTTGTTTCACGCTTTCAACAAGCGCTCGAGTGCTGAACTGACGCGAACACGATTTTTTAAGACTGTAAATCTTGGAAACGCATTTCGGATACGTCGGCGCCTAGACCGCACTATACATGAATTACTAAGGTACTAAGTTACTTACCCTTCGAACTCTGATGACTGCCCTTTCTGAACCAGTCCCGGCCATTCTTCAATCTCCTCTGATGTTTAACACTTGCACGAAAAAAGAATTCCTATAAATTCCCTATTCTCCTTTATCTTAGAATAACTTTTGTTGATATTGTATATTAGAAACATCAAGTTAATCAATTATATCTTCATTTGATATTGAGTTGACAATATCTTATTTATTGTTAATTATTGCTAAATGTTGTATCGCGTACATTTGTCTTTTTGTTTGGTATATAATTTTTGTTTCGCCGCAAACAAGAAAATCTATGTTCACATGCAGCAATTGACACTGGAATTATTACTGCAATTACTACCAATTTATGTTTAAAAAAAAAACTTATATACAGGGTGTTTCAGGACTAGTGTAACAAACTTTAACAACTTATTCCTGAGGTCATTTTGAGCCAAAAATGTCATATGAACATAGGTCCTATTCATTCTAGTTACCAAAATACAAGAGGTTGAAGTTCTATAAATAACACGAAATTTTCAAATTTTTGTATCAAGATACTTTCGGAAAACAAGAATTTTATTGAAAAGTCATACCTTATTTGTCTTAATTAATTTTATTTATTTATTTATGCATACGAGTTCAAGGCGCTCATTTTGAACACTTGCTGTAATTTTTTTAACATTTGTTATCTTATTTCATATTATGTTAACCTATTCCATGTTTGGTTATGTTGTTCTGTGTCTATTTAATTGTGTCATTTTATGTTTTGTTCTCTAAATCGTATTCGTTAATATTAATAAATAAAATTAATTAAGACAAATAAGATATGACTTTTCAATAAAACTCTTGTTTTCCGAAAGTATCTTGATTACAAATATTTGAAAATTTCGTGTTATTTATAGAACTTCAACCTCTTGTATATTGGTAACTAGAGGGAATAGGACCTATGTTCATATGACATTTTTGGTTCAAAATGACCTCAGGAATAAGCTGTTAAAGTTTGTTTCACTAGTCCTGAAACACCCTGTATATATACACGGTTTAAAGCAATTATCAGAGTGCCATGAGAAATAAAACAAATTAGATAACTTAATAATAGGTATTTAATTGTCTAGATTATGTAGAAAAAAGAAAATAATAATTGATATAATTAATTTTATTATTAAATTAAATGCTCGAATAAATAAATAAATTAGAATAAGTTTCCAATTCTGGTCCCATAAGTCAAATATTGTCAGAAACAACAAACAAATTATTATTTTATTTCTCATGGCACTGATAATTGCTTTAAAGCGTGTATTTTCTTTTGCTTCTAACTCGGATATAAGAAACAATTGAACAACAAACTTACACTCTATGAATGCAGTTTTTCCTTCTGAACATTTTTCTTCCGTTCACTTTTGTTCTAAAATTAATAGGTAAATAGATGTCGCTATATCAAAATTTTAACATTGAATTTCCTATGTTCGGAAAATAGTAGACACCCGGTATATATATATATATATATATATATATATATATATATATATATATATATATATATATATATATATATATATATTATAACAAATCTAACAATTTAATTATAGATTTGATCTTCTAGAAAGAAACAAAGTAATAGTACAAATTTTGGGTGAACAAGTGGGTGGGTCAAGACTTATGTAAGGTCCTTAGTTACGTCCCTGATTTGGTAGATCGGAGGTGTATTTTGGGATCAATTGATTTTAACGTTTATTTAGATGTCCATGCATATTGAATTATTTAAATTATTATTGATGTTTTTTTTTTGTGTAGAATAAATAAATATAATTTTTAGTTGAAACATAGCTTGATTTAATCATATTGACTGAATCTATATTTTGCATAAATATTTGTAAACATTTTTTTTTGGCTTTCAGCAAAATTTTACAATGTTTTAAAAATCAGTTGATAATAAAAAAAGTTTGACTTAATATTTGTAAATATTTAGCAAATCAACAGTACGGTATCTATATAATATTATAATAAATTTTTCATTTTAAAATCAATTCATAATGTTCCTTTCCACAGTTTTTATTATATTCATTTTGGCTTATCTATAAATCCAATGAAATTTAGAAATATAAATAAATAATGTATTGAATATAAATTAGTTTGATCAATTGAAAAAGAAGATAAAAATGAAATGAAAAATGATGTTAGTTGTGTTTTACAAATCTCTCTTTTAATCGTTCTGCTTTCGCATCAAACAAAAATCCTCCCCAATTATTTAAAACACCGTAAAGCTAAACAGCAACCCTTAGTTTACAGAGTACAAGTGTCGCGCATCCCCAGGCGCTGTAGCTGCGGCTAGTGAGATTGGCTGTTCCTTAGCGCGCGATCTTAACTCCATCGAATGCAATTAGAAAGTTGGAGGTGAGGCCCACTTCTGGGGGTTCGGGTTGTCGCCACGGTGCCGCTGCTAATCAACCCCGCATTCGAGATGCCTCTGGTGACAGAGATTGCGTGCAAAACAAGGTTGCTAATTTAATTCAGATTGTTGTTAATATTATTTGTAATGAATATAACATTAAGACTTTATTTCTGAATAATTCCGAACTGATTTTAAAGGTTGCTACGAAGATATACAGATGTTACATTTTTTTATACCACCAATAAAATTTGGGAAACTGTAAACTACGAGTTCCTTTAAATATAAGATTGTTCCGATAAAAGATTTCGGAACAGTCGAATATTCCGGTTTACTATGAAAATTAGTGAAATAAAATGTACAAAATTTAACTTTTTCTTTTATTTTGCTATTAATAATTGTCCTTGCCTTTTTGGTTTTACTCAAATTCACTTTGCAGTGTCATTTACCCGTCGTAAATTAGTAATATGATTATTTTTTAATTTATGAAACGGGATTATGTCTTACTAGTTTAAAAACACAAATAATATGAAATAATATATTAAAGAACTAGTTTTATTTGTTTTTTTTGCACTCGTTCAAGTTTTCAAGGACAAGTGCAATAAAAGTCTTATAAAATGAGTTATTCTATTTTGCGTCTTTTATAAATTAAAATTTAAAAAAACCGTCTAAAACAAAATGTTGCGTCGCGTAATGAACGCTTTTTCGATACGCAACTGAGATTCATAGTGACTTCTTTATGAGCAAAAAGCAATTTATGCAGCTTCTATTGAAGCTTCACGTACCTCTTGGAATAACTTTTGATATAGATAATAATGTTGTCAGAAGACCGACAATAAGTCAATATGGTTTAGTGGGACGTAAAATTAAATGTGAGAGATTGCGTGAATAACTTGGGAATACATGGATAAATATAATTGAAGTTATAATTCGTGAATGAAGGACGGATAAACGAGCTTGTTTGAAAGAAAGTATGAATGTGGAATAATTGCAGGATGAATCTATAAATAAATAAAATAAACAAATATATCATCACGCCTTTTACCCATTACTAGTTGTGGCTCTCTGCCGAAGCAGATTTCGGTAAGTGATATATATCTTCGCGTGAAGTGCGGTTACCAGCCGTCAAATCACTGCCTCCAAAGATGTTAATGGAAGGGGAGCCACACGGATAGGTTTTTTAAATTGGTGAAAATAGTTTGTCGGCTGTGGGTATCGAACCAGGGTTCTCAAGATCCACAGGCCGACTCGATACCACTGCGCCACCCAGGGACGGATCCAGCGGGGGGTCATGGGGATCATGACCCGCCCCCCCCCCTAAGCATAGACTTTTTTTAAATGTTGGCCCTAATATATAATAATGATGTCATTATTTACGATAACTAAATTTGTTAAACAAATTAAATAGAAAATATTATCTAAGAACTATTGTTTGATTTATTATTCTAATAAATAGCCAAAAACCAACAGACAGTTGCATTTAGAAAATCAACTTCTAATTCAATAATTTTTGTATTCTATCGAAGAACCGTTTAGACATTGAAACTTTATGATTTAAAAAGTATTGGCGTACTTAGGAGAATTTTTTGAGATGAAAAAATTTTTTGTTATCGAAGTATATTCTAAAGATTATTTAATGTTATTCAATGTGATTTAATGTGATTCAAAAGTTGATTTAATGTGATTTAATGCGATTCCAAAGACGATTTAATGTGATTGTAAAAATTATTTAAAGCAGGAATATTATATGAGAAAATACAAATGTTTTTATATTTAGAAGATGGACAATACCCCCCGCCCCCGAGACAAAATTCACTCCATGACCCCCCCCCTAATTCGAAGTCTGGCTGGCGCCACCTACCCCATGCAGAATGAATCTAATAAATATATATTCAAGATATGTTTTAAGGCTTCGTGCTAACTCATTTGGTAAGTCAGCGTATGTTATAAATGTAAATATTAAAAAGAATAATTACAACAAAGTAAGTTTTATAATATATTCAACTACTTTCTATCTAGATTTAAATTAAAAGATATATTTGCTAGACAATATTCTTTAAACATAAAGAAGGTAATGTACTCGTATTTCTAAAAGAACTATAACATTTCCATAATAAGATAAAGCTGAACTAAAATATTTGAAAATAGTTGTACATGTAAAATGACGTAGGCAAAACCCTAATGTCATTATAAAAGCTGCTGGCTTGCTTCAAAGCTCATTGTTCTGGTTCTGGGCTCGCACATCATGCGGCTAGCAGCGGAAAGCTCAGCTCGTCCGCTTTAAACAAAAGCATTTATAAATATTCATCTGTCAGCGGCGAAACTTTTCTGGTGGAAATCTTCCATATTATAATTCATCTCCGAATCTCCGTGCTGCGAGTCCAAATCTGTTTCTTTTTTCTTTTTTGCGAGAGAGACAGAAAATTCTTGATTTATTACATTCCAGAGTCGTTAACAATAGACAGGCGAAATGCGGTTATGTGGGCCCAACAATCATAATTTATTCTCTGGTCGTTTTAAATTATGCCATTAACAGAGTAATTTTGTTGATATTTGTTAAATTAAAGGGAATGATTTTGGTTTTTATTTTTTGCTGGATTTTGTTGTAATGACATGGGTGTAACACATTGAAGAAAAGTGAATCCATTACATGTTAATACATATATTTAATCAAATACACAAAATACGCATCATTACACTAATTTGGATATTGCATCTATAGTACGAATCAATGCTTCGTCAAAGCCATGTACTAAAATTTATTTTGATATTATGAAATTTATATTTTAATTAATTCAATATTAAATTTACATTATTATTATAAATATATTACATCACAGAATTTATTCAAATTTATTAAAATTGTTTGTACAAATTCTCTCATTTTATTTAAGTATTTATTTATTAAAGACGGAAAGTTTAATTTGATAATTATGAAATGATTAATAATTATTACATTGTATTTAGCTACTCTGTATAAAAGAAACTTAATGTCAAATAGGGTCTGGACTCACAGAGACGCAGTGATATTTCATATATTTTTAACTTGAGTGAGATTCGAATTCGGGATTTGCGGATTCAAGTACAATAACATATTTAAATATTGCATATACATACATACATAATATCACGCTATATGCCATCAAATAGGGTAGCACGAACCCCTGAAACTTTCACAGATCATCCACTTATCAGATTTATCAAGAATTTAGTCCTTGTCCAACATTTTCACCCTGACACACCATCCTTGCTTCAACCACATTCACGTTCCCTCTACACAAGCTTATTTATTCCTCACACTAAAATTTTTCATCACACAATAAACCTTCAATCACATCTACACCTTTTTCATATATTAAAGATATTAAAATGTTGTCAAACTAATTTACTCAATTTATAATTAATTAATTAAATTATATACCCAATGTTAAATGATATTCAACCTTTGGGTATAGTATAAGTAATTCAATTTTTTTTAAAGTAGTTTTATTAAATATCAAATGTTATATTTTATTTCATAAATAAGTACAAAATGAATTATTAATGATCTACTTTATTTATTAAAATTTACTTTACATGTTGATATCATGAAACACAATTTACAAAACATATATTTATTTTTGAAAATATGAAACTAATCATGGCCATATTGACTTATTATAGTTCATTCAAGTTTCATTAATTTTTTATTGCATTTACGTAGAAATATAAATATTGCCGAAATAATACATACCCATGTTACGATTCAATGTATACTCAAATATGTTTTTTCAATGCCACTAGGCATACAAGTACAACAAAAATAAACTATAGTATATGTAAATATAACAAATGAAATGTAATATGAAAAGTACATTTTTCTGTAGCTATTGTTTTCTAAGCTAATTTACAGAAAAGTAGGTATTTCAAATAATCAGTATCTCTGGCGCTACAGCCCAAATCGGGCCTGGGCCTACCGGACACACCGAGGCGCAGTTTTTTACACTGCCGTACTGCCGGTTTTCGTAGTCGGATGCTACATTATTTAAGGCGTATAAGTGACTAGCTTATAGCGCCCGAGTGTGATAAATACATGTAGCTGTATTTTTATATTTTACGACAAATCACACATTGTCGACAGGCGGATTCGAACTGACCAACCTTGGCTCGGGTGACGTCACAGTATGTTAAGAGATGTGCCTTAACACGCTCGGCCATCGCGCTTGTTCAAATAATGAAAGTTGAATTACAGGATATTATAAAAAGAGGGAAAACATATTTCGAAAAATTCCGATAAAAATACGTTAGTACAAGACGAGAAATGCTAACGAAGAAACGAAAATCCTCGAACATTTGTAGTTTATGAAAAAAACATTTACTAATAACTTTGTTATCAATCGCTTTTGTACAAAAATATCGTCAATACAAGAGGAAACGAGACGTGGATATTGCCCTTTTATTGAGATTGAGATGAGAAAAGGATTTTCGGGAAATATTCTACACAAGAATAGTTATTTGTATACATAAGCCGTGAAATGAGGGTTTGGCGTATTGAAGAATAAACTTGAAGTAAAATTGACAAGACAGGGAGCGTTCTGAGAACACCAAACATATTTTACAGACCAGGTGTACATAATATTTTTCATACAACTCCACTATGTACATATAAAAGATGCTAAATGTATTACATATTTTATTTTTAAATCTGTGTCATCTAAAATAGAATATATAAATATGTATAGTCCGTCAGTATGGCGGTGTGGATAGCAATATGGAATTCGAATCCGGAGATCCCGAGTTCGAATCTCACTCAAGCTAAAAATTATATGAACTACCACACTGCGGCTCGGTGAGTGCGGACCCTGTACTGTATTTGGGATTAAATTCCTGTTGTACAGCGTAACATAAATAAATAAATATCATTACGCTTTTCATCAATTATTGGGTGTGGAACTCTGCCGAAGCAGTTCTTAATAAGTTATTTATCTATGCATGTGAAATGCAGTTATCAGCCGCAAAATTACAATCCCTAAAGATGTTAGAGGAGGGAGAGCTACGGAAGTAAATTTAATGTGGTGAAAATTGTTTGTTGGTTAATTGTGTACCTAGAATAGAAAGTAGTCCATAGCTGCTCGATCATAGAGACTGTTGATTGAGATGCAGTCGAGAGAAATAATCATAAAAGACCGACAAGGACATTTTTCGTTCTATTTTTTTCTACAGCCATTTAAAAAGTTATAAAAGAATTTAAAGTCATTTTTGATAGTTTTCATATCTACATGTATATGATAATACACAAGTTCAGAAAAGCTCATTTTCCTTACGATATTAACGAAAGTTTTTTTCCTCATATGCAGGTTAATAATTGGCTATTCTGTCTCTACGAAGGAAAGTAATTATTTTCATTCATTATTTATTATTGGTTTCAAAGAAACCGTTAGGTATTTATTTGTTTATTCATTTATAATAAATATTTTAATTTTTTAAATTTAAATGACATGAAAGAATAGTCGTAGAAAGAATCATATGTAAACCTCTGAAGTAAAGTGTTAATTCTTTCCATGTTTTTCAAATAGCTATTTCGGACTTTCTACAGGAGTAGGCGGCAAATGTCTATTTTATATTCGTGAAATCTACTTTCTGCACGGTTGTAGAAAAAATTATATTCAACAAATATTTTGTTTTAGCGGTTTTAGTGACATTACCAATAACTGGTTAATAAAATCTTTTTTCTACGATTGCTATGAAAAGTGGACAATTACGTTCTCATTTGTCATCGTAAACTTGACGGTATCTGTGGAACAATCGAAAAATATCTTTGTCGCGCGTCTCCAATGGCAACGCGCGAAAAAGATGTTAAATGCGCGCTTTTCTCATCTTCTAGCAAGACATCAATATGTATCTACATTTATGATCAATACATGTCATTTTTACTGAAAGTCATTGACAATTAAAACTCAGCAATTGCATTTGATTTTAAATGAGACAATTAATACAAAATCTAATTACATCTGCTTCCTTCAATAAAATTTCATTCCATCCTGCGGAACAATGAATCGCTGTTTAAAGTTGATGTTGATGGACTGCAGATATTAAGTGGCGTCAGAACAAACGCCGACGCGGTAGGGAAGAAATATGTTAGCAGTTTTCTCGTTCGTAAATAATCTGTTATCCTCCGTATTACATTAGCGCAGTAAAAGGAGAAGCCATTCGCTCCGAGCGACGCCAGCGACGCAGCCGACGTCGACGCCGGCCCAGTAATGCCTTATTGCAGTTTAGTTATTAATGGAATTCATTCATTCGTGCTGATTGTACTGTGCAAAAGAAAATTAATATCTTTAATTTCTTTACAGAGATTAAGCTATTCAGTTTGGAATGACACTAATTTTTAAATCATGTTGGGCTTCTTTTAGATTGGGTTTGTTTCTCACTCTGGCATTCTTTTTATTTTTACCGTTTTTGGTTTTATTTTTTGTAGCAAATAATAAATTTTATTCTCTACATACTTAAACAACTTCTGTCAATTCTAATTACCATTTTAATATATATGGAAAAACATTTCAGAATTTATTTTTAATAACTGAAACATTTTTTTATGAAGTTGCTTTGTTTCTGATAAAATTATAAACAAAAGGCGATTTCATTATTTATTACCATTTTATTTCAAAATATAATTTTAATTAAAGTATAGAATATTTCGCTACTAACTAACACATGACAATTTTCACCAATTTAAAAAATCTACCCCTGTGGCTCCTCCACCACTAATATCTTTGGAGGCCGAGATTTGACGGCTGGTAACCGCACTTCACGCGAAAAAATATATCACTTACCGAGATCTGCTTAGGCAGAGTGCCACACCCAGTGATGGGTAAAAGGCGTGATGATATATTTATTTTATTTTATTTAACACATGAAAAAATAATTAAAACTATTTTTAGTTAAAGTTCTATAAAAAAAAATTAATTCGACGTTTCGGTACAATAAAAATGTACCTTCGTAACTAAGTAGCCAGAATTAAATAGTAACTTAGTGACAAGAAATGAAGGAAACAAGCAATTATAATTTCTTAATCAACGACAGTCAAGTTTTATTCAATTCGCAGCCTTCATAGTTATTCATGTTAGTTTTATTCTTGTAAATTCCAATAGCATTCATACATATATTTAGGCATGAAACAAATTTATTGACTTCAAATTAAATTTTGTGTAGAATAATAATAATTAATTTATTGCACAGAAATGGAAAATTTATCTGTGTACTCGTAATTCAATCAAATGAAAAGCTTATGTTTGCTAAGTCTTGTAATTGTTCTTCCCGTTTTAATCTTCGTACTATTTTTTAAATATAGTTTTGTTTGTCTTTTAGGTTGTTATAAATAAAATTTATTTTCATTGTTCTTCGCTATGAAACACGTTTAATACCTTTCTTATCTTTTTAGATTCGTTGTTAGAGGAATAAGCATCAGTTATTTGAGATGTTTTGAGCATATAACAGGTACGTCGAATAAATGAATAATGCGAAAGATGTAAAGGAATCAATGAATGAATTTGATTGAAAATTTGTTGCGTGATGAATATTTTCAAGTGTGATGAATAAATGAGATTGTGTGGAGGGAACTATGAACGTGGTTGAAGTGAGGATGGTGTGTTAAGATGAGAATGTTTGATTGATTATTGAATGAATATTAGTAAATGTTTCTAGGGTTCATGCTATCCCAGTTGATAGAATATAGCGTGATGTTATGTATATATAAAACATCTAATTTAAATGACATTAAAAAAATTTAACAAAAATATGTTTAATTATTAATTAAATTTAGTTTTCAGAATATAGTTTAGATTAAATTAGAAAATATTGCTACTTTTTTTTTGTCTTTTCAATAAATAAATATAAAATATATCATCATGCCTTTAACAATTATTAAGTATTGCATTCTGAAGTAGCAGATCTCGATAACTGATATATTTATGCTCGTGAAGGCAAATTACCAGGTGTCAAATTATGACCTTTAAAGATGTTATTGCAGAAGAATCCACAGAGGTACTTTTATTGTGATGAAAGTTGTTTGTCTGCTCTAGGCATTGAACCCGGGTTCTCAAATCCACGGTCCAATTAAATATTAGTTACCTACCATATAATATATAAATAATATATATTTATTATTTTAATTGTTCCTCATTAAGATATATGTTTCAATATACTGAAACATCAAATTTAAATAAAATTATAGAAGTTAAACAACAAATGTATTTAATACTGAATTTAGATTAAATTATAGACTATACCTTCTTCTTTATAGACATTGTTTATTATTTTTTAGGTGGTTATAAATAAAATATGTTATGAAGTGTATCTACCCTGATTATTTAATAATTCATGTATGTAAATAATAAAACAAAATATCAATCTGTCTTAAGTATGCGCAAACATATTTGTAATGAATAATTTATAAACAATAAAGCTGGAATTATTGCATACCTGAATTATGTAAATACTGATCAATTTTACAGTATTAATTTAGTACTTTTAAAACTGGTTTGTAAGCAACGTAACAATTAATATTAATTATGAAATTAATTAACATTATATAATTGTGTCATTTATATGTAATGAATTTCGCTGTACCTATCAGGTACGAGAAACAATGAGGAATTTCAACTAATTAATATAATTGCATTGGCCATTGGCTAGCAATATTAATTAATTAATTACTGCTGTTTAACAACTGTAAATATTTCATGATAACTGCAGGCATTTGTTTAAATTCAGATGCATGATAAGGAACATAATTATGATGCAGAAACAAATGGGTACCGATATATTTTACATAATAAAAAATATGTATGTTACTCATATTACATATAATTGTTATTTTCAACATTGACATTTATTATAAATAAATATTAAATACACATTTATGTTGTTATGGATTAACAAATGAAATATTTGATAAAAGTTAGTATGCTATACTTTTTATCCACGCATTCTTTGGATTATGTTTTGTCCAATTTATTTGTGATTCTTTAATTGTGCTGCTTGAACAGTAATGTAATGTTTTGAAACCATTTCTGTACAATGGTACAGCCTCCTTGAAAGAATTCTCAATTTTAACTCTTTTTCTTCGATATACTTGAATTTCTAACAGTATATTATTGTTAGAAGACTTACAACTGCTTAGTTTTTGTGCATAAAATAAAACTGGGATTAATGCCACAATACATTGCTGATAGTGTGAAATATATGAATACAATATATAATACTAGAAGTCAGGGTGACTTCCTTATAAAAAGAAAAAAGTTAACTAAATCGCAAAATACCTTATTTTACAACGGCTTTAGAGAGTACAATTTGTTGTCGGAAGAAATGAAAAATATGAATGTATCTAAATTCAAAACTAAACTTAGACTCATGTTGAGTAAGACATAAGTCTTATAAGTCGTTTTTGTATTTATTATATTTGCTTATTGATTGTATATGTTTGTATTTATATAGCTTTTTAAATAAACTTATTATTATTATTACTACCAAGAACCCAAGAAAATCAAAATTCTGGAATCACTTAAGGAATCCATATCAAGCATCTTTGATTGAATATTTATTTATTTGTTACTCTCACTACAGCATTTAATCGACGAAAGAAGCTAATGTGTGGACTGTTGAATAAGAATCTAAAAACAAGGCTGGAAAAATGTTACGTATTGTACGGAGTGGTGGCTTGCGCTATAATGCCTATGGCACACTGGTCGATGAGCGTCTATGACCATCGATGAACTCCTCGATGAAACAACAGAACGCACCCGTCATCGACGAAAATTAGAGGCTCCTCTATTTCCATCGAAGAGCTCATCGATGAAACGAACGTATCTCATTTCACTCGTATCTTTTGTGTCTCTCACTTCACGTTAGCATATTTTTGAAATTTAGTTTTTCTTCCTCAACTTTAGAAGCTTTTATTGTTTGTCAATGAAGAGTGCGTTCAGTTGTTTCATCGAGGAGTTCATCGATGGTCATCGACGCTCATCGACCAGTGTGCCATAGGCATAAGAAAAGAAGAACAAAGAATGAAAACATTACAGATGTGGTTATGAAGAAGAATGGAGGGAATAAAATGGGAGGATACAGAAAGAAATGAGAATGTATTAAAAGGAATAGAAGAAATAAGGTCAAGAATAAGATATGAAAAATTTAGATGAACTGGACTGGGCATAGGCAAGAAGGGAGTGTTTGTTGAAAGAAATTATGGAAGGAATAATAAAGAACAAGAAAGACAGAGATAGAAGAAAATCTAAAACGCTAAATAACATAAATATTGAGGATACGTAGCCATAAAAAGTTTAACTGAAGATAAAGAGGAGGACCGTACTATCTGGTAGAATAATACCTAACTGACTGATTCTCTACATCACCGCTAAAATATGTCTCCAAAACATTCAAAGTAAAATGGAAGGATAGAGTAAGTAATGAGAAGGTACTAAGAAGAATAGGAGAAGTAAGTTAAAGAAAGAAGAACTGGATTGGGCATAATGTAAGAAGGGAATGTTGAAAGAAATTATGGAGGGTATTATGAAGAACGAAAAAGGAAGAGGCAAAAAAATATTAGATGGAAAAAGATATAAATATTGAGGAAAGATACGTAGACAGAGAAGATGACCGTATCATGGCAAAGCCTTCCATCTGGTAGAACAACAACTAACTAACTGATTCACTACAACACCGCTAAACTATCTGCTTATGCTCGCGAATACATTCCACTATACTACTGCGTTTACAAATATACAGGATGTTTCACAACTTAGAGCAAAAAATTAAAGGGTATATTCTGTACGACGTGCTGATCATGAAACAAAAAGAATTTTTTTTAAATCGCAAAACTATTTTCCATGTTTCCCAGTCCAAAATTTTTCGTTGCCACTGCCACTGAGTGGATGATTATGTTAAAGTTATTAATTAAATAAAATTCTATTATAAATAACTGCTAATAATTGAATTGTGTAATTATTTTTTCGTAGTTGATACCTATTTCATTGTTTGTGTTTAATAGGAAAGCGAATCCAGTGCAGTGCTACAAAAAATGTTTTATGTTAACAACCCTTAATTTTTCGAATTAAAAAAAATTCTTTTTGTTTCTTGATCAGCACGTCGTACAGAATATACCCTTTAATTTTTTGCTTTAAGTTGTGAAACATACTGTATACGAGATAACACTTATGACAAGAATGTTTAAAAAGTTTTATTAAACAACAAATTTCAAATATTAAATGATAGATTAATGCGCATATTCTAATAGTTTAAAACGAGTTTTCAACTAATTTCTGTACATTCTTATGAGAGTACTTGACTGTTAAATTGCACATGCTTTTGATATTTTGTGAAAGTTGTAGATTGCTGCTCAAACAAACCTATTTTAAATTTATAAAAACTACTCGTATTACTATGTATGAATTTATTATTAAAGTTTTTCATATAATTCTGACAGGGTAAAGAATAATATTTAGCAAATATAAACTGTAATTCCGTAAAGTTATCAAATGTTTAACAAAGGTACATATTGTCAATTTATTTTACCAATTTAAAATTGAAAAAGTATTAATGTCAAGCTAATTGGAGTAATTTAGCAAGGACGCAATTTGCTACCCTATAATATAAAAACCTAACTGTTCATCCCGCATTTCGTTTAGGGGTGCGGTCCAGCTTAATGCAAAGGGTAGCCATGACCGCTCGTCAAAATTTTCAAAAACCATATCAAAACACCTTTCCCTGTAAAAATGCATCATCAGCAAAATATCATACAATTTCAGAGAGTTTGATTTATAAAAATGTCAAACCAAATTAAAAAATACTGAAGAGATATATCATAGGGGTAATATTTCCTGGAGGTAGCACGCCACTGAACATCGCACCCTTTGAAGCCTCACCCTATCGATAAATATGCATAATGTGTTACAATCATTTAATTACTACGCTCCTGGTTCTGGCACGCACTTCCAATTACTGTCAGCGGTCAGGTGAGCAAACGTATACACTCCGCCATAGTTATTCTCAAACAGTAGCGTACGTCGCCCCCGGCCAGCAGAAGCAAGCGGAATGGTATTCACTACGGAATTTAATGCATAGTAGTTGCAAATGTAATTTTGAAATAGTTTCAATAGCATTATTTAACTCGTTGGAAGTATTTACCGAATGCTCCGCCAGTATGTTATTGCAAGTCTATCTATCTAAGACTGTATACTATTTTCATTTTAAACTCGAGGGATCGGCATAAAACGATTAAACGTCCCTGTCCCATATAACTACAATGAAATTCATTAGTGCGGCTACCCCATATCGCTTATCGATGGTCAAAATAGGTAAAATTTCTAGGGTCGTATTCAGCCTAAAATTACTCTTGTTTTTTCCTATGATTGACCGTACCGGCGAATGGGGCTGTACAACCCTGTGTGAACCTTGTGAAATCAGTTATGACGGATCATATTTTGAGTTCTTTTGTAAACGTAATTGCGGTGCGTTTAATCGTTTTATGCCGATCCCTTGAGTTTAAAATGAAAATAGTATACGTGTAAGAACACACAAAGGGGTACCTAATTTCTTCTACCTATCACCCGTTTATTTGAAAAAGTAGATAAATCTAGATATAGATGGGATTTAATATATTCTTTTTATATAATTATTTTGCTCTATAGAGATAAAACCCCAAATAATTAAAAAAATCCTGACGAAGATACACTGTTAGCGTAGGTTCCAAAGCATTGAATTAAGGCAAGTTGCAATACTAATTTGAGCTTTTTCTTGTAAATTGACAATATTGGATCAAGATATATCATATGAGAAATTAAACATTGTTGTCAAATATTCCATTCGGTACATTTCATTTAAGTGATCCTTAAAATTTAAGTGAAAGCATGAATATTTTACAGAATTTGAACCAAAAAATGGTTTTAATTATTAAATATAATTCATGTCGACTTTTTAAAAATTGAAATATTGACTGTATTACGGAATTGAAAAGAATACAACAAATAAATAAATAAATGTGACATACTGCCGAAGCAGATCGCGGTAAGCAATATATTTCTTAGAGTGAAGTGCAGTTATCAGCCGTCAAATCACGGCTCCCAAAGATGTTAGTGGTGGGGAAGCCACAGGGGTAGATTTTATTTGGTGAAAATTGTTTGTCGCTGTGGAGATCGAACTAGGGTTCTCAAGATCAACAGGCCGCCTCGATATCACTGAGCCACCTACCCCATAAATAATACAACAAAATATGAGATATTTATAAAATATCAGCGTCTCTTTTCTTCTAATATTATATCTTTGGCTGAATAGGTTTCAAATTTAGTTTGATTACTATTATAAAATAGAATAGCATTTATTTCCCGTTCATAAAATATTGTCAGCTAATCACGTTGCTGACTACAAGAAAAAGTTGAATTAGAATTTTAAAAAACGCATTTAAGAAATATCAATTATTTTAACAGTTCAATATTATAAAAAAGTTATAATTTCTATAGTATGCATTAAACTAATATTTATTTGTTACAAATATTGTTTTACCATTATTATTTAACTAACAATAAGCATTTCAATGCTAATAATAATTAATTATAATATAAAAATCAGAAAATATGCAAAATGTGGTATCCGTCATCTTGCTATTATTAATTTTTAACATACTGTTAGCTAACAACATAGTTAACATTGCTTTATGCAATCGGGCTTTAGAGATTAGAATTATGACAAATAGTTCACATTTTCAATCAATATGAATCAATTAAAAAGTACTTCATTTATTGTTGTGTTACTCTAGTGTGAAAAATGACGTAATGAGCAATTATTGAACATGACCTATAAAATTTACTCGGTATCATAGTAAGATTTGGGGTTGGGAAGAGCAGGGAAAGTTCGAACAAGTGCAACTTAAATATCTAAAGTGGACACTAGGACTAGACAGGAATACGCCAGGTTACATCGTACGTGAAGAAACGAATAGAAACAATATCAGAATAGCAGCGGGACTGAGAGCGGCAAATTTCGAAGAAAAGATCAGAAATAGTGACCCGCGCAGAATAATCTACCAATATTGAAGAAAGAAGAAAGAAGGATGCACCAAAGTCCCTGGGAAATAAAACGACGTAATTATTACGAAAGAAATGGATTCTCAACTACTGAAGTTGAAACAAAACGGACAGACAACTACCAAATCAACTTAGCAGTAGCTAGCAGAGACCAAGATATTCAAAAACAAGAACAACATAGAAAGATAGAAGAATAAAAATATAATAAGATGTACAAAAACATTAGAACAGTAGGCATCCCACAATATTTAAAAATAAAAATGGAAAATCCATAAAATTTACAGCCAGATTAAGGTGTGGCAACGAAGAAAACGAAAATAAATATTGGTTGGAAGAAGAAAATCGGAAATGCAGACTCTGCAAAGAAGGACAAGAAACACTAATACATTTATTATATAATTGTAGGGAGCTCCAAAGACAACATTGCAGCCCATACCACATGTTAAGTGAGGACGGGGGAGCCGAAACATGGGTCAAAGACCTACAGAAGAAAAGAGAAATGAAAAGAAATAAAATGTATAACAAAATGATTTTGATTGTATCCCACAACTTACAACAAAATAGAAAAAAATGTACTTTAGTTCTGTAAAAAATTCAAAGCTACGAGTATGAATTAAATAATAAATAAATAAATAAAAATAAATAGTAACATTCACAATTAAGATAAGTCTGACATTTGAGATTTTGGACCAATTAAAAATTTGCTTTGAATTAGGTCAAATTAAAATAATAGTTAATTTCTGAACACTGCCGATTATCTTGTTAAGTGAATTAATTATCTTTCCATTTGACATGAACGTTAGCGTCACGAAAAATTTGTTTGCAGATCAAAGTTTGCCGTGTATTCCTAATAGAATAGGAACGTAATTTTTCATTGATGAGTAATTGACTCCCCATTTGACAATGCACTTTATAAAATGGTTGGCGAGCAGACTTCATTATAATACAATGTAAATAAAAAATGTAGTTTAGAAACTTTTAGGAGAATATGAGATAAACTATTAAAATAGGTTTTCATAAAAAGGACGTAAAATAAAAGTTAAAAGCTTTTGGTAATAGTCTTAAACTAAATGAATATTATTCATATTATGGGTATAGTTTGTAGCGAGGTTAAGAATCATGAAAAATGTGGTAATTAAAGTTTTGTTTTTTGTTTTTGTCGTATTCGAACATCGTCCTATCGATTTGGCACAGCGAGAAGCACGTAAGAATTTCGTAATTACATCTCTGTCGCGAGTTGAACAATAATAATCAAGTTGGGCCATTACGCGATCCAGTTCTACTTTTATAGCTTTGGGTAGAATTTACGCAGGGTCGGCCCACGGAGTATGTGATAAAGAATCAGTCCAGAGCTGGCCCTACAGCCCAGTTGACAACAAACGGCCTCCAAATCGAAAAAGAATAAGAGAGAAACCCTAGAACCGTTTATCTATTGAGAACATTCTTTCACTGCCATCGGTATATCTTAATCAGTGTGTGGCTCGTAAGATTTGTGCACGAACAAATCTTGAAGTGCGGCGCGGAAATGGACGTGACGTCACCAGGGAGGCTTCGTTGGAGCGATGCTAGCGCCGTGGCGGGCTGGTAAATTAGGATCGAACTCGCCGAATAAATCAGACACCTCTCGGGATAACGAGCACCAATTATACGCGGGATCATACCGCACCGCCTCACAAGCCCAAGAGTTTGTTCCAAGGCCTTCTGCGTTCTGTGCTCGCCTGCAAACCTCCAAGGAGGCGGATGATTCGCCTCTGGCTTGCCTTAGATGAGTTTCTTCTTTTTGTTGAACTGTGTTTGAAGTTTTTATCAAACTGTTTTTGATTTAGTTTTCTTTACCTAATAAGAAATGTAATATTACTTCAAGTATTATTACAAATTGAAAAACAACCTACACTAAATCTTTTTATTTAATTTTTATTTTATATTTAATCTCATATATCTTTGAAAGAAACTTGTTTCTTTTATAAATATGTACGTACGATTCAAAAGGAATGAATCTTTTTCACCTACTTGAACTTTGATATAAAGTTTATAATATGTAACCCTCTTTTTCTCGTAAATTATTGTTAATAATGAATCAATATAAAAACAGAGATATTCAATTTAGTCCAAAATGCAATTGCTTTCTATCTGTCATGGCAGCTGGTTGTCGATACTTCGGGCGTTGGCCGTAACATCTACAGATAGTATAGATAGAATAAAAATATGACAAAAAGCATATTTGGATGGCATCTGACGTCAGAGATTTTAAAATCTGTACCGTTGAGATCCGGTCTTTAAATCCCCATTTTCGATAAAAAAGGTGATTTGGAATTGCAATCTTGGGGAGGAAATTGACACTCGGGCTAAGTGCGCAGACGTCGCCGCCAGCGACCTTGCTGCTCACTCTGAATAATTTGCAACAGAAGAAAAAGAAAAAAAATTCATTTCTCCCTCCTCAATCTTGATGTGTAATACATTTAAAATCAATACTAATTTGCATACAGAACGTAAGTCATTAGCTTCTCGTGCTGATTAAATGTTTTTAGATTACTGCTATTTTTCTTTGAATCTGGAATCGACAATCTTTTTTATCTTAACTAGGTCAACTAGTAAATTTCTACGTTGCTTTTTTCACACTATATACGACGAAACGTTGCAAAAAAATAAAGATTATATATTATTTCATTTACTGAATACAACGCAAAAATAATTTTTCTAAATTCTCAAAAATAGTTGCATATTACTTGAAACAAACATTTTTCGTGCCACTAAATTGATAGATATTATTATTATTATTATTATTATTAATATAAATTAATTAAAATTGTATAACAGTTCTTTTAGTGTTTAACCGAGTTTGGGTTATTTTTTTTATTCGTTATATAACCATAACGAATACAACACAAATTATCAGAATATATTGTATTGATCCACTTAACATATTATTTTGAAAAATCACTTATCCTAAAATAAATTAAAAAAACTTCACACCTTTTACCCATTACTGATTGTGGCACTTCTACGTAGCAGATCTCGGTAAGTGATATATTTCTTCGCGTGAAGTGCGGTTACCACTTGCAAATCACGGAACCCGATAATGTGGTGAAAACTATCGATTGTAGGAATCGAACCCAGGTTCTCATATTCACATGCCGATTCGATACCAATGAACCACCTACCTCATTATTTTAACCGACCCTGTTTTATACAGCATAACATATACATTTTAGTCTCTTCTTTTTACTCTAGAAATTTTTAAAATGAATTTTCCAACAGTCTATATAAATGTTGCTACAGGCATTTGTTTTCCGCACAAGACATTTATTTTAAAGAATAATTTGAAAAAAATACCACGAGTTTATTGTATGTGGTATCAAATGAAATATTGAAAAGAATTCAAGAATTTTTCATTTGTCGCGCAGCTTATCTTATTTTATGAAATCTTATTTATATTTCGCTTAGCTTTCGCAATTTTTTTACGATAATTCTATTGAATTTTTAAAAATCTTAATTTTTAAAATGTTTGTCTTGAACTATATAGCATCTCTTATATTGCTAAATAAATATTTTATCTCCTCCAGTATTCATATTCATGTGTTCTTTATGATCGTGTTTTTACGCGGTATAACATTTTAATATATGCTAAAAATGTCATCAAAGTAATGAAATTTATGAAGCAGTATTTTATGTTTAATATAAAAATGTTAGCGTCTATAGATAACATTCTCGTTTTCTCGTTAGTGTTTTGATGAGTATTTTATGTTGTTTAAAATCGGAAATTACTTTTTTCATAAGTTGAGAAAAACCTATTGAATTAAATTTTGCTAACTATGCTACTGCGAAATATATAGTAAATTAAAATTGGTAATTTTATTGCGACATCAAATATACTGCATGGCAAAAATAATCATTTCCTTTATTAGTTTCAAATAGAGATGGGCGAATATCAAATATCTCGAATTCGAATATCTAATACTCCTAAAAGTTAATTTATTTATTATTAATAATTATTTAATTATGTCCTTTTCATTATTTGAATGAAATTGTTAAGATAAAATTAAATTAAAACAAAAAGTACAAACAAAAAAGAAAACACGAAAACTTCAAATTTAAGGTGAAACGTCGAAAAACAAATTTGAATTATGGTCTTCATGGTTTTGAAACAAAATATCTTTGTAATTAATAACTTTAAAGTATTGTAATAGCTTTAAGTTTATGTACAAATGATAAAGGAAAACATAGTCAAAAATTGAGATCAACATATGGCGCGATATTCGAGGTATTCGAATGTTCGCTATACTGACGTTAATATTCGAAAATCTCAAATATCAAATAATGTCAATATTCGCGGCATTCGACTATTCGCGGATGATATTCGCCCATTTCTAGTTTCAAATGTTCACTAAATTTTCTTTTGTACTACACTGAAAAGTAAATTTCAAAGAATTTTTGACTACTTTACTCTACGAAAAACTATATCAATTTTATTGTTTCATGTGTTTATAAATATTTATACATAATATTTAAAACTTTCATCAAATAAATCTATACGGCATTTTAAAACACGATATCAAATAGTATGAAAAGTTTATTTGAAGGACAATTGAGTAATATTTCTTTATTTCGACGTTTTGGTCATTCAATCATAATTACGTAGCAGATTACGGCAAGCGATATATTTATACGCGTGAAGTGAGGTTGCCAGTTGTCAAATCACGGCCCGCAAAGATACATAACAAAATATAAATTTTCCTAAAAAATAACGGAAATTGTTTGATTCGATGAATGCCATACAGTAGTTTCAAAGCGGGATCTTTATCTACAAATGCATCATTAGTTAACGTTCTCAATGCATTTCAATTTATATTAATTAGTTTACAAAATCCTTGCTCTCTATTATCCAACTAATTAATTACTATTAGTTTCATATATTAATTAATCTAGATTTGATGCAGACATCCTCATCTTAAGATTCTCTCCAATATTTCAATAACCTGGCGGTATTTTCAAGGAGGATATTCCTTTCAAGAACATTGAAAGGAATTATAAACTCCTGATTTTAGTTATCTTTCAGCATCAACTATTCCCGAGCCTCATCAGCGATATTTGCTGGTCCTCGTTGAGTATCCATCGATAACTGTATTTATCTGGCTGACGATGACGTCATCAATTTACAACAGCTCGCGAAGATGACGCGATCAGCACGAGCACCGGGGCTATATTCATTCTCCTCATAATTGGAAAGGGCCACTCAACACTTGTGGTTGAGAGGACGTATGAGTGCCGATGATTCCCGAATGAGGTGAGAGTGCACAAGAGGAAAATTGGAATTTTGAATTTTGCGAGAGGAATATTTTCATATTCTCATATTCAGTACGATTATTGTTAAGTTTTTCACTAATAAATTTCAAAGTTCATATCTTGATTGGTGACTTTTTCTGAGATTATGTTAAAATAAATATTATCTATATTCTGTAACACTTACTTACACCTTTATAGTGATTGGCTAACAAAACGTCAAAACGAGTATTATGCTTATCAGATTGAAGGAGAGTATCTAGAGTCTGTGGATAAATTTAAAGACCTGGGTGTCATTTTTGATCCCAGACTAAAATTCAACCTACACATAGACTATATAGTAAGTAAAGCCTCTCAAATGCTGGGTTTCATTTTGAGAATGACGAAAGATTTTACCAATATCCACTCCATTCGAAATCTTTACACATCACTTGTAAGGTCTATATTATTATATGCTACTCCAGTTTGGGCTCCCTACTATAGCGTACACATTAAAAAAATCGAATCTATTCAGCACAAATTTTTCCAACATATATCACGGCGACTTCACACGGAGTCCCCCAGAATAATGCATGATTATTTTACTATTGCTAATTTAACGAAGTTAAGCTCACTAGCGTCTTATATTAATTACAATGATACATTATTTTTATTTAAATTAATTAATAACAACATCGACTGTCCGTTTTTATTATCTAAACTGTCTTGGCAGATTCCGTCACGGAATCTGAGAAATGCTCAACCTATATTTTGTATTCCTCATTGTACCGCAAACTACTGGTTTCATGCTCCTTTATGGAGAATATGTCGGCGCTTTAATAGTTTAAATTTTAATATTAATGATGTAAACAGCGACTTGATTTCAACCACGTTAACCAGATTTATAGACTTAACCAAAAATATGCTATTAAATGATTTCTCCTGAGAAATGACCTGTATCCTTTGTTACATGTGAAATGGAATATGTAAAGTCGTACTACTTATACGCACATATTGTATTTTTGGGCGATTGCCTGTTCGAATGAATAAATAAATAAATACATTTACAGAACTATTCATCAGATTTATCAAAGAATCAGTCTTTGTCAACATTCTCATCCAGATATCATTCCCGCCTGAATCACATTCACGTTCTTTCCATACAAGCTCATGTATTCACTACATTCGAAATCTTTCATCACGCTACAAACCCTCAATCACATCCATCCATTCACTCTTATACACTTTTTAAATTAATCTTTCACTACATCCAGTTCTCTAACAACGAATCTAAATAAATAACAAGAACAAAGGAAGGGAGCTTATTTTTGAAAGAAAATTTCACACAATTGCAAGAAAAAAATATGATATGGACACCACATGACTTCCTTGTACGCGTATTATACTATAGCTACATTTCTTTATTGCACATATTTGATGTAATTTGACATTGACATTAAATTTCTTATTTTATCCTTATTTTTTGTTCTAATCCATAGCAAACTAATTACATAAAACAAGAAATATATAATTTTTAAATTTAGATATCTCGCTTATACAAAAAGCTAATTTAAAAATTCTTAACGTGCTAGGCGCATAATTTAATTCACTTAAACTTTTATTTGCAGCATTTATTTCTAAAAGCAACAAAAAAAATTTCAAGAAAAACTGTCAGCAGCTTCAGGTAATGTATTACTTCCGATTATTCTATTTCAGCCAAAACCTATTATGTTATTTCCATTGATATAGTAGTCTTATATACCAAATTTGAAAACGTTTGGATTATATTTGAATATAGATCTTCATTAAAATCTATTATAGGCTTCAAGTAAAGTACCACTTCCGGAAATTATATAATGACCAAAAAGAGAGGTGCATAAATAGATGTTATAAATACAAAATTTCAATTTTCTACGGCTTACCGTTTTTGAGTTATGCGAGATACATACGTACGTACGTACGTACAGACGTCACGACGAAATTAGTCAAAATGGATTCAGAGATTGTCAAACTGGATATTTCCGCTGAAATCTCAAAACCGAAAATTTTCGCAATTACAATATTTCCTTTACTTCGTACAAGGAAGTAAAAAACGAATTAAAAGATAAAAAAGGAAGGGAATGATGGACTACGCTTATTTTTTAAGGCGAATTTCACACAATTATAATTAGATACTCGATTGTAAGAACTGAAAACGGATCCAAAAGCTAAGAAAGGAAAGAAAAGATACAGATAAACATCATCGAAATAATCAACAAATTAAAATTAAAATCCTGTGCTTGTCTTAATTCATATACTCTTTTTGTTTGCGAATTATTTTAATTAATTAGCATATTTATATTATGCTAAATTAAAATTCTATCAAAATAATTTTACTTAGATTACAAATTGAAATGTAGGTTTAATTAATTAGTATAAATTAGTTTTACTTTTAAAGTTAAAAGGAAAGATAGATCAAATAAATTTACAATTTATATTAGTGATAAATTTTAGTTTAAGCTTCAGACTATAACCCATTGAATTTAAAGCCAAATTAAAATTACTGTAGCAGTAGAATCCATGACTTTACGGTAGGTGAAGTTTTAAAATTAACGATAATATCTTCTTCATAAACCAAATTACATTACAGTTTTCCATAAAAGCTGAGATAATAACGAAAAATTTACACATAAAACACTAACGAACTACTACAAAAAATCACATGAAAGCAGAAAACCATTGAAGATCTCGCCTTTACGACTAATAACATGGAGAAAGATAATCCGGAATCCAGAGTTTCGTAACTGCTAAATTCATCCTAGCTAATTTCATCCCGGATAATTCACTCCCATTAAAACTTCATTGTTCTCAATTTCATCCCTAGATCATTTTTCACTTATTAGTAAATTGAATATTATCAATATTGATTTTATAACATTAAAATAATTAAAGACGCAACTTAAATTTGATTTATGATAAATAAATTATATCAAAATAATTTACATTGTTAAATATTTTATTTGATTAAATAATATTTATTTATGTTACGCTGTACAACAGGAACTTAATCCCAATTACAGTACAGAGTCCTTACTCACCGAGCCGCAGTGTGGTAGTTTATATAATTTTTAGCTTGAGTGAGATTCGAACTCGGGATCTCCGGAATCGAATTCCGTATCGCAGTCCACACCATCGTACTGACGGAATATAAATAAATACATAAATTTATTATCATGCCTTTCACCCATTACTGAATGTAGCACCTTGCTGTAGCAGATCTTGGTAAATAATATATTTCTTCGCGTGAAGTGCGGTTACAATTCGTCAAATCACGGTCCTCAAAGATGTTAGTGATGGGAGAGACACAGGGGCAATTTTAACGTGGTGAAAATTATTTGTTGTCTGTGGGAATCGAACAAATTAACATGAGAGCAACAAAAAAGGAAGAGCGAGAAAGATTTTTTTGCTGGAAATTTCTTCTTAATTTTTAAGTTAGATTGAAATGAAACGTAATAATAAAATAATACTTAGATATCGTACTAGGCGAGTAAATACCGGAAAGGAAATTATGGGAAGTCAAATTACCGGGATAGCAAATTTCTAGGATAAAATTACCGGAAATGAATGTACCTGTAACCTGAAGTAGATTCCGCCGCACTGAATTTCATTTGATACATTGTCAACGCAGAATTGTTATTTTTATCGTTACTGTTCCAAAATTATAGTAGCAGATCTCGGATAGTGATATATTTCTTCGCGTGAAGTGCGGTTACCAGCCGACAAATCCCGGCCCTATATATATATAATAAATATATCATCACGCCTTTTACCCATTACTGTTTGTGGCACTCTGCATAAACAGATCTCGGTAAGTGATATATTTGTTCGCGTTAAGTGCGGTTACCAGCCGTCAAATCGCGGCCCCCAAAGATATTAGTGGAGGGGGAGCTACAGGGATAGATTTTTTAAATTGGTGAAACTTGTTTGTCGGCTGTGGGGTTCGAGCCAGGAATCTCAAGATCCACAGGCCGACTCGATACTACTGAGCCACCTACCCCATTATATGTATATATTAAAATTCTACCCCTGTGGCTCCCTCTCCACTAATATCTTTGAGGGCCGTGATTTGACGGCTGGTAACCGCACTTTACGCGACAAAATATATCACTTACCGAGATCTTCTTAGGCAGAGTGCCACACCCAGTAATGGGTAAAAGGCGTGATGATATATTTATATTTATTTTTTACATATATATATATAGTTGTGGGGGGAGCCAGAGGGGTAGTTTTAATGTGGTGAAAATTGTTTGTCTGCTTTGGGAACCCGAGTTCTCAAATCCACAAGCCGATTCGATAACACTGAGCCACCTACCCCATATTTCTGATCTGTCAAAATAAATATTCTTGAAGGTGATTTACAAACATTTGCATATAGTTATGTGCTAACAGGGGTAACAACAGTTGTGTGTTGGAGCTATTGCTTTCAATGACGACAAATTTGTGAACGAGTATATGAATTTAGCTTTATTCGGAAGGTTAAAAGTTACCTTAGATCAAATTACCGAGGATGAAAATCCTGGGACGAAATTTCCATTTTCCAAGCACGAACGTTTCACAGTTAGACAAAGAGAGAGAGAGTTTAAATATGCGCTCACTGCAGCCTTGGCTCTAAATTTGATACAATAACCATCAGATACTGCGAGCTTTTTAGCGTTAATACAATTTATTACTTAATAATCTTCGAATATTGAATCCAAGTCGCGCGAAATCGAATTACAGTAGGTTCAGACTGACACTAGCGAAGCGGGGTTGCTATTTGGTTTAATATAAAGCAGGGAGATCCGATTGCGAAGATGTTCAGACATTGATATTAAAATTTGAGTATAGACTTTTAATATACACTCGCCCTTCAACTTCGTCGTTTAATATCTGAATAAAAAGAACGAGCAGCGGCTACAAAAATGTTGAGAAAAGATAAAAAAGAAATCTGTTATTCAGCAAAGTTTTTTGTTCAAAATATTTTGTGAAAATTGCTTGAAATATGAAAGTGAATTAGAAGAATTTATTGGAATATTGAAAATAGTGTGCGCTCGTAGCAGTGAAAGTTGGAACTACAACAAGAATACAATTTTGAATTATTTGATCAAATAAGTATAATATCTTTCGCAAAGTATAGCAAAAGATTAATCAGTTCTTTTTAATTTTTTGCTTCTCTTCTTACAGAGCTGGGCAAGCTATTTATAAAGTAGCTGCTCTTTAAAAATGTAGCTAAGCAACTATCTCTATTTTGTAAAAAAAAAAACAGTAAAGCTACAATTAAAACATATGTTAAAGTAATTGTAAAATTTTTAAGCTAATCTTTTCAGTTAATAAGTTTGCAATAATTATTTTGCAACAATTGAAACTGCATTAAAATGTAGCTAAAGCAACAAAAAGTAGCTTTAAACTACAAAATGTAGTTATGAGCTACAAAGAGTAGACTTAAGCTATAAATGAAGCTTTAAGAAGTAACTTTCATTTTAAGCTATAAGCGGAAAACCCGAAAAATTTATCATTATAAACTATGTCAAATTCGACTATAAAGAGAAAAATTAGAATACAGCTACATACGATTTGAACCTAAATCCTATGTACTGCCGGCATATGCTTTAATAAACTAAGCTACAATACCATGAAATTCAAATTTATTAGTTATTTACGTACCCAGTTATGAAAAGGTTGATATTGTTCGACGAACATAATATTTGCCAAAACGAGCGAAGCGAGTTTTGCAAATTATATGAGTCAAACAATATCACGTTTTCATAACGTACAAAATTTTATCTAATTCCGCTGAAATAATTTTTAAAATACATACAATTCTAGGTTTTTGCTCAGTATATTTCAAAATCAATAAATCAATTTACCAAAACGCTGGCGTGAAAATAAATGAATCAAATGTTTAAATTTACAGCTTATGTCATCATTGAAAATGAGTTCTGAATCCAAGACAGACCTTCCTTCTGACATCGAAGAATCTGCTAATTTGGTCGTGAACTGTTTAATACCAGAAAAATTATTAAATGTATATAAATCCTAAAAATTTTAATAAATAGTTTTTTTCGTTATTTGCAAATATTTTTGAGAATGTTCAAACTGTCAACATTCATTACGTAACTAGTTATGTAAAGAATTCCTTACATAACTCTTGAATGACAGTTATAAAAAATTGTCATTTCATAACCTCAAAAATTGATGTAAAACAGGACTTTTCATAACGAAAATAAATTTAATTTACATACTGAAAAACTTGACACGAGGGTCATCTACAGTGACTGTTATTTACCAATAAAAATTGAATTAGTATTTCAAGAATTGATGAAACCAATTTGAATTATAAAGAGAAAAATTGGGTAATCACTAGGATTTGAACCTGTGATCTACGAACTCCAATCGTATACTTTAACCAACTAAACTATGGTCACCATGTAATTCAAATTTTAATTGATTCCAATTTTTGCCTCCATTTTGTTATTTATCATAGTCATGCTCAATCCTATGACTCATTCATAAACTGAAAGACTTGTCAAGGGAGTCATCTGCAGTGATTATTTAGTAAAAAAATTAATTAAACAAATAGGAATGTATTTTCACATTTAGCAAAACTACAGCTGCAGCTAAGCTATAAAGGTAGCTAGCTATTGCCCAGCTATGTCTGTACAACAGGAACTTAATTCCAATGACAGTACAGAGGACCTACAACATATAATGTAATGCGAACCATTTATACCCAGTTGTATATTTTTGATAAACAATAAAATTGGAGACATTAATTTCAAGTCTACTCTAGTATAGGCAAAGAACAAAAAAACCCCGATGAAATATGTGGAAAGTATGAACATTAAATAGTAAAATATTTTAATTAGTTTGTAAAGCTAATTTCCTTATCAAAAGAAAATTATAATTTGAATTCACTTCATTACAGTTTCGTGTTCTTAATAAAACTTAAACAAAGTTTATAAATTTAGTCTGTATAACTCCATGAAAAAATGTTTGAGTTGGTTAGAATTTAATCCACTTGAAAGTTGTTATCAAAAACTAGCAGCTTGAATAACGTAAACTAATAAATATGTATATTTTTTTCTTTATTTGCAGGTGTAAATATTTAGAAAATTATTCCGAAACAAAATTAACAAAAGTTCTGCGTGGAATAATTAAACAATCCTCTTTTGTTTTTGACCAAAAACAAAAAAGTATCGCAATCCTCCAGTCACGAAAAATAAATTATTCGTGGGACAGAAGTGGTCGTACGGTCGTTAGCATTTTTAAACGCTGTAACTAAACGTGTAAACAAGTGCGCAACGAACTGCTGAAAATTCACATCGTGAATAAATACTCCATTTATTATAAAGTTTGAATGCCGTGTCCGTTGGCGCCCTACAAAACTAGCAGAAAACATAATAACGCCGCAAGCACCAGCCATCGCCATGTGTGAGTGGATGAAAAGTGCTGCACAGACAGTAGGCTTGCCGGAATTTATTCGCTTTTTGTTTTAGCTTGTAATTACTGACGTAACTTGTTCAAATGTTAGTTGAAAACACAACATTTTAATGGAACTGTATTTGTTTTCTTTCTTTCTACTTTCAGCCATTTATTAAAATTTTTTAAAGACGTTTCATTCCAGGTTTTAATTGATTTTTGCTTTAAAGAAAATTGGTTTTATAATGGCTGGAATAGTTTCCTTTTGTTTCTTCTTCGTTTTAAATGACTTTAGATTGGCTTTCTGGAAACTTATTCCAGGTTTCGATTAGTGAAGACTTTCTAAAAAGATTACAAAGATAATATTTAATCTTGTTACATTGAAGTTTAGAAAGATTTGATCAAAATTTAATACAAAAGATAATATTTTACCTCGAGAACAATAAAAATTGTAAAATGCCTCATTATTTCATTGTCCTCTGAGATTTTTGAATATTAAAATATTTAGACGCTATACAAACATATATTTTCCATATTTTACAAAAAAGTGTCAGAAAATGACGATATTGCCAAGTCAGTTGAATCGGAGTAGATATATTCAAAATAATAGTTATTTATAACACAAGGACGACAAAAGCTTTTTCGTCCGCTTGTTATGCACTATTTTTATTGCATTCTTTTAAATATGGTTTTATGATTCAGATATTATGAAAGTATTTTACGTACGGTAATATAATCATTACCTAACAATCCCAATAAAATACATAACTGAAAAAGGTTAACTTTTCGTATAAATATCATAACCAAAAAGCGCCACTTTTTGATACAATCGAATAAAAAACTTTGTGTGAGAAGCTGATTTGCTTGGTGTGTTTGTGTATTTGTGTAGCAATTTTTCACTGATTTTTCAAACAAATCAATCCTTTTTTCTTCAAAACCCCCAAGCAATCTTACAGAAATAAATGTGTTTCACAAGTCTTTTATTCGACACACATTCAGCAATCCGGAACGATTTTAGCTGACCCGTATCAATTTTTTCACAATGTTTGCTCCGAATATTGCATTCTTTATACATCAATATCTTTCTCATACGGTTTTCTTTGTAAGGAAAAATTCTTTTCAGACGTAATTTAACTACATTTCGATATAAATTTGCAAATGTTGACAATTTTACTTACGTGATGAAAACCTCAAATTACTCGTATAAGCGTTATATTCTTTTTAACAGTTCCGCGAGTTGATGTATTAATTTTAATTTTAAAAGCAATAATAGTGAAATGTAGCATTAAACTATTTTCAACTGTCAAAGACAGAATTTCTTAATAGAAAATATTTTCCATGCGAACAAAAAGTGAAAAAACAAATGAAAAAAAGTTTCAGTTTTCTAGAATTAAACGTAACTCCTGACAAAAAGCCTCATTCATCTCTTTCACATTCACAAAAAGGTATTTCTATGAATTAAAATCACTGTCAAACAAAAGTAAAAGTTATATTGCAAAGATCATTATTTCCATCCGTTTTCGCGCTCCTCAAATACAAACTTGGCAAATTGTGAACATACGCACGTGCACACGCACGCCGGAAATTATAATAACAGAATTGTAGATAAAATATTTTCTACGTGCCGGGAAAACTACACGAAGCCTTTTCAAAACTCCCGGAAATTTCTCTTTAATTTCGAGCTCTGTTGGTGACAGCGACAATTCAACCATACGAATGAACTCTAACCTATTGCTTTTTTTTATAAAACGTTTAATTATATGTTTTGTTGCCTTGTAGATTTTAACCTAAATTAAAATAAGATGATAATAACAAATTTCATTTTATTTAATTGATGATTAATTTAGAACAAATTTACTCTATTTTCATATGTTCACTATAACAAATTTCATTAATTCAAATTAAAAAATCTGATATGGACATCACATGACTTCCTTGTACGCGTATTAAACTATAGATATTTTTTTAATTGCATATATTTGATATTAAATTTTTATTTTTTTCTTATTTTTTGTTCTCATACATATCTCACTTATACAAAAGGCTAATATAATAATTCTTAATGTGCTAGGCGCATAATTTAATTCTCTAAATCTTTTATTTGCAGCATTTATTTTTAAAATCAAAATAAAACCATTTTTTTCAAGAAAAACTGTTAGCAGCTTCATGTAATGTATCACCTCCGGTTAGTCCATTTTAACCAAAATCTATTATGTTATTTCCATTGGTATAGTAGTCTTATATACCATATTAGAAAAGTTTTGGATTATACTTTAATATAGTTTTTCATTAAAATCTATTATAGGCTTATAGTACCACTTCCAAAAGTTATTCAATGACTAAAAAAGGAAATGCACAACTAGATGTTATAACAGTCCTAAATACAAAATTTCAACTTTCTACGACGAAATTAGTCAAAATGGATTCAGGGATGGTCAAAATGGATATTTCCGCTGAAATCTGAAATCCGAAAATTTTCGTGATTACAATAGTTTCTTTACTTCGTACAAGGAAGTAAAAATGTAAACTTATATAGAAAAGTATGTAAAAATACTTGTCGTAGCAGATCTCGGTAAGTAATAAATTTTTGAGCTTTAAATCACGGTTAGTGTTGGAAGAGGCACAGGGGTAGTTTTAATGTGGTGAAAATTGTTTGTCGGCTGAGGGAATCGAACTAAAGAGTTGTGAAGCAAATGGATATTGGTAAAATAGAAGGTGAGAGATTGCGTGAATATTCATACACAACAATAAACATCTACTCATCATATTCATTAAATTATAAGTCTTCGTAAAACATTCTAACATTATAATACACCATTCTTGATTCAACCACATTCATTCTTTCTTCTATGTAACCTCAGTTACTTCTCACATTTAGGGAATTTATCTTTCCTCACACAACCAACCTTTGTTTATATCCATCCATTTGATCCTTTATATCTGTTTTATTAATTTTTCATTCAATGTACTTTCCACACACTCAAATATACTTGTATAACAACAAATCTAAAAAGATAAAAAAAAAGAAAGACAGCGTCGTCCGACGCTTATTTTTGTAAGAAAATTCCGCACATTCCTTGGACAATCTAGGAATAAATGGATGGATATAATTAATGGGGTAGGTGGCTCAGTGGTATCGAATCTGCCTGTGGATCTTGAGAACCCTGGTTCGATCCCCACAGCCGACAAACTATTTTCACCAATTTAAATCTGCCCCTGTGGCTCCCCCTTCACTAATATCTTTAGGGGCCGTGATTTGACGGCTGACAACCGCACTTCACGCGGAGAAATATATCACATACCGACATTTGCTTAGGCAAAGTGCCACATCCAGTAATAGGTAAAAGGCGTGATGATATATTTATTTTTATTTATTTTATATAATTAGTGACAGAAATCTATTCTCCAGCTGAGAACAAAAATTCAGTAATTCAGTTATGAGTTTACATAAAACAATACAACTAAAATTAAATAGAGGGTTAAACTAAACATTTGCACTTTGGGTAATAAGTCTAGTAGTCGTACAGATCCGTTTAAATATTAACAATAATGTACACTTGTACAACGTTCAGAACGAAAAGCTGGTCGCTCGTTCGTTAGTCAAACAGAAACTTCGATAACGCCCTGTTCGTTCACTGGAACGTTAGTTGTACACCACAGCACACCGCGTTGCTGAAAGATAAACGTGTGCGCAGCACTTCACGATTAATCAGTGATAAATGAGAGAAATACGTGGCGGAGATGCGAACACCATTCGTTTAGTTAATCATTAGCATGGTGTGTTCAAGGATTAGTAGAAGGCTAATTATAGAAAATGATCACTTTACTTAGTTTCTAACCAAAGTTTGTTTAAACAGGAATACGATTACGAACAATTCAATTATTACGATGAGTGGAATTAGTACTTCATTCCAACAATAATACATATTAATAACTTTTGCTATTTTTTTCTGTACGACTTGGCTGCGGAAGTACTTTTTATTAACTTTCTTCTAATCATTCATAAAAATTTAAAACAAAATAAACTACTCTTCAAAGTACTAATACAAACATAAATTTTTCTACAACCATTAAAAAAAGTAGAACGTTTTTGAACTTATTTTTATTATGAAAGTAGCAGATTTTTGCACTAGTGCAAAAAATGTGAATTATTTCTGCACTAGTGCAGAAAAGTAATTTAATATAAACAAATCATGTTCTTTTTCATATCTTTTTCTCGATTTATTTAGAAGCAAATTTAATGTTGCTGCATTTGCATCTTCTATACTGTCTATAGAATCTAATACGTGTTCGCCACTCGATTCAAAAAATTTTTAAATTGAAAGCACGGAGAAATTTTTCCTCATTATCAACAAAATAATTGAGTTTGCTTGTCATTGTCAGTTGTCATGGATACATTAAACCAGGTATCTTTCTAAAGTTTCTAAATTAATAAAAAAAAATCAGAAATGTTACAATGATTGAAATTTGTTTTATTATTTTTATCAAAATTTGGTTGATTGTTGTAGAAAAAATAGTGTACGCAACTCGTGCAGAAAGGGTTTTTTTTAACTCACGGTCTTGCTGCATTCAAAAAAACCCATCTTTCTGCACTTGATACGTAAATAACTATTTTGAGTTGTATTATTGTTATATATTATTTTCAAGTTTGCTAGTACCAGATTTTTTATAATAGTACTATTTAACTGTTTTGTTAATGAGAAGAATCATTTATTTCATCAAATAATCAATTCTTGTCAAACATTCTCATCCTAATATACATGAAGTAATTTATTTAACTCCTTGTCCAAATTCCAACAGCTCCTAAATTAAATGGAGTAGATGGCTCAGTGGTATCGAGTCAGCCTGTGGAATTGGAAACCCGGGTTCGATTACCACAGGCGACAAACAATTTTCAGTACGTTAAAATTACCTCTGTGGCTCCCCATCCACTAACATCTTTGGAGGCCGTGATTTGACGGCTGGTAACTGCATTTCACGCGCATAAATATATGACTTACCGAGATCTCCTACGGCTGCGTGTCACAATCAGTAATGGGTAAAACGCGTGATGATGTTTGAGCAGCAGCTCAATTTTTATTTCATGTATTGTAATAATTTGGAACGCACCAAAAACAGCTGATGTATCTTTTTATATGTACACATATTACAAAATAATAAACCTGTAATCTATCAAATCAACTGTTTAAATTTCAATAAGCTCAAAATCAATAAACATTTCTTCTTGTCAATTTGCTATACACTGAAATCATTTCCAATTAGCTTATAATTCTAATCTACTAAATAACTCAGATTATAAATAAAACTTTGTCAATACACATATATAGCATTCCTCCAACCTTTGTCAAACATGTGTCATATGAATGTATATTTCAACAACAAAGCAAATATAAATGTGCAAATATTGATATTATTATAGTATTATAATGTCATCAGTGGCAACATTAACATTTTACATTAGAATATTACCTACCATAAGTACTATTTGTACTAGTTCAGGATTTTATTTAGGGTTATTTTATGGTAAAAATTGTTTTTACATTACGTAATTAAATTGTTTATGGTTGATTCTTCGCAACTAACCGGTTTTTTTCGTGATGCATTCGTTTTCAATATTATTATCTACGACCATATATGTAAGTAGGCTATTAAAAATAATTTGCAAGAACAGTAAATGCTTGTTTACGGTAAGGGTTTACTACACTAGTTACGTAATATATATATATATATATATATATATATATATATATATATATATATATATATATATATATATATATATGTACATATTACGTAACTGTTCTCATTTGTTAGGCGATAACACTGCTGTTTGACAGTTGATGTTACGGATATAACCTAACAAATATTCTGTAATTGTTCTTATTATTATTTATAGTCGTAGATAAAGTATAATACACAACTCGAATTGTAACGCAATTGCATTGGTCGTGAAATTACTGCACTCACCAAGGCTCGTGCGCAACTTTTTCACTCGCACGTAATGTGCTTGTTACAATTCTCGTTATGTAATATACTATTAAGTGCTTTAAACCAATGTATTTTCGTGATGCAATAATATAAGTAGTATATGCGACAAAATATATCACTTACTTAGATCTGCTTAGGCAGAGTGCCACACCCAGTAATAGGTAAAAGACGTGATGATATATTTATTTTTATTTTTTTTAATAATATAAGTTTCAATACACTGCTCAAAATTGTACAGGGATGTTTTACAATTGAATTTTTTTAATCAGTATGTATAGTTTTCGTCTAAAATTGAATCGAAGTCTAAACATAAAATAGCTAAGCTAAATATTTACGAATATTTTGAGAGGTTGCATACGATATTGGAATATAACAGGACGAAAAAGAAACTGTATATAAATTTAAGTTAGAAAATAAAATACCTCTTTCATGGTATGATAATTCAAGAACATCAAAGCGTAAGAAGTGCGTTTCTCAAATTTATCGAACGCATCAAAAAAGAGGTGCCAATCTACATACTTACATAAATTTGCACGAAGATATCGTTCAGCTCTACGATTTTATTTTGGTAAATAAGCGGAGCAATTTCGGCGAAATATGCATTTCAAATCGGCTGAATAATCAACATACAATACTACTGTTTCGTTCGTATCGCTCACTCGAGTTTCAGTCAATTCTTGATGGCTTCACTACGAACCAACTCCTCTGAACGCTCAAGAAGTGATGCGTTTTTCTTTTTCTGTAGACGCGGAACGAGAAATGATGTCGTTTTGTTATTTTCCACCATTTGTTTGCACACAGCTTCTTTAAATATGTCGTCGAGCATAAGTAAATTGAATTTTTTTCTTTATAATTTAAATTTATTCTGCTGAAATTAATTTCGTTAATAATTAAAATTAATTAATTTATGAGGAAACTTATTTTTATTTTATTATATTTCAGCATATATCTTTCAACAAATTAGGATAAAAGAAATAAAATTTTTGATATCTATTTCAAACACATATTACTGCGTTTATATATATATATATATATATATATATATATATATATATATATATATACAAAAAACCAAAGGGGTACCCCTTAGGAAATAATTAAAAATATTAAATTGCATAAAATTGTTATATATATATATATATATATATATATATATATATATATATATATATATATATATATATATATATATATATTACTTACTAAGATTTGCTACGGCAGTGTGCTCACTCAGTAATCGGTAAAAGGCGTGATGATGTATTTATTTAGTAAAATTTTTATTTAATTCAATCACGATAACTACATCGGTTTAAATATAAAAATAAAATAACCTGTAACCCATTCCTGGATGTGGCACTCTGCCGTAGCAGATTTCGGTAAGTGATATATTTCTTAGCGAGCAGTACGGTTACCAGACTTCTAATTACGGCTCCCAAAAATATAAGTGGAAGAGGAGCCACAGGGGTAGCTTTATTGTGTTGAAAAATTTTTATCGGCACAACTACCCCATTAAATTAAATTTAATACATTGGTTTAAATTGCATTTTAATATATCTTTAATTTTCAACATAGGGATTCATATAGAACCATGTTTTTAAAATTTTGTATTTTTACTGTTTATTTACGGTTCTCAGATTTCAGCGGAAATACGCATTTTGGCCATCCCTGAATCCATTTTGACGAATTTCGTCGTGCCGTCTGTACGTACGTATGTATCTCGCATAATTCAAAAACGGTAAGCCGTAGAAAGTTAAAATTTTGTATTTAGGACTGTTATAACATCTAGTTGTGCACCTCCCTTTTTGTCATTATATAACTTCCGGAAGTGGTACTTTACTTGAAGCCTATAATATATTTTAATGAAAAACTATATCAATGGAAATAACATAATAGATTTTGGTTAAAAGGGACTAACCGGAAGTGATACATTACATGAAGCTGCTAACAGTTTTTCTTGAAAAAAATGGAATTATTCTGATTTTAGAAATAAATGCTGCATATAAAAGTTTTAGAGAATTAAATTCTGCCTCTAGCACATTAAGAATTATTTAATTAGCCTTTTGTATAAGCGAGATATGTAAATTAAAAAATTATATATTTTTTGTTTTTTTTTTAAATTAAGTTTGCTATGGATTAGAACAAAAAATAAGAACAAATTTAAAATCTAACGTCAGATATGTGCAATTAAAAAATATCTATAGTTTAATACGCGTACAAGGAAGTCATGTGGTGTCCACATCAGATTTTTTAACTATGTCAGCAAACAATTCCCATTATTTTGGGGCCCCTGAAACATTTGGGCATAACTACTTCGAGTGCTTCATGGCAAATCTGCTTCTGCATTAAAATATCACAAATTAAAGAAATAAATTAAAATTAAAAAAACGACTATTGTAACAACTATAACATTTTCCTTCTCTTTCATATTAATTTTCTATGTCTATACTGATACAAGTAGTGATATCTTCCGACATTCATAATGTCCATAACTCAGTCGAAATCACCCTAGAAACTTATTTGTCGAGTGAAAGCAAAAGCGCTGGTCGTTCTCGTTGTATACTCTTCACCCGTCGGACCGGAAGCCGCCACCCGGAGTCAATTTAACTCCGGGCCTCCGGGCGTGTAACTTCCGAATGAGTTCACCATCGTGTGTACGCATCGTGACGAATTTGCGATGGGAATGTAGGACTCCACAAATGCCATGGATATTTTTAGTAGCAAACCCTAGCGCAGAATGACGGGTATTGTTGAGAAGTTCTGGATTGATGTGTAACTAGTGAAGTGAGATGCGTGATGCGTTTATACGAGAATGTAACCGCAAAATGTTTGGAGTAAATTGGGAGGTGAGAGCATGGAGGGTAAACATAGAGTTTGGAATTAGAATTAGTGGTACTAGGGAAAATTTTAGATATCAAACAACTTGGCTGGATTATAATCTGTTCAACGTAACAGTGCGGTAAATGTCGTATCCCTATTTCAGACTCATCTGTAGGTGACAATCTTCAATTTATGAAATAGTTTTAAAATCCTTATCGATTCTATTCCCTCATTTTATTACAAAGTTTTATGTTTCATAAATGATAATGTAGGTACGATATATTAGATTAAAATTACAAACAAACGTAGCCTATTAAATAATCATCATCTGTGGCGCTACAGCCCAAATCGGGCCTGGGCCTACCGGACACACCGAGCCGCAGTTTTTACGCTGCCGTACTGCCGGTTTTCGTAGTCAATTGCTACATTATTTAAGACGTATAAGTGACCAGCTTATAGCGCCCGAGTGAGATAAATACATGTAACAGTATTTTATATTTTACGACAAATCACACATTGTCGACAGGCGGATTCGAACTGACGAACCTTGGTTCGGGTGACATCACAGTATGTTAAGAGATGTGCCTTAACACGCTCGGCCACCGCGCCTGTATCCTATTAAATAAAACCGAGGTGAAACTTACGTTTATATACTCACATACTAAAATGAACACATTAATAAACATATTATTGTATGTGAAGTGCTCTATTAAATACATCGTGCGCAAAAGACCAATATAAATTATATAGGAGTTTCATTATTAAACGATTTCTGTTAACAAATATCCTAGCAACGACAAATTCAAGTTATAAACCTTACGCTCAAACTTTGAATCTATCTTTTAATTCAGGTGATATATGGACACTAATTGTTTTCATTTTTAAACTTCAATTTCTAAAACTAACTTTTGTCATTAACCTGCTTAAATATAGAGATATTTTAAATATATTTCACCTTTTAAACCTTGCAACCAAATACAACAAACAAACGTCAGAGTGTTTTTTTATAGTTTTGTCTGTTTTATCTTTATACGTCGTTGAATTGTAATTTTTCTTATCTTAACAACAAAGACAAAATTAATTGTCATCCATACACTTGGTAAAACTAGGTTTAATAAAATTTAAACTAAACACTTGGCTAAGTCTCACAAAATTCAGCCTCCAAGTCACCTTATGAGGGCATCGTCAGAGGCTGGCCAGCACAGTTAGTAACCATAGACGCGTTTCACTCTTAATAGAGCTCATCAGTATGGTATAACTCACTTCTTCACCTAGAACAAAGTATATTTATTTTATTTGTTGTCACCAGCTTCTTCAAGTGAACTTTGTTCTAGGTGAAGAAGTGAGTTATTCCATACTGATGAGCTCCTAATAAGAGCGAAACTCGTCTATGGCCAAGTGTTTAGTTTATATTTTATTTTCTTATCTTATGAAGTAGATGGTTCATTCGTATCGAGTCGGTTTGTGGATTTAAAACCCGATTCCTACAGCCGACAATCAATTTGTACCACATTAAATCTACTCCTGTGGCTCCCTTTCCACTAACATCTTTGGGGGTCATGATTTTACTGCTGGTAACAGCACTTCACCCGAAGAAATATGTCAATTACCGATATCTGCTACGGCAGAAAACCACACATAGTAAAAAACGTAATAAAATAAATTATTTTTATTGTTTTCTTTTAATTAATTCTTAGATAAAATATTATATGATACGAATGTATGAAGGGCTTCTATGCATTCCTTGCCATTAAGGCACTCACCTTCGTCTCATGTCTTAAACTTTGCAACTCATGCATAATAGCCTTACTTCACACACTTGTACCATAAATAACTATTATTAATGAACACGGAAGAGTCGTGCGTTCAAATCTCACTGATTTCACTTAGCGGAATTTTACCACACTCTACAACAACACGAAATTGGCAATAATTCGTTCTCATGATAGTTGTTTAGAATTGTAACTGCATTTTCAAGGTGGGGCTGCAAATCGATAACGCATTGCATTTTTTGTATTATTGCCATGCGGGGTAGTAGTTAGAATTTATAGTTTTCAGGGTTGAACATGAACTTATCTTAACAAACTTTAAATTATTGTTTCCTGATTTACATAAAAACGATTCTTTCTAAGTCGCTCCGATTCCACTGTAAACTGTAAGCTCCCTGTACTGTAAAGAATGATTAAATTTGTACTCTATTCTAAATCAACAATATGTTTGACAGGAATAATTAAATCTCGTTCTGAAATTAAATGACACCCATTTATATTATTATCAGTGACAAATTTTGAATATGAATCAAATTCGACGAGGTATACTATTGGTAGCATAAGTTAGAATAAAAAGAAAGAACGAATTCATAAACGACAATCATTATGCCGAAAGTTTTTAGATAAAATTATAGGAACGGTTATTTAAATTTGTTAGAAACAGACTTACTTCAATATACAACAAACATGGACGCTTTTTATATAACTAAACAAAAATATAAACTGCAATTGAATGTGAATAATTTTAGAAAAAAAATCTAATGTGGACACCATATGACTTTCTTGTACGTGTATTAAACTATAGATATTTTTTAATTACACATATTTGACAATAATTTTTTTATTTTTTCTTATTTTTTGTTCTAATCCATAGCAAACTTACAAAATTTAGATATTTCGCTTATGCAAAAGGTTAATTTAAAAATTCTTAATGTGCTAGATGCAGAATTTAATTCTATAAAACTTTTATTTGCAGCATTTATTTCTAAAATTAAAATAATACCATTTTTTTCAAGGAAAATTGTTAGCAGCTTCACGTAATGTGTCACTTCGGGTTACTTTATTTTAACCAAAATCTATAATGTTATATCTATTGATATAGTAGTCTTATATACCAAATTTGAAAAGTTTTGAATTATATTTGAATATAGTTTTTCATGAAAATCTATTATAGGCTTCATGTAAAATACTTCCGGAAGTTATATAATGACCAAAAAGGGATGTGCACAACTAGATGTTATAACAGTCCTAAATATAAAATTTCAATTTTCTACGGCTTACAGTTTTTGATTTATGCGAGATACATACGTACGTATGTACGTACGTACGTACAGACGTCACGACGAAATTAGTCAAAATAGATTCAGGAATGGTCAAAATGGATATTTCAGCTGAAATCTCAAAACCGAAAATTTTCGCGATTACAATACTTCCTTTACTTCGTACAAGGAAGTAAAAAACGGTTAAATAAATATGAGGTAAGTATTGATCTTCAGCCTTTACTTAACATTTTCTATTAATTGACTTCATTTTTTTGTAATATTCAATTAATATGTGATCATTCAATCAAAAATTAGTTAATAGACTCTAAGCGGGCTCTCTGTCTGTAATCTATTAAACTAAATAAATAACAATAACATAAATAAAACACATTTAACACTAAACAAACCTTATTATTATTGTCAACTTTTAGAGAATTCATTAGTATTCATAGTCAGATAAACACGAAACGTTTTAGAACATTCAAGATATGTGTGAAAGAGAAAGTTTTACCCTCGTAGAAATATAAAGTAAATAACAGTTAAATAAACACGCTTTCTGGAACACAGTGTATGATAATTATGCACACACAGTATTCGCTTCACAATTTATATTAAAATAACAAGCTTTTATCGTTTCGTTTTCAAGAGACGCAGTGGAATGGAAGAAAAAATCAATTTGAATTTTTCATTATTCGGAATTGCTTTGTAAATAAATGGTTTTGAAATTTAAAATTGTATTTTCAATATTTAATGGACTGAAATGTGTTTGACTTTGGATATTTTCTTTTAGGATTAAATCATTTATTTATTAAAACGGTAATACTAAATAACTTCTTTTTCAATTAGCAAGTTGAAATTTTATTTACATTTTCATGAAATTTTACAATTTAATAAATTCCTAGACAATGGTAGGCTAGGAATAAAACAGAGGTGCATTAAAAAAAGTGAAAAAAAAAAATTCCCATCATTCCGTTTTGGAACATAGGAGCCGGGCACACCGAGCCGCAGTTTTTACACTGCCGTACTGCCAGTTTCTTTAGTCAGATTATTTAAGGCGTATAAGTGACTAGCTTACAGCGCCCGAGTGTGATACATACAGGTAACTGTATTTTTATATTTTACGCCAAATCACACATTGTCGGCAGGCGGATTCGAACTGACGAACCTTGGCTCGGGTGACGTCACAGTATGCTAAGAGATGTACCTTAACTCGCTCGGCCACCGCGCCTACAATATTGAAGTTAAGATTCTACTTTGAGCTGTAGACCCCTCTGTACTATAATTTTGATTAAGTTCTTGTGCAATGTAACAAATAAATAAAATGATTAGTAGCCCTAAAAGGTAAATATATAATTTTCTGTTATATGACATCATGACAGAAAGTACAATGTCGATGGTAAATTTAAAGTTAAATTTATTATCATCACTATACTTTAACTTTATGATTGTCTTTAAATCAGAAAATGTATTATTACAGACGAACCCCGTTGTCCTAGTTCAAAGTCAGGTGTCACTCAAATTTTTCTGTCATAAATTTAACTTAAGGTTATTATAAAATTAGAAGTAAACACCTTGTCTAAGTCTCACAAAATTCAGCCTCCAAGTCAACTTATGAGGTCATCGTCAGAGGCTGACCAGCACAGTTAGTAACCATAGACGCGTTTCGCTCTTATTAGAGCTCATCAGTATGGTATAACCCACTCCTTCACCTAGAACAAAGTTCACATGAAGGAGCTGTGTGACGAAGAACTGTGCCAGCAGAGAATAAGATCTTTAACAAACAGTAAAATGACATGAGAAGTTCTATCGAACCGGCAATGCCATCTACCGAATAAAGCAAAAGCTACGCAATAGCAATTTAAATAAAAAAACAGCAAAGACCAAATTAATTATCTTTAAATGCTCACTTGGTGAAACTAGGTTTAATAATAAAATATAAAAATAAATACATGTCTAAGTCTCACAAAATTCAGTCTCCAAGTCAACTTATGAGGTCATCGTCAGAGGCTGGCCAGCAGAGTTAGTAACCATAGACGGGTTTCGTTCTTATTAGAGCTCATCAGTATGGTATAACCCACTCCTTTACCTAGAACAAAGTTCTTCGTCACACGGCTCCTTCATGTGAACTTTGTTCTAGGTGAAGGAGTGGGTTGTACCATACTGATGAGTTCTAATAAGAGCGAAACGCGTCTATGGATACTAACTGTGCTGGCCAGTCTCTGACGATGACCTCATAAGTTGACTTGGAGGCTGAATTTTGTGAGACTTAAACAAGTGTTTTTTGTATATTTTATTATTAAACCTAGTTTTACCAAGTGAGCATTTGAAGACAATTAATTTTGTCTTTGTTGTTTTGTTATATAAAATTAGAAGTATTTTCCATGAATTGATTATTCTTAAACTAAGTTATAATTGATTAAAATTGTTATGACTTCATTACGTTGCGGATCCATTAACCATAATTTAGTGCAAAATAAATGTCATCGTAAATAGGATAAGAAACGCTCTACTCGTATTTTAAATCAAATTTACTAACCACGAAGTTCACAGAAACTACTTTGCGTCATTGTTTATACACAAAAAGAAACATTTTGAACTGTTCAAACTGAAAGTTCTAGAACAAATTTTACTCCATAGTGGGGTAAAAACTTGAAAATTACTACTGGTTTTCCATTCAAACGAGAATTTTGGAAGTTTTCCAGCTTTTCACACTATTAGTTGCGGCCTTCTTAACAAATTGACGCCTGAAGATATTTCACATTGCATTTTACACAGTTATTAAAAGTTTTTCTATAAACAGAAAAGAACTAGAAAATATGCAAAATTTAAACCAAGTTAATTGAAATACGAATGAAAATAACAGAAACTTTCTTCATTTATTTGGAACAGCATAGCCGGGCTGCATAAGGCGATGTTAACTATATTGTTATCTTGCAGCATGTTAAAAGTTAACAATGACCAAAAATGGCTGACACCACATTTTATATATTTTCATATTTTTGTTTTATAAATAATTAACATCATCATTAAAATGCTTATTGTTAGTTAAATAGCAATGGAAAAACAATATTATTATTAAATTAAATTATAAAAAAATTATCATCACATCTGTTACCCATTAGTGGATGTGGCACTCTGCCGAAACAGATCTCGGTAAATGATATATTTATGTGCGTGAAGTGCAGTTACCAACCGTCAAATCACGACCTCCTAAGATGTTAGGGAAAGGGAAGCCACAGTGATATTTTCTTTTAATATGGTGAACGTTGTGGAAATCGAACCCGGGTTCTCAAATCCACAGGCCAACTCGATGCCACTGAGCCAGCTACCCTATACAAAAATTAAATTATAAACAGAAGAATTTAAACTTGGAACCTTATAAAGTCTGCTCATATGCTTTAATCAATTCAGCGAAGGTCACATGTGATTCAAATCGTATTTTATTCCAATTTTTGTTATGTGTGATAGGTAGCTTCGATCAGATGACACTTTCATAAACTGAAAGGCGACATAAGAGTCGTCTGCAGTGACACTGTTACTGACAGTATCCTAATTTATCTTTTTATAATTTAATTTTATTTACATGAATTAAATATTAACTTGAAAAAACTAATTATATAAATAATTATTAGTTTAACTTAGTTGAATAAATTTTGTTGTTGCCGTAGTATTGTTAGTAGTAGGAGTAAAGATGTTAGTAGGTTAAAAAAAAATTGTATTACTTCCTTGTACGAAGTAAAGGAAGTATTGTAATCGCGAAAATTTTCGGTTCTCAGATTTCAACGGAAATAGGTATTTTGGCCCTCCCTAAATCCATTTTGACTAATTTCGTCATGCCGTCTGTACGTACGTATGTATCTCGCATAACTCAAAAACGGTAAGCCGTAGAAAATTGAAACTTTATATTTAGGACTGTTATAACATCTAGTTGTGCACCTCCCTTTTTGGTCATTATACAACTACCGGAAGTGGTACTTTACTTGAAGCCTATAATAGATTTTCATGAAAAACTATATTCAAATATAATTTAAAACTTTCCAAATTTGGTATATAAGACTACTATATCAATGGAAATAACATAATAGATTTTGGTTAAAATAGATTAACCGGAAGTGACACATTACATGAAGCAGCTAACAGTTTTCCTTGAAAAAAATGGTATTATTTTAATTTTGGAAATGAATGCTGCAAATAAAAGTTTTAGAGAATTAAATTCTGCGTCTATCACATCAAGAATTTTTAAATTAGCTTTTTGCATAAACGAGATATCTAAATTTAAATATTATATATTTTTAGATTTAAAAAAAATTAAGTTTACTATGGATTAGAAAAAAAATAAAAGATTGAATGTCAAATATGTGCAATGTAAAAAATATCTATAGTTTAATACGCGTACAAGGAAGTCATGTGGTGTCCACATCAGATTTTTTTCTCTTGTTCAGATAATTTAACTTTGTAATTAAGTGAATTTTAATATATTGAGTAAATCTTTGACACATAATACAAAAATAACTATTTTATGTATCTTAGTTCTATTTTTTTATGGGGTAGGTGGCTCAGTGGTATCGAGTCGGCTTGTGGATCTTGAGAACCCTGGTTCGATCCCCACAGCTGACAAACAATTTTCACCAATTTAAATCTACCTCTGTGACTCCCCCTCCACTAACATCTTTGGGGACCGTGATTTGACGGCTGGTAATCGCACTTCACGCGAAAAAATATATCACTTTCCGAGATCTGCTTAGGCAAAGTGCCGCACCCAGTAATGGGTAAAAGGCGTGATGATATATTTATTTTATTTTTTTACTTGTATTTTTTGTCGCAGAACAAGACTTGTAAAAACGACGAAAGTTTAATTACATTTATCTGATAAAAGTTATTAATCAAAATGTAACAAATAGATTTATGTTTACTTTCTATTGAGATTATTATTTTTTATAAAGTTGGTAACTGACTTGGCCGAATTTGAAACAACTTGGCCGTTGTGTGATTGGTTAAAAAAAATCGCATTTTTTCCTATACATTTTACACGTTATTTAGCCGGTTTTGAAACTCATCAAATTATTTTTCAAATGAATGCCTTTATAAAGATTACAAAACTTAAAAAAATAGAAAATTATATTTTCGTGACTTGGCCGGTTTTGAAACTAGATGACTCAAGTGTATCTATATAGTAGCGAATAGATGAATGTGATATAAGGTTTGTTGCGTGATAACAGATTTCGAGTGTGAGGAATAAATGAACTTGTACAGAAGGAACGTAAATGTGATTAACACGAGGATTGTATGTTAGGATGAAATTGTTTGTCGGAGACTAATTCTTTGATGACTCTGATGAATGGATTTTCTGTTTCAGGGATTCGTGCAACCTCATTTGATAGAGAATAGCATAATGCTATTTATTTATGTATGTAGAACTTATTATTTTATCAAATAATTTCATGTAAAACTTCCCGTATTTTAGGTAGATGATTAATTGGGTCAAGCTTTTTTTATCTTCAATAAACTAGGAAATGTCAGATAAAATACGCTTTTAGAATGATATTTTACTTTAAAATTTTTGCATAGTTAACATCATATAACTTTACAATCACTAAATAATTTGATTTATTTGCACGAATAAAAATTGCAGTTATAATATGAAAAAAATATATTTCAATGTATCTACTTTGATATTTGGAACTCATTGAAATTTTAGTACGCATGGATAAGCATAAAAATTAAATATTCTCTATATAAAGAGAAATAAATTTCGACAGTTGAAAGGTAATTGGTTGTAATAAATAAATATTAATTTACTGTGCATGCAAAAATACTCAATTATGACCAGTCAGTTATAAAAATAAATATATCGTTACACTCTATTCCCGTATTCCAGTTTTCAAAGAATAAATATTAGCACAAATTGTAATCGGGTTTTCAATGTTGAATGACGGACGTTGATATAAAATAAAATTCTTTTTGTTTGATTTTCTTCCATGCAAAATATATATGAACCGAGTATAAAATGCTGATTTGAAAAATTCTTTTTTCTTTTGAGATTTATTTGAGTACGTCTCTGCAAAGGAGCGTGTAGAAAGAAAGAAAAGAAACACTCATGGAGATATTCAACCGCTATTCATAAAAACGCACTCAGATGCGATCCTTTTATTATTCGATATGTTTTGACTTTGCGTTTTATTTATTACGTATAAACTGAATGAAAAAAGTAAAAAATATGTACAAAGAACCACGGCAACCACGGTATTCTATTTTCTTTTTGGAATCTTCATGATATATTGGAGTACCTAACATGGTATGATGTTTGAGGATTTACTTTAAAGGAATGCAAAGATAGCAAAGATATATTTATAGCTCTCTTTACCTATTTATTTATTTACTTTAACTGATATTCAAATGTTCTTTTTTATCATTTATATACATATTTCCTTTTATATAAATTGTAATTTATTGTAGTCCTGTAAGGAAGGAGCAAAAGGAAAACATTTCTTCTTTAAACTAAATGGAGATGCAAACATTGAAGCGGACACAATATTTTCTTTTGTCACTTTATACAACTTCCTTTTTGAGTGCTTTCATTTGATACTAAATTCAGTAGGGTTTTAATTACTTTAAGAGGGTTTCCAACTTTTAATTTAAACGAATTCGAAGAATCGTTAGTAAAAAAAGGAAATACTCAAGAAATGACCATTTCTATTAGAATTGTTTTTTATTATTAATTTGAGAAAAAAACAATATTTCTATAAATTCTCTATGAATGTGCTGAGGCGAGACGAGACGAGAAATAGAAAATGTCGGTCTCGCCTCATTTTTTAATTTGCAATGATCTTACTTTCGCTCTTAAACTAAGTGGTTTTGAATTTCTCGTGACCGAATTATTTTTTTGAAAATTTCTTAAGGGTATAAGTTTAGTTTTTGGGAATCATTATACCTCACATAGTTTTTGGTCTCAGGAAAGTACAAAATTTAAAATGAGTAAAAAAACTGCTTTTGCAAAGTCTATATCTTAAAAATTAAACAAAATCCTTGTGTCCGAATTAACTTATAAGCTAATTTTTAATACATATTTGGTAATTATTATTTTTTTTAACTTCTTAAAGGGGTTTCTTTGGGCTTTTTTCGATGTCAGGCCAATTATGGACTGTTTGCTGTACAACTTTATTTCGTGCGAATATTGTAACAAAAACTTACATACATATGTATTTTAACCTGCTGAATTCAATTGTATATATCTTTTAGATTTTGGGATATTGTTCAAAAGCTTTATAAGCGAAAATATTTGAAATATAAAAATTGCTGATAATTTTTTTATAAGTTAATTGAAGCACGATAAATTTAATGCCGTTAAAGGTCTCTTTATATTTTGTTTAGTTTTTGATGTATAGCCTCGGAAAAGTACAAAAACTGATTATTTATAATTTAAAATTAATTCAACAATATTGGTGTAGCATGTATCCACCTCCAATTACTTTTTACCATAAAAATGCGTTCTTTACTAGGTCATGGCCATGTCTAGGGGTGTTTTTGTTTCAGGGGTTTCATCAGTTTTGGAGCTGGTTAAACAAAAAATCACCTCTAACCATGCCTGACCTAGTAAAGAACGCATTTTTATGCTAAAAAGTAATTGAAGATGGATACAAGCTACTCCAATACCAAATTCAACTTTTCCGGAGTCTATATATTATTAACTAAACAAAAATGACGATGCGCTCAACGGTCTTGAATTAACTTATAAGTCAATTTTTTGTATTTTTAAACGATCTAATTTATTATATTTAATTTTTTTTAGGTTTTTTTTTAATTTTAGGCTAACTTTAAACTATTTCCCCTAAATATTTTCTCGTATGAATAACAGACACGAAAATTACGCTGAAATAAATACGGAAACGTACATGTTATAAAATATGTAAATATAATGTTAATTAAATGTCCGCGCCGTGCGTATCGCGAATTATGAGATTAAACTTATTTTGTTAAACGTAAAAGATTCTTTTTAGGTTTTATAAATTCTGAGTGCTAATTTTCAGATATGAATATTAACTCCAAAAAGTAATTAAAACATATATGAAATTTAATTTCACCCGCTACCTTATTCATTAGGCAAAACCCAGACTAACCTTAAAAGTACATTTTCACCTTCATGTTTATAAATTCCCACAAAAATCGGTGTCCACGGGTTCATAGTAATTTAAAATTCATCGCAGTTAGCCGAGATGGTGTTACCTCTCTCACACATATAAACATACTCTTTGCGTATAGTGTATGTGCAACAAACAAACACAAACATAGCGCAAGCTGGCGGCAGCCGACTGTAACTTCATTTGCTCGAACGTGCGAAATGACGATGACAACGCATTACTTAGCGCTACGAGCGTGAAAACGAGAACGTGCGCGTGATGCGGTCACGCGTTCACGTTTACTACACCAGTCTGCTGGATGCTGGATAAATTGCGTCGTTGAAATTGAGCTGGAAATTGAAATCATGTGGTATTTTCTTACCAAGGTATATATAGTTGCAAAACAACAAGTTACCAAGGTAAAAATGGGTCACGCTGAATTTATTACCTCATTTTCGACCTCGGATTGACCACCATTTTATTTATTGAGAATATATACGCCACAATTATTTTTTAAATATAGTTTAAAAAACACAACAGAAACAATCATAGGAAATTGACCTTGGTATATGAAGGGTGCGAGATTGAGAAGAATGTTGTTAGAAAAGTGAGTATAAGTCAGTTGGGAGCATTTGGACATGAGGATATATAAAAAGAAAGAATGGCTCACATGATTGAATGATTACAAGTGTGAAGAACGGACGGGCTTGTATGCAAAGAATTATGAAAGTGGTTGATATAACAGTGGTGTGTCAAAATAGGAACATTTGGCGAAGATTAAGGGGTAAGGCCACTCTAGACAAGGAAAAAAAGGGTTATTTTCAAGATTTTTTTTAACGAAATCTAAACGTGCTGCTTAAGAACTGTTTTTGGATCTTTATTTAGTGCTCTTTAAACTTTATTTAAAATTTTTTTTTAAAGAAAATATTCAAAATTGTCGTCAGAAATTTTAAAAAATGGCGACTCCTCTCGGCGCGTAGGGCAAATCGGGCGAAAACATTCCGGGAACAGCAATAGACCTGGATCAAAAAGGGATATGTTTTCTTAATCTCTGATGTATACTCTACAAAACTACGGGCTTGATTTTGAAAATTTGGATTTTTAACAAAATGGCGCATGTTTGAAAAAAAAGTTCATTATTCGGGACTAAATTTCTGTATAAAAACGACCATAAAAAACGAATGAAGCACTTAAAAAAAAAAGTCCCCGTAGTTTTTGAGTATTTTATATCTAGAATAAGAAATAAAAAGATTCAGCACGATCCATTAATTAGGATTTCAGATTTCTTTTCGCCCGATTTTGAAAATATGATTTCGAGAAAAACGCGTTTAAAGTTTCGAGTCATATATATAGATAAATACTAGTACTAATAGATATATGCTTTTTTCCCTCTGAAATACTTCCGCGCGGCATTTAAATTAATTGTCTCTTATTCCTAAGTGTTTAAAATATAATTTAAGCAAATAAAAAAAGTGCAGAAGTGTTGATTTTAGATTTGTTGTTTACTTTTTTCGTTAGAGTGTATACTAGAGATGCGCATGTTTGCAAGTTGCTCATTTCGGTTCTGGTTCGGGTCGGGTTGGATCCAAGTTAGACAGCATATATTCTTATAAATCTATTTCACTTGTCTTTCATTCGACCTACTCGTACATTCCACAACTATTTCAACTGACATACATCTACTCAAGTAACAACATTCTTCTTAAGCTTACACTCATCACGCACGTACTTATTCCAGACACGATTTCGTGTCGCATAAAACAAAAATCTGTCTAGTAATCTAAGAGATAAATTTGTAACATTTCCAGAATTGCACATTTGTAAAATTTAAGCTGTCATAGCTTATCGCATTATAATTTTTAAATGCGATTACTTGATATAATCCAAAAAATATATCCTCTGTAAGATCATGAATTATAAGAACTTTTATTAAACCTCATTTCTCGTTTCGCAAGATCAAAGACATAATCGAAGCTTCAGAGTATTCGAAGAGCAACGTTCACGAGTGATGCAAGTACGTAGATATATTTGCCAACATGCAAAGTGAACGTATCCTTAGGGATTACGACACGTACGCCCCTGACAGCGGGCGTACCAACTCAAGTTTTCCCCCGGGCACTATTAATTTATCGTTTATTTTTAGTACTATAGCAATACTAGTGCAAATATTACTGAATGCAAAGCATGAAACGAGATGTTACAATCAATATTTTGTAGGTTAATGAGAATAATATTTATTCGAATACAGCAGCGATTAATTAGCTAGTCGATAACTAACTACCGTTGAAACATCTAATGGTAATTATTTATTTACGCCCCTCTGGACAGCAGGAACTTAATCCCAATTATAGAACAGTCTGGACTCAGAAAGCTATAGTACTCCCAATGTTAGAGAATAAAATGTAGCTTATGTGGAACTAAAGTTCTTTCTTCTGCAGTCATTTTGACTACCAAATGCTGATTGTTTACATTTGTCAATTCATTTGCTTTGTTTGAATGTTATATATTTTTATAAACATAGTTAATATCACATTATATGCTATCATACAAGATAGCATGAACTTTGACACATACACTAAATATTTACTCAGTCAAATTCATATTGAGAAGATAAGAAAAATTGCAAAAAAATTGCCAAAAGCGATATTCAAATTTTTATTGTCTCAAAATTATCAAGTTTATATAGAAATTTACTGAAATATAAACCACTATATTTATGAATATAATGAATATTTTTATTAGTTACATCCAACCGTTTTCGGGAAATTTATTTCAAATATAAACAATATAAAATAAAGAATACAATTTATAATAAAGTAAATAAACAGACACAATACAAAAATAAGTTTAGAAAAAAGAGCCGTACATGAAACATAAAAAAATCATTTTATATTAGAAATTAAATCTACAAGCAACATCTACATCTAAATATTTCGTATTTGCGTTCTTCGTGGATTTAACAATAAACAAATATTTATAATTTCCATGGAGTCTAGAATTATATCGCAATGTATACAGGATGTTTCACAACTTATGGCACTTATTTTAATCGCATATAGTACTTAACGTACTAATTATGAAACAGAAAGAATGTTTTAAAGATTCACTTACTTAATTGTACTTTACATGAAGTAAAATAAAATAAATAAATATATCATCACTCCTTTTACCCATTACTGAGTGTGACACTCTGCCTAAGCATTTTATATAAACTATACTAATAGACATTTATCTAATGTTGTATACTGACTATTGTGTTTATAATTATAATTTTATTATTAATATATTAGAAATAACTCTCAAACCAGTGACACTAAAATGTTTACTTCATATAAAGTGCGATTAATTTTCAAAATTTTTAATAAATTCATTCTGTCTTATAATCGGTATTTTGAGTACTATATTGGAATAAAATAAGTGCCATAAGTTCTAAAACAGCCTATATAATATAAACTTACTCCCAGTAACCTTTCCTCTGTCATAGTAGAAAGCAAATATATTTTCAATAATCATAATGTTAAAATAGAGTGCTTAACTGAGAATATTGCCATTAAAAGGCAAGAAAGCATTTTTTTTTTATATTTGGATAAAATTCGCTATTGTATATATGCTTATATGTCCGTCAGTACGGTGGTGTAGATAGCGATACGGAATTCGAATCCGGAGATCCCGAGTTCGAATCTCACTCAAGCTAAAAATTATATAATCTACCACACTGCGGCTCGGTGAGTGCGGACCCTGTACTGTAATTGGAATGAAGTTCCTGTTGTACAGCGTAACATAAATAAATATAAATAAATAATTAAAGATTTGCGTATGGAGTAAAAGTTACAAAAAAAGACACCCTTAAATCCACCTCTACTTCAGTCAACTAGTGGTAATTCATATTTAATTAGTTGTAGATATTTACTGCTTTATGAGATTTAAATGCTAAGATATAACGCAATAAGTGGAATATAATTTGAAGGTGCAATAACCTTTGGACACGGTAGATATTTGATACGTGTCCATTGTCTTTCAGCACGCGGCTTGAGCTCAGGATTCAGGTTTCAGGTTCCTGGGCCCAGTGATTGATACAGCTACTTTCGATAGCAGACATTTGACTTACTCCTCGTCGTCCCCTGAGAGCTAGTTGTATCTCCCTCACTCTCGCTGATCACTACTAGCGCCATCTTTGTCGTAAGTGCTGCTTGAGGAGCGCACATAACGGCGCTCTCATGTGAATGCCGGGAGTTTTTTCTCCTTTTATCTTTTGTCCTCGCACGATTCTATTATGAAGCCATGTTCTGTGACCGTAACACACTTTACTATGTTTTTGCGACGCGGTGTTTGCTGCCATGTAAAAACACGTTTCCTTCTTTGGGTTATTTTTATTTTAAAGTTGAGTTTATGGGTTGGGTTTATAGGGATTGCCCGAATGAGAAAATTGGATGAAGGTAGTAATTTGTATGGAATCTATTTCGTAGAATTATTCATTCGACGCACAAAAGAGTCAATGTCACATTCATAGCAGATGGAAATTTAGATGGGAAATTGAGCAAATTTCATTTTTAATGCTGTTGCCGTTGTTCTTTTTACTAAACATAATAATAGCTTAGAGGCAACGTATCAGCCTGGAAGCGTGATATAATATTTGTTCAGTACGTTGTTTCACTACATGGATAAAAATTCAAAATAAACAAATTGTTTATTAAAACCATTCGTTAATGGTTGTATTGTAAACATTTCCTGGTACTTTCATATATAATATAACAAGTAGTATGAAAATTGCTGAAAATATTTTGACATAAATTATGAGTTGTTATGGAAATGGAAACATAACGAGTTGTGTTTCCTATTTCCATAACAACGAATGTATATTTATGTCAAAATATTATCTGTCAATTTTCATACTACGAGTTGTATTCGGCTTGAGAATTTACCAAACAATAGTTAATTAACAAGAATAATTAGTTATTTATTTGCATATTATTAATTAGGTATTACAGTGATGAAAACTTTGAATATTAAATGTATACTGAAAATATGTAGAATTTTCATCATATTGAAAATATCATTTATTTTATTCGTAACCAAGGATATTATTAACAGTGGTATTTCCGATATCAATTTCACTAGTGATGAATTTCCGACGAAATGTACATTTCATTGGTTCATTTTCAAACAAATTCGTGATCCTATTAGTTGACAGTGACGTGTGGTGAATTCTCAATGTAGAACAACATTGGTCTATTATACAGGATATTTCTCAACTTATGACACTTATTATAACCTATAACTTCATGTAGGACTTAACGTACTGATTATCAAACAGAAGAATTGTTTTAAACTTCGCAAAATTGCACATGAAGTAAACAATTTTAGTACCACTGGTTTGAGAATTACTTTTAGAATAGGCCATTTATTCATTATACAATACCAGATAAATGTCTATTAGTAGTGTTATAATAATAATTTAATTTATTTTATTTTAGAATATTAGAAATAACTTTCAAATCAAGGGCACTAAGAATTTATAATTAATTTTGCGAATTTTGAAATAAAAAAATCTGTTTCATAATCAGTATTGAGTTAAAATTAGTGCCATAAGTTGTGAAACACCCGATATAAACGCAGCTTAACATTATTTCTTTGTTCACACATATCGAGTTTTAATTTTGTGGTAAAAGTGCTTGTTTAAAATATTATTTTTACGATTAGTAAAAAAAGTAGGCTTTTTGAACCTCATGATGATGATGATGACAGAAAGGAACAATTATAAACCAAGACTCTTTTCAGACCTTTGCAATGGAGTGTTTTACAGACAAAAAAATGTCATTTTTTTTACGTTTTTGTTTCACTTATATTACTTTCCTAGTAATCTATATTCAAAATTTATATTAATTACATTTGACAATTAATCTGAATTTCAAATAATAGAAACAATATTGGTTAGTACCACAAGCTCTGTTTTTGTCTGTGTTTAGATAGTATTTTTGGATATTTTAAATATAATATATCATCACGCCTTTTACCCATTACTGGATGTGGCACTCTGCCAAAGCAGATCTCGGTAAGTGATATAATTCTTCGCGTGAAGTGCGACTAGTGGCCAACAAATCACGGTCCCCAAAGATGTTAGTGGAGGAGGAGACACACGGATAGATTTAATTTGGTGAAAATTGTTTTGGGTGTTTCAGCACCCAAAAACAAAGCTTGTGATACCAGCCATTGTGTGCATCTCAGGATGCAAGTATTTTTGCAGACATCGACTTGATATGGACACAGCTACTTTCAATTCGTAGAATACAGCTGTTGTATTACTGTATTTAATTAGAAAGACAGGAATTAAGACAAATTTAATAGTCTGAATTATCAAAAATATGTATAGTATGTTCAAAGATATTCCGTTATGGCTTTAACTTACTAAGCCTGTGTTGAACCGCACACAGTAAGAGATTCTACATACCTGTTGGCGCTCAGGGTAGGATTGCAAAATATTTAAATTCGGAAATCTCTAATCTCTGTGCGGATTACGTATTTCAGATTTACTTGAAATAATAATGAATTCGCAAAATTAAACCGGTATTATTACATATTAGGGAAAATCATTATCAATAATAATATTTGTACAAAATTCTCTGTTTCATTATTATAATATATATAAAAATAAAAATAAATTGGGAAATACTGAATACATACCTGTCCTTGCACCCCTATAAATCAAGCTTAAATCCCTAACAATAGACCCGCTGAGAGGGCCATAACGAAGTATCTTTGAACATAGTATACATCATATTTTTCAAACGCCATTTTGTAATAAAGTTATAAAAATAATATTTACAAAAATTATATGCCATATTAAATATGCCAAAACTATTTTCAAGCTAAATAAGAAAGGTTATAGCTATCAAATTAAATTAAATAGTAAACAATTTAATACATTTTTAAGGTTACATTTGATTACCATATGCAATTACAATTCTACTTGTAGAGAACATGAATTAGATAGACAGTATATTCGTTTTTTTTAATCAAATATTTAAAAAATAAAATATTGCTTACTATGAGCAGGAATCAGCTACCGATCGAATCTCACGTTGCCCATAATCCTAATGTCTTGGGAGGTTCACATAGTCTGTTCCACTTTATTATCACTTACGAAATTAATATTTCTTGCACACACACACAACACAAAATTTAATAAATACATACAGATAATATCACACAATTTAAGTCATTTTATAAATAAAAATACTCGAAAAAGGTTGGAAACACTGCGTATACTGTAAACATCTACACTATACTAGACCAGTCGAGCTCAGTGTGGACGAACATTTATCGACAACGCAAAGTAACTGATGAGCTATGTTTTAACTTGTTAGGTAGCATTCAAAATCATATAAAAATATATTAATGGGTATTGATTAATACATTTCAGACAATGCTTGTACGTAGTAGACCAACGATACGTAGTGGTTTGCGAGTTCGAATCCTTCTCAAGGTCTGGATGATTGTTAAATATGAAATCATATGTCATTGGTTAAAAACTTTGAATAGAAAGTCTGGCAGAATTTTAAAAAATCAGATAATAAATGAATGAACCCGATTTGCGTAGAATTACTTCTCTAATTAACTGGTACCATAATTACCTTACTGTACTATACAACTAATACTATCTGTTATTTATTTTATTTCTATCAATTTATAATAATGTCTCCTATTGTGCAACTGGATCATTATCTGTACGAGCTAGATATGTCAATTTTTGTATTTTATGATTATTATATTCATTATCACAATTACGATATTCAGTGGCTATAATAATTTACTCTGACATTTCTATGTTGCTTTCATGCATTTTGTATACTTAGCTGTTATTAAGAAAATAGTTATTTTTGTATGAAGTGCGCGAAATAAGTGTTTTTTGTTGTGCGTGAGAATGTCACTTTTAACCGAGACCAAAAAGTTATTCGAATTCACCAAAAAAAAAAACAAGAATGTCACCCACGAAATACAAACAACATTTTTCTACAACTGTTAAAAAAGAATAATACAATTATAATTGATTTATTCAAGTAAATTTAAGGAAAAATAAAATGAATTTGGTACTATTGATGTATTGTAGCAAAGGTAATGTAAAAAGTAATTGTAATTTTCTTTTGTTGTTTTGGAAGCATGCGTGAAATACGCTTTGCCATAGTAATGAGAAAATGACATACTTCATATATTGATATTAATGAAAAAAAGTAAACATTTTTGGGCAGTTGTAGAAAATAGTATATTGTAATACTAGTGAGGAAAATGACTCTTTCCTATGTGTGTTAGTTACATACTATATTTTTCAACATGAAGCGTGAAATAGATATTTGTGTATTAAGAGCGTAAAGTGATTCTTTGTTACTCGAGCACGGTAATTGCAGCGCGAGTCGAAGGCGAGAGCTGCAATAGTGCAAGAGGAACAAAGACACTTTACTCTCGTGATACACACATATTTTTTTCTACGATTGCATCTTAAAATCATTTAAAAACGTATACTTATTGAAAATAAATTCATTCTGTCAACTGTCAATATGACAAGTGTCTGTTTTGTTTGTATCCCTGGTAACTATTGAACAAACGCTCATTTAATACTTTTTTCGCGCGTTGCCATTGGAAACGGACGCATTTAATTAAATTTTCGATTGTTCCACAGAAAACGTCAACTTTACGATGACAAATGAGAGCGTAATTGTCAACTTTTCATAGCAATCGTAAAAAAATGATATTTTTACGGTTGTGAAACAAGAAATTTAATAAATATTTTATACAAATCAAAGGAGTTGTATTTGCAAATATACATCACGATTCCTTGATCGTTATGGTAAATGACATATCACAACTAAATTGAAAAGTGATTTACTTACATCACTAGTGAGGGAAACGGTTACCATCACAACTAAATTGAGTGGGAAAATAGTATATTACATTACAAGAGAAGAAACTAAGAATTTCGCTCACGCATGTGTCAGTTTTGAACACGAGGCGAAGCCGAGTGTTCAAAGGCACATAAGTGAGCGAATTCGTTTCTTCTCGAGTGATGTATAGCGTTTTGTTCAATTCTGCTATTGAAATATTTAAAAATATTAAGATTTGTACGGCTGTTTATGTAGTATAAATGAACATAGATGCCATTGCGTTGCTATGGTTCGTTTGTTTAAATATAAATAAATATTTGCGAATGTCAAATAATTTACCGTTGCATTGTGAAAATATTATTAATAATTGAGAAAATGGAAGAATATGACGATGTTACTATACCAGAAATTATTTTAAAAGAAGCTGATGTCGCTACGTTTCAATTATTGCCTGAGAAATGAAAAGGAAGATATTTGAAAGAGATGAAAAAATTTCGTGAGTGGATGCAATCAAAAAATGTACATGTTGTAACTGAGATGGATCCATTTTTAGTTGCTGGCATGTCTGGCGTAAGTCACCCTGTTTTCAATAATTGCAATGTGCACTTTCACATAAATAAATAATTTTTAAAAAAACTTGTAGTTTATTCCTATTTTCGGTAATGACAAGTAAGTGGCTGAAAGTACTTTCGCTCACTACTTTCACCCACCCGTTGCCATAGAAATACCTTCAGTGGACAAAACAAAGGGTTTCAAGGTTTGTATCCAAGTTAGAAATAACATGTTTCAATAGCAGGATTGAACAAATGTAATTTTCACAAGTAATGTAAATTTTTTAGCAAAAATGTATCATTTTTTATACTGGTAGCTTCGTACGAAAACAATGCACAAAAGTTAAATATAAATAACAGAACAATTATTTTGGTCACACGATACCGAAGTGGTAGAAATCTGTAGAATAATCATGAAAAATAAAGGTTGTCATTAACGTATCGATCAATATCATATAATGATCAAATTTCGAAATATAGGCGATTATCAACATTTTTGTTTGCATCATTTGATTCTAACTTCAGAAATATATATGCCGAACATGTCAGTATTTATTTAAATATGCTACGCTTTTTCTACCTCGTACATTTATTTATCTTCCTCAATGTCGTGACATCTATATCTACCTCCGAGTACTATTCATATCAGCCTTGTATCTTATTTACCGGAGTTGGCGCCCACGTGGGTACAGGAGCGGTGGCCACAGCATCTGTTTCCCTGAGTCCGGGGCCCGGACTGCGTCGGAAACGGGCGGCGTGCGTATAAATCTTCTAGGGCGCGTCACGCGCCACCCGCGTCTAACCACCACCATACGTGCACGTCTCACGCACACACGCGTGATATGTGTTTGTGTGTGTGTGTGTGTGTGTGAATGTGGTGAACACGCAGGGTGATGTTATAGATGATGGAGGGTAAATAGCGACGGGGGAAGGTGACCTTGATGAAGGTGACCTCTGGAAGGTGGAATTGTTTTAAATTATTTTCACAATAACAGAAAATTTGAGAAATTGAGATTAAACAAACATGCCTACTGATTTTAGGTGTAAATTTTAATTTTGCACAATATTTATTGCTTAGCCACTAACACGAGAGCAAACTGCATAACAAATCTCAATTCGTAGAACCTAATATCACTTTGTTCGAGTGATTTTGAAACAAGCAAAAAATTTGAGTTCTTGAAAATAAATATTTGTCAACTATAAATACACAAGAACTTTTTATTTTTTCGGGTAAATTTTGATTTGTCATGAAACCTTGTTACCTAACAATTTGACAAAAATAATTGTTTTATATATTTTTTATACTTCCGTTAGGAAATAGACGTTTTATTTCACTTATTTGAGTTAGGTAATGAACTGCATTATTTAACTAATGAAATAATGAGGTAACAAAGCAACAGATATCTTGGTAGACGAATTCTGATGTGTTATTCTTTTATTTTTTGAATTTATAACAGTCATTAATATGTCAAAATTTCATAATTTCAAAAACGCTCTTTCGTATTTATTAGAATGGAAATAGAAAAATATTGTATGAAACTAGTAAGGAAATAGGTTATTACCTTACTTATGTGTTTACATAACACGGCTACGCCTCGTTCTGCAAATTTCACATGCGTAAGGTAATAACCTTCATTTCCTTACTAATTTCATAAATAGCTATTTTGACTTAAATTAACAGTGAAATTCTGTGTAAATCCAAGAATTTTGTAAATTCGTAAATCTAGAAATGATGAACAAAATCGCAAAGAAACTTGTGATTTTATGAAATATTTTGTACGTATCAACAAATATTGATATGATTTTGTTAGTTAATGTATAGATTTAGGGATCTTATAAACTCATAGATTTATCACATAATTCCACCATTAATTCCAATTCAGGAATTTAACTTGACGCGTTAACAACTTTAAATTATTATTTGACAACTACCTATCTGACATTTTCAAACAAATAAAAGCTACATTATTCTCTGGAGCAATCACAAGAGTTTTATTCTCATTATATTAATTACAGAATTGATTAAAACGCATACACGTGACAATGAATAACACATTTCGTTGTTTTTAAGAAAAGTTAAAATATAGTAATTATAAAATTGTGCTTATTGGTTGAATTTTCAAATGTTTTACATTTTAATTGGTTGAAATCAGATCAAGGGAAATTATTGTTGAAGCTGTGTGCTTAGCAGCTGCTTAGTAGATGTGAGTCTATAGGATAACGATGTCAAATAATTTGGCTACTAAAAAGAAACAAATGAAAAAATAAAATACAAACAACAGGAGGTATTAAAGAATTACACAATTACTCATTATTTTTTTGCATGACGTAGATTGTACAATGAACCAAACTTTTTATTCTCTTTAATTAAATATATTATAAAATATATAGAATATGCGGATTACAAGCAAAAAATTAGTCGGTAACGTGAAATATTTTTAATGATCAAAAAATTTATTTCTATTTTTGTATTATATAGAAACTGATACTGCAGAGTATTTTATTAATTAATAAATGAATTCTGTAAAATTTTTCAAAAATGTGAATCTTTAATAATTCAAAATTTACGAAATAATAAAATATTTCTTAAGAATAATAATTTAAGATCAAATAGGTAGTAGGGTAGGTGGTTCAGTGGTATCGAGTCGGCCCGTGGATCTTGAGAACCCTGGTTCGATCCCCACAGTCGACAAAATTTTTCACCAATTTAAATCATCTACCCCTGTGACTCCCCCGCCACTAACATCTTTGGGGGCCGTGATTTGACGGCTGGTAACCGCACTTCACGCGGAAAAAATATATCACTTACCGAGATCTGCTCAGGCAGAGTGCCACACCCAGTAATGGGTAAAAGGCGTAATGATATATTTATTTAAGTAGCCAAGTAGCAGTTTAACAAAATATTAGAAATAAGGCTCGGTGGTATCGAGTCGGCCTGTGGATCTTGAGAACCCTGGTTCGATCCCCATAGCCGACAAACATTTTTCACCAATTTAAATCATCTACCCCTGTGACTCCCCCATCACTTACATCTTTGGGGGCTGTGATTTGACGGCTGGTAACCGAACTTCACGCGAAATAAATATATCACTTACCGAGATCTGCTTAGGCAGAGTGCCACACTCAGTAATGGGTAAAAGGCGTGATGATATATTTATTTAAGTAGCCAAGTAGCAGTTTAACAAAATATTAGAAATAAACTGTAAGTCAAATTAAAATACAGTGGCCATCAATTCAATAAATACGCAATTTAAATTTAAATAATTTTTCTAAAAGTTTTTTAATCCTTTCAGGTATTGTATAGGTTTACAAAGTTTACAGAAGTATAATGTAAAAACGTAAAATAGACTTAAATAAACATAATAACATTAACAAACATACATACCTACTAAATGGAGTAGTACGAAACTTAGAAACATTCACCGACTCATCACTCTTCATCAAACATTCTTATCCTCACTCTCGCTTGAACCACCTTCATACGAGGAGTTCCCTTCACACAAGCTCATTTATTCTTTACACTCGAAATGATTCATCACGCAACAAAAATTCAAACACATCCATCCTTTTGCTCTAAACACCTGTATACGAATCTTTCATTCAACATATATTCCACATCCTCAAATCATCTCAACTTAAGAAGATAAGAAATAAAGACAGACAGCGTAACACCGTGTTTCTTTTGAAAGTAAATTCTACGCCATTGCATTTAGGCACTCTAATATAAGAACTAAAAACGAATCAAAACGATAAAAATGAAAGAAGCGTCGCTCTGCTGTTGCTTTGACATTAATTCAACATACTTGCAGTTAAGGTCAGATGTACCATTGTTAACTTCAATAAATGACGCTACGCTTATTATGGCCATTTCATATGTCATTAAAATTCCTAGTTTAAGATTTACGGAGCGGCCACGTCAACTAGCGCCTCTGATGAGAAACATCGTATCTAACATAACCTAACCTAATAATATTAAATGTATAAAAAAATCTGATGTGGACACCACATGACTTTTTAGTACGCGTATTAAACTATAGATATTTTTTTAATTGCACATATTTGACATGAAACTTTTTATTTTTTTCTTATTTTTTTTTCTAATCCATAGCAAACTTAATTTTAAAAAAACAAAAAATATATAATTTTTAAATTTACATATCTCGCTTATACAAAAGTCTAATATAATAATTCTTAATGTACTAGACGCAGAATTTAATTCTCTAAAACTTTTATTTGCAGCATTTACTTCTAAACTCAAAATAAAACCATTTTTTTCAAGAAACACTGTTATCAGTTTCATGTAATGTATCACTCCCGGTTAGTCTATTTTAACCAAAATCTATTATGTTATTTCCATTGATATAGTAGTCTTATGTGCCAAATTTGAAGTTTTGGATTATATTTTAATATAGTTTTACATGAAAATCTATTATAGGCTTCAAGTAAAGACGTCACGACGTCAAAGTGGATTCAGGAATGGTCAAAATGCGTATTTCCGCTGAAATCTGAGAACCGAAAATTTTCGCGATTACAATACTGCCTTTACTTCGTACAAGAAAGTAAAAAACGGAATTCCCTTAAATTTATTTAATTCTATAACATAAACTTCAATTTTTAAATATTTTAAGCTTTTAAGGTTATTTTACTTTACATTTAAATATTTTAAAGTATTTTTTTGTAAATTGACCGAGTGGTCATTTAATTTAATTGATTAAAATCACTAAATGGCATTACTTGACGTATAAATTCTGTGAAAAACTCACGACAAATATTTATTTGAAAAAACTATGGAAACGGCCATAATAAAATTTAATTAAATTGGCGATAGCTTAACCTGCCGTCGTACAACAGATTTAACTAACCAGTTGTTAGTTAGTAACAGTACTGTAACCATGATTCATTCAATTGGCCCTTATGCACTGTAATGTAAGAAATAACTAATAAAAAAAATTAAAAGGAGCGTCCTGCACCGCTCACGGCAAATGGTTTTGCGGCCACTGATATATAAACTGTTGTGATGTGCAAAATTTCGAATGGAATATTTCAAAGTTGTAATTAATTAGAAGCATAAAATTGAATTTAAATAATAATTGCAGTGTGAACAGAGCTCAATTTGCTCAATTACAAATCTCTCTGCAAAATATCCATCAAAATTAATTACGAAGGATAAAGATACATATTTCAAAACTTCTCTTATTTAATCTAGTTGGAATATGCCACGCAAGGCATTAATATATTCACTTCGTGTACGATATTACTCACAACAAGCAAATTAATAATATTCATGATTATCAAATTACCTAGCCGCTGTATTTGCTGTTAATAAAACAAAATGGATGTCGAGCTAATTTGTACACGTATCGATACTAGATAATAATTCATGGTTTTAAGCGGTGAACATAATTTCTGGAACACCGGGTCCAGTTATTAATTAATATAAATTATTCATTTTGATCGAAGTGCTCTGCTATTTTAAATTACGATATTACGTCTAATTATACGTATATATAATTTTTATATTTATACAATAATTTAAATTTGTTATAATTGGATAATTAATTCACATTTTTAATTATTTATTTTTATGTTTATGGTGACTGACAAAATATTACAAATATTTTATAAAATATTACGTGTTTTTTTTTTAAAATTATGTAATTCAGTAGTTTTAAAGTTAAATTTATGACAGAAAAATTCGGATGACGCCTGGATTCGAACCAGGGACCCTCCGCTTGCCGGGCAGAGATGCTAACCGCTACACCACGTCACCTGTGTCCGACGTATGGCATCAACCGAATTCTTCTGTCATAGTGTCTAATGTAGCATCGATCCCAAAGACTCCTATATCTATGATAGGCATTGACAACGGGTTTCGTCTACAGCGACACAGTTCTGATTTATAGGGAATCATACCACGAACTGATTTTTTAACATATTACTTCGACTGAACGTACTGTAATGAAGATAATTTTAAAGTTAAATTTATTTATCTTATAAGTCCCAGGTATAAATTCTGACAGTATTCCAATTTTGTTTCTTTATAATTACATTTGATTTCATCAATTGTTTAGTATTTGCTTAAAATACTAATTAAATTTCAATTGGTAAATATAACACTGTCACTGCTTGCGACTCTATATCAAGTCTTTCAGTGTAAAGAGTTATTATGCATTTGAAAATATAACTCATTTTATTTTAAGAATTATTAAATTTACCATACGTGGACAACGACTATTGTAAGTCTTGTATTACTGAAATACTCGCTATTGCTTGTTAAACCCTTTCTTCACTGACTAGTGGTGTGGACAGCGATACGGAATTCGAATCCGGAGATCCCGAGTTCGAATCGCACTCAAGCTAAAAATTATATAAACTGCGGCTCGGTGAGTTCGAATCCTGTACTGTAATTGGGATTAAATTCCTGTTGTACAGCGTAACATAAATTTAAAAAAAATATATATTATTGTTCAACAAGTAATTAATTTGATCTTAAGGTCTGCCCATCTAGAAGTTGTTTTTTGTTATACGTATTTACTGTTATTGACTACAAGATACCCCTATTAAGGATAGAAACGTCATATAACTAAATAAAGATATTTATCAAGTCAAATAATTCTTTTTATAAAAAATTTATATGAAGAAATTTTTGGTTACAATTATGTCATGAAAAAATAAATATGTCTGGAACTGTCACTTCTTGTTCCAAATAATAAAAATAAATATATCACTAAACTTTTTAGCCATTACTGAGTGTAGTATTCACCGTAGCAGATCTTGTTAAGTGATATATTTCTTTGCGTGAAGTGTGGTTATCAACCGTCAAATCACACCCACCAAGTTGATAGTCGAGGGGGAACCACAGGGTTAGTTTGTTTGTGGTGAAAATTTGATCTAAATATTTTAATAAATTTTCTTAAGTTGTGTTGTTAAAATGAAGTAATCTTAGTGGTATGAAAATTACTGCCACCATAGTAGGTGGTAAAATGAATGATAGAAATAGAAGAACAAAACCAAACGATTTCCTAAAGCCAAATATTAATGAATATAAACAAAGAGTAGTTCTGCTTTTATTGGACACTAACAATTATGCAATAAAACAGTAGGATAGAACTAATATAATATTATTTTATGGTAATGTAAAAGTCATATACAAGAAGTAATGGCTCTTGAAATGGTGATATCTAGACGTTCTATTTCCTTTGTAATAAAATCAACGAATAAAATAAAATTTATTCCAGCTACGTTCAATTACGATACGAAGAAATGTTCCTTAACGTAAAATTAATACTTCTCTCTTTTCCTTGTATAACAGAGCTATGCAGCTCAGAATAATTTCTACTGATTTAAATAAATATTTAAATGCTGAGAATAAATAAAAATATAGTTTTATTTTACTTATTAAATTGATTATTTTACATTATTTGCTATTCTATGCATATGTCTGGCAGTACAATAGTGCGGATAGCGTTTCATCATTTGAACCCGAAAATACCAAGTTCGATTCCTACTGAAGCTAAAAATATAATAATAATAATAATAATAATTTATTTGTATATAGAAATCTCTTTACAAATGGATTGGTTAACATAATATATTTTTGTCTACATTTAATATGAACGCTCTAATTTTGAATGCTGAGTTACAATAAATGAAAATATCTTTTCTCTGGTTGTTTTCATAAATAAGTCCATGTTTGGCTCTTGTGGGTTGCTGCGAGTGATATATTTCTGTAAATAATAATTTCTATCTGGATTGTACAAAGGGAAAATTAAAAGGAAATGAACTAAGGTATTATCATCATGTAGGTTACAAAGACTCTTCATAACTCTTCTTTTTTAAATCTATGATAAAGTCCGTCTTGGTAAAGATGACAGTCATTAACACTGGTAGTCCTGAGCTTTCCAAACAAATTAAGGGCTTTAGAGTGGATGTTATAGAAAAGGTAGTTTAGACTGGATATATAGGTTTGATACTGAGGATTGTACTGAAGCTAAAAATATATGAACTATCATTAACGAGGCTCTGGGCTCGGTCAGTCCGAATCCTGTACTGCAATTGGGATTAAGTTCTTGTTGTGCACTGTAACAAATACTTCAAATCAAAGTTATTGGAAACAAAATGTTTATCACTTTATTTTGAAAATTTTGCTTTAAAACAATATACGTTTTAATTATACGCAATCATAATTAATAAATAAAAATAATTATGTTATAAAAGTTGAAGAACTCATAATTATGAAGTGATTGAATAATATTATCTGCTGTTTATATTTTCGAATGATTGCCAATTTGCAGCAAATATATTCCGGTGTAAAACTATATCTAGGTTCGTATATCAAAATTTATACTCTCCATCGACATTGGTAGTAATAGCCATAATATCGAGAGCTTTGATTTTGTTTTTACGATGTGCACATAACCTTTCGTTGCTGACTGTAACAATATAGTGAAAATAAATGAAACGCGATAAATGTAAATAGGACGACACGAATGTTCCCCAAAGCTGGCGGTTTACGAGCTATATTCCGCAAATGACGCGATGCCGGAAATTAAATCAGACGACAATAAATCCCTCTTGAAAAGAGACATCTTCCTCTTTCGTGAAGATTCCTTCTTACTCTCTCATCTGCCCTCTTATAGCTCGAGGTGCTTAAACACAAATGTCCTGACGATTTCAAAACGATATTTTTGATTATGTACCTTTTTCATTATTATTACGCTTTTAAGAGAAGCAATGATAATGAATTATTATTTAAAGCGGCCGTACTTTTCTTATGTTTTCTCATTTATAAATCGGTTATTTTGTTACTACTGGAAGTTGCAGTAAGATTATATTGTTTGCTATATACGGTGTTTCTGTATCTCTGCACGAAACTTTAATGATATTTATAATTTGATATACTGATTATAGAACAAAATAGTTATTTGTGTATTAAGAGCGTAAAGTTATTCTTTGTTACTGGAACACGGTAATTGCAGCGCGAGTCGAAGGCGAGAGCTGCAATAGTGTAAGAGGAAAAAAGACACTTTACGCTCGTAATACACACATAATTTTTTCTACGATTGCATCTTAAAATTATTAAAAAACGTATACGTACTGAAAATAAATTCGTTCTGTTAACTGTCAATATGACAAGTTTCTGTTTTGTTTGTATCCCTGGTAACTATTGATAGCGCATTTAACATCTTTTTCGCGCGTGTCATTGGAGACGCGCAAAAAAGATATTTTTCGATTGTTCCACAGATAACGTCAACTTTACGATGACAAATGAAAGCGTAATTGTCAACTTTTCATAGCAATCGTAGAAAAAGAATGTTTTTTAAATTCGAATTAGGGTATTTCATTCCTTGCAAACATATTTAGTGTCACTTGTTTAATTGTACATTTAATTAAAAAAAAATAAAAATAAGGCGTTACATCAGGTACCTATATAATAACTAATTAATAAATGATTATTTGTTAAGCAGTGTTTATACTTTTATTTCATTAGTAACATAATTATAAATAATTAAAATAAAATTCTTTATGTTCTATAATCAGTATATCAAATTATATATGTCATTAAAGTTTCGTGCAGAGGTATAGAAACATTCTGTATAATTACAGTTTGACCGTTTATAAAAACAATAAAAATATACAATGGTTAACGTGCCAGTTTCATTATTGTATTTCCTGTACACATTTTTTAGTTAATTAATTACCAGTTATAATGATTCATTCAAAGATTCTAGGAGCATAATTAACAAATTTTATGTCGCCGCCTCTATAATGTTAATCATAAAAATGTTGAATTAGTAGGGTTAAGATAAGATCAGAAGACAAAAGAAGTAATTTTGTCTACATAAAACATTTTCTTCTTAAAAAAATATTAGTAAAGTCCTCGGATTTTGAACCTAGGAAGAGACGGCTTTGCCGCATCACTGCACCACGTAATAATTTCATCAAGTAGGCTAGCGCAGCGTATACGTCCACATGGCGGCTTTTGTCGGCTCTACAGTCGGGATATGTGTATAATTTATCGCGACTGTCTGCCGTATTTAACCCATTAAAATCCATAAATAGCGGCGGAGATTAGACGTGGCGTCCCGACGGTGCGCCGCGACGCTGCCCGCGCTGATTGATTTACGCGGCCGCGGGATTCGAACTCAGTCTCCTCGTCCTTTTGTCCCTACGTCAGCTTGACAACTGGAAATATTGTTATTTCATTTGTGTCGATACTGCGCTACTACACACATGAATTTCTGATTTATATGTGACGTACTTTTTATTGAACGTCGTTTGTTACTTGCTGAAGAATTAAAATCATTCATGATTAATGATGTATTTTCGAATGCGGAAATGGAATCTACATATTTGTGTCCTCTTCCATTATTTTGACAAATCAAAAACTGAAAGGATATAATTTGCAAAGTGAAAACAATAACAACTAAAATGAAAAATAAATATTAGTTAGTAATTTGTTAAAAGATAGAACATTATTAAACATACAGATGTTTTTAAAATATTATTTTACAGGCAATTTTTTAATATCTAATTCGTAGTTGGGGAGGCAAAAGATTGGTAGCTATAAATGGTAAAATAATAAACTTTGAGATCGTGTTTATTCAGTGTTTATTTGGACAAATGACAGTGAAATCTATGTTAAATATTTACCAATGCTATTATGAAAATTTTTCGTATTGCTAACATGTTTATTTTATAACTAAGTGGTTCAGTGGTATCACGTCAGCTTGTAGATTTGAGAATCCGGGTTCGATTCCGACAACCGACAAACAATTTTCACAACATTAAAATTACATATTTGGGGGTAGTGATTTGATGGTTGGTAGCCGCACTTCACAAGCATAAATATATCATTTACTGAAATCTGTTACGGCAGTAATGGCTAAATGGCATAATAATATATTATACCTGAAATTGACAGGAAAATAAACATTTGTCTGACCTTTAAGACTCAGAAAAGCTTTGCTTTGCATGCCTAGTCAGGAAAATAACATATTTCCTGCCTGGGCAGGTAACGAAAGAAACCTATCTAGTTACTTAACAACATAAAATACTGACTGAATATGTAAGTCCAATATTTCTTTTAATTTAAAATATGTATTATTTGTTTATAAGTTTCAGGTAAAATGTTATACGTAACACGTCAGTAAAGCGTCGTACAGGATTCGTAAGCTGTTTAAAGTCTGCTATCTCTCAGCATGAAACTATCTACTCATCCTGTAATTGAACGCTTTCCTGACTTTTTACGTAAATAACTATTTCGTACAAAATATATTTTAGAAAGTTGGACATTTAAAAAGACAAACGATTTATGAAGGGTTCTTTTTTTTTTAATTTAAATATCGGACCAACTACTTAGGTCATATGCCGACATGTCCTTTGTATGGCCGCCACGGGCGGGACCCGAACCCACGACCTTATGGTCGTCAGTCAGGCCTTCAACCCGCGCGGCCATCACGCGGGACAAGGGTTCTTAATACCGTATATACATAGTTGCCCAGTAAAACAGTTATTCATTGCAAAAAATCTTGAATAGCAGTAGATACACACTGTTAAATTGTGCAACTGCCTCTACAATCTCCCCCAGTTTAACATTGTATATACATTACTGAGTAAACTGTTTGTTTAAATAGTGTCAAGAAATTTTTCTTAGATTTATTTTGAAAGCTGTGAGAGAATATGTTTTCCTGAAATTAATAGCAAACGAAAAAAGTTCACATTACCACCAATAATTTCCCTTGACCTGTTTTCAACCAATCATAATGAAAAACATTTAAAAATTTAACCAATAAGCACAGTTTTAAATTGATATAGCTCTTGACCTGTTTTCAATTAATCATAATACAAAACATTTGAAAATTCAACCAATAATCACAAGTTTCATACCGATAAAATCTCGTCTACATATGCTGTTAATTTGAACCAGTTTTTTTTTTATTTTACACTGTCACTTTGGCATAATATTATTTTAGTTTATTTATCTCGAGACATTATATTATCATATAATATGCGACCTCTCAGATTTTCTTTCGATACATTGTTATTTTTAAGCACTCTATTTTGTAAAATAAATACCTATACATAAATAAATATATCATCACGCCTTTTACCAATTGCTGGGCGTGGCACTCTGCCTAAGCAGATCTTGGTAAGTGATATATTTTGTCGCGTGAAGTGCGGTTACCAGCCGTCAAATCACGGCCCTCAAAGATATTAGTGGTGAGGGAGCCACAGGGGTAGAAGTTTTAAATTTGTGAAAATTGTTTGTCGGCTGTGGGGATCGAACCAGGGTTCTCAAGATCCACAGGCCGACTCGATACCACTGAGCCATCTACCCCATTTTGTCTGTTGAGCAAATTTAGATAAAATTTGACCATGCTTGTTGGCAAGCAAAAAAATTGGGCAAAATAAAAATGTGTCGATAAAATCTGAAGGTCTAGTGTTATTACTTGTGAAATAATCCCGTTACTAGCAAATGAGATTATATGCTATTAATAACTGGTACAGCAGTGTATCACCCATTAATGGGTAAAAGTGCTGATATAATTGTTTGTTAAAGTGGCCATGCATTGACTAATAAAGTTAATAAAATGATTATATGAATTTTAAATGAAGCGAGTAGAAAAGAATGATGAATAATTTATATATCGCGCGCTGAAAATTCTGTCCAGTGACCGAAAAATAAAAAGCAAATCTCCTGGTTCACGAAGACCACTACAATCTCGTATCAAATCTATCACAAATCACACAAGAGCGTTACAATATCCGAGCCGTTCAAATCATCATCGACGCCGAGGTGACGCGGTGACGCTGTGACTGCGAACTGAACAATCATGCATCGAAACAGATTCGCATCTGATGCGCTAAACGTCAGCGAACGTCGCCGCCGCCGCGATGTGAAATATAGACGACGCTACGAGCGAGTCCGGCAGAAGCGATGACGGATATGACGTCATTCCGGCAGTATCGGGCGCGATTTGTGGCCGTGCCACGCAAATGATGGCCGTTCCGCGCAGGATATTGCGTTTGCGTTTCGCCGAATGGCTCCTAGAGGTGAACACGCCGTGCTAATGGCACGTTTTGAATTTTTTTGCGCTTGGGAATGGTTGCGATAAATTTTTAATTGGCTGTTAGAATGTAAGTATCCTTGCTAATTTTATCAGCATTGTGTACTATTACTTTTACACATGAGAACGATAATGTTTTACACCTTCTATTTTATTCCTCTTTATTATGGGTTTAATCGTAGATACGAGAAAGCTTTTCCGCAAAATTTTAAAATGTAATATTAACATCAGCCATTCAGATGAGATGACCAAGGTTATAGCAAAGCACTCAATTCAGATCGTTAACTAATGTGGCTATTTGATATTTATTTAACTAATGTTAAAAGTATCAATGTATTGCTTTAAATTTTGCTAATAATATTCAATATGATCACAAGGAATACAATGCCGTTGAGCACATCTTCATGTTGTTTGGTTTTTAAGATATATCTGAAAAACTAAACGAGGTATGAAACTGCGCTAGACGGTATTGAATTTCTCGTGCTTCAATTAACTTAAATTCAGCAATTTTCGCTTATAATCTCCGTCCCTAGAGATGAAATGTGAACATTATTTCGCTAGGGGAATTTTCATTATTTTAACAAGTAATGACATTTAATTAATGTATAAAACATTACTATTGACAAGTAATTTTGTTTATTATACAGGGTGTTAACAAAGTTCCGGGACGGTGTAATATCTCGAGAAATACACATCGAATCAAGAAACAAAAAAACACGTGTTTCATATTTTGAAAAAACCTATCTAAGGACACCAAACATAAACCCCAACTCCCACCCCCAGGGGTTAGGGCGGGGGGCAACTTTTTTTATTGCAGATTCGTATTCTTTTTTCCAATTCGGAATAGATGGCGCTCTAATCGCAAGGGGACTCACCGTAAAAAAGTCAGCCCAAAAAACAATAAAGGAATAAAATAACGTTTATTTTATAAAATCGTTTTGCAAATTTATTTCAAGCATTTAGTCGGTGAAAGGCTTGTGGCTACTTGAGATTATGTTAATTTTTTATTTGATTCAATGTTTATTTCTTGTGATATTAGACCGTTTTTTACTTTTATTTCAGAATCATGTAAAAACTTATTTTTGCGATTACAGCGCCATCTATTCCGAATTGGAAAAAAGAATACGAATCTGCAATAAAAAATGGGGGTCACCATTTAAGGTTCCAAAGTTGGCCCCCACCACACCCCCTGGGGATGGGAGTTGGGGTTTCTGTTTGGTGTGCTTAGATTGGTTTTTGCAAAATATGAAACACGTGTTTTTTTGTGTCTTGATTGGATGTGTATTTCTCGAGATATTTCACCGTCCCGGAACTTTTTTAACACCCTGTATATTATTTCTCATAGACTTCTAAATCTTAAAATTAATAAATGCAATGTCAAATTAGGTTTTAAAACTACATTTTTCATTTTAAAATTGGTTCGGTCGTGTAAAAAATAGTATATATACCTCAGGAGAAAATACAATTTTCCGTCTGTGGTTTGTAGCCCTCTGGCTACACACTGCACCCCTGGAAAATCATGCATTCTTCTCCCTTGATATATAATATACTATTATAGCAAATAGTTTGAACATTGAAGCAAAATCCAAGAAAATAAAATAGCTTAAAATTGTCTAAAAATATGTTTAAAATCAATTCTGATACGTGGATTTCTTTGAGCGTGTAAGTGGGAGGAATAAACAACCTTGTATGAATGGAATAATGATTGGGGATGAAATTGAAGTGGTGTACTAGGATATTAATATTTGCTAAATATTTTAATAAAAAGTATGTATAGATACGTATTTTGCGTCAATCTTTTCCGAGAAAAAATATTTTTAAGTTGGCAAAATTGAATGTAATTGAAAAGTTACAAAAAGTAAGTAGCTAATTTTCGCTATTGAAAACATTAAAATTTTGAATTTTTCCTTCTTTTCTGACATTGAAAAATATACATATATTCCAAGACAAATTTTTTGAAAATCGTTAATCGGCTTGTTTATTTATTGTCGGTAAAATTCGAAAGCTGTAGCATTTATACATTATATTCAGCAGCTATGATTATCGATTTTATTGTAAAATAAAAATATCTTAACCTTACTGAACTTGTTGCAGCAATATTATACCAATTAGTTTACAACGTTTCTCGTTCGTTTGCTAGTCGAGTGCGGCTGCTGTTGTGATCGAAACGTTTGCAGTGTTTTAGTGGATATTTAGTGATATTTTAGTGCGTAAATTGGCCTAATTTGTGCGTTAGTGTGCGTATTAGTGTGTGATCTATAAAAGGAACGTTAATATATGAGTGGTAGTGTTGTGGAATTGACTGGATGAACCTCATAGTACAACACAGTGTGCTAATTTGATAACGGACCACGTGGATCGTAGCTGGTAGCTAATTCCTGCTCAAAGTATGTAATAATAGTATTCTTAATATTGTGAAAAAAATTCAAAACTTGTAGATATTGAATAGTATATTGTAATACAAGTATTGAAAGGGTATCATTGTAAACGGTGCATGTGTAAGATTCACGCAAGTTTTCCAATGGCCTTTCAAAACATGCATAAACATCTCCTGTAACTACTAAGTGTTAACCATGGTGTGTGTAAGTGTTAGTTCAGAAGTACGCACGCAAAAGCTTCGTTGAGATGACATATTGAATCGCGATTTGACGGTTGATATTTGCAGTTCACGAGCATAAATATATTACTTACTGAGATGTACTACAGCAGAGTGCCACGGCCAGTAAAGGTTCAAAAGCATGATATATTTATTTTTTGTGAATTTTTTATTGAACCGGTTCAAAATTTGAAAGAATTTTAAATATGTTTCTATATACTTCAGGGCACGAGAAATACAATCGTTTAATCCGAATTTTAATATCTCTCTTAGTTTTTGAGATATAGATTTTTGTTTTTTTTTAAACTCAACTTTGAGAGCCCATATCTCGAAAACTAAAAGAGTTATTAAAATGCGGTTTGAATTTGAATTCCTAATAAATATAAATATGCAAAAATGTCAATTATTTCACATTTCATCATTGTTTTCTATCAGTATGGTGTAGAAGTGGAGGGATTATTTTTAAATGTTATTAACTTTTGGTGCGTTATCCATTAAGATAGGAAGTAAAAAATTCATCATTTAATTTACGACGATGTATTCCACAAAAAACAGTCTGGACGAGTTTTTCAACCAATGATCAGAAAGATAAAATTGCTAGTAAAGCACTTTCAGTCTATTCATGAATTTAGTGCTATAAAAAGTATCCCATTTATCAAATCAAATCCAAACATATAACCTTTAACTCATTTACGTGAAAAACTCAAGTCAAAATTCAAAGAAATCTTTACATTTCATTAAGCACGAACAAAATATCCGAACCATCCCAACAAGATTCCGCCGTAAAAATTCGATAAAGTTCTTCTAAGCGGCAGACGGCTGCCTGAACTGAACCTATATTTATTTGTTTACGTAAATTTCCACGAATCAAAATCACAGTTTATCATAGCAAGGCAAATGTTTATCAAACAGATATTAAACGGTTTCATGGATGTTATGATATATTCCGTTCTGATAGAGTTTTGTTATTGAACACTAACAATTGAATTGTAATTTCTGGTAGAAGAAACAACGGTGAATTTACTGAAAATGTAACTATTTGTTGTCATAAAAGTTTTTAAATATCAACTGTTTAAAATTATATAATAATGGAGATCAATATTTATAATCATATTTTTAGATCGTACTTATGAAGGTCGTTTTACCTCTATAGATATTTATATATCTACTATAGTTATAATCTTAAGATTAATAAATGTCTACGATAATAAATAATAAATAAATAAATATTTTTCTGAATAAATAAATAAATAAAATAAATGAATAAATGTCTATTGTCCATAGCTAGCAAATTATTTGTTTAAACACATTTTTGACGTTTTCTAAAATATCAACTTTGGGGACTATCAAAAACTAAAAGAGATATTGAAATATTTGAACCAGTGTATTTTCTGTGCTTCAATTAACTAATATTAAAATTACGAAAATATTACAAGTTGATACAAAATATGTCTTCATTAATATTTCATAAAATGGGATAGGTGGCTCAGTGGTATCGATTCGGGTTGTGAATCTTGAGAACCCTGGTTCCATCTCCACAGCCGACAAACAATTTCCACCAATTTAAAACAACCCTTGTGACTCCCCCACCACTAACATCTTTGGAGGCTATGTTTTGACGACTGATAACCGCATTTCACGCGAAGAAATATATCATTTACCGAGATCTGCTACGGCAGAGTACCACACTCAGTAATGGGTAAAAGGCGGATGATATTTTTTTTTAAATTTTATTTAATATTTCATATAGTTGACGAGATAATAAAAATCTGTAAACACTGGTGAATTCCTTGTTTAAATGTAAGTAGTTATATATATTTTCACCAAAAAAATCGGTCCGATATTTAATTTATTACAAAAATCTAAAATTTACATTTTTAAAACATTTATCTGAAGTTTTTTGTAGATGTAGACCATAATCAAATTTACTATAAAATTTTATCCGTAAAATAAAAATTCTGAAAATTTGCATAAAATGTAAATGCACGTGAAGAATTTCACAGATTTTCATTATCTTTTAATATTTTAAAATTTAATCCTTTTTATGAATAGGTAATGAAAATTTATTAATTACCTTTTATTTTTGACAAATTCGACTACTTTAATTACATCACACAACATTTCATTTAATTTTGGATATAATATTCCCATAAATTAACAGTATCTGCCTCTTCCGATAACAAATCCACCACACGTGTCCAACCCACGTGAGTCACGTGTCCGCCGAACCCACTATAATTTCCGCCAGTGGCGTGCCCTGGGGAAGGGCCCCCCTGCCCCCCTCGCTCCCTGCTGCCACCCCTAAACACTACGCTACAATAACTTATAATTTGGTAATTCTGTGCGATAGATGCGTTCAGAGTGTTTGTTAGTGGGTTTCCGGCGTTGCGGCCTGCGGGACGCCTGATGGTGGGTGAAGGGACGGCGAGAGGTAAAGAGGATGGGAGGTAATTAGCTGAGGAAACGAGCTGCCGTCGAGATTGGTTAGTGGATTATCTGTGGGTTGTTGATTGCCGACTATCGTCACGATAAGAATGATTCTGTGATTTCTGTTTCAGGGGATTTATACTAATCAAATATTAATTAAATCCTGGTTTCATGTGTGTTTTGCCCAATTTTAGGTGTTGGACCTTTAGTATTGTTAACACTTGGTTACCAATATTAGGATACATGCAGGGACGATCCCAGTTTAAGATTTTAAAGGATTAATTTATAAAATTTCAAATAATTCCGAAATGGTAGCCTATACAGACAAATGGTACTGACAACAAATACTAAACACATTTAACATAATTAGAGATAGGAAACCGAAACAAACCCGGACGACAAACCATTTGAACCCATGTTTTTTGTATGAACCTGCACCGTAATCAGAACTACTTTTGGACACATTGTTTTTGGGTTCAAAAACTCTGGCTCGCCAAAGCAACATTTTTTTCAATAGTTCTGTGGTACCAACAAAGAAGCAGAAAATTAAAATAAGATTGTAGTTTTGGACTGATATAAAAAAAATCTATATTTACCTATATTTATATCTCGTATATTTATATTTATTCTGAGTGGTATCGAGTCGACCTGTGTATCTTGAGAACCATGGTTCGATCCCCACAGCCGACAAACAATTTTCACCAATTTAAATCTACCCCTGGGCTGGTAACCGCACTTCACGTGAAGAAATATATCACTTACCGAGATCTGCTTAGGCAGAGTGCCACATCCAGTAATGGGTAAAAGGCGTGATGATATATTTATTTATTTATATTTTTATTATTTGTATTATAGTGTTGCATATATTATATTTGGTGCCAAGCCTAGACTTGTGTTTAGCAATAATTTAAACTTAATAATAGACCGCATTTTATTTATAATATGTACAAAGTTTCAACAGTACCGAACTATAAACAATTTTTTTTAGAACCTGAATTGAACCTGGACACCATTTCTTTTTTTTCATCTTCCAAACCTAAACTGAACTCATTTTCCCGATCCCTGCATTTAACGTATTAAGAAACAATAAATTTAAGTTATATATTTTCACCAAATTAAATCTACCCCGGTGGCTTCTCCTCCACTAACATCTTTGGGGCCGTGATTTGACGGCTGGTAACCGCACTTCACGGGAAGAAATATATCATTTACCGAGATCTACTTCGGCAGAGTGAAATATCCAATATTGGGTAAAAAGGGTAATGATATATTTATTTAATTTATTTATTTAGTAGTAAAGGAACAAAATAAACAAAATTTCTCGTTAAAAAGAACATATATAAATATAAATTATTTATCAATTATTTAGGATTAAAACAATTTGTTAAACATGAGGAGCACTTAAAAATGCCCGCAATTGAAAAAAAAATTCGTTTCATTAGTGGCTAAAGTAAATTATTCATAAAAGCTTTTAGAACGTTTTAAAAGTTCTTGCTTTATTTATTCCATTTTAAAATCACATGAATCAAATTATTCAATGTAATAAAAGCTAATTTTGTCAAATAATCATTGAATCTTATTTAAGAAAGGTAAATAGTTTAATGCTTCTTACTAACTTTTAAAATGTAGTAATAGAATTATATTTTTATTCAAATTCATTTGTTATTAACAGCAAAACTTGTTTTTATTCAGTCAATTACCTACACGAAAATAATAAACTCGACAAAAGCTCTGAAATCAAAAAACAAATTCCATTCGCAAGCAAACAACAAAGGCAGAAAAAGTGGAAAATGTTATCAACGTTTTCCTCGTCATTTGAGTCGTTCGTTTCGGTAATAACCATGACACAAAGCCACCTATGATGAAACTACAGTACGCGTACACCACGCGTGGCTCTAATACGCTTACGTGTAATCACATATCAGATTATTTCACTGCTGTATGTATATGCACGGTTAAAATTTCATCACTGTAAGAGATAAGCCGTGTAAACCCGCCCTATACAGACAATAAATGAAAACACATGATAAAAAACGCGGCCCTGCGTTTTTCCTACATTTTTAAACATCTCCATTTTCACGCCGTTCACTTTTTGTCCAGGGTAATAATTTTTCGCCATTTGTCCCTGGTGTCGCCCCGGAATGGGGGACATATGTTTCTGCGAGGTTGGCAGACTTGAGAACTAGGGTTGTACGGATTGTGTAATTAGCAGGGGTGTCCAAACGGCGCGGGTTAATGCTTTACGAAATATAAACGTTTTACAAAAGTTTGATGAAGAGATTTTTAAACGTGGGAATACTTCGTTGCTTCAAATTGAGATGTTTTCTGTTTAAAGAACTAATAATGAATAAGTTTCATCTAATTAAAGGTTCACACCACTAATATCTTTGGAGGCCGTGATTTGACGGCTGGTAACCGCACTTAACTATATCGCTTACCGCGATCTGCGTAGGAAGAGTGCCATATCCAGTGATGGGTAAAAGGCGTGATGATATATTTACTTTTTATTTACACATTCATTATATAAATATTTCATGAATTGTAAATACAGGGTGTTTCTATACCTCAGCACGAAACTTTAATGACATATATAAAATTTGATATACTAATTTAAAAAAAAAATATTTTTTTTTGAAATTCGCAAAAAATAGGATATTTCATTCTTAGCGAACATTTTTAGTGTCACTGGTTTTATAGTTCAAGTTGTTGTTGTTTACTATTCTTCGGTTAATCTATTAAGTTACATCATTATTCATTTGTACAACTCTTGTATTTTGTCATTTTTTTGTCATTCATTTATGTTGTCTCTTATTTTATTTATAAATAAATTTATCCGTTGTTATGATTGACTTTATCTAATTCACATGTGCTTGCGTATTATTTCATTTAATGGCAGGAAGAATAAAATATCGCGATCGTCATTTCGTTTTACATATATTGTAAAATTTACTGGTTCCTGTTTTAACACTTGTATTTACACTAAGATTTACTTTATTATAATAATGCTGGACATTATTTGATTTTTCAAATGCATACATAAAATATTTGTAAAGTAAACGTACATTGTTTTAGTTTGTTTTTTAAGTATCTAGTAAGTTAAGCAGTTGTATATAGTTATGTAGTAGCTTCACTAGAAGTATTTTACGTGTTACAAGTTAAACTCTACTTGACTTTAACTTTTAACCAAAAATACTATTGCTCCCAAGTTGTACAGAGTTCATTACAAACTGTAGTTTCTGTACTTTGTAATTCAGACGTATTTCCTGTTGTGCAGGGTAATAAATATTTATTATCTAAGATTCTCATGGTACAGCCAAAATTTACAATTTACACCTCTGAATAAAGTAATCTATTAGATAAATAGAAAAATATCGCGTGTATGTTACCAATATTTTTCTTTCGAGAATATTATTCGTCTATTAAAATTAAGACATGAGTATTTCTACAATAAAATGTAATAACTTAGGCTGTCAACATTTTCAATTCGGATATTAAACCGGTATTCGGAGAATCCGGTATCCACAAAACCGGTATTCTTATAAACCTCATCCATATATACGGCAGTCATCAATTTCCGGATAACCCAATATTTGTAGAAACCGAATTCCGGATATTCCAATATTTAGACAAATTGGTACCTAGATAAGAAAAAAACATTAAAAAAGAAAAGTAAAATACACGATTATTTTAAATTTGATAAGAAACATGGCTCTTTAAATATTTTCTACTTCTGTATATTTATTGTCAGACTTGACTAAACCAACCGGATAATAGTTTCAATCTAATTTTAGATAGATTTAGGTGTCTTCCGGATTTCTGTCATATCCGGAATCCAGTTTTTAAACGGATATGGAATAAACGAACATCAAGGTTTCCACAACTGAAACGGCACGAATGTTGAGTATTTTAAAATCCGAAATCTGTTGGAAGTTCTAATAATATAATACTGTAGAATCGTCAGGAGTTACCCTATAGTTACGTTTTGTTACGAGTATATATTAGTTTTTTTACTTCTGTTATTAAAATGTAACTTTTAAATTAATTTATAAAACTTACAATTTTGTTTTGTCTTCATTTACGATCGTAGAAAAGAATAGGGTGTGACTCATTTTATAACATGTTTAAATACTCGTATAAAAAAAAATCTTATAACTAAAGAGACATTTAAAAAACTTGTTATATAATATACTATTCTTTCTTGACGAAAGTACGGGTTTAGTGTACAGATCGTCGAATTAAATAATATTTCTAGAACTTTAACCAAAAATTGTTTTAATTATTTAATATGAGTCCAGAATACTATTTTCATATGTTAAATGTGTTTATGTAGAAATGTTTAACAAAGTTGAATTTAGTTTGTTATTAGACACGAATGCACTTAGCATTATGTGAGACTGTTGAATTATTAAAGGGTTTCATTTGTTCATGCACTAGAACAATATAATATCCAAAATGGTATGAAGTGCAAGTACATATGTAGTCTAAATAAATAATTTTCTAAATTTAATAATTTAATTTTAATTGCTGTTGTCTAAACTATATTCGCATTTGAAACAATATCAAGGCTGAGTTGTGAAGCCAAAATCAGATATAAAAATCTCGTAATTATCTAAAGTTATTCAACTGTCAGAGTTTTCAATCGTGTACCTTTGTACTTGTTTCCAAAACGAAAACTTCAAACACCCTTTGTGATAAAACAAATCCAGCCATTCACACACGCGAAATAAAAAACAATAATCATGCGACACGGGGATGAATCGAAGCCTGCTTGGCATCTTCGTGAAACAACCAACAATCTCGCCTGGCGCGACGTAAAAACGGATGAGAGCGTCACCTAACGGAATAAACACGTGCTCATCGTAAAGACGCATTTTAAGTGCGACACCCACGAAACGCGGTGTTGCTGGCGTTGCCAAATAGGCCGTGTTCGGAGTAATGGCGTTTCGTTAGAATAAATGACGCGACGGAGTTTTTTATACGCTATTGAATGGCGAAACAAAACATGCGGATTGAAATAAAACACGAACGCTACCATGAGATAAACTTGGTGGTTAAGGACTTCCATTTATTTTACTCGTGTACGTGTATTGGAATTTGTTTTCACAAACGAAATTTTCGCTTGTTTTGATAAAGTAACACTAATTAGTATTAAATTAACTTCACACAACAAAACTGTGTAGACATTATCAATACAGATTAAGCAAAATGTTAATTAACACTATGAATTTACAAATAATGATTCTAAACACTCATTTATGTGATTTATTTAAAAAATGTTTTATACAACTCGTTCTTTAACATACTATATTAATCTTAAAAAAAAAATTAAAGATAATGATTAAGTTGCATAATAGGGACGACTATAATTTTACTTGCCTGTGACATAATGTATTTCAAGAAGTCTCACTTTTATATAATCCAGGTGTATTTGACTGTACATAGGATGAATAAATAAGTGCAATGGGATCGATAAAAACAAAAGAAAATCCTATTTCGGTTGGTGTCAATAAAGTATCATTTACTAAAAAGAAATAATATGGTGTATTTGACACGTCACCATTTATTCTTTACAATCTATCAGTCTTGAAAATAATCCTCACGTTTAACATATCAAAAAGGTTTTTCTCTAGTTCTTCTATCCATTTTCCGATGGAGCTAAAATGTTTTATTTCCAGATATTATCGGAATAAAACAAAAGCAGACGTTCTGTCCATTTCAGTCGCCGCTAGTGGTATATTGTCGCCTACAAACAGGCTCTTAAACTGTCATATTTGGTTCATAATAAATTCGTTTTACGATATGAACATATGAAATTCTGTATTTGTCAATAAAAGTATATACTCGTAGTTCGAGATAAGGAAGATGGGGCGTTATTTTTGTGACAACGTTTCAAAGAAACCGCTACTTTTAAATTGGTCACGTTTATGTGAATATACTCGTAGTTCTTTGCTACGTTTAGAGATCAAAGAAGGTTGTGGTCTCTTTTCGGTTACCCTGGAGACGCAACTCTTCTTTTATTTAATTAAACTTAACGAGATTTTAACAGTTTAGTAACTGCTTTTTAATTAATTAGTTTAATTTTTAAATTACCGAAGTAAATTTCCACTCAACTATTTGTTTGAAGTACCAACTTATGTTAAATGAATTTTTCTAGTAACATTGTGGTTTTCATACTTTAATAACAAGTTTTTTACTTTAGTGTCATAGTTTCTGTTTTTTTTTTATCGAAATTATTCAATTTATAAGTATCTATGCAAATATTAGAAGTTAATTTGGACAACATAAGGTTACTTAATTATTTAAACAATTTTGTACTATCAAAAATATTGACTTTAATATTGAAACATGGACACGGAAAGAAAACCCTAAAAAAAAGAACGATTTCTCACACGGGATTTGTATCTTTGCCAAAAATAAACGTACTATTTATTATTAGTAGGTAGGTGGCTCAGTGGTATCGAGTCGGTCTGTGAATCTTGAGAACCCTGGTTCGATCCACACAGCCGACAAACAATTTTCATCAAATTAAATCTACCCCTTGGCTCCTCCTCCATTAATATCTTTGGGGGCCGTGATTCGACGGCTGGTAACCGCACTTCACGCGAAGAAATATATCATTTACCGAAATCTGCTACGACAAGGTGCCACACTCAGTAATGGGTAAAAGGCGTGATGTATTTATTTATATTTCCTTATTTATTATTTTATTAGTATTGTTATTAATATTTTATTCTTATATTCAAGAATGTAATTCATGTCTGTTATTTTACTTCATAATATAATTTATTTTATAAAAAAATCAGTATGGACTAAAAATTAAAATCAGTATTAAAAAGTTTTTCCATTTTCCGCCAAACAATATCCTTGTAGACAGTTGTTTTCCATGGTGTTCTTTTTTTTACGAATATGTAAATATTTAATAATTTTTTGCGCTTTAATGAAATGTGTTTTATATAAATAACGTATTTTTATTCTCAACAATTTTTATTTGAAGTATATTCCTGCAAAATTAATTGGGAGCACGGCGCACCAAAGAACTGATATCACATGTTATAGGCCTATGTTCGAGTTTTGGATGTACGCACTGTATTTACAGTATGTATCGAAATGATGGGATAATACCTCTTATTCGAGTATGGAAAAAGATTATGACTTTTGTAAGGCCTAAAGCGGAACATATTTTATTATTATTTTCAATCCTGTGATACTCAACCTATGAATTAATGTTATATAGTTATAAATGAAGTTATATATTTTTATTAAGTCATTGCGATTTTTTTTCTGAATTCAACAAAATAATAATATGCATTTATATTATATATAAAATATTGTTAAATTTATTTCATTTTTATTATTATTTAATTATTACACACAAATATTTATTTTAATAGTTTTTACTTTAAACATTTAATCACAAAATCAAAAGAAAATTTAAAATTAAAATTTTATTGATAATTATATATTTTAATAATTTTTAATTTAAATATGTATTCATTAAAACAAAGAAATCTAAATTAATTCAATCAATGTTAGAATTTTATTGATAATTGTATATTTTAATCATTTTTACTTTAAACATCTGTTCACTAAAACAAAAGACTAATTTAAAATTAATTAACTCAAAGTTAAAATTTTATTGATAATAGTATATTTAAATAATTTTTGTTTTAAACAATTAATGAATTAATTATTAAAATAAAAAATAAAATATTTCATTCAAAAGTAGAAATTCATATTTTATTTTTAAAATGTGTCTCCTTCCATGCTTTACAAAATATCATAATAATTTTTATTTGTATCTTTTCATATTCTCGATTAAAATGCACTATTCTAATAGTTTAATACACCATGTATTTGTATATAATTTTTAATTCATATAAACAAAATATGTCAATATTTTGCTGTTTCTCTTGTTATTTAGGTTACTACATATGTGCTTTAATCGTGCTGTGAGAACATTGTCAAAACAACAAAACAGTTCAGTTCTACAGTTTCACCCTCCAGATCAAACCAATCCTTTTTTAAGAACGTTCCTCTTGTACACCTTCGCTAATATTATTCCTTCCACGCTTGCTAGGGATACAGGGTTGTATTGGGGTTTCGAGGGCAGGAATACATCTGCCGGAGAATGGTGACAGGGGAGTGAAGTGAAAGTGTTTGAAAGTTGTAGCGATTGATTTTTCCGGAGCTGTCGGTGTCGGTCTAGTTGGAATCACTTCGGATTAGACACCTTTTTGCTACCTTCTACCATCGTGGATGTAACCAGTCATTGTGGTTGGGAGTAGAGTGCCTGTAATGGTTTTTTCAACTATTTCCACTGCTGACAACTTATTTTTAGTTGTTTTGTTTCTTTTAAAGTTTATTGTAGGAATTTGTACTTAGTTGGACAAATTTAAAGTGTGAGGGTAATATAACTAGTGAATGAGTGAAAGGACGAATAGGTAGAAATAAATCAAAGTAAGTTGTACCCAGGGGCGGATTCAGACGAAGGGTCATGGGGTCATGACTCCCCTAAGCATGGACTTTTTTTTAATGTTGGCCCTAATACATAATAATGATGCCATTATTTACGATAACTCAATTTGTTAAACAAATTAAATAGAAAATATTATCTAAGAACTATAGTTTGATTTATTATTCTAATAAATAGCCAAAAACCAATATTTTGTAGGGATATTATTTCGACCCGCAGATGGGAGTAGAGATGAAAAACTATCGGTAATTTCAACTATCGATTGTTCGATAGTGCTATCAGTAAACTATCGATATATCGATAGTACTATCGATAGTCAATTAAATTACTAAACGATAGTTTTAGTTACTAAACGATAGTTTTAGTTACTAAACGATAGTTTTAATTACTAAACGATAGTTACTAAACGATAGTTACTAAACGATAGTTACTAAACGATAGTTACTAAACGATAGTTACTAAACGATAGTTACTAAATGATAGTTACTAAACGATAATTACTAAACGATACTATCGATAGTTTTTTTCTTTTAATTACTTATCGATAGTATTTTTTTTACAAAAGTATAAATAATTTTTTTTTCAAAATTAAAAAATCTTTGCCTATACAGAGATTAAAATCATTTATTAAATTTGTTCCATTTTTGAGAGAGAGGTAAAATTAAATTTATAATTTTTTAAATGTTAGCCATCCCTAAAATTTTAAACTGTTGATATTGCTCTATATTAAGGGATATGTGCTAAATAATTTCTGTGAATATGGTTTTGTTACAGTTAATATTACCCGCTCTAAGGTATGTAAAATGGGAGAAATAGAAAATAAGGAAATATACAATAAATGTCAAAAATTTATTTTTTTTTAATTTAGGCTTAATAACAAGATTTCAGAAGTTACAAATGTGAAAAATAAAAATCCAATGCATATATGTACTTCTATCTCTAGGTATATATCATTTCTTACATTAATTTATATATTTGTGGAGATCGAGATATTAGAAAAACTAATTGCAATTCTAAACACCTTTTATATTAATTTAGATCAAATAAAAAAGAAATGTGGTGTTGTGTTAGTATTTTTGGAGTTGTGATGCATACTGAATGAGTGGTAAGCGGAGACTGTCCTGGTTAGAAGGAAAAAATGGTGGATTTTGGGGTGAACAAAGAAGTTTGGAATATAGGTACTTGAAATTCAGATGTTGTTAGGTTCGGAGAAAGCGGGCGAGGGTACAATAGCAGGTACTGGAGAAACATGAAAATTGTACAGAATGTTGCTTAGAAACTACAGAAAATGAACGAATATATACAGAGTGTTTTGCTAAGACTATTACAGAATATATACAAGGTGTGTGATTATTTGTGTATGTGTGGTGATGTATTGGCCGCCACATGACCCAATAATATTCACTACAGCACAAACTACAATGAACATCAGAGAACAATTGAATTTAAATTATCTCGTACCTGTTACCCTATAATAAATTTCTTAGAAATCTCACTTTGTCTTTCATCCCTTTAAAGTCTTCCGACAACCAATCGATTTACAGCTAACATTTGTGTACAGTTACTGTGCAATAACGATATTGAATATAATTTGAATTATATCATTTAAATGTAGATGAAATCTTGACAAGTCATACTTAACACATAAGCTACCACGTGGTCCGCAAAAAACACACGTATTCGAATTGCTCCGGGAACATAAGGTAATTTGCTTGTCATTACTCACAGTCCAGCCCGTGTTATTTATTATTTATTTATTTTTATTTTTAAATTATTTTATTTGAAAGATAGTTACTAAACCATAATTACTAAACGATAGTTACTATATGATAATTACTAAACGATAGTTACTAAACGATAATTACTAAACGATAGTTACTAAACGATAGTTACTAAACGATAGTTACTAAACGATAGGTACTAAACGATAGTTACTAAACGATAGTTACTAAACGATAATTACTAAACGATACTATCGATAGTTTTTTTCTATTAATTACTTATCGATAGTACTTTATTTTTTAAAACTATCGATGTATCGATAGTACTATCGATAGTTTTTTCATCTCTAGATGGGAGAGGTATTCTATTTAAGACCTAGTCAAGTATGTGACTACCGACATTTGCACTTAGAAAATCAACTTCTAATTCAATAATTTTTTTATTCTATCGAAGAACCGTTTAGATACTGAAACTATGATTTAAAAAGTGTTGGCGTTATTAAGGGAAATTTTTGAGGTGAAAAACAGATTTAATGTGATTTAATGCGATTCCAAAGACGATTTTAAGTGATTTAATGTGATTGTAAAAATTATTTAAAGCAGGAATATAATATGAGCAAATACAAATGTTTTTTATATTTAGAAGATGGACAATAACCTCCCTCCCCCCGAAACAAAATTCACTCCATGACCCCCCCACCTCTAATTCGAAGTCTGGATCCGCCTCTGGTTGTACCAAACTATGCATGGAAATACTAGATCTATCAAACACTTTATTTAATTCAGATTAATTCATTTCATAGCCTCTAATTCGATATAAAGTATGTTTTTGTTGGTACAACTGTTCACGTTGCTCTAATTTGAAGCAGATATTCGTGTAAGACTTCTATAAACATTATTATTATTATTATTATTATTTGAAATTATGAAAATGTTAGTTAAGTTATTGTTAATATTATCAAAGAGTTTAAAAAAGAAAAATTAAATTAGTAGGAATCATTTAAAATTTATATTATAATAGAGTCGGTAAGTTTTGCTGTAATACTTGCATTAATAATTGGGCGTACTCCAGAAATAAAGCTCTTCACTCTCGCATTTTACGACTTGGAGTTTTGAGAACTTTGACAATGTTCAGTTACTTAGTTAAATATATGAAAAGTACTTCGCTACCTCTTTCTATGAATTGCGTATCTTTTTTCTCAAAATATAAGAAATGCTTCTTAAAAACTTTTTACACAACTCAAAACTTCCAAATGACATTGTATGTAATTATAATAAAAATTTTGTGCAGTTAACTATCTCCATACATCAAAATAAATCTAACACCGAGAAGAGAAAGATTCAATATATAATTTAATAGTTTTGCTGTTGTGACTCAAGTACTAATATCTTAAATAAAACAACATTGAATCAAAAAATATGTCTTCTGTAGTATTTTATAATATAATAGCTAATAATAGTTTTTAAAATTCTCAATTTTTCTATCGAGACCTGCCTAATCTATGTTTTAGAACCACTACAATTAGGTTGCATTGGAAACAACAAAATGTTAATGAATTAATTATAAACAAACAAGTATTTAGTTATACTTAATACTATTTCTTAATATTATTTTAGAGGTTTTCTTATATTTGCTTTTTTTGCAAACAGGTACAAATAAAATTGAAACTCTATTCGATTAAATCGCCCGAAGTTTTACTTTCTAAAGGTTTATCTTAGTTTATTTTATTTAAACTCTTTAGTATTATTATATTTTTCATATAAAAAAATCTGATGTAGACACCACATGACTTCCTTGTACGCGTATTAAACTATAGATATTTTTTTAATTGCACATATTTGGCATTAAATCTTTTATTTTTTGTTCTAATCCATAGCAAACTTAATTTTTTTTAAAATAAAAAAATATATAATATTTAAATTTAGATATCTCGTTTATGCAAAAAGCTAATTTAAAAATTCTTAATTTGCTAGACGCAGAATTTAATTCTCTAAAACTTTTATTTGCAGCATTTATTTCTAAAATTAAAATAATACCATTTTTTCAAGGAAAACTGTTAGCAGCTTCATGCAATGTGCCACTTCCGGTTAGTCTATTTTAACCAAAATCTATTATGTTATTTCCATTGATATAGTAGTCTTATATACCAAATTTGGAAAGTTTTAAATTATATTTGAATATAATTATAAAATCTATTATAGGCTTCAAGTAAAGTACCACTTCCGGAAGTTATATAATGACCAAAAAGGGAGGTGCACAATTAGATGTTATAACAGTCCTAAATATAAAATTTCAAGTTTCTACGGCTTACCGTTTTTAAGTTATGCGAGATACATACGTACGTACAGACGGCACGACGAAATTAGTAAAAATGGACTCAGGGAGGGCCATAATGTGTATTTCCACTGAAATCTGAGAACCGAAAATTTTTGCGATTACAATACCTCCTTTACTTCGTACAAGGAAGTAAAAAGACAATTCTCTCTTCAGTGATACATAGCATTGAATGGAGTAATTTGTTGACAGTCATTATTTTAAGAGTATCGATTGGTGAACGTTTGTTTTCATCGCAAGCAAGATATATTTGTCCAGTGAGAGAGATTATCCAAGGCCAACTGCCTTGTTTTACAGCTCCTTTGTGTGTGGGTTTTTTATTTGCCCGAAAATCAGGATGAGGTATTGTTTTCAGCTCATGGTAGGAAATGTTTTTATATTTCTTCAGCGTAACGACACTAGAAAAAGCTAATTAGAGACGTTTTCTTGAAATAACGAACTGAGCGGTTAGGTACTAATTAAATGTAATTTAATCTGTTGGGAATTTTATTTTAAACAGGTTGAATTCATTAAATAACACTTTAAAATTAAATTGGGATTTATTTATCTCTTACAAGGTTTTTGAAGACTTGATTTCGTGAAGAATTTGGTATAAATTACATTGTAATTAGATACACGTATACTTAATTAGAATCCCTAATTAAAATATTTAAAGCATCCTTGAATAAGATATGGTTTACATAAAAAAAACAAAAAATAATACAATATGTTCAAAATAAATAACTTTAGTTATATTTTTGGTTAATTTATTAATTGACACTCAAACAATAGATATTTTATTTTATCTTTTTTTTTTAACTTATATATCGGACCAACTACTCAGGTCATATGCCGATATGTCCTTTGTATGGCCGCCGCGGGCGGGACTCGAACCCACGACCTTATGGTCGTCAGTCAGGCCCTCAACCCGCGCGGCCACCACGCGGGACAATTTATCTTTTCTAAAATTTAATATATAACGATTCACTTCAAAATAATTCTGCTAAACTTTAGATTTCCTTATAATATGACATTTTTATATTTTACAATAAGGTAAGCAATGATAAATTAGTAAGAAGTATTTTTTATGAATAACATTTAAAAAATTGTCCATTGTATATTTCAATTACTACAATTATTAAATACACATACATTCAAAATAAATGATATGCATCTCTTCTACAACCTTAATATTTACTACGGAATTTTCTTCATATAAGCATTTAAAACTGCTTTCAGCTCAACATCTACGGCGCAATATTTCCAGTAGAGAAGGCTACATGCTCGGTATATTGTAGGTATGGGCAAAAAGTACACCCTGAGTTCTAGAGATGTATATTTTTACCCGAAACCCGACCCACAGTCGGATTTTCGGATCAGTTGGGTACATATTGGGTTAGATTGGGTATCCATCAGGCTATATTTATTACGTTGGCTCGAGTTGGATATCTATCGAGTCGGGTCGAGTAGGATATCCATCGGGTCGGATCGGGTTGGATATCCATTGGGTCGGGTCAGGTTGTGTATTCGTCGAGTTGGTTATTAATCAAGCCCGGTTGAATATTCATCAAGTTCGAGTCGGGTTACAATTTTTTTGAAAATGCGCATCGACTAAGTTCTGCTTGCACGTATTGTAAAACAAGATAAGATCGTAACAGTTCGTATGTCATTGAATGCATTTAATTAGAGGTTTGGTAGACAGCAATAAATATATTTGTGTATTGATGTTTGCTATTAACTTTTTATTAGAGATGGGCGAATAACGTCAGTATAGCGAACATTCGAATACCTCGAATATCGCGCCATATGTTGACCTCAAATTTTGACTATGTTTTTCTTTATCATTTGTACATAAACTTAAAGTTATCACAATATTTTGAAGTTATTAATAACAAAGATATTTTGTTTCAAAACCATGAAGACGTACCATAACATATTTCAAATTTGTTTTTTGCCAACATCAGCCCGTACGTTTCACCTTAAATTTGAAGTTTTCGTCTTTTTCTTTTTTGTTAGTACTTTTTGTTTTAATTTTATTTTATCTTAACAATTTCATTCAAATAATGAAAAGGACATAATTAAATAATTATTAATAACAAATAAATTAACTTTTAGGAGTATTCGAACATTCGAGTATCTCGAATATTCGAGATCTGATTAATATTCGAATTCGAGAAATTTGATATTCGCCCATCTCTACTTTTTATATATTAAAGTTCTAAATTAATAAATAAATATAATATATGATATATAAAACAAAAAGGCAAGCGTAACTTGCTTTGCTTGCATGGAGACAATATTACCGTTATATAAAGAAATGATAATATTAGTTTACAATTAAAAATTTATCATCATTATTTCAATAGAAATTATACTGTTTGTTAAATACTTTGCAGAATCTGTAAGTAACATTATTTTCCTGAATCAAACATACCTAATGTTTCGAAAAGTTAGTTTAATTTAATTTTTTAATTTATAATTCAGTAGACTTTTCATATGGGTTCTAAAAATAATTGGAACAATAAATGTTCCTAAGATAAACAATCATAGATTTATAAAAGTAAAATAATTGGTTTTTAAATAAATAAATAAATATATCATCACGCCTTTTACCCATTACTGGGTGTGGCACTCTGCCTAAGCAGATCTCGGTAAGTGATATATTTTGTCGCGTGAAATGCGGTTACCAGCCGTCAAATCACGGCTCTCAAAGATATTAGTGGTGAGGGAGCCACAGGAGTAAATTTTTAAATTGGTGAAAATTGTTTGTCGGCTGTGGGAATCGAACCAGGGTTCTCAAGATCTACAGGCCGACTCGATGCCACTGAGCCATCTACCATAATTGGTTTTTATAAATATTAAAAATAAAAGATAAAAATATGCCAAACAAAAGTTGAAAAACAAAGCAACCATTTTTACAACACACGAAATATTCATAATTAACAAAGGCAGTGAGCCAAAAATACAAAAGAAATGGTACACTCCAGCAAATTTAATTTAAACATTAATATATCACGTGATAAAACACAGCAATTTTTTTTTCAGTATCAATTAACTTCAGGTTTATATTTCTTTTCTGTTGCAGATATGAAAGGCTTCACAAAGATGTCTCCAGAGTGAACCCCGCACCAAGGTTAGTGAAATTGGAAATCAATTTAAATCAGTGGCTCTATCCACGATATAAATATATTACCGAGGTAGATGACAATGCCAACATTTTTTCATTAAATATAAGAATCCATAAAATATAAAGGAGGAGATGCAGTTGACCATAAATGGTAGACAATAATATAGTTTCTTGTAGGTTTTTATTATTTAATAGCTATATGTATAACTAGAGCGAAAATTGTATTAACACTTCGGGTAGAAATCACGTAAGGGATGAAATGATTTTTTATTTTAAAGGTATACATTAGATTTTTTCGCCATTCTTAGATGTTATATATGAATAAGTAAATACATACCTAAAACAGTAGTGATGGTTGCCATGAAACCAACACCAACTATAAATAAGGCAGTAAAATATTATTTTTCTCCCTAGAAAGAAAATAACCAACCTTCCACCCGTATATTAAACAACAGAAGCCTACTATTTAAGGTCCTAGAAAATAGTTATTACCTTATTGCAGCTCTCGCCTTCGGTCCCGCTGCAATTACCGTGTTCGAGTAACAAAGAATCATTTTACGTTCGTGATACACAAATAATTTCTTCTACGATTGCATCTTAAATTATTAAAAAACGTATACGTACTGAAAATAAATTCGTTTTGTCAACTGTCAATATGACAAGTTTTTGTTTTGTTAGTATTCAGGATAACTATTGAAATAAGCGCGCATTTAAAATCTTTTTTTCTACGATTGCTATGAAAAGTTGACAATTACGCTCTCGTTTCCAATGGCAACTCGCGACAAGGATATTTTTCGATTGTTCTACAGAAAACGTCCACCTTACGATGACAAGTGAGAGCGTAATTGTCAACTTTTCATAGCAATCGTAGAAAAAATATTTTTTTTGTCAATTAATATCAAAAGTTTACTTAAAAACAGAATTACATTTATGAAGATATAAACGTCGAATTTGTTTTTACATAGCAACCGTTTAACAAACGCATGTCAACATGATGATTACCTTGATTAAAAATAATCACAAAATTAATATTAATTTTTAAATATATACTACTTATTTGTCTAGTTAATCATTCATTCGATTATGTTTAAAAGTATGGGGTAGGTGGCTCAGTGGTATCGAGTCGGCCTGTGGATCTTGAGAACCCTGGTTCGATCCCCACAGCCGACAAACAATTTTCACCAATTTAAAAATCTACCTCTGTGGCTCCCTCAGCACTAATATCTTTGATGGCCGTGATTTGACGGCTGGTAACCGCTATTCACGCGAAAAAAAAACTTACCGAGAGCTGCTTACGGCAGAGTGCCACACCCAGTAATGGGTAAAAGGCATGATGATTTATTTATTTATTTATTATGTAAAAGTGACGCTTTTAATTAGAATGTGTACAAAAAGTCAACCTTTTCAGTAAAGTAGTTTGTTATGGTTGTATTATATAAGGAATTAAAAATAAAATTCCTTTACAATCGAATTATAAATAATATACCTACTCGTATACTTGTGTCATAAATAACTATTTTCTAAAATGAATTTCAGCTGAAAATAGCGTAATATGGTACACTGAAATATAAGATTAATTAATTCAGGTGAGGTGTTTCAGTAAAACAAAATAAAAACTCAATTTTATATGAAACAGTTAACAACTCCTTAAATGAGGATGAAAATATCCGCTTTGAAAGTACACAATCCTTTAATCAAAATCCAACTTGTAACTCAAACAAACAAGTAAACATAACCACGGCAAACGCGATATAAATATTGACACGACTCAATTGTGGTGGGTTCACCACGCAATTAAATAAATAAAGAGTTGTTCAAACATTCACGCGCGTGTAGACAACCTACCGCGCCACTTATTTGCGTACATTATTAATTAACTGGCGTTACGCTCAATAATTTATGTGCTCTACAGGAAAAAAGATAAAGAGAGAAATATGGCTATTGACCAGTCTCGGTGGATTTGCATGGCTGACGCTGAAAACAAACTGCTGCAAACACTCAGAGAGATTTTGTTGTTGATTTCATTCAAGGGAAATCGCTTACTTTTACGGTTTACTTATACCATTCTCTGCTCTTTTGTTCACATGTAATTCGAAAAGTTTCCAAACAATAACGCACAAAATTATTGATTGAACTGAATAACAATATGTAAATTAAATTAGAATGCTGTAAAGTGTAAATTGAAACGTACAATAATTCAAATGGAGAAATGAATTTATTGAAATAGATACCTAAATTTAGCACTTATAATTTTAAGATGAAATTTACAGGAGTGATAAAAATTCATCAGTTTTCGTTCTAATGGATTTTAAAATAATATCTATCAATATTGTGTACGAGTAACTAGCAGGAAAAGTAATATAGTCCTGAACAATGGCGGAAATCATTGAACAATGCATTAAATGAGTCTTGCAACCACAGGAATCCGTGAAAATATTTTTTTCTATTAATTATTTTTTATCCAATCAAATTATATAAAAATAATAATTATTTTACTTTTTTTTTCATGATTACAAAATGTTATTTTTTTGAAATCATTTCCTTGGTTACATATTCATATTTATAATAACCATCATTTCTCCCTCCACTAACATATTTGGGAGCTGTGATTTGACGGTTGATAACTGTACCTTATGCAAAGAAATATATCACTTTCCAAAATCTGCTACGGTGGAGTGCCGCACTCAGTAAAAGGCGAGATAATATATTTATTTATCATTTCTAAATTAAATTTGTAATAAATTTTGAGATTGTTTAATTAATATTATGCAGTTGTTTGAATAAAATGTGTGCACCTCGGTCGCGTAATAATTTTATGCGCACATAAAATAGTCTGCCTCGACTTTCAGCCTCGGCTGTCCAACTTTTTCTTCAACGCACACAAATGATCATTTTGCAGCCTAGATACACAAATAACTATTGCGCTCTAAAATTCACAAAACTCGTCTGAAATATGCTTGCTCATCCAGAAAAATATCACTTTAAGGTACTGATTTACGTAAATAGCTATTGTGCTTATTAAATGAATTAATCATCCTGAAAAAAAATCTTTTTCTACACTCTTTTTGCAATTAGGGAATCTTAGATCAGTAAAAATAATTTTTTTCTACAACCATTAAAAAAGTAGGCGTTTTTGAACTTATTTTTATTAAGAAAGTAGCAAATTTTTGCACTAGTGCAAAAATGTGAATTATTTCTGCACTAGTGCAGAAAAGTAATTTAATATAAATAAACTCTATACAGTATACTTTCTATTAATATTTATGCAAGCAAATTTAATGTTGCAGCATTTGCTTCTTCTATAATGTCTATAGAATCTAATACGTGTTCGCCACTCGATTCAAACATTTGTTAAATTGAAAGCACGGAGAAATTTTTCCTCATTATCAACTAAATAATTGAGTTAGTTTGTCATTGTCAGTTGTCATGGATACATTAAACCAGGTATATTTCTAAAGTTTCTAAATTAATACAAAATTTCAGAGCTGTTACAATTACTGAAATTTGTTTTATTATTTTTATCAAAATATGGTTTATGGTTGTAGAAAAAATAGTGTACGCAACTCGTGCAGAAAAGGGTTTTTTTGAACTCGCGGTCTTGCAGCATTCGCTTCGCTCATGCAGCAACGGATCACTCATTCAAAAAAACCTATCTTTCTGCACTTGATACGTAAATAACTATACTCGATCTTAAAACTGATCAGAAAGACATTTTTTTGGGTGACAGGAAAAATATACGAGTATGTTTAATTTTTGTGTCAAATCTAGAATAATTTGTCTTGATGATAGCAAAAAAATATTGTATTTGTTGCTCTCAAGCTTCCAAAGCTCGTCTGTCTCTGGAAAATGTTTTCTCGCCCAGTAAAAAATCACTTTCAGGTTTTGTAACAATTATTTATAAATATCATTTTCCAGCATAGTTGGAAAAGCTATTCTCGTATTGTTATTTCTTATTTTCTTGAACTTATAACGTGCTGGGTACTAAATACACGAACCAGTTTTCGTCCGATCGCACAAACATTCTATTTATTGTAATGAGGATTTCACTTACTGAAACGCAAAAGCTTTAAAATTCAAAGTGTGAAAGAAGGCCTTTGATCAATTCATACTAGTGTGGGCTTTTTGAAGTCATATTTGTAAGAAGCAAACCTTTGTTGGTACGTTGTAAAATGAAAGATTTTATGTAAATATTTTCACTAACATAATATTATGACATGAAAATTTGTTGCGTTTGTTTAGCGTATTAAAATTGTTTACAAGCTTATCTTGCATGCCATCTATTTAAGCTTTTATATGATATTCTTTTGATGTTTCGTCTGCTTAAATTTCACAAATATACTTTTTAAATAATTTAATATTATTTTAATTATACTTGATATTTAATTTTCCTACAGTAATATTTTAAATTAAAATGTAATATTATTAAATTAATAATTATCTGTAACATACATTAAAATATCTTGTTTTACGTATGAAGTTTTCTGCCGCTGGAAAGGTTTTGTTGTTCTTTGTTAGGAATTAATAATATAATTGAATTTTCTCTAGCAGTTAAATTGCTTTTATGTATAATGAAACGAAAAATGTTGTTTAACTTGTAACAGCAATTAGTATATGTATATGTATACAGGGTGTATCTGTACTTCGGGAAAAAAATTAAAGGGCATATACTATAAGACGTACTGATCATAGAACAAAATATTTTGTTTAAACTCACAAAAAAATTTGCATTGTATTTTTAGCTACCTGGTAGATAGCTATTTTTTATAATTTTATTTAAATCTTCTTACAAGTAATTGTTTACATAACACCAAATAAATGTCTGATGTCTTGTAATTAATAATTTAATTTAGTTAAATGCAGCAAATCAAGCAATAAAGTACGCTAATCCAGTGGCTCAATAAATGTTCATTTCAAGTAAACCATCCCTAATGTAGCGAATTTTTATAAAATTATTTTTGTTTCATAATCAGTACGTCTTATGGTATATACCCTTTATTTTTTTCCTGAAGTACAGATACACCTGTATATGAAAAAATGGTATTAAAAATATATTACAATTCTTGTTTATTATTATATGAAATTTAATACGATTACATTTATGAAATTAGATACGACTTTTAATATAACATAATGTGCTGTTGTAAATATATGCACGATATTGTAAAACAAGTTTAGTTTTATCTTAAATTATTATACATAATTAATTATTTATTATGGACATGAAGCGTATAGTTACTGTTTAATTTTGGTAATGAAATTAATTACTGAGTTTGGTAGATTAGTGGTTAAAATAATGGATAGGTAAATATTAGCCATTGTGGCTTCAATTATATTGATTTGAATTAAAAGCTTTTTAAAGCTGAATATAATTAAATTAAATAAATATAATATGAATAAAAATATCATCACGACTCTTACTCATTACTGGGTGTGGCAGATCTCGGTGAGTGATATATTTCTTCGCGTGAAGTACGGTTACCAGCTGTCAAATCACGGTCCCTAAACATGTGAGTCAAGAGGGAGCCAAAGGGATAGTTTTAACATGGTGAAAATTGTCGACTGTGGGAATCGAATCCGGATTCTCAAGATCCACAGGCCGACTCGATACCACTAAGTCACCTCATAATTCAAAATTTATAGAATACTCATACATTTAGAGGAAAATGTTAGAATGATTAATTCATTAAATTAGGTGGCTCAGTGGTATCGAGTCGGCCTGTGGATCTTGAGAACCCTGGTTCAATCCCCACAGCCGACAAACAATTTTCACCAATTTAAATCTACCCCTGTGGCTCCCCCTCCACTAATATCTTTGGGGGCTGTGATTTGACGGCTGGTAACCGCACTTTACGCGAAGACATATATCACTTACCAAGATCTGCTTAAGCGGAGTGCCACACCCAGTAATGGGGAAAAGGCGTGATGATATATTTATATTTTTTTATTTATTTATTTATTAAATTTCTCTTTTAACCACATTTGCCATATACAGGCTGTTTCATAATTATTGCAAAAAATGTAAGGGTAAATATCATTTAATGTACTTACTGTATTTTATAAATGGGGTAGGTGGTTCAGTGGTATCAAGTAGGCCTTTGGATCTTGAGAACTCTGGTTCGATCCCCACAGTCGACAAACAATTTTCACCAATTTAAATCTACCCATGTGGCTCCCCCTCCACTAACATCTTTGGGAGTCGTTATTTGACGGCTGGTAACCGCAACTTCACGCGAAGAAATATATCATTTACCGAGATTTGTTTCGTCAGAGTACCACACCCAATAATGGGTAAAAGGCCTGATGATATATTTATTTATTTATTTACAGTATTTTATTTAATAAATTCACAAAAATAATTGCACATTAGTTGAAACAAATATTTTTTAGAGTAATGAATAAAAGTCAATATTTCAATTTATTTAATTTAATTGAAGTTGTGTAACAGTTTTATCAATGTTTAATGATTACAAATTTTTAATCATTATTGTAACCTATCAGGACAGTGACATGAAAAATCTTTGCATCAAGTAATGTACAATTAATTTAGTAAATTTCGTACATCAAATAATATATATGCCTTTAAATTATTTGTAATAATTTTGAAACAGCCTGTATAACATATTAGTTTGTTATTAATGTGACACGAATTCACTACGATCAGATAATCCACATAGAATATTTCCTTATAAATGATTGCACTTGAACTATCTGTCCCAATTCTGTCCAGCAGAGAGAAATGCCACATCAGCCTCAGCCTCAACCCTCTTTAGAAGGAGGTAAACAGCACCGTGCTGACTAGGCGCGTTATCTCATCGCCATTGAAAATTAAATGATGTGCGCGAAGCCGCCATCAATTCTCTTTCAAATTTCTGCTCGCGAAATTAGTTTATGCACCAATTAACGTCAAAACGGCCACCGCACATGTTTTGAAAGTGATCCTCGCTGCGCAGCTCCATAGGCGTAATCCTGGACGTTCCAGCGGGTTAATGGATCAGCGAAAGCGGAGGTTGTAGTGTACCGCACGGTGTAAAGCGTCATTTATAATAAGGAGAATGTAAGACGTCGGTGAATGTGCTGGTTTATGGTTATGTTTCGGTGATGTGAATGAGATATGAACAGATAGAGGAGAGATGGTCGCTGGAAATTACCAGATTTATGTGCTCATTAGTATTACTATATTTTGTAGAAAATATCGCAGATTTTGTATCCTTAAGGCAAAGATATATCGCCAAAAGAAAATATTTTCCAACTAAATGAGGATATAAGTATCTACTTCTTTAATATAGATTTACAATAAAATAAATTATTTAAAAAACATTTTAAAAATCATAATTTTACAGATATACAAGATGGTTCATCGATCTGTATTATTTTTATTCGATTATTTGAAATATTGCCGAAAGTATATTTTTTTCTCAGTGGTATCGAGTCGGCCTGTAGATCTTGAGAACCCTGTTTCGATCCCCACAGCCGACAAACAATTAATTTTTTTAAAACAAAGTTTATTTTATCGCCTATACAGGACGTTTCACAACTTAGAGCAAAAAATTAAAGGGCAGGTATATTCTGTACGACATGCTGATCATGAAACAAAAAGATTTTTTTTTTAAATCGCAAAACTATTTTCCATGTTTCCCAGTCCAACATTTTTCGTTGCCACTGCCACAGGGTGCATGATTATGTTCAAGTTATTAATTAAATAAAATTCTATTATAAATAACTGCTAATAATTGAATTGTGTAATTATTCTTTCGTAGTTGATACCTACTTCATTGTTTGTATTTAATAGGAAAGCGAATCCAGCGCAGTACTACAAAAAATGTTTTAGGTTAACAATCCTTAATTTTTCGAATTTAAAAAAAATTCTTTTTGTTTTATGATCAGCACGTCGTACAGAATATACCCTTTAATTTTTTGCTCTAAGTTGTGAAACACCCTGTATATTTGCAATACAAGTTTATCTACTGGGTGTTGCATTCTCGCCCAATGATTATATTTTTAAATGGAACTGCCTATATATTTATTCCGTCAGTACGGTGGTGTGGATAGCGATACGGAATTCGAATCCGGAGATCCCGAGTTCGAATCGCACTCAAGCTAAAAATTATATGAACTACCACACTGCGGCTCGGTGAGTGCGGACCCTGTAATGTAATTGGCATTAAATTCCTGTTGTACAGCGTAACATAAATAAATAAATAAATATTTTTTGCAAAATTTGAAAGATCTTTTGTATTTCTTAAAAACAGTTTTTATTCATTATAGTCCTAAAATGATCATTACAGAAATTATTCATGTTTTTATAAATTAATAATCACATACAGAAAGTATGAAAAAATTCGCTGAGAATAAATACCATGTTAACTAACTAAAATTAATATTTACATGAACAAACTAAATAAATTATAATAAAAAAAAAATTGATAAACTAATTGTTAGTTCATGAATTCGTTTGATTCAACGTTGTTTGCATCGTGCAAAAAGTAAAACAATGTAATATCGATAACAAATTGCGAAATTGTAATCCAACTTGACAAATTAATAAAAGGTTATAAAACCTTTAGCAAATAGCAATATTGCCAATGTGTAAAAGTGTAAAGAATGGGTTTCTCAATATCTCAATCACTTTCCGTGCGCGCTGCTGTCAGAAAGTTTACGAAAAAACAATTAGAATTTTTTACTGGTGAGCAAATAGTAGATAGTTCTCGGCAGCGATAAAAATAGAAAAGAATACATTTATTTGATGCTGGAGAAATTGATCATGGGTGATTTATAGCGCCCGCGGTTCAGGGGTGAAAAGGGCACCACAGTTTCGTATTTGTATAGTTTGAAAAATGGTAGCGAGTTAAAATTTAAGAGTGTTTCGTTCCGTAAAGACTGCTATAGCGACTCTGTTAATCTAATAGCCTAGTGAACTTAACTTTGTTGCGAGGTGACTGTTGAGTTATTTACTGCTGTGAGAAATTGAGAATCACTGTAAATGAGCAAATAGTTAATAGTTTTAAATAGACAAATTACATCCGCCATCTTGAATCACTGACTCTTGAATTTTACCTCTGTATATGAAATAGACAGTTTCAGATTATGAAAGTTTTATATTTTCTAATCTTACTGCAATTATTATACAAGTTTTCATAAGTATTCTCATTGATTCTTCAATGCTGAAATGTATATACTTTGCTTTGTTCCACTCACACATCTACTACGGTATTTTGCTTTGGGGCAATGCTCCCAGTGCTATTAAAATATTCAGGCTCCAGAAGACGGCAATTAGAATTATATCGGGTTTAAAGTACAGGGAGTACTGTAAACAATCTTTCGTAAATTTAGGCATCTTGTCTCTTCCATCTTTATACATATTAATGACTCTAATTGAATCCACAGTAATCAGTTATCTCTACCTAAAAATGGTGATTTCCACAGTTAGGGAACTACATCTCAAACTAAATAAATCTGTTAAAAATTCTTTAGATCTAGATTTGTATAATTTATTGACAGAAGTCATCAAAGGCTTAAGTAACAGAGATTTTAAAGTAACGATAAAGCGGTTTCTATTAGAAAAATGTGTTTACTCTGTTGAGTATTTTGTGCTTCATGGCTTTGGTTGTTGATCTGAAACACACTACACACTATATTTTTTTTATATTTTGTATTTTTGTTTTTTTTTGTACCTTTTGTATTTATCGACGTACTACAAACATAACATGTAAAGTAGTAAATAAATCTAAATCTATTACATTATCAACATTCGATCAAACAAGTATTTTATCTTACAAAATAAACATCACATATTTTAAGAAAACAATACAAAAATAAGTCGTTTACATATTGCTAAATCATCTAAGTTTTTGAAAGATGTCTCGACGTGAAGAAAACGTGGCAGGTCTTCTAACGAGATGAGAAAATGGCAGGTAGCACATTTCTAATAAAGTTTGAGTAACGTTTTAATCGTAAACCAAGATCAGCATTAAAGCCCGTAGAAACATCACAATTTTTAAGGAACCTTATTGTTTTCGATTTTCCTTTTTGTTGTTTTTTGTGTTGACTACCTTGATTAAAATTTTTCTAGAATGTCCACTTGGGTCATTGTGATTTGTGTGTTCACTAGATTCCTTCTTTGTACGTTGTTTACCACTATGGCCAGAATAAAGTTGCTTATCGTGGTCGAAATTGTAGTGCTCGTATTCGTTAAAATGACTTAATTATGTGGAATTATTTTTTTAAAATCTGATGTGGACACCACATGACTTCCTTGTACGCGTATTAAACTATAGATATTTTTTTAATTGCACATATTTGACATTAAATATTTTATTTTTTGTTCTAATCCATATCAAACTATTTTTTTAAATAAAAAAATATATAATATTTAAATTTAGATATCTCGTTTATGCAAAAAGCTAATTTAAAAATTCTTAATGTGCTAGACGCAGAATTTAATTCTCTAAAACTTTTATTTGCAGCATTTATTTCTAAAATTAAATAATACCATTTTTTTCAAGGAAAACTGTTAGCAGCTTCATGTAATGTGCCACTTCCGGTTAGACTATTTTAACCAAAATCTATTATGTTATTTCCATTGATGTATTAGTCTTATATACCAAATTTGGAAAGTTTTAAATTATATTTGAATATAGTTTTTCATGAAAATCTATTATAGGCTTCAAGTAAAGTACCACTTCCGGTAGTATAATGACCAAAAAGGGAGGTGCACAACTAGATGTTATAACAGTCCTAAATATAAAGTTTCAATTTTCTACGGCTTACCGTTTTTGAGTTATGCGAGATACGTACGTACGTACATACGTACGTACAGACGGCACGACGAAATTAGTCAAAATGGATTCAGGGAGGGCCAAAATACCTATTTCCGTTGAAATCTGAGAATCGAAAATTTTCGTGATTACAATACTTTCTTTACTTCGTTCAACGAAGTAAAAACAAGCACAGAACGCAACGCTCTTCCTTTCCTATCTTTTAAATTCGTTTTTTACTTCCTTGTACGAAGTAAAGGAAGTATTGTAATCGCGAAAATTTTCGGTTCTCAGATTTCAACGGAAATAGGTGTTTTGGCCCTCCCTGAATCCATTTTGACTAATTTCGTCATGCCGTCTGTAGGTACGTATCTCGCATAACTCAAAAACGGTAAGCCGTAGAAAATTGAAACTTTATATTTAGGACTGTTATAACATCTAGTTGTGCACCTCCCTTTTTGGTCATTATACAACTACCGGAAGTGGTACTTTACTTGAAGCCTATAATAGATTTTCATGAAAAACTATATTCAAATATAATTTAAAACTTTCCAAATTTGGTATATAAGACTACTATATCAATGGAAATAACATAATAGATTTTGGTTAAAATAGACTAACCGGAAGTGGCACATTACATGAAGCTGCTAACAGTTTTCCTTGAAAAAAATGGTATTATTTTAATTTTAGAAATGAATGCTGCAAATAAAAGTTTTAGAGAATTAAATTCTGCGTCTAGCACATTAAGAATTTTTAAATTAGCTTTTTGCATAAACGAGATATCTAAATTTAAATATTATATATTTTTTAATTTTTTTTAAAATTAAGTTTGCTATGGATTAGAACAAAAAATAAAAGATTTAATGTCAAATATGTGCAATTAAAAAAATATCTATAGTTTAATACGTGTACAAGGAAGTCATGTGGTGTCCACATCAGATTTTTTGTTTGTTACAATAGAGTGTCTAATTGAATTTGTGTGGAAATTTCTTTCAATACAAGTGCTAGTTATCTCTTCCTTCCTTTCGTATCTTTTTAGAATCGTTGTTAGAGGAGTGAACGTAAGTAATTTGAGATGTTGTGAGCATGTAAAACGTACGTCGAATGAAAGATTAATGAGAAAGGATGTATAGGAGGAAATGGATGGATGTGATTGAGGGTTTGTTACGTGATGAATGATGGCGAATGTTATGAATAAATTAGTTTGTATGACGAGAACTATGAATGTGGTTGAAACGAGGATGGTGTGTTAGGATGGGAATGTTTGATAAGGACTGATTATTTGATTAATCTGATGAGTTAATGTTCTGTGAATATTTCTAGGATTTGTGTTACTGTATTGGATGGAATATAGCGTTATGTTATGCATGTAGTTCAATGATAAGCTTTACCAATGAAATATTGTTTTAAATATAGTTCGTATAATATGAACATTCTTAAATTGAATTCAAATTCGACATCTTTAATTGAATTTCTAACTCTTCTTACTGCCTTACTAACTGACTTAACACTACTATATATCTCATTACAATAGTATTAAATCAGCAAAAATTAATGAATACATAAACAATACTATTATTAATAATTACTTAATTGTATACACTAAGAATGTGCTGACTTTGACTTGCTTCAGTAGTACGAGTACTAACTCAAAAGAAATTATATACAGGGTGTTTCACAACTTAGAGCAAAAAATTAAAGGGTATATTATGTACGACGTGCTGATCATGAAACAAAAAGAATTTTTTTTAATTCGAAAAATTAAGGGTTTTTAACCTAAAACATTTTTCGTAGAACTGCACTGGATTCGCTTTCCTATTAAACACAAACAATGAAGTATACATCAACTACGAAAGAATAATTACACAATTCAATTATTAGCAGTTATTTATAATAGAATTTTATTTAATTAATAACTTTAACATAATCATCCACCCAGTGGCAGTGGCAACGAAAAATTTTGGACTGGGAAACATGGAAAATAGTTTTGCGATTAAAAAAAAATCTTTTTGTTTCATGATCAGCACGTCGTACATAATATACCCTTTAATTTTTTGCTCTAAGTTGTGAAACACCCTGTATATACAAATGAGTTCACAAAACTTCAAAGAATTTTCTTTTTTAACTTGACTGCTACTGTTTTGTACAATGTTAATTTGATATTTTATTTTGTGTATTCTTGTTAAAAATGTAGAAGTTCAAAAAGTTCAATGACCTCTTATATAAAATTGACTCACGAAGCAGACCCGTATTACGGGATTACATATATACTTCGAATAGCTTTATTAGAAGCAAAGACATAGAATTACTTTCGCATTAGACATATAAATTACTACCATGCCTGCAATATTTTATATAGTGTGTTGTAAGCTTAAATTATACAAATAATAATGTATAATTTAAGTAAAATAAATTCCTGTTCAACACATGAATTGAAGTAAATATTAATATTATATATAAATCATCATCAATTATTTATGGTTAATCTTAAATTAAGCTATCTCTATTTTTGAGTTTGCCATAAGAATTTTTTTCATATATATTGTGTGAATTTCTTGGATTTTTTCTCCTTTCGAATGTAAGTTCAATAAATTTATAATGAGAGAAGTTAATAGTACATTGCGCAAATTGTTGCTCATTTCCTTTCGTATTTTTTTTAGTTTCGTGGCAAAGGAGTTAGTTTGAAATATTTAGTTAGTACTTTTTAACTAAATACTTAAATACTTTGAGTTAGCTTGAATTATTTGAGAAGTTTTTAATATCTGAAACGTATGAATGAAAGATTAATGAAAAAGTGCAGAGGAGGAATGGATGGATGTTATTGAAGGGTTGTTGCGTGATGAATGGCAACGAATGATGAATAAATGAACTTGTATGGAGGGAGGATGATATGTTGAGATGAAAATGTTTGATTATTTGTTGAATCTGATGATTGAATGTGCCGGGAATTTTTCTAGTGTTCGTGCCACTCCATATGATGGGATATAGCGTGATGTTATGTATTTATGTACACATGTTATGCAGCAAGATATTCGAGACATTATTATTAAGTTGTGTGATTATTAAAGGTACTCATACCTGTAGTTTTTGACTAAAGTTAATTTATATTATGACAGAAAAATTCTGATGACGCCTGGATTCGAACCAGGGACCTTCCGCATACCGGGCAGAGATGCTAACCGCTACACCACGTCACCTGTGTTCGAAATATGGCATCAACTGAATATTTCTGTCACAGTGTCTAAGCGTAGCTTCGTTCCGAGAGACTCCTATATAGGCATTGACAACCAGGTTCGTCTACAGTGACACAGTTTTTGATTATAAGGGAATCATACCCAAGCTTAGAGCTATTATTATTAAGTTGTGTGATTATTAAAAGTTAATCATACCTGTAGTATTTGACTAAAGTTAATTTATATTATGACAGAAAAATTCTGATGACGCTTGGATTCGAACCAGGGACCTTCCGCATACCGGGCAGAGATGCTAACCGCTACACCACGTCACCTGTGTTCGAAATATGGCATCAACTGAATTTTTCCGTCACAGTGTCTAAGCGTAGCTTCGTTCCGAGAGACTCCTATATAGGCATTGACAACCGGGTTCGTCTACAGTGACACAGTTTTTGATTATAAGGGAATCATACCCAAGCTTAGAGCTATTATTATTAAGTTGTGTGATTATTAAAGGTACTCATGCCTGTAGTTTTTGACTAAAGTTAATTTATATTATGACAGAAAAATTCTGATGACGCCTGGATTCGAACCAGGGACCTTCCGCATACCGGGCAGAGATGCTAACCGCTACACCACGTCACCTGTGTTCGAAATATGGCATCAACTGAATATTTCTGTCACAGTGTCTAAGCGTAGCTTCGTTCCGAGAGACTCCTATATAGGCATTGACAACCGGGTTCGTCTACAGTGACACAGTTTTTGATTATAAGGGAATCATACCCAAGCTTAGAGCTATTATTATTAAGTTGTGTGATTATTAAAGGTAATCATACCTGTAGTATTTGACTAAAGTTAATTTATATTATGACAGAAAAAATCTGATGACGCCTGGATTCGAACCAGGGACCTTCCGCATACCGGGCAGAGATGCTAACCGCTACACCACGTCACCTGTGTTCGAAATATGGCATCAACTGAATTTTTCTGTCACAGTGTCTAAGCGTAGCTTCGTTCCGAGAGACTCCTATATAGGCATTGACAACCGGGTTCGTCTACAGTGACACAGTTTTTGATTATAAGGGAATCATACCCAAGCTTAGAGCTATTATTATTAAGTTGTGTGATTATTAAAGGTAATCATACCTGTAGTTTTAAGATATTAATAGCAATTATACAGGCTGGCTTTGACGTACTAATCATAAAATAATAAATTTTTTTTTCAATAAAATAAAATACAAATTGTTAATTTTTAGTGAAACTGGTCGACATTTATCTGATAAATTGACTGTTGTAATATTTATAATTATAATTTAAATTATTATATATTAGAAACAATTATCAAATCAATAGTACTAAAATATTTACTTAATAGAAGCCATCCTTAATGTTGCAAATTTTGACTAAAATATTTTTGTTTCATGATCAGTGCGTCATTTATGGGATAGGTCAAAAGAAATTGAACAAAAACTTACTCTTTTATTAAATAAATCATCATGGCAACCATGGAAACAGTGAACACTGTTCGGTAATTAGTCAATAATCTCAGTAAGTGATATATTCCTTCGACCGAAGTGCGGTTACCAGCCATAAAAGCACGCCCCCTAACGGATGTTAGTGGAGGGAGAGCTGCAAAGGTAGTTTTAATGTGGTAAAAATTGTTTGTGTGCTGTGGGAATCGAATCCAGCTTTTTAAAACCACAAGCCGACTCGATACTACTGAGCCATCTACACCATTAATATGAAATTTATATTAACTATATAGTTAGTTATGAAACTGGAACAAATATAGACAAATGTTAACTAAAGTTTATTTATCACAAAATGTAATACTCATATGAATATATTTCCTGTAAATAACCAGAGAAGCAATTGTAACGAATGAACAACAAGCTTTACCGATTATTCTCACTAGACTCTATCTCATCGTAAGCAATTAATTTCCGTATCGGTAAATATTTAAACAGTTTTACTCAATTTTGTGATCGTGGTGATATATTGAAGATTTTTAAATTTCTTTATAATTTCTCGCTGTGTAAATTGGTCTACTATGAAGTTACGGTGCGGCAGACAATAGACGTTTCTTTCACACAAACCGATTTCCGAAGTTGATAAAATGTAATTTGAATAGAAGTGTAAGTTGTCTGCGAGCTTGGTAGGTGGCTAGGTGGGTGGTGACCTGGGGACGTGACGGAGGTGTCGGAATGTGTGAGTTTCAGCGTGCCTTGTGATTTATCTATGGCTTGGCAACTGTTAAATTTGAATTAATGATTTGTGTTGACTGGAGGCGGTTGCGTAATTTGAGTTTTAGGCTTAATTTCGTGTCGAGGTTAAAGGGTTGTTTCAACTAATCATGTCGATTATGCTAATTACCAAATCTCTGTTAATTATTCATTCATTTTGTATTGATTTTCATTCGAAATTTACGTACGAATATATATTTTAATAAGCGTAATAATCTACTCAGTGCAAAACAAAGCTTCCATTCTCATTAATAATTTAATTGCTTGTTAATATAAAATGAACTAAAAATACTGCTTCGATATTTTATTAATTAGCTACTAGTTATAAGTTTGGTTCAATTTAAATCATTAAATATTATTGCGATTAAAATATGAATGTAATATAGTACAAAAAATAACACCTTTTACTCATTACTGGGTGCGGCACTCTGCCGTATTAGATCTTGGTAAGTGATATATTTCTTCATGTAAACTACAGCTATCAACCGTCAAATCACGGCCCTCAAAGATGTTAGTAGGAGGGAGGAGTCACAGGGGTGTATGTGTAATATAGTCGAGATGATAAATCATCAGCGACGTTTCCAATAACGTCATAGATACCAACAACGAATTAACAAAAATAAATAAATTGTTTTGTTAAATAAATAATTCAAATCATACATTTGGCTTTAGTTTAAAGATAGTGTTTATAATGTGATATTAATTTTTATTTTCTATTCTATTACAGAATAGCATATGTAAAGTTTAAGTTAAGTTTAAGTTTAAGCACTATTATTGTCTTTTACTGAGTTCTGCTACAGCAGAATGTCATACTCTCATACCCAGTAATGGATAAAAGACATAATGATTATTTATTTATTTTTAAATTCCATATTTTATTCAATTTGCATATAAGAATTTTGTAACGAGTTGTTAATTTCTGTATGTTGTTTTTGTTTCTGTTCTGATTTTTGTTCATGTTTATTTTAACTATGGAATTTATTTGACTTATTTATTATTTTAAATTGTACTACGTGTAAATAAGTTTATTTTATAAAAATAAACATAATAAACTCGGTATATCCACCATCCGATACTGTTTTTAATCTTGAATATTTTTGTATAGTCATAAAACTTTATTTTAAAATTAATGAGGCACAAAATATGGGTAAATAAAAATGTTACCGTTGTATTTTCTGTTTAACATAAATAAAGTAAAAATTCAGTATAGAGAATAACGAACTGTGGAAAATACAAAATTATGTATTTAAAAGAACAAAGTAAAGGATAAATCCGTAGAAGAATAAAACAGTATAGCATCGTAAAGCTGGAGAGTCATATAAGATTACATCAGAGTGTAATTTAAATCGCACATTTCCATTTATACTTTAATAAGAAACCGCAAAATAATTCTGTCAGTCTAAAAATTATGACCGTATTTAAGAAAAAGTTATTAAGCAGAGCGTAACTTTTTCTGGTGGCGTTCTGGTCGTATTGTGATAACCTAACCTCATTCTGCGATCTGCACCTCGGGGCATTAAACAAAACGCGAGCGGCGAGCGTCGAGTCGCGCGCAGGGAGAGAGGACATCTTTCAAAATGTCTAATTAATTTCCTTTCGGAGACTGGCAATAATTAGGTCCGCATCTTGGAGAATAAATAATTCGAACGCGATCATGTCATTTAACCGATATCCAATCTAGATAGCTGTGCTACTCCGTCCGTGCTAATAATCTGGAAATTGTTCTTGGCAAAAATTTCTTCGTCTCCTACTTCTTCTTCTTCTTACACTTCCTCAGTCGTACGATCGATTATTTTTCTACCCTCAGCGCAACCGAATTAATAACTTTTCGAAAATGTTGTTTATATTTGACCAAGATTCATTGAATTTCGGATGGGAGAAAAGAAAATCTTTATTACTGAAAACTTTTTATACGATACGTGACCTCAATCGCATTTTGAGTAACATCACACAATAATATTTTCTTGATATTAAACTAATAATAAATAAAATTAATATATATATCATCTTATATTTTTCTTGATTACTAGATGTCAAATAACGGTCCTCAAATATTTTAGTGATAGAAATAATTTTAATGTGTTAAATATTAATTTGCAAATTCAGATTTTCAAATCCACAACTATAAAAAAGATACGAGTATATCAACTGGGTTAGCTATTACATCAATTTTCTTGTAAACGACAAAAATTAAAAAGATTTACGTATATTTTGTAAGTGAATTGTTGATTTTCAAAGCTATGAGCGTGGTATATAAACAATATTATTTATTAAAGAAATAAGTATTTTTCTCGGAGTCAGATTTTCTGAGTACTTACTATTTATTTCGAAGTTAATATTTTTCGTATAAATCACTAATTGACACTTTTTATAGGGAAGGTTCGAGTATTTGTAGGACTTTCATGATCAATATAAATAAATATCAAAGGTCTGCAAAGACCACATTCTCAATAGCTTCATTATCAATAGCAACAGTTTGTAAAGAGCCTTGGTTTAAATTGCTCACTTGCTATCATCAAATGACATTCAAAAAGCTTACTTTTTAAACTGATTTTAGACAAATAATTACAGGTCTCTAAAAAACGTACAATAATGATGACTCATGCCAAGACGTACTGTTTTATCATTTGCCTTTTTCACTAGATATTATATCAAAATAATGAATGTTTATTAAAAATATGTACGTAAGATGTATGACCGAAATATTTTGCATTAATGAAAAGAAAAAGTGAATGAAATGTTAGGTTCTGCGTGGGAAGTCAAATTCACCCCAGCGCCATCTTATTCCTGGCTGTAGCATCAATTCCTCCCTTATCTTTCGCTCGCAGGGCAAGGATATTAAGTTTTAATTTTCCGAATAAGAACGCTTGCAAATTAACACGCTTGACATCTCCGGCACGAACGTGATTTCACGGGCGTCGCGAGGATCCATATTGCTTGACTCCATGGGCGCACAAGTGGGGCACACGCCTCAAGAGGACACTCCCACTCACACAGACACACATTCTCACACGTCATTTGAGCGGAGCCGTGGAGCCGTCTATTTATGCGCTAATAAAGTGAGTGTCTTGTGATGATACTCTCCGTGCTGTGTAATTACCTCGTCGGTCGGCGCAGTCAAGGGTTGTAGGATTGAACCCTTCAGGGGGACCGTTCACCGCTCACCGCTCGCCGCTCTTGCCTTAAAGGTTGCCGGCTGGAGTTGACGCCTCATTCAGGGCTGCTGGGCTGTTCTCTGATTTTGTGGTGTTTCATACGAAAGTTTATTGAGATGTTAATGTATTGAAACTCGATATGGTCCGGTCGTGGACAGCCTGGTCCATCAGAGAAGAGACGACCAATGAACTTGAAGCAAAGTTTTGAGTAGGGATGTTGGTTGAAGGTCATTTTCTTCATTAAAGGGATGGATTCATAAAGTTCCTTTGAACAAGTCGATACTTTTTTTCACTTTGTTCTTTATTTGTATTAGTTGTTGATCCTGTATTTTGAGTTGTAATATGAGGATTTCAGGCTTTAGGATCCATTGAAAGTAAAATTAATTTCTTTGATAAAATTTGAATGTTTCGGTGGCAAATTTCATCACCATCAACACGTTTAATTAAATTATATACATTTGATAATATTTTTAATTTTTCCATGCACTAAATATAGGTTATAAGTTACTTATAATTCTTAGTTTTGTGTTTACATAATAGTTAAACAATACAAACTGATATATCACACAAAAGAAGACTTTTTTTTACGAATTTTGAATGGTTTAAACATTCTGTTTGTCGTTAATTTAGTGTTACTAATAAATGAAATACGTGCGTTCTCAAGATGGTCAGAAGAAAATGACTGCAACAAGCAAGTAAAGAAACGTATGTAAAATAAAATAAATAAATAAATATATCATCACGCCTTTTACTCTTTACTGGGTGTAGCACTCTGCAGTAGCAGATCTCGGTAAATAACATATTTCTTCGCGTAAAGTGCGGTTACCGGCCGTCAAATCACGCCCCCCAAAGATATTACTGGAGGGGACCCACAGGGGTAGATTTAAATTGGTGAAAATTGTTTGTCGGCTGTAGGGATCGAACCAGGGTTCTCAAGATCCACAGGCCGACTCGATACCACTGAGCCACCTACCCCATAGAAACGTATGAATCTACTTTAATTATGATAATGATGGAATTTTCCATCGAAACGGTAAGATTTTGTCAATGCAATTTATTTTATTTCTATTGAATCCTAAAGCCTAAGTTCTTCATATTTCAATTTATACTTTATACTCTTTTAAAACACTATAGAATATATTCAACAGGAAAAGATAATGGGTCTACAAAGTTAAACAATAGTATTTCTCTATAAATATTGGTGGTTATTGATCTTATTTTTGATGGGTAGGGGGTTCAGTGGTATCGAATCAGACTATGGATTTAAGAATCCGTGTCGCCAAATAATTTTCATAACATAAAAATTAGCCTTGCAGTTCTCCCTCTACTAAAATCTTTGGAGAGCATTATTTGACGGCTAATAACCGCATGTAACACGGGTTAATATATCACTTATCGAGATCTGCTAAGGCAGAGTGCCACATCCAGCAATGGGTAAAAAGCGTAATGATATATTGATATTATTTTTAGATACATCAGTTATAAATTCGATCGAAAATCTTTCCAAATACAAACAAAAAAACCTCCGATCGTATTGCACCAATAAAGAACAGTTAACCCTTCGACATTTACACCACACAAGAAGGGTAGTAACCCATAGGACACACAGATGTCTCCATCTCTCCATACCGCAGGACGAAGTATGTGCGTGCGTGTGTACGAGCCGGGAAAAATGGCTCTTGTCTCGGTTTAAATCTTGTACGTGACGAATCGGTCCCGGATGTACGAGCCTGTCGACCCGCGAGCACGGTACAGATGTTTGCACTAGGCGGTGCTGTAGAGGCCGTGTTCGTGTTGTACGTATGTAGTACGCGCCTCTTAGTGTAATGGCCGCCGAGATTAGGATGGATATGGGCTATACTGGAGATAAGAGGCGTAATTAGGCTGGAAATATTGCTGAGGAGCGACTGGATAGAATACTAGTTGTACCTCTACCTCTGCTCATTTTTTATATGTACATGTATATTTGCAAATTAAATTATGTAGGTCAAAAATTATTTTATTAATTTACAGAGAAGAATTTAGCTGATATCGGTAACCCCTTATAAATTTAAGACATAACTATAAATTAATAATTGATTTATTGGCTAATAAGTATTTACAATATAGTTATAAAAATCATATTGGGTCATTTTAAAAAATGGCATGAAATTAATTAGGTAATTATCTGTTATAATTGACAACGAAAAATGTCACCGATTATTTGATTTTTTTTTTTTAACTTATATATCGGACCAACTACTCAGGTCATATGCCGATATGTCCTTTGTATGGCCGCCGCGGGCGGGACTCGAACCCACGACCTTATGGTCGTCAGTCAGGCCCTCAACCCGCGCGGCCACCACGCGGGACAAATATTGTTTAATTTAAATAGTTATTTGTGTAATAAGAGCGTAAAGTGATTCTTTGTTACTCGAGCCTTCGGCTCGCGCTGCTATAGTGCAAGAGGAACAAAGACATTTTACGCTCGTGATACACACATAATTTTTTCTACAATTACATCTTAAAATTATTTAAAAACGTATACGTATTGAAAATAAATTCATTCTGTTAACTGTCAATATGAGAAGTTTCTGTTTTTTTGGTATCCCTGGTAACTATTGAAATAAGCGCTCATTTATAATCTTTTTCGCGCGTTGCCATTGGAAACGCGTGCATTTAACGTCTTTTTCGCGCGTTGCCATTGGAGACGCGCAAAAAAGATATTTTTCTATTGTTCCACAGAAAACGTCAACTTTACAATGAGAAGTGAGAGCGTAATTTTCAACTTTTCATAGCAATCGTAGAAAAAAGATTTTGCTTGAAATATGTTGATCCTGAGTTTAAATTTTGGGAAGGAATATATGGCTTTAGGATCCTTGAATACTATGTTTTATTTATTATTTACACAAGTTACGCTACTTTTACGTTAGTACAGTTACTCATCCGTAAAGCTAATTTCAAATATAATTTTAAAAATTGACGATGTAAAAAACGGATATGTTAGCTAAGTCATTATTTAAAACAAATTGTTATCAATATATATTCTAAAAATTGATATGTTCTATAGGTTTGGAAAATATTTTTGTACATACAAATGCAGAGGATGATGGGTTAACCATCGAAACGTCCAATAAATAAATAATAGTGTTCAAGGATCCTAAAATCGTATAAAATATATAGTTATACCATACTGATGAGCTCTAATAAGAGCGAAACGCGTCTATGGTTACTAACTGTGCTGGCCAGCCTCTGACGATGCCCTCAAAGGTGACTTGGAGGCTGAATTTTGTGAGACTTAGCCAAGTGTTTAGTTTATATTTTATTAAACCTAGTTTCACCAAGTGTATGCATGACAATTAATTTTGTCTTTGTTGTTACTAAAACCATATATTCCTTCCCAAAATAAATTTTAAATACTTATAATTGGTTCAAATAATTTTGGTGGTCGGTGCAAGCCAATAATCAATAAGATTTAAAATCATAAAATGAAATTAATTATCTATCACAATTGACAACAAAAAGAGTCAGCGATTGTGGTAAGCTCAAACATGCTCATTATATATATATATATATCTTTGATTTTTATGGCACGATTTGATACCATTTTTTTCATCCTATATATTTATGAATTAGTTAAAACAATTTCTTGTTTAGGTTCTATACATTTAATTTAATTTGACGTTTCGGTACCTTCGCCAGGAAAAGAAAAAATAATAAATAACAAAACCAAAGTATAAACAAATAATTATGTAAGAAGTAAACAAACAATTATAATTTCTTGATCAACAGAAGCTAATTTGTATTCAATTCACAGTCATAATAATTGCTCATGTTGTTTTTGTTACTTATTAATTATTTTCCAATGTTGTTTCATTTATTACGTGCAGCAAATTTAAATCTATCTTTTCCATCCACGCATCAAGTTTCCGATTATTATCGGCTGAATAATTGAAAAAATATCCATAAAAAAATGGCATTCAGTATAATTATTACCATTTGTGCTATGATTTAGATGCGATATTTTTTTTATTTATTCTGTCAAGAATTTTTGAGAACTTTATCCACTTATCCAAAAAGTACTAGTAAAGTTGCAAGCAGCCTCTATATCAAATGTTCAATTTATAAGTAAATATAACATGAGACCACGACATTTTAATTCTGGCTTACTTTAGACTAATTTATGATATTATTTTCTCATCGATTGGTGCTCCGTGTAAAATATTCCCTAAATTTATTTTTATATAAATATAATCAAATATAAATAAATGTGTAAAATCCTAAAATGTATAAAATTTAAAGTACTTAGTTATAACTTATTGTTACTACGCTCAATAAATCAAATATGATTTTCGAACGTCATTTGGTGACAGAAAGTGAACAATTGCACATTAAGGCTCTTTGCAAATTTTACATTTTTGTTTTGTTGATATCGAGTAGTTGCAGCCCTCGCTATACTCCTATTTCAATCTTTGTCTCGGTCTTCGAGCAGCTACTTTCAACCCTTAGTATTCAAATAAGTACTTTATTGAAATGTTCCTATTGCTTGTGAACGACTTGGATACTATATGTCTCCTGTACACCGTAGTGAATAAAATAAAAAATCTATATTTATATCACGTATAAATTTAAACGCCAAAATTACAATAGTTAATAAATAATTTGATTAAAGTGGAAAAGCAAAACCGATCCTAATTAATTGATGAAGATTTATCTGTAGAATTATAAATGATCAAATAAGGTTGCAAAAATCAATAAATAAAACTTAATATTCATGCTCTCAAAGATGCGAAGATCGAATGGGTTTTTTATTATTAATCATAGCACTTTATCGGTAAATTATTTAGAAATAGTGAAAGAAATGATTAAAATTTCATATTTATCGTTTTGTAGGTGTGATCTAAAAAAATACAAATCAGAAATTAAATTGATCATTTTACTTGATCTGTTTTCTATAAATCACAATGCAAAACATTTGAAAATTCAACCAATAAGAATAGTTTTATACTGATTATTTCCTTCATTACATTATAAACCAATAAGAATACTTCATTTGCACCAAGAGGACGATTTTACAACGAAAATTTAGACAAAATCCCTGCATTATATTCTGGGCAACCATTAGAAACTTTTGCCATTTATAATATAATTAAAAATGTGAATTCAGGAAATATTCAACTGAATATAGTTTGTTAAAATTCCTCATAAATCTTGCGTAGAAACGGCAAAATTACATAATTAGATCCTGACAGCTGGAGGGATTTATGTGATCGTTGTTATGTGACATATCAACTATTCGTAATTTTACCGATTAATTCTTGGTTCTCGATTTATTATCTATGATAAACTGCCGTAATGAGGGTAAAATCCCGTCAAGTAAATATGATTTGACACAAAATTATTTTATTTTTATATTATGCTTTCAGTGTGACACAATATTCTTTTATTAATTTCACGATATTTTAGATTTTTTCTAGACAAATTTTCGTTTTCAAACTTTATTTTTTGCTTGACATTAGGACAATCCATAATACTTCTGTCTTAAGCTTTTACCATGTAGTTTTGTCTCATGCTTATTAGAACCAAAAAAATTAAAATACAAATATTGTGCAACACAACAAACTATTGATAAAATATGAAGATCTAGTTCCATTACCTGTGATTATTTTTTAACATTTTTTTTAAACCAATGTAATGCTTTATTCATTGTCATGTATGTGGGTTTTATCAAATCTTACGCCTATGGCACACTGGAAGATGAGCGTCGATGAGCATCGATGAGCTCTTTGATGAAACAACAGAACGCACCCATCATCGACGAAAATTAGAGGCTCCTCTATTTCCATCGAAGAGCTCATCGATGAAACGAGCGTATTTCATTTCACTCGTATCTTTTGTGTCTCACTTCAATTTAGCATATTTTTGAAATTTAGTTTTTCTTTCTCAACTTTAGAAGCTTTTATTGTTTGTCAATGAAGAGTGTGTTCTGTTGTTTCATCGAAGAGCTCATCGATGCTCAACAACGCTCATCGACCAGTGTGCCATAGGCATTAGCTTTACTATAGTGAGAATAAAACTTGTATGATATTTCGGAGAAAAATTCTTGTATCTTTTGTTTGTTTGACAAATGGAAGATAGGTAGTGGTCAAATAATTATTTAAAATTGACAACGCGTCAAGTACGAGTATGATACAGTCTGAATTAAATTTGTGTGTCAAAAAATAATCTACTTCAACATTACTCCAGTGTTCAATAAATTTCAAAATAATTGTTCAGTTTAGAATATTATTACTGCGAATAATGATGATAAATTTGTATCTAACCGTTGTGACTAGTTAGTAATAAGCTAATCAGAATATAAGTAAACAAAGTTAATAATGTGATGCCACTATTTAAACAGCGTAAATCAAGAATCGTTGAGTATTAATTTGTAATTTACACGACTGAAAGACAATGCAGCACAAGAGAGGCAAATATTTGTTCTTTAGAACAAAAGTGATTTAAGATGTTCGAGTTCGCGACAAGGAATCACATGTCACGTGATTCGTCCTTGTACTCGGCGCATGCTCACTACACTAACACATAGAACATGAACGCCTGCATGTAAGGATCGTAGCAGGCCGGAGCAGCAGGAACCGTTGTCGGTTGTAGGGTGTCGGGTGTTCGTTACAGACATAAGCTCGCATCATTATGTATTCAAATCAGGCGAATGCTATCACAGGACGCCTGGCTGCATATAAACAGAGACGACGCTAGTTTAACTAGGGAAACTGTCAGATGCTCTAAACTACAAGTTCTAAATGTGTTCAGCTTAATGAATGGGATATTATAGATACCGGAACGCTAATTATAGTTTGTAGTTCAAGTTGGACTACTGTAAATGCTTCATAATCTCATAACTTCATAAATCTTTACGTGTAGAAGTTGCTTCGGAAATTACTCAATTAAGATTTATTTGACTTGCATCTAACAAGTTAGAGGTCACGCTTTCAAATTTCGCTGAATTTCTTTCTACTAATATATTTGGGTGGCGTTATTTGACGATTGGATACTATAGTATATCTAAAAATAAGTGTCACAATTAGATATTGTTACACGTCTTATATCGCATTAATTTATTTACTACGGTCGTGATTTGTTCAATAGTTTACCGGTTTCAGAATATAAACACTTTAAAGTCATTAATAAATATTATTTTTTTAAATTCTTTTATGAACAACGACAGTGTCATCATATTAGAAGGTGATCAAGTAAGTCTGTGGTCTGTATGTTTTTATTTAACGTCATAGTTACAATTGTTTTGTATCATATTTATAAATAATTTTTTTATTTAAACGTCATAACGTGATCATCTCTAATTTGAAAGACTGTACAATTAATATATATATTATGATAAGCAGGAAAAGTAATCTTTGTATTATTGTTGTTTTGAGTTCCGTTTGTATTAATAGTGTTATAATAACACAATGTGTTTTATTTTCATTTTCTTGACTGTTTTGACAAGTCAGTATGGTAATATTACCATATAGAATACAGTTATAACTTACTTACCAGAGTACTTTTGTACATGTAAACATAGGTTTAATATCCTGAAACCAGTAAAGTTTCTTTACTTGTACCTCATCCATTTCTTTGGACCTCGCATAATGTAAAGAAAAACTCCTGAAATATCAAATTTCAGGCTCTTTTACAGTATTTGAATTTAATAATGAATCAAACAAATAAAATTATTTATTTTTTGTTTATTTATTTTATATTTATTTAACATGGAACAGAAACATAATCTCAATTATAGTATTGGCCCCGGACTCATGTAAAATATAACTCATGACTAGGCAATTGCCAAATAATTTTTTATACATAATTTTGATTCGTTTTTTCCATTTCTCTAGGAACTCAAAAAATTACTAGCAAAAAATTATGATTGTTGATGTAAAATCAAATAAGATAATATTGTGTCTTATCCGAATCCATTTTACAATTCTTGCTTTAGTTCTCGATTGAAATTTCTCCTGCGCAAGCTATTTTCGTGCCAAGAGCACTTGAACCTGTCAAGTGAGCTGTGATTAGAGAATATACTAAGGAAAGGCCGAGTCTTCATTTCCTTTTTATTTATCGGTCCATATAGGTCAAGACGATTCCACGATCCACGTGCATTGAAGAAAACATTTTACTAACGTATTTGTTTTCAACTTGTTTAAAACATTCTCAAATATAAGAATTATTTAAATCTCTATCATACAAGTACAATTAAAGACGTAAGTGAATAACGATATTTAAATATTTAACCTATATTTTCAATAATTTATTACGGTGTAAGTTTATGGTAAAATACTACTTATATAGGTTGTTAATTTAAAAACGGACAAAAAAATAAACACTTGGCTAAGTTTCACAAAATTCAGCCTCCAAGTTACTTTATGAGGGCATCGTCAGAGGCTGGCCAGCACAGTTAGTTTTTTTGTGAGACTTAGCCAAGTGTTTATTTTATATTTTTTATTAACCCTAGTTTCACCAAGTGTATGGACGACAATTAATTTTGTCTTTGTTGTTAAAAACGGACCCTAGGTTTTTAACATATAAAAATAATTTTTCCTTGCGAAAAAGTCCCCATATTATTTTAGACAAAAACACTTCAAATAAATGTTATAGAGAATTAAATTTTGCAGATTTTATTTTTGACATTTTATAACCGAGAAAATCAAGATTATTTATTTTTGAAAATTGATCATTTATAGCGATAGCCTGGAACTCAAACTAAAAGTGAACGTAAGCGTATTTTACTCGTAGTTTATTTATTGTACTACTCATTGCTTTTAACTGATATGTTGTTACGGCAATTTAATTATAATTGCTCTGAATATGCGGTTAAGGTTAAGAAAATTAGTTGTATGCGATGATTAATGATAGGTTTTTAAATTTGTTGAAAGAAGGCGTAAGTATAAAAGAGCAGGTACATAAAGGATAATGAAAACAAATGACGAAAAGACAAAAAAAGTATAAAGATGAAAATTTTGGAGTTAAAATTTACGTAAGAAATACTTTTCTCATAATTTATTATAATTAATGTTACATTTTATCATTACTTTAATACAATTTATACTCTTTCACTGTAATGGTACTATTATTCTTTATTAATTAATTTAGAGATAAATGCTTGACATATAATAAACAAACAAATTTATTAGCAATTACTTAAAAACAGTAAAACAAGTCATACAAAGATGTCAGTAGTTTTTTGACATGCATATTAAAATACACACTTTAAAAGTTATTTGAAATAAAATAATAGTAACATAAAATGTAGATTCGTGTTGTAATCATCATTTGTTATTACTTAATTGCCAATGTACTAGTAAATATTTCAAGTAAAAATAATTTGCACATAATTCAATGAATATTTAATCATATTAAAGAAACAGTTTAATAATTTACAAACAATTTGGCATTCCCTTGCCGTTGTTTTATCCCAAAATCACGAAATACATTCAGGAAACATTTCCTAACTATTTCCATTCCCATTTCCCGAATCTTACAATTCAACAACCCAAAACAATATCGTTTGTCCGTTGTTTCGCATCAACATCAAGGCGGGCGCGGTCTGTAGGGTCGCCGCACCTCCGCCAAAACACTCGACAATCTCGTTAGGTCCTCCATAGCACACCGCGATGCGACAATCTGAGATAAAGAAAGATAGCGCGAAATAGGATCAGTCGTAGTTGACGTGGGAGATATAGATGTTGTCGTAATTCTGTATTGATTTCAGAAAGATGTGGGTTTTCTGATGTTGTGTTTACGGTTACAAACAAGCAATAACAAATCTGGATTACACAATTTATTAAAGTTGGGATAAACTCAATTATTTTCATTTAATAACAAAAAATAAAAATGTAGTTATATATATCCCGTCAAATGGAATAGCACGAACCCTTGAAATAATCCTGTCCTTTCTTATCTTTTTAGATTCGATATTAGAGAAGTGAATGTAATTTGATATGTTTTTAGTACGAGAAACATTTGTCTAATGATTAATAAAAGCATGTAGAAATGAATGGATGGATGAGATTGAAGGTTTGTTGCGTGATGAATGAATGACCTTGTATGGAGAGAACTGTAATATATTAATAATTAATTAGAAATATAAGATAAACTTTTAACGTCTTTATTATTTTCACCAAAAACATGTAACCAACTAAAAAATAAATAACTACCGTAACATAGAAATATCACAACTTAACAATTGTAGTTAATTATCAAAAAATAAATAAACATTTCATTTTAAAATATTCAAGTCACAAAAAATAAACATTTCATTTGTAAATGTAAATAATCAAGTCACCACAGAACTATGAATGTAGATGAAACGAGTATTGTATGTTACTGTGGGAATGTTTAACGAGGACTGATTATTTGTTTAATCTGATGAGTGAATGTTACTTTGATGAGATATAGGGTGATTTTATTTATTTATCTAAATTCATTCTCAATTACTCTTCTATTCAACCTAATGTCTTCATATTGTCAATTAGATATAATAATAATTATATTATAAATATCTTTTAAAGGATTATAAATATATGTATATACAGGTAACTAAACAATTTGGAACAAATGGCAGTTTTCTTTTCTATCAATTTTAGAAATATAGTTTAAATTACAAAGTTATGGGAGAAATTAAATACCACTTTTTGGTGTGAAATAATATTTCCAGTTTCGTCGAAAGCGATGTCGCCATTGATTTTTTTAAATAGAATGATATAAATATTTTTATATTTAAATTTATCTTTACAGTGAGGCCAAATACTTGCAGTAAGTAAGTCAGTAAGTAAATTAGTTTCTTTACTTCAGAAAATAGTCTGATGTTCACGTGAAATTTCAATATATTCAAAACTGCCAATGAGTTAATAAAGTGTAAAATAATTGTTTATTAATAAAAATTATAATACTTATTAAAATATAATTTTGTTCCTAATTCTAATAGTACAAAAAATTCAGAAATAAATGATACCTACTTTAGGTAAACCGCAAAATCTTTCCTCATGTATATTTACAAAATCGACGATGATATCACTGCCAGTGAATCCTTTTCCTATCAAAAAGTAGCATTTAAGTTCTTCCCTAACTTTATAATTTAAACTAGGTCTAAAATTGATAGTCAAAAAATAGCCATTTGTCCTATTTTTGCAGTCAATCTGTATGTATGTAAAATAAATGACTGGAAAATAAATCATACGTTTATACTCATAGAGATCTCGTTTTTATAACACATGTGGCGTATCATAATTTTTAGGGGTAAATAAATATTTTTTTATATTCCAGATTGTGTCAATAAATGTCATGGTTCCATTCACATAAATTCATTGTACGATGTTTATTTCTCTCCAATTTCCAATCTTTTTATAGGTGCATAACCTTTGATTCTTCTTCATTCTTCCAATAAATTCCATCTTTCCAAACGATTTATTTTCATTTTATTGAATAAACCATATTTTTTACCTGTTTGGTTTTAGCTCAGTAGTATTATTTGATGATGTTTTTAATTAGATTTCAATTTTCGCCGGAAATTGTGTTTACTGTGATCTAAACTATATTTATAAATAAAAGGGGGCTTCTGGTTTAATTCTGTATATATTATTTTGTTTATTATTTTTATGTCATTTATGTATTATTTTATTTTTATTTCTGTCCTGATGAAGGTATTTGTTTAAAGTACCGAAACGTCGAGTTTTTGAATTTAAATATATACAGAATTAAACCAGAAGCCCCCTTTTATTTATATATATATATATATATATGAATTCTGAAAGGGTTTTCCCTATGTTAAACTATATTTGTTAAAACAATTAATTAATCAAATAAATTTAATAATTTTCATCTTTTCCTATATATTCCACACACTATGTTTTATTCCTTCGAAATAACAAATAATATTACAGATAATAAACGACAGCAGATAAGTAAATAAAATCTGCTTAACAAGTAGGAGATTCTGAGTTCGAATTCCGGTTGGATCGTATAATTTTTATAACACTACTGAATTTATTTTTTATTTATAACGCCTAAATCTGAATAGTTCAAAATGTTTATCAGGGAAGAGAATGAGACATGATACCGTTTAATTTCTCGAGCCAAATGCGAGCAATAGAAATAACCTGACACTTTCTTTACGAGATATACTTATAATTTTTTTATACTTTATAGATATAGTAAAACTTTCACAAATAAATTAGAAGTAGAAGATTTATTAATCTCTTATGAATTATCACCGGAATGTATCTAATGTTAATTGCAGCGCGAGCCAAAGGCGAGAGCTTCAATAGTGCAAGATGAACAAAGACACTTTACGCTCGTGATACACACATAATTTTTTCTACGATTGCATCTTAAAATTATTTAAAAACGTATACGTACTGAAAATAAATGCATTCTAACTACTGTCAATATGACAAGTTTCTGTTTTGTTTGTATCCCTGGTAACTATTGAAATAAGAGCGTATTTATAATCTTTTTCGCTCATTTGCTCGATTGCCGTTGGAGACGCGCAAAAAAGATGTTTTTCGATTGTTCCACAGAAAATGTCAACTTTACGATGACAAATGAGAGCGTAATTGTCAACTTTTCATAGCAATCGCAGAAAAATTACTTTCTGGTAGCGTTGTGAAATAGTTATTAATACAACTAGTCCAATAAAGACATTTTAATCTCAAGTTCCATACACTATTGTTTTACGATCGAGATTTAACTAATTTTACTAATAATATTTCATTACATTTATTTTGTAGGTTATGTACATAATATTGTTTCGTAGTAACTATTTTATTAAGTTTTATTATTAATATTAGCACCGTACAAGAATAGAATCACTTTTTGCTCTGATAATGCATACAAAATGTCTCTCTTTTCGTAAGATCGCAGAAAAATTTATTGCCGTATTGTTATTTATTGTTGTCTGGTGATAACTATAATATATTAGAATAACGTATTTTGTGAATCGAAAAATAAATCAGAAAAGTATTTATTTCATCCGATCGGATAAAATTGCAATTATTTTGCCAGTTATATAAAAATAAAATGTATCTAGTTAAAGATTAATTTGGCAAATAAAAACAGTCTTTCAGTTATACGCTTCCAGGAAAATTCTATTCAACAACTTGTCATTATTTTTCTTCAAGTTTGTATTTCTCCTCGTATTTTTACAAAGTCCATGCACATTTCGGTCTGGTGGCCTCATTTCTCGGTGCGCGCCGTGCGGAATCGTGGTTGGCACGTTTGTCGAAGATTGTCTCCCAATATTTACCGAGCGCGTTCACATCAACTTCTTTCGTGTCGTGTGGAGACGCTTCACAGTTCACGCCACCCTTGGTGCCCGTTCCATTACCACGACATGCCAGACATGGCCTCGGAATAGTGGCGGACGTGACAAAGGGACATGCATTTTGAATAAGACTTTTTATTTGAAGAAAGATAAATAAATAGACCGTTGCGAATCTTATTTTACTTAAAATTTATGTCACATCTATCTGTTTTTGTTTACTATGTTATACGATCCGCTATAACAGAGTTCTTAAATCATTTTTGTTTCATGGCATAAATAAAATAAAATAAATATATCATCACGCCTTTTACCCATTATTGAGTGTGGCTGTCCACCAAAGCAGATCTGGGTAAGTGATTTATTTCTTCACATGAAGTTCGGTTATCAGCTGTCAAATCGCGGCCCCAAAAATGTTCGTGGAGGGGGAGCCACAGGGGTAGATTTAATTTGGTGAAAATGAATTACTAAATTTCTATGTCATACCAAAAATATATTATTAAAAGAGATTTGACACGAGTAAATGCTCTTGAATCACTTTATTTCCTAGCAAGTACTTGTCATTTTTCTTTCCCTCATTCCAATGGCATTGAACCACTTTATTTCCCTAAGGAGTACTTGTCATTTGTATTTTCCTCGGTTACGAATAAAGTTAACATTATTTACCGGTTATATATAAAAGATTTTAATCGATGATTCTTTTTTTTTATTTCATCGAACATAGTCTACAGATTTGACATAGAAGTTCTGTATTTGAAGGTCTTAGAAGAATACATTTTATTATCGTGAAATAAGATTCCTTGTGTTGACACCATACATCTATATTACACCTGACTTATATTAGGATTAAACAAGTGAAAAACCGTACATGTTTACATCGAGCAAATATTTGCCTAAACTAAATGAATATAGGTCCAGATTTGTGTAAATAAAATTGCCACCGTTCGATTTTGTTTGTCAGAGGTTATGTAAAATTGTCATTTATAAATATGTAAATATAGGAAATAGGAGCATTCAACAATACGTAAAACGTTGGTTTACATTTTGATGATTATTATTATGGGGTAGGTGGCTCAGTGGTATCGAGTCTGTCTGTATATTTGAGAACCCAAGTTCGATACCAGCAGCCTACAAAACAATTTTCATCAAATTAAATCTTCCCCTGGCTCTCCATCCATTAACATCTTTGAAGGCCATGATTTGACGGCTGGTAACCTCACTTCACGCGAATAAATATATCACTTACCGAGATCTGTTACGGCAGAGTGCAAGAGTATATTTTATTATTTTGCGTGAGCAAAAATTTCTTTTGTAGAAGCAGTTCCCCATCGAGAATTTGCCATTAAGATTGATTTTTGTTTAATTGACGGTTATGAAAATACCATTAATTTTATCGATAACCAAGGAGATTTAATTATAGTGAAACATTATTACTTATTAATTGGAAAAAAAGTGGAAAATTATCAAAATAGCTTTCATTTCATTGGTTCATTTTCAAACAAATTCATAATTCTATTGGTTTGCCTCACCATAACATCAAAGTAGACCAATTTAAAACAGCGAAAAATTATTATAAAGAAATTTTAAAATCTTCGAAATATCACAATAATTACTAAATTGCATAAAATCGTGAAAATGATGTACCGATTGAGAGTGGATTGACGTAAACTGTTTCCTATTTCCGTAACAACCAATTTAATTTCATGACAAAACCTGACAATTATCATATTATGGATTACATGTTAGTGAGAATTTAATAAGCAATTCCCTATCGAGAATTTGTTGTTTCGATATATCGGCTGGTAGAACAAGCTCTGTTTTTGCCTGTTTTAAGAGCAGTATATTTGGGTGTTTTAGCTATCTCTAACATGTTAAAATCGTTCTCTTAGAACACCCAAAGACAGAGCTTGACAATTTGCCATTATATCATGAATTTCATTTATAACCAAGGACATTAAATTACAGACAAAAATTTATTGATTGTATTAGTTGAAAACTATTAAATAACTTTCATTTCATTGGTTCATTTTCAAATAAATTCGTGATACTATTGTTCCCACTTATTCATCGTAAATTTTCTAATTTATGTACTTCTTGAAAGGATTGAAAATGTATTTATTACCTATACTTTTATATAATTGTCGTAACAGACAAAATTTTCGATTATTATCTACCTTATTTAATCTGACAAAATACAGTTTGCAATCTTTTTACATAAATCAAATCATAAGTTATTTTATATTACATATTTAAAATAATTAGTTTTTGCGTTAGATAAGTAAAAAATATGTAAATGCAATAAATACGGGAATAACTTCAGACCATAGATACAACAAATTTAAATATATACAGCCCGATTTTCAAAAAGTTTTAGCCAATCATATTCTAGTATGATTTTTAAAAGGTAATCCAAATTACTTTTCAAAAATCAAATAAGAACAAGATTATATTAGAGTTTATTTAAACATATTTGATAATATATTTCATTTTAATTTGTTTAATCCAAAGTTCCGGATAAGCTCAAATACTTTTGAAATTTGGGCTATTAATTGTTAAAACAATATAATGTTTACATTAGGATCTTTAATTTGGAGTTTTAGTATATTATGACATTATTTCTACTATAATTTTCAGATCGCTTTCAAAACAAGAATGTAAATTACATAATAATGAAATTAAATATAAAAATGTATAAGTAATACAAAAATATTGTTCATTTTATTTTCGTAAATAATTTAATATTAAAATTTTTAAGCTTCCATTAGCATAATAAAAATTCTTATCAAAAAGAATATCTTTGAGCTTTCAAATATTAATAATTTAATATGTTTATATTTCTTTGTGCATAATTAATTTTGTATGCATAACAAAATATGTTAATCAATATATTATCGTCATTTTAATAAATAATCTTAATATTATTTTTTTTAACTTTCGCAAAAGAAACTTCGCATTTGTCTTTAGCTTAGATATTGTCTTCTATGTTTTATTATTAATTTGTCATTGCAGGAAAACCGTCGGACTGAGTATTTGAAAACCTGAGTTGTGACATATTTATACGTGCAAAGTGTAATTACCAGCCGCGTTACATCACGTTTTTTAAGGATGTTAGTGGAGGGGGAGCGACAGGAGTATTTATATTTATTTTTTATTTATGCTACTCTGTACTACAGGAACTTAATCCTAATAACAATACAGGATTGGGACTCACCAAGCCGCAGTGCGGTAGTTTATATACCTAATTTTTAGCTTGAGTGGGATATAAACTCGGAATCTTTAAATTCAATTTCCGTAACGCTACCCACACCACTGTACTGAATCTGAATGAAACCAAAGTAACAATTAAAAGAACACAAACTGTCAAACTCAAAGAATACTAAACAATACTATTATTTGTTTTATTTTTCATGGCACTCTGTAAACAGCTTAAAGATGGAAATTTTAATTTACCTGTATCTCGTGACAGGATCGTCGTATATCAATAAATAAGGGCAGTTTTTAATTCTGAACAACTTTTGTATTTAAACTTTTGTTCTAAAATTAATAGGGAAAAATTTATGGCGTAATGAAAATTTTACCATTAAATTTCCTTATAACAAAAAAAAAGTAGACACTCGGTATGTATGTATATAAGAATGCTTTTATTTATTTTATTATTTTCAGAAACATTTTTGAATAAAAGAAGAGTGTTTAATTCATTCAACTCTAATTAAATTATGTTATATTATTAATTATATAATTATTTTTTGCAGATAATATTCTAGAATATTAATTAATTTGGTTCTGTAAATCCCACGTATTAAAAGAACTGTTGAATCTACTAATACTGTCTCAATATCCAGTAACACGTCTCCAAATCCGGTATAGCTGTGTTACCTTGATGATAGTATCTCCTATCTGGCATGTTTGTACAGTGAAAGCTGTGTGCCGTGTGTGGCTGTCGAGATCCAATCCTAATTTGCGCGCAATGTTTGCGATCCACGTAGGCGCAGCCGCTGATCGTCTGCTCCTGTTACGCTTCTATCACCCTACCCCCCACTACCAAATCCAACGTGGAATGAACAGATCAACCAATTGATTTCCGATAGGTACGGCACGGATGCCAGAAGGTGGTGGAACGAGAAGGATTGTTTCCAGGGATACGGTTTAGATTTCTCTTTTATTTCAAAAATGAAAGTTCATTGTTTTGTAATTGTGGATTGAGGCGTTACCCGAGAATGGAATTATACTCCATTTAATACATAATATTTACGTTAGTGACATTCGGTTAGTTACATTTATCAAATTTGTGTGACATTCGGACTGATTCGGAAATATACGTAAGCAATCGGTGGACCGGCAGTGTTCTTATTGGTCGAAAAAGATCAAAGCTAAAACAATACTTTTTACTACGGTTTTACGAAGATAAAGTAGCTCATTATTGTGCGATTTTATAAGATAGTTATTTTTATATCAAGGGCAGAAAATGAGACATTCCTGAAAATGCCGTTTTACTGCTCGAGATGAAGCCAAAATGTCATAAAGCATTTAAAAACCAACACTTTCTTTCACACATATAACTTTTGTCACTGCCCTATTAGAAAGTTTTAGAAATAAATTAGATATTTAGACAATATTTATTATTCTCTTGACACGTGGATATCATTACCGATAAAACTTTCAGTTGTTCTCTATTTGCCATTCCTTTCCTATTGAAGAAAAACTTACTTTCGTCTCTTAAATAAGGGAAAAAATATGAATTATTTATTACTGTATTTCTTATTGTTTAACAAAACTATAACATACTGGAATAAAGAATTGTATGAACCGTAAAACACATTAAAAAGGTATTTGCAAATTGCAAAAGATGAAACGCATTTTTCTGTAAATATGTCCTCTTTTTGTGGAACCAAACCTCAACGTGCCTCAGTTGAATAAACAAATTTCGATTAGCTGTTAATAAAGTATCAACAGAGAAAGCAAATTACAGATAAAGTAAAAGATATACAGTGTACAAGTTGTAAACATTTTCCTTTTAATTTCACGACTCAACAACTTTAGCGTAACAATTTCTAAGCGAAAATCAAACACCGCGTTTTGCGGAATCCTAGTATGGCTGACTGCCCTAGGGGACAAGCAGGGCGGCGGTGGCGGTGGCGTCGAGCTAGGGCGCCTCCAAGGTCGATCGGATTCTTCCGCACGCGGGAAAGTTGAGCCAGGTCAAGACGTTCCCACGGGCTCCGTTAGAGATATTCCAGAAATTAGAATTTTAGATACGCGAATCGAAACTTTAAGAATACGTTGCGATGAATTCCTGCTCAAGCAAAAAACATAATGGGATTTTAAGACGATCCGCGGGATATATTTGGATTTCTAAGATTAGACATGAACAAGTACCAAGTAGAGGCTGAATATTTCAGCAGTTTTTCCCTGACGGCGAAGACTAGAAGTAGATGATAATGTACTCCACACTCGTACGCTTTCGAACGAAATGTAATCAAATATGAACCAGTTCTTTCATATTAACTCTGAAAGTACTGGAAATACTCATGACTAGTATAGCAATTATTTACAAGCAGGTTCATAAAACGAATTAACTAGCAACAACAGTTGTTATTTGATTATATACTGGATTAAGAATGTATTCTATGGAAGCTAGGTATAATAGTTACTTGTAAAACAAGGAAAAATGATACATTTATACTAAGGGAAGAATAACACTTTCTTCACGAAGTATACAGGGTGTTGCACAACTTAGAGCAAAAAATTAATGGGTATATTCTGTACGACGTGCTGATTATGAAACAAAAAGATTTTTTTTTAAATTCGATAAATTCAGGGTTGTTAACCTAAAACATTTTTTGTAGTACTGCACTGGATTCGCTTTCCTATTAAACACAAACAATGAAGTAGGTATAAACTACGAAAGAATAATTACACAATTCAATTATTAGCAGTTATTTATAATAGAATTTTATTTAATTAATAACTTTAACATAATCATCCATCCAGTGGCAGTGGCAACGAAAAATTTTGGACTGGGAAACATGGAAAATAGTTTTGCGATTTAAAAAAAAATTCTTTTTGTTTCATGATCAGCACGTCGTACAGAATATACCCTTTAATTTTTTGCTCTAAGTTGTGAAACACCCTGTATATTTTTCTACGATCGGATAAAATAGTTGGCTCTTCTAATATCATTTGGTGATAGAAAGTAAATAAAAATAAAATAAATATATCTTCACGCCTTTTACCCATTACTGGGTGTGGCACTCTGCCTAAGCAGATCTCGGTAAGTGATATATTTCTTCGCGTGAAGTGATAGAAAGTAAACAATTACAAACTAATAGCTATTTGTGTATTAAGAGTGCAAAATGGTACATTATCGATTGAGTGGTTTCTGCCGCGCGACGTAAGAGTGCGGCAATCTCTTCAACTCGACAATGTACATTTGCGCTCGAAACACAGACAAGATTTTTTCTACAGTCGCCATAATAAATGTTTCTATTTTCAGATTTAAATTTTACAAGTGTTTAGCTTTACAGGACATCAAAAATAAAAATTGTTTATTTACTGCCACTGGTTGTTATCGTAACGTTCAATGAACGTTTGATTTAATAATTCGGTGAGCGATCGATTTTCTGTTTTGTCACGCATAGCGGGAAAGTAATATTGACAAATACAAGCGCAAACGCCTGCTTTCCTACCTTTTCTTGAACACTTCTAGTTAAAAGTACTCATATTTATTTTATTTATTTATGTTACGCTGTACAACAGGAATTTAATCCCAATTACAGTACAGGGTCCGCACTCACCGAACCGCAGTGTGCTAGTTCATATAATTTTTAGCTTGAGTGAGATTCGTTGCAGACCTCGCTGCACTCGTGTCACAATCTTTAGCCTCGGTCTACAAACAGTAACTTTCAACCCTCGACATATAAATAAATAAATATATTATAACGCCTTTTTACCCATTACTGAGTGTGGCAGGGATATATTTCTTCGCGTGAAGTGCGGTTACCAGCCATCAAATCACGGCCCCCAAAGATGTTAGTGGAGGGGGAGCCACAGGGGTAGATTTAAATTGGTGAAAATTGTTTGTCGCCTGTGGAAATCGAACCAGGGTTCTCAAGATCCACAGGCCGACTCGATACCTCTGAGCCACCTACCCCATATACAAATAACTATTTTTCAGAAGTTTTATCAGAAAATAAAATATTCTAATTTGAATTAGAAATTTAAATAAGATATATTATATATTTATGAGGTAGGTGACTCATTGGTATCGAATAGGACTGTGAATTTGGGAACCCAGGTTTGATTCCCACAGCCGACAAACAATTTTCACCACATTAAAACTATCTCTGTGGCTCCTCCATCACTAACATCTTTAATGGACGTGATTTGACGGCTAATAAATATATCACTTACCGAGATCTCCTAAGGCAGAGTACCATACCCAGTAATGGGTAAAAGGCCTGATAATATATTTATTTTCTTTTGGTTTCTATGGAGTAGGTGTGACTCAATGGTATCCAGTCGGACAGTACATTTGAGAATTAAAATTACCACCACTATCATTTTAAGGGACGTAATTTGACGGCCGGTAAGCGCACTCGACGCGCATATGTATATCATTTAACGAGGTCTGCTATGGCAGAGGACCACACTCAGTAATTATTAAAAGGCGTGATCATATATTTATTTTATTATTTTCTTGATATATGTCATTTGGATATCTTTAACAGCTGTAATCCATTTCCCACTTGGTTCACTTTAATCAGTGCAAATAAATGAGACAAAATGATTAAATGAACTGAACTAATTAAATTAGTGCACTAATTGGGGTATATTACTTTAAGCTAAATCCAAATCAATTAATTCAGATCCTGGGAATAAAGTGAGTGAAAAGTATCCCGGTAAATTAAATATAAATCTAGTTCAGTAATTTTATATTAAAACTGATTCAAATGACAAATGGATAATGTCAAATCTTTTTTCTGTTTTCTTGTTGGAATGGATATGGTTTTATTTTCTTTGCCTAAGGAAAAAAATAGTTATTTTTCGTAACACATGTACAAGAAACACGTTCTTATTCCCTAATTTTAGAGAGAGAAACACTGCTTTTCTCCCCTAGGGAGAGAAACATTATGTTTCTTTCCCTAGGTAGGATGTTCCTCTCCCTAGGTAGCATGATTCTCTCCCTAGAGAGATGTTTCTCCCCCTAGAGACAACGATTATTAGCTGTTTGCGGAGTTTCCTAGGTAACTAGTTACGCAAACCATATTTGACATTTGTCCCGAGAAGACGGTAATTTTTGTGCACTTGTTACGAAAAGTATAATATGCTTCACGGGAGGGCACACGCGGGAATAATCGCTTGTTTCCCTCCCTTGATGCATAACATACTATATGTTATCTGACCGTGATACAGATACTTTCAGCACGTACAATATTTTTTTTTTGCTACCATCAATGACAAATTATTTATGATTTGAAAGGCTTGAGGCTCAGTGGTATGAAATCGGTCTGTACATTTATAAACTTAGGTTTAATTTTCACAGCCAACAAACTATTTTCACTATATAACAATTACTCTTGTGGTTTCCCCTCCACGAATATTTTAGGAGAGGGGACGTTATTAAACGGCTGATAACTGTACTTTGATGATATATTTATTTATTTATTATTATTTAAGAAACATGAATGAAAAATAATTGCACAAATACATTATATTAATTTTCTGAACACTTTTTACAATTTAGTTTTACTAATCCCTAGATCGGTAAAAATGGTTTATTTACTCTAAAAGTGTTGAGAAAGGACTAATATTTTAAGCGTTATTTGTTTAATTGGGACTAAAAATACAAGTTTTCTGGTCGAGTAATAAGGGGTGGCCAGACTCGTAATAGTAGAAAATTTCGTAGATTTATTCAAATTAAAATAAAACCAATTGGCAAAATTATTTTACCATGTACACATCATCTTTTTTTGGTCTTAAAACTAAAATTAGCAATTTTTCTACGCAGTTGTCACGATGACAAATAATATTCCTGAAATAGCTTCTTTTAATGTTGAACAAGTTTAAATAATAGTGTCTTATTAAAGTGAAAGAAAATATTTTTTTCCATAAAATTGAAAAGTATCACCATCATTTCTTTATAAAGTTAATTTGAAGGAAAAATATTGGTCTTAAAAGAGACAACTAAATTTGTTTTGTAAACGGTCCTTTTGCGAGTCCATTTTACGGCATTAAAACTTTTGCCCGAAAAATATTGCACCCTTCCATTTAAAACTCTTTATATTTGTTAATAATATTACTGCCAGTAGCATACAAAAACGTGTTGTATTGGGTATAGCGTAAATATTTCTGTTTTTATTTTTGGTAGGTATTGGAATTATTCGTGCTCCATTAATTTCAGCAGTTCAAACTTTTTGCAATTTCCAGTTGAATTCCTTTTACAGGTATTGGGTTTTGAAAACATCGAACATATAATTGGCACACTTTCATCTATTAATTAGTACCAAATTAAAAATGTTTCTCTTGTAGTCGAGAGCGTTTGAAGTGACACTAGAAGCAATATAAAACATCTGAGCTGCTGTAGAACAGCTGGTTGCTGTCAGAGCTGTGCGCACTTCGTTCGTTCGTTCGTTGACAATCGCCGTCGTTTCTCTTTTCTTTTTCCACTGCGGCTACGAGCCACGGTGTCAAGCTTTGCAATTACTCGACGAGGAGTTTTTACGGCGGGGAAGACTGTACCAGGCGCTAATCTACGCGCAATAAAGATTAGACGCGCGCCAGATGCCACTTCACTGTTAAATGTTTATTATTTTAGCGGAAATGTGTGGAATACCAATGAGATTTATTGTTTCCCAGATTACGTCCACCGGGATTTGTTATTAGATCGCGATGTTTTTGCTTTTATTGCACGTAATGAAAAATAGTTTTACTACCTTTTAAATCATGATTAAAATTTTATGGAAATGAACTCTCTGTTTTATGCTCTCATTTTTAATTTTTTTAATTCGTTATCTGAATTTCATAAATGTCAAATGTTTTGACAATTACGTCAGTTAATTTATTTGGGATTTATCAGTTTGGTTTTGTCATCTACATTTAGAAAATTTGCAAAAAAACAACAATGCATTTAATCTGTTGTTGCATCTGATAACTTTTTTTTACGATTCTATCGAGTGCAAAATTTTCTTCCGCCAATTGTGAGAAGAAAGTGATTATTTTGTCCCTGGGGAAAAATAGTATATTATTTTATAATAGAAGTAAGATTTAATCTACTCGCTGAGCTCAGGCGAGAGAGAATAAATCTCTTATTTCCCATGTAAAAGTACATTATACTTTTCACTACCAACTACTGTATAATAAATAACGTAGTAGATCTCGGTAAGTAATATATTTTTTCGAGTCACGTGCGGTTACAAGTCGTGAAAGTAATATAATATCCATGGCAATTGAAAAATAACTGCAAGAATTTATATTAGAACATCTAGGTAACATATATCGTAAATTTTATATAAGTTTATTATTCAGAAACTAAAAAGAAATAAAAGCCCCGGTTGTGATGGCCTAATCAACGAACAACTAAAAGTATTACCAGAAATTTGGAAGGAATACCTCTTAAAAATGCTAAACAAATTCTTATCATCAGAAGATATAGCAGGCGATATGAAAAAAATTAATCTGACACTATTACACAAAAAGGGCGACAGAACAGACGTGAACAATTATAGAGGCATTGCATTGGTAAACTCCTTGACTAAACTGCTAACATTTATAATAAACAACAGAATACAAACATGGGCAGAAGAAAACAACATCCTCCCCGAGGCTCAGTCGGGATTTAGGAAACAGCGATCATGTTCTGACAATTTATTCGTTATCGATTCAATAATAAGATCTCGCATGATTACGCACCAAGAGGGAACATTTTGTATATTCGTTGATTTCCGAAAAGCTTTTGATGCAGTAAACCATGAAAAACTTTGGATCAAAATTTACTCACTGGGAATATCGGGGAAAATTGTTAGATTACTGAAGAACATATATGACTACGCAACCCTACGAATACGAATAAATAACGAAGTATCTGAACCCATACCTATTACTAAAGGAGTGCTGCAAGGAGAGTGTACGAGCCCAATATTATTTGCCCTGTACATCAACGATCTAGAAAAATATTTTAGGGAAAGCAATCTAGAGGGAATTTTCATAAATCCACAGCAAGATATTTTATCGCTTCAATATGCTGATGATTTGGTCATCCTTGCAAGATCACAAAGCGACATTCAGAAAAAATTAAATGCTCTGGAAGAATACTGCAACAATTTAAAGCTAGAAATAAATCCAAATAAAACACAAATCGTCCATTTTCATACAGGGCGCCCTACAAAATTAAGATTCACTTATACTTGTCAAAATAACGAAATAAAACTTAGCCCTCAATATACTTACCTAGGAGTGACCTTATCAGCATCGGGACTATATAATGCACACGCCAAACAAACAGCTAACAAGGCGAACTCTATCACAGGGGCTATAAAAACAACGACCGCAAAAAGCAAAGTATATAATTGGAATACTTGTATGAAACTGTTCAATTCCCTATTGCTCCCTTCAATACTCTTTGCATCTGAAATATGGGCAATAAATTGTGCTGACAACATAGAAAAATGTCAAATGGTCTTCTTCAAAGCGTTCCACCAATTACAAAGAACTACACCTAACTATATTATAAGAAGAGAGTACGGCATAGAGAAACTAGAAGTGGCAGTAGTAAAGAAATTATTAAATTGGTGGTATAAGATTCTTATGTTGCCAGATTCCAGATATGTAAAAGTTTGTTATAACAAATTAATAGAACTCAATTCTAAAACGACGGGAAGATATACAGCAGAAAAACAGAAGAAGTATAACTGGGTCAGACCAATCCAAATAATACTACAAAAGGCAAATTTCGAGTGGATATGGAACGAGCAAAACCCTTGGAAGCTAAAACAAGAACTAAACAATATCGTAATTTCATATAGCCACTTGCAGTACGAAATAGATTCCCGTAGAATAATCCTCTCATCATACAATGACGATTACAAAACTTTTAACATATCTACCAACTTTCTACTCTTAGAAATACCACTAAACGTTATAAGAACAATAATGCAAATACGTACCACGAACACCAAAAACAGCCAGCTCTATTTGAAAGGCATTCTCTACAAATTTTCCTGCAATGAGATTTGCACCTTGTGTAACAGCTACGAAGAAGATACGTTAAGCCATTTCTTATACAGATGCCCTATTTTCAAACCTCTAAGAGACGAACTTTTTCGAGACTATTTAGAACAAGTCGATGATTCCAGACACATAAATTTAATATCTACCTTAACAATAAATAAAATGTACGCGATCTACAACTTTGTAACCTCAGCTTTAAGACTAAAATATTTCATAATAAACAACTAACTAAATCAGATAAAATCATGTGAAACACCAGTGAAAAGTGATCGCGAATGGCCTGTTTAACTCGTTTCTTCGTAAGAGATTCGAGTAGTGTAATAGTAAAAGTTATAACCAGATCTCCATAAAGAAATCCACCAGAGGACCTACAACTAAGAACTGGCCACAATACATTATAAAATTAATAATTACCCCTGTACCTGTAAATCTTATAAAGATTCACTTAAGCATGTAAAATATATATATATATATATATCAAATTATAATTAAAAAATATGTACCAATCTACTTTGTAATAAGCTACGCTTGAAATACAAATAAACTTATTATTATTATTATTATTATTATTATTATATAAGTTTATAATTTATATCTGAAAATTTTACTTTATCATCATCATCTGTGGCGCTACAGCCCAAATCGAGCCTGGGTCTACCGGTCACACCGAGCCGCAGTTTTTACACTGCCGTACTGCCGGTTTTCGTAGTCAAATGCTACATTATTTAAGACGTATAAGTGACTAGCTTATAGCGCCCGAGTGTGATAAAAATACATGTAACTGTATTTTATATTTTATGACAAATCACACTTTGTCGACAGACAGATTCGAACTGACGAACCTTGGTTCGGATGACGTCACAGTATGTTAAGAGATGTGCCTTAACACTCTCGGCCACCGCGCCAGTATCATAGTGTTGAGCAAAATATTATATGAATATATCGTGAAGAACGTGTTATTCTTTCTTTAGATACTTTATATTTCTCGCCTTCAACACGGGAAATGTATCGACACCTTCGGAGAGCAATGTATTATTTTTTCCCGTGATTTATAAATTATTATTGTATGATAAATACATATATAATTTGATAAACTGATAAAAATGATATTTTAAAAGAAAGAAATTAAAAAGATTCTATTAATAATAAAATGTCAAAATAAACACTTGTCTAAGTCTCACAAAATTCAGCCTCCAAGTCACCTTATGAGGGCATCGTCAGAGGCTGGCCAGCACAGTTGGTAACCATAGACGCGTTTCGCTCTTATTAGAGCTCATCAGTATGGTATAACCTACTTCTTCACCTAGAACAAAGTTCACGTGAAGAAGCTGGTGACGAAGGACTGTGCCAGCAGAGAATAAGATCTCTAAAGAACGGTAAGATGACATGAGAAGTTCTATAGAACCAGTAATGCCATTTACCGAAAAAAGCAAAAGCTACGAAATAGCAATTTAAATAAAAAACAACAAAGACAAAATTAATTGTCTTTAAATGCTCACTTGGTGAAACTAGGATTAATAATAAAATATCAAAATTTGTGAGACTTAGACAAGTGTTTATTTTGATATTTTATTAATAAACCTAGTTTCACCAAGTGAGCATTTAAAGACAATTAATTTTGTCTTTGTTGTTTTTTAGATTCTATTAAATTTTTCAATATCCCGTATCTCATTTCTCAATCAGACTCTCTTGTCATGCACTCTAAAATACAATTAGAAGGAAACAGATTTAGTATCATCAATAATAAATAAAATTAAGTCTATCCTTTCATGTATCAATTCAAGTTGTATCCGCTATTATCCATCAAGTGCCCAATGCAGGTAAAACATTTGTTGGTAATGGAGTATCTCGTAATCCTATTAGAATTATACGAAACACGTTCAGATTAATTTATATGATTTGCAAATAATCCCGCGCAAATACAGCACGGCGCTTGCGTATGTGCTGAATCGCGCGTTATGCAAACTCCATTAGCTCTTTCGTAGCGCGATGCGATTTCTTCGTTCTTCCGCAACCCTCGCAAGCTTTTGTTCGCGAATAATTGAGTGAAGATGTGATGTTCCTCGAAATATTAATGACATGATCTGTTGTGTGAAAGATGCTGCTTAGACGTTCATGAGTTCATTTACTCTTGATTTAGATTTACGAGGTGTTCATCTATTTGGTTTTGTCTTAAGATTTTAATTGATTATGTATTTACATTTTCAGACATTGTTAACACAATTGATAATTATGGATTAATTATCTATTGCAGAAAGCATGATATAGATACTGTACACTATGCTTTTTTATGATTAATATATTGTTGCCCTAATAATTTGAATTTAAATAATAAGTTTATCCCGATTTCATTATTTCAATATGACAAATTACTCAAAAAATATAATGAATTTTTATTTTCGTAATATCAATTTAATATTAGTACTAGTATTCAAAAGAAGATGTAATTAAATAGTTATTTGTGTATTAAGAGCGTAAAGTGATTCTTTGTTACTTGAGAATGATAATAGTGTAAGAGGAACAAAGACACTTTACGCTCGTGATACACACATAATTTTTTCTACGATTGCATCTTCAATTACTAAAAAAGTATACGTGCTGAAAATAAATTCGTCCTGTCAACTGTCAATATGATAATTTTCTGCTTTGTTTGTATCCCTGGTAACTATTGAAATAAGCGCGCATTAATATCTTTTTCGCGCGTTGCCATTGGAGACACGCTACAAAGATATTTCTCGATTGTTCCACAGAAAACGTCAACTTTACGATGCCAAATGGGAGTGTAATTGTCAACTTTTCATAGCAATCGTAGAAAAACATCTTTTTTTCATTTATATGATTGCTTCGCCGCCGTTTACTCAGGCATACAAATAACTATATCCTCTATTGTGATTGCTAAACGAATTTTGTGCAATGTTTTTGTCATACATACATACATACATACATAATATAACGCTATATACCATTAAATGGGGTAGCACGAACTACTGAAACAATCATAGAGCATCAGTTCACATCAACATACTCATCCTGACACACGATACTCGTTTCGACCACATTAACACTTCCTCCATACGAACTCTTTCTTTCCTCATAACCAAAATCCATCATCACGCAACAAACATCCATCCATTCGCTCCTGTACACCTGTTTCGTAAATCTTCACTTACGCCCACTTCTCTAACAACGAATCTACAAAGAAATGAAGACAGCATCGCCTGCGCTTGTTTAAAAATACATGAAACAAAATTGCAATTAGACACTGTATAATAAAAACTGAAATTGAAAACAAAAACATGTAAATTTATTGCAATATATATTTTTTTTAATAATAAAATAATTGTAAACTTTTAAAACACTTCTAGATAAAAAATAATTATTTATTTTGCTTTATAACAAAACATAGGTAAATATTAATTTAAATTTAATTTAACTTTCAAATGCTTATTGAATCAAGCACTGAACCACTTTGAAATTTTATTTTGTACTACTATTTTATATTTAAATCATTTTAAATTAATATACGCAGTGTACATACATTTTCATTGTGACAATTCAAAGTTGAAACTTGCAAATTATGCAAGTAGTGCTCTGTACAAAATATTCCTACGCCTGCGCATTACCTATCAGCCAGTGATATGCCACGTGTAGTTTTATTAGTACAATAGTTGTCCAGTTTACAGTGTCAGTAAATAATAAATAAAACTTGTAGTAAATTATTCGCGTGCTGCCAAAGTCTCAGTGTCTGTTCAGTGAGTTTGTTGTGCATTGTGTTGAGTAAAACTACGAGACACGTGGACTAATATTACTAATGATTTGTATCTGTGAACAATGGATTAGTGCAAGGCATCTTTCATTTAACGATCGACGTTTGGGGCCACGTTAGCGTCAAAGCCAACAACGCACCAGTAGCGGAGACAGAGAGAAGCTACAGGCTCTTCCACGCTCTGGGGCTGAGCTGTGGCTATACACGTCACACGAAACATACAAGTTTTATTAGGTAAGTTAATACTGACTGTGTGGAAGATGGAGTACTTTCGGAGATATTTAGCGTTCACTTTAACTGTAGTTTTAGTGGTTTAGCACAACTTTAGTTAGGAGAATATTACACATATCGCACAACACATAGAAAACTGACACAATTAAAAATACTAAAAGTAAAATTTCAGAAAAGCAAATTAAAAATAAAATTAAGGCATTATATCTAACTAAAGGTAGGGTTAACAGTTTCAAAAACAATTATAATTAGGAAAATAGTATTATTTTGTACCATAGAATTAATATCTATCAAATAAGTTAATCTCGCTATGGTATTAACTCCAAATATACTAATTCATAAATGTAGTTAAAATACCTAAATATTCATACACATTGAATACTTTTAAATAAAGAGTAGGTTGGTCATCAAATATTTATACCTCCTATTCTATCACCAAATTTGAAATCAATTGATATATTATTGGTATCTCTTCACCTTTCATGACACATTATTACTTTATAAATTATCACATTTTACATACTGCTTCTAGACTAATCTACTGTCATATTTTAATTTAATAGATTACTTTCTGTACATGGTGTACATATTATTTTTTATATGACTATTGAGAAACGCTTGAAATAGTTATTTGTGTATTAAGAACGGAAGTGATTATTTGTTACTCGAGCAAGGTAATTGCAACGCAAACCGAAGATGAGAGCTGAAATAGTGTAAGAGGAACAAAGAAACTTTACGCTCGTGATACACACTTAATTTTTTCTACGATTGTATCTTGAATTATTAAAAAACGTATACGTACAGAAAATAAATTTGTTCTGTCAACTGTCAATATGACAAGTTACTGTTTTGTTTGTATCGCTGGTAACTATTCAATATATTTTTCGCACCATTGTAAACGCGCGCATTTTATATCTTTTTCGCGCTTTACTGTTAGAAACACGTAAAAAACTTATTTTTCGATTTAAAAAACGTCAACCTCACGATGACAAATCAAATCGTAATTGTCATCTTTTTATAGCAATCGTAACAATAGTATATTAAGTAAGAAGTTTTATAAATGTCTCTTTAGTTACGAGTGTATAAAAAAACGAGTCACATACTGTGAAATATTTATGTACTGATTTATATACAAGTTTTAAATTCATTTTTTAATTTAAAATAATTGGGAAATCAATGGTAGTAGTGAAATAATTTCCCATGTTAATTGCATACGGTTAAGTTTTCATTGGTCATACAATACGTTGCTAATGATAATGCAGACAACCTATCACTGATATTGCATACATGCATAATATACAAATTTCCATAGATGCATCGTCAAAGCCTTGTACATATGATGGTAAATACCTATAGTATGCCATGGCGTCACAACATAACAGCATCAGAGCTCACTGCGGCTATTTCAGGATACATCTGAGCACTAACTAATTATGTACAGTGTGCTGTAATTGCCAATTAATAGAGAATATACAATTAAAACATTTAAGTTTACTAACTTGGATAACACGAGCTATGTGAAGGTACTTTATGGCGTATGGGGAAATTTAACTACATTATTGCTACTACTTGATTATATTTTCTCTAATAGTGTTGATCACTCTGTCATGTTCTTGTCGGTTTCCCTTGTGTCAAATTTCATACCCTTGTAATTCATTTACTACGATAATATATCGAGATATACTGCAAAAGGTTATATTGTCAATTTAAATATAACATGGTTTGTTAATCAACGAAAATTTTATTTGATTTTATAATCTAATAATCACTTATAATCTAGCTAGTCAGTAGTACCAATAAATCAGTCTCCTAAAATTATATTATTATTATATGGGGTAGGTGGCTCAATGGTATCGAGTCGGCCTGTGAATCCTGAGAACCCTGGTTCGATCCCCACAGACGACAAACAATTTTCACCAATTTAAATGTACCCCTGTGGCTCTCCCTCCACTAATATCTTTGGAGGCCGTGTTTTGACGGCTGGTAACCGCACTTCAGGCGAAAAAAATATATCACTTACCGAGATCTGCTTAGGCAGAGTGCCACACCCAGTAATGGGTAAAAGGCGTGATGATATATTTAATTAATTATATTTAAAATTATATTATTTTGGTTTCAACATTTTTATACACTTAATTTTTAAAATTATCAGTTGTAATGCCTAAAGTTAATTTTTAATTTTGATTTAAATAAATAAAAGAAAAACGAAATTATATGTTTTATGGTATAGTTTATATAGTTGCAAAAAAAACTTGGCAGATGAAAAAATCATTAGATCATATTTATTATTGATAGGTAAATAAAGTTCAATTTAGTATTATTATTTAGATATTATATTTTTTCGTTATTTCGTTAATTCTAGATCTCAATTTTGCATTTTGTGACTACATGAATATACGAAAGTGATTATACCACGTCGTCAAAGGTACATTCGTTTATATATATATATAAAGAAATTTTTTAAGTGTTATATAATGCTGTTATTTATTGTTGCCAATAACAACGGGAATAAAGTTATCGATACTTTATTTCACTGGCATTCGAATATCAAGGGAAACCAGATAGCCGACCATCTAGGACAAGAGGGGACCGAATCACCTTTTATAGTGCCAGAACCAGCTTGTAGAATTTCATACGAAACAACCAAGCGGGAAATCAAAACGTTGCTTTTGCAATAGCATATAACTCACTGGCAGGAATCACCAGGTCAGCGACAAGCGAAGCTATTCCTGGATGAGCCATCTAAGAAAAGGACAGAAAGTTTTCTGGAAATGAGTAACAGGTCTTATAACGGGGTACTGTGGATTAAATAAGCATCTGCATACACTGGGTCTAAGAGAAGAACCACTATGCAGAGGCTGTGGAGAAGAGGAAGAAACACCACTCCATTTGATATGTCACTGCGAAGCTTTTGTGACCAGTAGACGTAGTCTATTAGGAGCATCTAAATTGCACTCAAAGACATTAAAAGAGTTAAAATTAAAGAGTATCTTGGACTTCGTTAAAGAAACAGGACTCTTACTAAATGAGTAGAATTCAGAGTGTACAATAGGCCAAAAAGCCGCAGCACAGGGACAACAGGACCAACTCTCGAAATAATAATAATTATTATTTAACTGGATGACTTCGCTAATTTTAATTCCGCTACTAGATTTACTAAATCGGATTTAGAGTAAAGTAATACACCTAAATAAGTCCATCAGTTCAAGTAGTTCAGTTCATTTAGTCATGTTGTCTAATTTTTTTAAATTGATATAATGAACCAAATGCAAAATCTCCAGGACTGAAAAATGGTTCACTCGATTTAATAAAATAAATTATTAATTAAAAGATATGTCTCATTAGAATAAAAGTTTAGAAATAGCTCAAGAGAAATCAATATCAAAACAGCGGTACAATTAAACCAACAAACACGAACTATGTCTCTCGTAGTTATGCATCTACTTCCTCTTCCTGTTCTGTGATTGCGCAAAGACAGAGGTTCACAACTCTATGAAGATATTTGACAAGTTATTAGGAACAGAACAAGATGTGTATGGTGGCAGAACTACGCCAAAGAGTACTCATGCAGCAGATTGCGATGCTTTGTCGAGGTCGTTGTTAATTTTGAGGTTGGCGGTCGCTGCAGTCTTGCTTTATTGCACAGGAGGAGACGAGAGATGCGAAATACGAGATGCGAGATGCTCTCTGTGTTTTAAACTCCCATATACATATTACATTTTGTCCCTATATAATTTGCCCTTCTATAATTAAATTTCTCTCGTTGTCCTGCTACAAACATTAAGTGAACTGTGCTAGTGTTTTATCTTCAAATCTCTGAAATTCCCTTTTGTAAAAAAAATAATTAATAATTATAATAAAATTTATTTCACTTTTTTACATGGCAGATACATATTTTAGGCAGGTCAAAGTCTAAAGTTGTGATTAACAGATAAAAGTAGTTAAAGAATTATCTCATCGTTCAAGAATTCATTCAACACTTGGACAATATATATCGCTTCAACGGTAATCTAAATTGATTATAAGATCGGGTAGGTGGCTCAGTGGTATCGAGTCGGCCTGTGGATCTTGGGAACCCTGGTTCGATCCCCACAGCCGACAAACAATTTTCACCAATTAAAAAAAAAATCTACCCCTGTGGCTCCTCCACCACTAATACCTTTGGAGGCCGTGATTTGACGGCTGGTAACCGCACTTCACGCGACAAAATATATCACTTGCCGAGATCTGTTTAGGCAGAGTGCCACACCTAGTGATGGGTAAAAGGCGTGATGATATATTTATTTATTTATTTATAATTTTTAGCCCTGCTTCAAATTTAAAGTATTTTTTTCTACTCCCGGTATAAAAATGTCATTAAACGTACTGGTTCACATGTTGACAAGTCGTGGCTCAGAACGTTTTAGTCACTGGTTGAAGTTAGCTTCAGACATCTGTCGTTGTAACTTAACCTTAATTTCTAAATAATTCATAAAACTTAAAAAATTGCTGTTGTCTCAATTTTCGATCGTAGAAAAAGTATAGTACTCGTATGTGACTCGTTTTATAAACTCTTTAGATATTAGTTTTTTATACTCTCGCAAATAAAGAGACGTTTTTATAACTTGCGATCCTATGCACCTTACACAGTTTTTTATTATTATTTGTAAATTGACGTTTCGATAACACTGTGATGACTTCGTTTGTTTATACATAAATATAAACCAATATAGTTGTAAACATTATTTATAATTTTAGTTACGGATGGTAATAGTGCAATGATGGCCAGAAATACGTGCAAAAAACATCTCCTGCACTCACCTTGCTTGCTGTTTAGCAGTACTCGAGATCATCAGGCACCAGTCCAAAACTCTGGCTTCTAACCGCGATCATGAACGTTCTTCTGAACGGTAATAACACTAAAATTCGTACTTTTGTATTGTCAGTCCGAACCGGATTACCTCTGCGGCAGACTGTAAAAGTTTAGTAGTTGAACTCTCTCCAAATGTTTTGTTGGAATTAATTTTTGAATGGAATTAATGTCAGTATTTGGATTATTTTCCACGCTAGTCAAGTTTGGTGACTGGATTTTACATTTTGAAATACGGCTTATGTGTTTCGTGTTTTTATACTGGTGTACAACATGCATGGAATTCATTTTGTCCAATGTTCTGTCAACGTCATATTTTTCTTTATACGAGTATATTTTTCATTTACTAAATGTTGCATTCTAGTAATATGTTAACAAAGTCATATTTAATTTTTTATCATGTTCACGGGTACCATAAATTATAATTTTATGTACTACTCATATTTTAGTCATTTACAAATTTGCATAACAGAAAAATTGTCGCTTCAGTTTACTTTTAAAGTGAAACATGTGCATAACTGAATATGAAGTTGCCACCTGATATTTTTGAAAAAAAAAATAACGAAAAACACTATTATGTTTTTCTATTAAAATTAACTTCAAACTTAAGATTTTCGAAGCAACAAAAATATTGTACAATAGTTTAAACTTTTCTACAACTATGTCAAGTGTATCTTTTTTTCATTTTCGTTTACAACTTTTTTTCTTAGTTCTAAATTTAACTAAACTGTATGCTTCTCCACGTGAACTTTGTTCTAGGTGGAGAAGTGAGTTATACCATACTGATGAGCTCTAATAAGAGCGAAACGCGTCTATGGTTACTTACTGTGCTGGCCAGCCTCTGACGATGCCCTCATAAGGTGACTTTGAGGCTGAATTTTGTGAAACTTAGCCAAGTGTTTATTTTATACTTTTTATTAAACTGTATGTGTTATAACTTAAATATAACACACAAATTTAAAAAAAAAACTGCCATTAGACAAAAAGGACGTGATGAATTTTCCTCCAGAAAATTATAAACTGTTAATAATTATTATAGTATTTGTTGAAATTTTAATAGAAAAACAAACCGTATGTTTTATACTAATAGTGTAAGCCCCATGTACACTCAGTTACAGAAATATAAAGCAACATTTATGTAATGTTGTGCAATACTGACAATACAAATATAGCTATTTATATGACGTAGGAGAAAAGGAAATGGCCCAAACTCCAGAGGTATACATATGATTTTATCTACGACCATTCTTTCATGTTATTTAAACAAAAATTCAACAATTCTTACGATATATAAATAAATATCTAAGACTGTGTTGACGGTTGCTATGAAACAAATAAGGGAGGAAAATAGTTACTTTCCTCTATAAGGAGAAAAAGTTTATTTCCTCTCGCTGGTAAATAATTGCCTACTTTCGAACCGCATATTTATTTATGCTACTTTGTATAACAGGAACTGAATCTTAATTACAGAACAGGGTTCGGATTAACCGAACCGCAATATGGTAGTTCATATAATTCTTAGCTTAAGTGGGAGTCGAACTCGTGATCTCCGGATTCGAAATCGATAACGTTACCCACCCCACCGTAATGCCAGACATATGAGGGATGAAAAATCTAGTTTCGATTAAGGTCATAGATAAAATAAATAAATATAAATAAATATATCACGCCTTTTACCCATTACTGGATGTAGCACTCTGCCGAAGAGATTTCGGTTATTGATATTTTCTTCGCGTGAAGTGCGGTTTCCAGCCGTCAAATAAATAAATAAAAACGTATTTTATTTAATTAAAGTTGTATAACCGTTCTTTAAATGTTTAATGTTTACTAATCTGTATTCATTACTGTAACCTAGCAGTCCAGTGGCACGAAAAATGTTTGCTTCAAGTAATGTTCAATTATTTTTACGAATTTCGGAAGAATTCTTAATGCGGTGAAATAAATACATAATTTAATATTTCTTGCAAATATTCTCTATTTATTTTATTTTAATAATTTGCATATGTAAAGTTCAATGCCCTTTCTGCATTCAAATCCTAAAGAACAACCCCAACTATGTTATCAACCTAATATTTAATCCCCAAAAGCTTCTAGTAACCATGGCTGCAGAGTTCCTTCCTTGAAGGCGAGCCGGCGGTCGGCGGTGGCAAATCCCGCGGACATTTGTCATGGACCGCGGGGAGTTATGCGAGGCGCTGTAATTACGCACAACGCTGACCTGGAGTTGCTCCGGAGCGACTCCGACCCTGCGAGCCGCCGATAAGAGCTAGAGCTGCCGGCTTGAAGAGGGTCTCGGGTTGGCCCGGCCCGTCACGCCGTATGTTGGATGGACTCCAGACGTGGAATTTGAGGTCTTGGCTTTGCTGCAGAAAAATGGAAGGTTGATATGGATTTATTTACTGGTTTATGACTGCGTTTGTTTTTGGAAAGAAATGAATTATTAACTGTATTCTTTTGGTGATTTGGATCTAATTTACATTTACTGATACTAGTTTATTTCGCCATAAAAATGACAAGTACTCTCTAGGGAAGAAAAGTGATTTGTTCCAGAACAAATATTTTCGTTTGTATATAAAATACCATATATAACACGTGAGTAACGTGTCATTATTTGCCTCGAGCGATTGCTTTCCTCGGGATACGCCCTCAGGATTCAATCTTCGCTCTCGGTAAATAATTCCGAACTTTAGTCCCTTGTCTACTATTATGGGGTAGGTGGATCTGTGGTATCGAGTTGGCCTGTGGATCTTGAGAATCCTGGTTCGATCCTCACAGCCGACAAACAATTTTCACCAATTTAAATCTACCCCTGTGGCTCCCGCACCACTAATATCTTTGGAGACCGTGATTTAACGGCTGGTAACCGCACTTCACGCGAAAAAATATATCACTTACCGAGATCTGCTTAGGCAGAGTGCCACACCCAGTAATGGATAAAATGCGTGATAATATATTTATTTACTTATTTATTTTGTCTACTATTTCATAACCCTGCCAGAAAGTAAAATGATACTTTTTCCCTAGGGAAGATTAGTTATATACCTAGAGCAGAAAGTAGTCTGTTGCTGCTCGAGCGTAGAGACTGTTGATCAAGGAACAGAAAACCTGTCAAAATTTATCTAAATTTCTTTCCTCGGCTCGGGAATTGAAATGGCACTTTCAAAATGAAATATCTCAATTTCTTTCCTTGATATGCAAATAACTAATAAACCATACTTTTTATGAAATTGCCAGTAACCTGTCATATTCTTTTTATAACAACATCTACGTATAAGTAACTAAAACGCATGAAAATAATATGAAAACTTCAAAGATAAAATTCTATATTTTGTTTCGTTGGGAAATGTTTCTAAATGATTTAAAGAAAAATGGATGAAATAAAAGATAAAGAGAACTCAATTATGTATTACTTTTATTTGAAGTATTTGTTTTTAAAAAATTTAAAAACATATTTAAACAATCTCCTTTGTGTTATTTCTCTTTCTTGATATATTTTATCGTTAATTATCATATTATTTTGAAAATAAAACATGAAAGCAAAAGTCATAAGGTTAATACGAGTAGCTCGATCTGATATGTGCTGGTACTCGAATGTTTGTTTATATATAGGTGGATATTTAAAATTCGATAACATAGCGAGCCAAACATTCCAAACAGAATCATTCCATATTTCACATAATTCCCTGGAAAGGCCGGCGTATCCCTCGTTCACAACTCTGAAAACATAGACATAAAGCGAGAGGAAAAGAGACAGTGAAAGGAGAAAGTGAGTGGAGAGAGATAAAGCCCTGACCTAAAGCAGCAGCAGCGTTTACAGCGAAGCAACACCGTTGCACGGATGAAAATTAAATTGAATTTGAATGTATTCGTCTTGTGCCGCCATGCGCCGCCACTGGTAGAAGATGCGGGCGTAGGGCACTTTCTTTATATGTTAATGTTCCCTGTGCGCGTGTTCACAGCACACTTTGAAATTCCATTAAACGACTCCAGAATTTACTCTGCTCTGCGTCGAGTGCGATAATTTAGCTTTCTGATCTAAGTAGGCCTCTGCGCGCAGTGAAAGATGCCCCCTGCTTAGGTGCGGTATTGTTAGGGCCCCAGGGCTCCGCCGCAGTTTTGTGTTGTAAGTGGAAAACAGAAATTAGGATTCCTTGCCTAGCTGATATTTATTACCCCGATGAAGATATGAGCCGCGTGTTATCTTAATTAAACTTGGGTTTACTGCAACCACAGTTTGATAGAATTTGCGTATCTGCTAACGGATTAATTGATTTTTCATCGTGCTTCTTGCTAGTTTCATTATTTTAATCCCGTGTTCGCTTATACCATTTTTAATTGAAATTTCGTGCAATTGTTAATTTGGATTCATGCTTTATCGGTTTCGCTTTTAACGAGGAAAGAACGACAAAAATTTATCAATTATTTTTCAATGTCACTTTCAATAACACGCATCTGTCATTTTATTAAGGCCGCTCCAGAGTGAATATAATTTTCGTATTTGCCACTAAATCTTATGCACCCGCTAAACCCAGCAACTTGCCGTGTTACTGTTCTTGGAACCGTGGTCTGCTGGCCGAGGCTCTATTTATTAGGGATTGTAAGTTTTTTTTTAATGTATTCAAATATTCGTTGTATTATCTTCGACTTCCGAAATATCTAACCCAGATGATACGAGTTGCACAGACATTTAAGTTTTAGACGAATTTGCAAATAGCCATTTTTTATAAATTTATTAAATTTTTATGAATTTTGGTTATTTTTGGATTTTTTGTAATAAATAATTTATCCGTGCGTGTTCATAGATTTGCATTATCTCTTTTACTTTAGGATATATTGAGAAAAGAAAGTTTCGAAAAAAAGTTGAATAATTTTTAAAAATGGTAAAATTTCGGTATAAGTTAACCAGCGCACGAGAAATACACTCGTTCAAACCGCATTTCAATATCTCTTTTAGTTATCGAGATATGGGCTCTCAAAGTTGAGTTTAAAAAAAAGTCAAAAATCGATATAACTCAAAAATTAAAATAGATATTCAAATGCGGATTAAACGAGGGTATTTCCCGTGCTCAGAACTATATAGAAACATATTTTTAAAAATTTCAAATTTTGAATCGCTTCAACCAAATATTCACAAAAAAAATCATGCTTTTGAACCATTACTGGCAGTGGTACTCTGCTGCAGTACATCTCAGTAAGTAATATATTTATGCTTGTGAACTGTAGTTACCAGCTGTCAAATCACGGTTCAATATGTCATCTCAACGAAGGTTTTGCGTGCGTACTTCTGAACTAACACGTACACACACCATGGTTCACACATAGTTTTCTCTTGAACGGGACATTTTTAAACAAATTTGACTTATAAAATGTTTTATTTTTTCATAACCTTTCATTTCATATACAAATTGTAATCTGTGAAAAGTTTGATAATGTCCAAACACAAAATGACTGTATCTTGTTTATTATAAACTTTATCAAAAAACTGACTGACAAAATGTTCATATTTTTATATCATCATTATTTACATACAATTTGAATAAATTTTGGCAATTAGAAGAGCAAATAAGTTGACAGCATTTTTGAACGTTTTCGTTTGTACTCCGGAGCGGCCTTAAAAACAGAATTATAAATTTCATTTTCATGCCGTGCTATATACATTTTCCTTCTGACAGTGAACTCTTAAAAGTGAGTGCTGCTAGAAAGAACTACCTATTTCCATTGTCAACAAAACATCCGAAAAGAATTTCCTCGAAGAATAAAAAGAATGTTACACCAACCATTCAACCAGTTAAAATCAAGTCGTCCTTTGTCACACAATGCCACTATACTTTATTCAAGAAACATTGCTTGGGAGCTTTCATAGAAATTCTCATATCTTCTGGCTTTTATACACAACAAATTCACTAGCTCGGTCTGGATATAAGTATTTGTTTGTTTTTATTGTTGTATGGATTTTATGTCTGTTTTCATAGGTAATGATTTTGCATTTTATATCCCAGTAACAATATAAGATACTTGTTTTTATAGTTTTGTGTTCTACCTATCATATGTGCAATAGAGATTTGTAGTTCGTAAGGAAAAGTATGAGTAGCAAAATTGAATTTTTAATTGGTTTACATTTTAAATAAAATAGTTTTTGGTTTAAGTTCTGTGAATTTATTTATTTCGACGTTTCGGTAATAGTTATTTACATTGCAAGACCGTTATACAGAAATTTACAGGCGAGCATAGGTAACGGGCGAGCGCTAGCGAGCCTGTTATCTGTGTGAGCCTGTAAATTTCAGTTAACGGTCGAGCATTGTACAATGTTTTATGTGCATTTGAATCGCAATATATGTATATTTAATAAAATTAATTGCAATAGTATAACGTAATAACTAAAATGTTCAATCAAGGTAGACTTCGAAAATCTGACAGATTTTGTTTAATCAAAAAATATCTAAGTGTCAAACGTTTAAAATTAGATATGTTGTCATGATAACCAATGTCAACAGCCCGTTATAAATTTTACACGGGCTAGCACGTTATAAGTTTCGCAACCCCTAGAGACAGAGTTAAGTAAACAGTTCATTACGATTCAAATGTACGTAAAATCAATTTGTACCTTTATCTACCCCTGTGGCTCCTCCACCACTAATATCTTTGGAGGCCGTGATTTGACGGCTGGTAACCGCACTTCACGCGAAAAAATATATCACTTACCGAGATCTGCTTAGGCAGAGTGCCACACCCAGTGATAGGTAAAAGGCGTGATGATATATTTATTTATTTATTTATCAGGACAAAATAATAAATAGCGAAACGTAACTAAGAACAAGTAAAGAAGCAATTATATCATCAACGGAAGCCAAGTTTTATTCAATTCACTACTATCACAGTTGTTCATGTTGTTTTTATTCTTGTAAATTGCAATAGCTTCTCTGATCAATTGGCCATTTATATATTTAGGCATGGTCTTCAAATTTTATATTGTGTAGAAATTGTATTGCATTAAATTAAAAAGAGTAACAGGTGAAATAGTGAAAGAAAAATGTGGCATTTGGCAAAATTTGTAGCAAACTTAATATACTGGAAAATATATTTTTCCTACGATTGCTATGAGGTAAAAATTGCGTTCTCATTTGTCATCCTAAAGTTGACGTTTTCTGCAGAACAATAGAAAAATAATTATGTTGCGCGGCTCACGCATTGGCGTGAAAAAGATATTAAAAGCTCGTGTTTCCAATGGCAAGGCGCGAAAAAGATTTTAGATGCGTGCTTACTATAATAGTTACTCAGGATTCAAACAAAACTTATATTGACAGAACGAATTTATTTTCAGTACGTATATGTTTTTTAAATACTTCAACATGCAATCGTCAAAAGGTATGTGTGTTCTACGAGCGTAAAATGTCTTTGTTAGTGTTTTGCACTATTGCAGCTCTTCCTGCAATTATCGTGCTCGAGTATCAAAGAATAACTTTACGCTCTTAATACACAAATAACTGTTTTCTACAACCAATAGAACAATTATAGCCCAAAGTTCCTTGCAGATCACTACTATTCACAGCATAGCACTTTGCAGAATACAAATATAAATTTTATTTTGTTTATATTGTGTTCCAAGTTATCTATATTTATCGGTTAATCTTAATTTAAGATCGTGTAACAAATGTTGTGTATATCTTCGATGCAGATCTTGACTCCCTACGCTCGTGTACAATCTCCAGCTTCGTCTTCAAACAGCTATTGGCAATCCTTGGTATACCAATATATATTTGATGTCAAAAATATTTAATTCAAAGTTAATTTTAATTTGAAAACAATGTTTTTCTGTATTTCAACAAATAGTGGACAGCTGCCTTAAGGTAAATACTAAATAAAAATGATAAATGTAGGATTTTCTATGAAATTGAACTAGCTATACTTTCGTTGCCGTATCCTTACATGCACATAACGTCCGACAGCACAAAGCAGGGTAATGGAGGCCACTCGTTCGCCACTAGTGACAAGCCGACAAGCAGTGGTCAGACGATAGTGCAATTTGCGGCTCCCACTCATTCCCCCTCTACAACATTCCCACTAGCGCACTCGAACAAATTACGATCACGAGAACTCGCCTTTTAAAACGTCGAATCGTGTTACTCATGCTTCTTTATACCCCCGGTTTCCCGCCACTTACATATGTAACACGTGATAGTGGCGCAGGGGAAAGCGGGGAACTTCCAACCACTTATCTTATGGAAATGGAAGTTTAATGTTTGCGCTTGGTTTTCGCACGTGAGATCTGATTATTTGATGGATTTTCACATAAAGCTTTTATTGGTAGCTTGTTGACTTTTGGAATTTTTTGCCATAAGCCGGAATCGATTTCCGTATTTAAATTTATTACTCCCACTCTAAAATAACAAAAGAATTATTTACCCTGTTTAAAATATCAGGATTTACGAGATACGATCAAAAGTTTCCGGAATATACGCATAAAAATATAGCTTTTATCCTTCTCCAAGTAGTTCATTTTTAACTTTTAACTTTTTCCTCGTTTCAATATCATCAAATCGAAGTTCATTTTATTTTGATATAGAATTATTTATAACACACATTAAAAAGAAATCATTTCAGTGCATGTGAAACAAAAATATCTAGATCAAAAAACTACCCTAGAAAGGCATAATTTTTCGTCTAATTGGAGAAATATTTTTTAAATTATTATTATTAATTATCTTTGCTTATAGCACAATTTTTATAATAAATCTAATCTCTACAAGAGCAAGATTGTAAGTTTACGAGTCTTTGAATCGCAAAATTGTACATTTTAATCTGTATTGTAATTAAAACCAGATAAAAATAACTAGCATCGTGATTTTCGTTTTCTAAGTAGATAAGATGAAATGAATAAAGCAAGCAGTTATAATTAATAAGCGTAGTGTTCATCCTAAGAAGATAAGAAGAAAAAGAAGAAGGATGAAGTATGAAATGTAGTAATTCATCGTCTTATTATTAATAGGCTTGCATTATTTTCCAAGTCTACGCACACTTGATCCTTTTAGTTTATCTAGTAGCTATTCATGACTTCATATTCTACTCGGTGCTTTAATCATATTCTTACTCTGCGGCTGCTCATTTCTATGCAAAGTAGTTTTACATCAAGTTGGCATGGTGCACCGTCGCGACATTTCTTCTTCTTTTATTTCACACATAACTTTTATACCAGAAACTCTTAACCTGGAAATTATGTGCATTACAATTTCACATACATAATATATTACACTAATGTTTTCAAAGCATCCTTCCTACTTTATTAATTACATTTTTTAATAATGTTTTACAATTATAATAATGAAAAGGATTTTATGCTTCCTTTGTCTTAATACATTAGCAAGGATAATGAACTATATTCTTCATAAGGCAGCTGACACGAAAGTAGCTATAAACATAAAACTAAAACAAAAAACAAATATGTTCTAAATACTTCTTATATAGGTGTATTATACTTGTGTAACGTTGCATTTGCTCCGTGCATTTGTTAATTAAACATTCTTCATGTGTAAATTATTTATTTAATAATGCGTCATAATTAAATAATAATAATTCAATATGTTAGAATAATTGACTCAACCGTGGCTTTAAGAACCCAAGATTCGCCATATTAAAATTACCCTTGTGGCTTCCCCTCCACTAACATCTTCACACCCAAAATATATTATTTACTAAGATTTGCTAGGAAGTAGTGCCACAGCCAGCAACGAATACAGGCGTGATGATATATTTATTTATTTATTTTAATAATAATACAAGATATATCATATTTTGACTTTGTTTATCTTTCAAACATTAGAACGGATGTGGTAGGTTACCCAGTTGTACCGAGTCGGACTGTGGAATTAAAAATCTGGGTTCGATTCCCACAGTCGATCAACAGTTTTCATCGCAGGAAAACTACCTTTGTGGCTCCCCCTCAACTAACATCTTTGGAAAACGTGATGTGACGTCTGGTAACTGCACTTCACACGAAGAAATATATCACTTACCGACATCTGTTACGGCAAAGTGTCACACCCAGTAATAGGTAAAAGGCTTGATGATATGTTTTTATTTTTAGAAAGAATAATAGCCTGACTGTTAAAAGAGGAATATATTTATATAAATAAATAAATATATCATCACGCCTTTTACCCATTACTGGGTGTGGCGTTCTGCCTAAGCAGATCTCGGTAAGTGATATATTTTTCGCGTGAAGTGCGGATACCTGATACCAGGCGTCAAATCACGGCCCCCAAAGATATTAGTGGTAAGGGAGTCACAGGGGTAGATTTAAATTGGTGAAAATTATTTGTCAGCTGTGAGGATCGAACCAGGGTTTTCAAGATCCACAGGTCGACTTGATACGACTGAGCCACCTACCTTATATATTTATATTTATGTTTATGATATTTAGGTCTAGTTTAGTTTTAATTTAAGCGTAAGATTCTCATATTAGAATAATGCGAAATAAGGTACATTTCACGCGAGAGCTAAACTAAGTTCAATATTGCGGATTTAAAAAGAGGCAAGATCGATATTTTCTATTTCTCGTCTCGTCTCGCGTCACATATATCCTTTAATTTATTGAATTATAAGTGAAGCATACATAGTACATTTGACTGTGACTACTCCATATTTGTATTTAAAGAGAGGAATGCGAATATACTTTAAAGCCTCTATTTAAGGATGCGAAATACAAAATAAAATACGAGTACCATATTTTACATAACCAGCCACAACAAAGCTAATTCAATTTAAGAAATTAAGAGCTCGGTTGAAAGATATGTAGATTGTCCAACATGAATGCAGAAAGGACCGACCTTTTCATTTATTGTAGAAACCGAGGTGGCGGTTGCGGTTTTAGCGGAAAAAATAACAGGCCTAGTCCTGGCTGTCGACCGCATTTCACCCTCTGAACCTGGAAGGAAAGACAGGATTAGATCCTTTTCTGACTCCTAAATTTATTTGTTCAAAGACGTGATGATATATTTGTTTTATATTTATTTATAGTCATTCCCTACATTTTTATCTTGAAGTATAGAAACACCTGAACATTTCAAATGTAAATTGAAGTATAACCAGAAAATATAAATATTCAAGTTCTAATTATAGTATATTTGTAATAAACCAATTCAGGCGACGATATTAAGAGATAGTTGTATCTAAACCAATGTTTAATTATTTTATAAATGTATCTAAATAGAATTTGCAATAAAATTCAATTAAAATATATTATGTAATCATATTCGTATTACTGATATATAAATATCTAAAATATTATTTTGACAGCTGCCATCTGTTTAATTCATGTGTGTATGGATTGGTTTATTTATAATTTGAAGTATCACCACATAATATTAATTAAATGTGATTGTTTCAATTTAATTTGATATTAATTTATTGGTTTGTACCAAATTTAATAAATTCTGCTTTCTATGTTCGTATATCTATCTAAATTTAAACTATGATATAAATTTTCGTATGCTGAAGCAAAAGAGATTGGTAATTACGTAGTAGAAAAGCAAATAGCGGTTTTTATTCGTTATTCATTTCACCCGGAAAATTGAAAGTTTCTGTCTACAAGAGAACAAAGCCTAAAAAATCGAGAGCTATTTGCTAAATTGCGGAAATGGTACCAGTGCCCATCGCCGGAATTCCGCCTTATTTATTTCTTGTGCGTTGAAGAGAATTTTGGGAATCTATCACTTTATGCTTCCTTTTCATTAGATCTCATAATTCCCGAAATATCTAGAAGGTTATCGTTTACTAATAATATATTGATTCACGCTAAAAGTACCTCCGTTTGTGTTCTTGTCATTTCAGATACGAGATAATTTCGTTACACATTCAAATTCAACTAGTTTACCAATAATAAAATAATGTATAATTTTAAAAACAATTATATTATATATATATCATTGATAAAAACTGTAATAATTTATTTCAAAAAAGTCATTGTTCAGTTATCTCATTACCAATCATCAATACTGTTTAAGTTCCTGGTAAATCTAATATACAGAAAAACTTTCTATAACAACAAAGACAAAATTAATTGTCATCCATACACTTGGTGAAACTAGGTTTAATAAAAAATATTAAATAAACACTTGGTTAAGTCTCACAAAATTCAGCCTCCAAGTAACCTTATGAGGGCATCGTCAGAGGCTGGCCAGCACAGTTAGTAACCATAGATGCGTTTCGCTTTTATTAGAGCTCATCAGTATGGTATAACTCACTTCTTCACCTAGAACAAAGTTCACGTGAAGAAGCTGGTGACGAAGAACTGTGCTAGCAGAGAATAAGATCTCTAACAACAGGTAAGATGACATGAGAAGTTCTGTGGAACAAATCATCAACAAACGCGTCTATGGTTACTAACTGTGCTGGCCAGCCTCTGACGATGCCCTTATAAGGTGTCTTTAAGGCTGAATTTTGTGAGACTTAGCCAAGTGTTTATTTTAATTTTTTTATTATTTTTCTGTTTAAATATATATTTTAGAATGACAAGAATTCAAACAAGATCTTATACGAGTATATAAATGTTTGTCTGTACGTACGTATAATCAAATATTTATTACTATTCGTTTATTTTTGTACTCTTTCTATATTAAAGTTTGTATTGATTCCTGAAGAACACGTATATGCTTTGATTTGCAAATATTTTTTGATATGAGCTGGGATCAAATCCAAATCACACGTACTAGAAATTTTATTTATTAAATTCTAAATATTCTTGATCCATTCTTTACTTAAATAAAAGAGTAAATTCAATTTCAAATTCTATAACAAAATAAAAACGAATATTACGTGAAGTTTGTTCTGTTGAAGATTTGCAAATATGCATTTGAAATCCTAGGTACGCGCTCAAGATTAACATAATCCGCACATATGGATACATATAAAATATAAACAGACTACAGATATGTTTGCATATGAGAATAATACACTTGATATTACTCAAAACCAGCTAGCTGAATAAAGTACATAGACAGGAACTTATATGGCTCTAGACGATGTTTTCAAAACATATTTCTCAATAGTTTTATTGTAAACTTCGGTACGGAAACTAGTTTGTAAAGTTGGTAGGATTGTCGCAAATCCATGATGCGAGAGTCACTAGGGAAATTCGTTTTATGGATATGATAAAAATAGGGATTTTATTTGTATTAGCGATGGGGATACTCATCGTTGATCTTTGCTCATACGATATTGCACTGTTTATTCAATAAATTAGTTTACTTTTGTTTTATTTACAAAATTGTCAATATAATTTTATAACAGATTATTTTCAATTATTAAAACATTTTCTGTTTAGCTTTTCTTTTAAACTTAATTTAAAAAAATAAAATCATCACGCCATTTACTCATTATTGGGTGTGGTACTCTGCCGTAAGCAGATCTCGGTAAGTGATATATTTCCTCGCGTGAAGTGCGGTTACCAGCCGCCAAATCACAGATGTCAGTGGAGGGGGAGCCACAGAGGTAGATTTAAATTGTTTAAAATTTAATTGAAATGAGGAAAATAAAATATGTAGTGTAATATTTAGACACAACAATTAATTGTTTATTAACTTTTCGTTGAAACATTTTCCGTGTAAAGTTGTAATGCTAGCGGCAAACTAATTTCCCTATGGCACAGTTTTCGTTTTATATTTTCGTGCTAGTTAGTTTTCGTACCAATATCTTTGAAGTGGATTCAGAAAGATGATTAAATTTGTAGTTAACTGGCTTCATTTTTATTCTCAATTGGAATTAAAGTCATTTACAAAATAAATAAAGTTGCTTATAATATAATATTAAATTTTATTTTAAACTACAGGCGCGGTGGCCGAGCGTGTTAAGGCATATCTCTTAACATACTGTGACGTCACCCGAACCAAGGTTCGTTAGTTCGAATTCGCCTGTCGACAATGTGTGATTTGTCGTAAAATATAAAATACTGTTACATGTATTTATCACACTCGGGCGCTATAAGCTAGTCACTTATACGCCTTAAAAATAATGTAGCATTTGACTACGAAAACCGGCAGTACGGCAGTGAAAAAACTGCGGCTCGATGTGTCCGGTAGGCCCAAGCCTGATTTGGACTGTAGTGCCATCAGAAGAAGAAGAAGAAAATTGAAACTAAAATACTAGTTTTTTTATGAGTCTGTCTATAATTTTAAGGAACGTTTAACTAAAAAACAGGACTGCAAACCGCTGAAAAAGGCGGTTCGGTTTATATTTGCGGTTTATCGTACTTCCAGTTTAAAGTGATTAAAATTTGGAGTATTTTTTGAACCGGTTCACAAGATTAGTTGGATGATTCTGTTTCATTATTTTGTTACAAACACATGTCGTTGATAGTTTATAAATTTCATTTTTCAATTTAAATTTACAAATTCATTCTTATACGTTTTGTATATACATATGTACATATTGAAAAAGTTTAAAACCGAATTTTATTTTATGTTAGATGGTTAATTTAGATCAGAACTACAAACAAAAATCACAGTTTTAAAAGATTTAAACTGAGCAACGTATTAGTTTTTAAACAAATTAAGAAAATTTCAGTTGCGCTTTTCAATGTACAATCGTAATTCAATCGTTACGGACCGGTTCAAGTATTCTGTTTGGTTCAATTTACCGGTTCTAGGTAAATAAATAAAACCAAAGACGAAACCAAATCAAATATATACCATAATCTTTAATAAAAACAATAGATGATAAAATAAATAAATAAAAATATATCATCACGCCTTTTACCCATTACTTTTAAATTGGTAAAAATTGTTTGTCACCTGTGGGAATAGAACCAGGGTTCTCAAGATCCACAGGCTGAGTCGATACCACTGAGACACCTACCTCATGATAGATGATGTAGGTATGTAGATATTGAAGTTTAGCTCAACTTCTTCATAAATAAAAAGACAGTAACTGTAGTTTAGTAATAATGCAATCTTCAATACGTATAATGCATTGTTCGGTACATATTCGCGGTTCAAGAAAAAGAGACGATTCGATTCGGTTTTGCTTGAAATTTCGGTTTTATTTGTCAATAATGTAACTCATTAGATAATTCATTCAGTATGGGGATAGGCGACTCAGTGGTATTGAGTTGGACAGTAAAAAATAAATAAATAAATATATCATCACGCATTTTACCCATTACTGGCTGTGGCACTCTGCCTAAGCAGATCTCGGTAAGTGATATATGTGCGGTTACCAGCCGTCAAATCACGGCCCTCAAAGATATTAGTGGAGAGGGAGCCACAGGGGTAGATTCAAATTGGTGAAAATTGTTTGTCGGGTGTGGGGATCGAACCAGGGTTCTCAAGATCCACAGGCCGACTCGATACCACTGAGCCACCTTAATTACCACTAACAGCAATTTAAAGCTTGTAACCGCATGTCAAGTGCATAAATATAGCACTTGTTGAGATCTGCTTCGACAGAGTCCTACATTCAAAAAAGGACGTAATAATATCTAAAGAAAACTTAGAATTTAGGTAACATCGATGCAATAAGTGTCTCGTTGTATGAACAGGACAAAAAAGTTTAAAACGCGATTGTGTTTCTCGTATTTTTGAAGTAACTGCACATTTTTCAATCAAAATCTGACATCCAAAAAGAGCAACTATCCAAAAGAACATTTATAATACAAAGTTTCCGCATCTAGAATATAGAAATAATCAAAACCGTGAAAGACAGTAACAAATGTAGCATTTCCTCTGCAGCTCCCTTCACATCAGTTCCCATTTCAATGCAGTGTTGCATTTGTACTAACCTAAAAACGATTATGTTCCTAAGCGCAAGTAACTAGCATTCAGGGTGTCAGACCTAGATCACGCTACAAACGGACGGACATACGTAGCTGTCAGGCTGATCTATCTTCGCGTTGGTTTCAGAGCTGCGGCATCGCACGCTTTCGTACGGCGTGAAGTTGGCCGCATGTTATTAAGCCCTTCGCGCTTTTAACAGATCTATTAAGTTCGCATGGGGCTTGCTAAGATTAAGGTGTTTGCATTATTCATCAGTTGATGATGCCCTGACAGCTTGTTTTCGTAATTATTTTATGCATAATAACTGACTAGCACCTTGAGCAGGAAATAGATTTCCTGTTGCTTAATTGAAGAATGGTTTCAAGTGTAAATTTCGGGTTCTGCAACACCTTTGACAAATTTTTGTGCGGTTAACTGCATTATTACAAGGCTAGGGTCTTTATTCAAGCATGAAATTAATTTAATGTTTCAAGGAAATTCTGCTGTAGGCGCTTTAGAGGAAAAATTCAACATTTATCGTTCAGTTCCGGATTTTAAGCCTCCCTCTCTCCAAGTTTTGTTATTAAGTAATAACTACGAGTACATTCTTTTTGATCATATCCAGAATATAAATACCTGTTTACTCTACAATAAGCGCATTCAATTTCATATTTGGATCAACTTTAAGTGACTCATATTAAAACAGATCACTTATTATTATTTCATTTAAAAGACTTCAAAATTATATTTTTAAAATCTCAGAAAAACAAAAAAATACATTATAGAAGTAAAATATATATTTTAAAACAAAGCATAATTTTATATTCCTTTAGATGAAAAAATCTGATGTGGACACCACATGACTTCCTTGTATGCGTATTAAACTACAGATATTTTTTTAATTGCTCATATTTGACATAATCCATAGCAAACTTATTTTTTTTTTAAATCAAAAAATATATAATATTTAAATTTAGATATCTCGTTTATGCAAAAAGCTAATTTAAAAATTCTTAATGTGCTAGACGCAGAATTTAATTCTCTAAAACTTTTATGTGCAGCATTTATTTCTAAAATGAAAATAATACAATTTTTTTTCAAGGAAAACTGTTCGCAGCTTCATGTAATGTGCCACTTCCGGTTAGTCTATTTTAACCAAAATCTATTATGTTATTTCTATTGATATAGTAGTCTTATATACCAAATTTGGAAAGTTTTAAATTATATTTGAATATAGTTTTCATGAAAATCTATTATAGGCTTCAAGTAAAGTACCACTTCCGGTAGTTGTATAATGACTAAAAAGGGAGGTGCACAACTAGATGTTATAACAGTCCTGAATATAAAGTTTCAATTTTCTACGGCTTACCGTTTTTGAGTTATGCGAGATACGTACGTACGTACGTATGTACGTACAGACGGCACGACGAAATTAATCAAAATGGATTCAGGGAGAGCCAAAATACCTATTTCCGTTGAAATCTGAGAACCGAAAATTTTCGCGATTACAATACTTCCTTTACTTCGTACAAGGAAGTAAAAATAGAAAAATACCTTTTCCCCTTGTACGAGATAAAAAATCTTAAAATTCAAGGAAAATCTCTAGACATGGATGCAAAGACCGTATCGATCATTTAAGTTCCTCTCTTTAAAAATTGACGAGTAAATTAAGTTTTAAATTCTACTATTGCAGTTTACAGACCTACTTATTTTATCTTTTTAACTGAAAAGCAAAAATAAGCAAAACCATTTTGAATTAATCATATGCATAGAGATAATCGTATGACTACCAAATTTGTATATACAGTTGGCCGTCGAGAGTAGAGCAGGTGTGGAAATTTTAAATTTATGTCTTACTTATTTAATTTGTTAAAACCTCTGTTTTTTAATTACATTTTCTTTTGATGAAATATATTAATGCTGAAGAAAATTGTGAAAATGTCTGTAATTATTTGCCTGTCGAGAACAAAAAATGTGTTTGTGGAATAGATCGCTTTCATCACAGCACGATTATAACGTCCCCCGGACAAGCTTTTGAGAAAAAGAAAGTTTCTCAAGTTATCCATTCAAAGAACGACTTCCGTATTAACAATGCCACAAAACAGAGCGGATCCTTTCATCTCCATCGCATGGAGCGGGGGTGACTACGGCCACTCTGATCTGTCATTCGCCTAAATGCGGCGTCTCCGAATATAGTCCGGTTTAAGTGCAAACTTTTTTTGTAGTGGGGAGTAGAAAGATTTATGGACACTGTAAAAACAAACGGCCAGTTTTTCCATCCGCAGTTTTGCGAACGACCCTGGACAAATGATTGACGCAGGAAGGAAACTTGATTTCTATAAAGAATTTGTTTGCGAGTAAATCGTTTGTCTTCGTCGGCCTCTCTGCGGTTTAATATTCTTACAAACTACTTACAATTTTATTTTACTTTCTACAATTTTTTTCCGTACTGCACATTTAATTTACTGATTTGAAATGAAATTAATTAATTAATTTTTTAATTATAGTGAATGCAATGTGAATATTGAGAAGTATGTTAGAAAAGTTTTGCTATTTACTTGTTGAATGTAAGATTGATGATAGACAATGACAATTTAGGTGAACGACTTAAGAAATATATTGATGTATATTATTGAAGGTTTATTGTGTGATCGATATATTGCAAAGAATAATAGTTATTTATGGTACAAGTGTGTTATATTACAAAATAAGTCACGCGAGAAAAATATTAGTTCACGAGGCCGTTAGACCGAGGGGAATAATTTTCTGAAGTGACTTATTTGTAATAACACACGAGTGGCATACGAAATTTTATCCAACAACTACAATTAAAACATTAAAATATACATTTAGACACAATTGTCTAAATTTCAAATAATATTCTAGTTAGCCATACTTTATTGTTTTGTTGTCTAGGTTACTCAATTTTTTTAAATAAACAAAGTTGAAAAAAGATTGCAGCTGTAGTATTCGAAATGGAAGACGAGAATTTTATTCCCGAAATAATAATTAAAGAAGCGGAAGAAACGGTTGTTGCTATTTTACCAAAAAAGTCTAGAAGTTCCTATGAAAAAGAATTTCATATGTTTGAAGACTGCATGACAACTAGAAACGTCAAAGGTATGAATGAAAGTGTTTTTCATAGGAAGTTCTAGACTTTTTTGGTAAAATATCAACAACCGTTTTTTCCACTTCCTTAATGATTATTTCGGGAATAAAATTTTCGTCTTCTATTTCGAATACTACAGCTGCAACCTTTTTAAAACTTTGTTATATTTGAACTCAACAGTGAGTTACAAGTCATAATTTATGCGTGACTTATGACTTATAACTCACGTGTGACTTATAAACCACTTTACTAATCTAAAATGACAACAATAATGACTATAAGTAGTGGGTGTTGGATAAAAGAAATTATAAATGTGGATAAAGTTGAAATGGTGGCAGGATTAGAGATGATCGTTCCGTTCAATTGGGTTGGTTCAGTACCACGGTCTAGTGACTGATGTAAACCTACGCGCCACCCCGTTTCGATTGCTAGATGTTCTGAGTATGTCGTAATATAGAACTCCGAATTGACTAAGAATACCACATAGTGATTGGCACTGTTATAAATTATCACAGATTGTAAATTGTAAACTATAGGTAGCTCTGTCAAATTAAATCAAATAAGTTTAGTAGAATTTTAAAATTTTCTGTTTTGCAAGTTGTTTACAAGAAAATGTTTTGTTTTAAAATGTCTCCTGTTGATCCGTCTTTAACACTCAGTAAAATATTTTCATAGTAAGCTAAATTTGTGGAAACTCATTATAAATAACTTTAATTGCAATAACAAATAAAATATTAAATAACGAATGTAATTTGCAACCCAAAAAAGAATTATTTGCATTCTATCGTAAATGATTCATTCGCTTTACCGTTCGTGCATCCGAGCTGAGAAGCCGAGATTCGACCGGTTCAGTCGATTCGCTAAACGACTGTATACTATTTTCATTTTAAAGTCGAGGGATTGGCATAAAAAGATTAAACGTCCCTGTCCCATATAACTACAATGAAATCCATTAGTGCGGCTACCCTATATCGTTTATCGATGGTCAAAATAGGTAAATTTTCAAGGGTCGTGTTCAGCCTAAAATTATTCTTGTTTTTGATTCACCGTACCGGCGAATGGGGCTGTACAACCCTGTGTGAACCTTGTGAAACCAGTTATGACGGATCATATTTTGAGTTCCTTTGTAAACGTAATTGCGGTGCATTTAATCGTTTTATGCCGATCCCTCGAGTTTAAAATGAAAATAGTATACCGATTCACTGACGAAAATCAGAAAGATGTATAAAGTCTGTCGGGTCTCGAAGAGCCGATCAGTAAGTCAGATCTTTTTCACTAATCTTGCTTAGCAAAAAGATCCGACATGCCCATCTTTAGTCAGGATAAGAATGCTTGTCGAAGATCAATTGCAGAATGTGTATATTGAAAAAATGTTCAGTGAATATATTAAGAATTCGCAGTTCAAACATAACTCACTCAAGCTAAAATTTATAAAAACTACTACACTGCGGCTCGTTGAGTGCGGACCCTGTACTGTAATTGGGATTAAGTTCCTGTTGTACAGCGTAACATAAATAAATAAATAAATAACGAATTTCCAACTGTTCATTGCGAATAAAAAATCCTTCACATATGTTACCAATTAAAAGTTACTGTTATAAAGAACAAAAAATATAGCATTTCCTGTGAAAATGTGTGATGTAAATAAAAGTTAAGTAGATCTGAAGGGCAAAAGAGTGGGCGTAGGCGTAGGGTCGGTTCCTGTTCTTGTCGTAATTTACGCCGATATGAAAGTGACTGCGTGCTCGAGTAGGCCCTGGAATCGGCTGTTTTCAAGAACCCATTGAGCGTCGTTGCCAACGAAGACATCCTCTCTTTATTATAATGCAAGCCAAAGCCAAACCGGATATAGCTCACGATATCGTCGTCTGGTCACGTACTGATATTCTGGAAAAATTATAAGTGCTCGTAACCTATTTATAATTAGTTTCTTGTTGTTCTTTCTCCGAACTCTATTTATAAAGAGTTGACAAACAATCGCAGCAATAAATCCCGAAATAAGAATTATTCACATTGGCAGCAATTAAAAGATTCAAATATTTATATATTATAGTTACAAAAGCCCGTCTACATATATCATTTTGATTATTTGGTTACTGTTAAAATCAAGTTTATAGTATGTGTGTGACAGTTATACCTTACACATTTGTTTACATTTGTTCCAGTTCCATAACTCACTACGTAAATAATGATAAACCGACAGTAAGTGCAATCTAGGGTGCTTTGTTCGAATTTTGATTATAGTGACGTTATAGGGACAGTGGCGAACATATGGATGATCACGTGATACAATATCACTACGCTGACCAATGAAAATGAGTAATGTAGATATTGTAGGATACACCAGAATTTGTTTTTGTGAACTATCATTTCAATTGTGAATTTTACTCTTAAATTAGTTTTAAACAGAAAAGTAAATACTAAATTATATTATTTAGTATTTACTTTTCTGTTTAGAACTAATTTGTCGTAAAAATATAAAATACAGTTACATGTATTTATCACACTCGGGCGCTGTAAGCTAGTCACTTATACGCCTTAAATAATATAGCATTTGACTATGAAAACCGGCAGTACGGCAGTGTAAAAACTGCGGCTCGGTATGTCCGGTAGGCCCAGGCCCGATTTGGGCTGTAGCGCCGCAGATGATGATGATGATGAAATTATGTTATACTGTTTCCTAATATAAGTATTTTTAAAAGATTTTCTTGAATATATTCTTTTTGTATTTTATTCTCATAAGTTTTATTTAATTAATTCATAAAAATTATAGGACTAATCATAAATGTCTATTATCATCACTGTGCCTATAAAATCACTGAAATGATGATTGCTTTTGAAACCTCTTATAGCAAGTTACACAACCATAATTAAAATTTTAAACTTGGTTTACATAAATAAAAATTACTCGAATGTTAGACAACAATGTTAAGTAATATAACCCATTATTGGGTGTGACTCGTTGCCGTATCAAATCTGAATATGTGAGATATTAAGATGTCAGTGGAGACGAAACCATAGAGGACATTTTAATGATAATTATTTTATATAACATGTAACTTATCAAGGGTGGGGAAAAATGTCGCCCACGGGTTGCTTGATTAAATTGTCTGAATAAACTTATATGTAAACATATCATAAAATAAGTATAGCCAGTTTTTTTTTTATTGCTATGAAATATTTAAAATTACGCTCTCATTTGTATATGTTGTCTTTGGAACAATCGAAAAATAACTTTGTGATGTTTAAAACTAATTTAAAAGCAATAAAAGTTTTGTTCCATAATTTAAACAAAATATGTTAAATAATTGTTTCTTCTTTCAATAGCAAGTATATTTAACAACAAAGACAAAATTAATTGTCATCCAACACTTGGTGAAACAAGGTTTAATAAAAAATAAAAATTAACACTTGGCTATGTTTCACAAAATTCAGCCTCCAAGTCACCTTATGAGGGCATCGTCAGAGGCTGGCCAGCACAGTTAGTAACCATAGACGCGTTTCGCTCTTATTAGAGCTCATCAGTATGGTATAACTCACTTCTTCACCTAGAACAAAGTATATTTATTTTAATTGTTAAATTTTGCTTATTTTTTAAAGATTATGTGGAAATTATATTTTTCGTTTTACACTTTCTGTTAGTTACGTTGTAATATAAATTTTTAGCCGCTTTTAAATTTAATTAAACAATAATAAAATAAGTCAAATAAATTTGTACCGTAGAGTGATTCTTTAAAATGTTATCCTGTAGCAAAAAACTCATTTCCATTGTAAATCAGTCAGAATTAAAAATACTGAATCTATCAACAATTCCATTTTCCTGCACAAATCAGTATCCAGACATCGAGACTTATTCCTGCACAGCCTGCCCCAGTTTGGTATCTGGCGTCACCACTAGAGGCGCTGTAGTGTGTTGTTGTCGCAGTGCAGTGAAACATCTGAATCGCGTCGGGCGCTCGCGGCTGTCACTCGATGTTCTGGATGGGCGAGTGACTTGATATCTCTCTCCATCTCGCGCGGCTCAGCAGGAGTGTGGCAGCCCGCAGGGACGAGGCTAGGCCACAGAGATGCGGCATTGAGTGTCATGCCAGCTGAACCGTGACAAAACGCTCGATTTTTATCGACTACTTCAGCTTGAACTGATTTTTGATAGGGTTGTATTGTGCTCTAGGATCTCTCAATATTTAACCATAAACTTTCCGAACAATTAGTATGTTAACTCATTTGTCATGTAGGTGGCTCAGTGGTAGCGAGTCGGCCTGTGGATCTTGAGAACCGTGGTTCGATCTCCACAATCGACAAACTATTTTCACCAATTTAAATCTACCCCTGTGGCTCCCCCTCCACTAACATCTTTGGAGGCCATGATATATCACTTACTGAGATCTGCTTCGGCAGAGTTCCACACCCAGTAATGGGTAAAAGGCGTGATGATATATTTATTTATTTTATGTACATACTCTACTAGAAACCTAGAGCTTACTGGACATATGAACCTTTTGGAGGTAGTTGCATTTTTATTTATATATGAGGGGTTCAAAGCTGAACTGGACCAAGTCCAGAATCAACAATTATCTGAGCTTAACATCCATACGATAGCTTAAAGCCTATACTTTTCATTTATGCAATGAACCAAGTCCATATTTATTATTTTTACCAACAGATGGGGATGCATGTATTTCTTATGTAAATTATTATCTTGAATTCTCGATGTAAAAAAAAATAATTAAGCTGCCACATTTTGATGTACGGCTCTAACCTTTAAGTTATGATCAAATTAAAAGTTTGTAACATAGAAAAATCAGACAAAATCAATTATGAATGAATAGTCCATAAACTACTTCTAATTGCGTTATCTCAAATTTAATATGCATGGACTTGGTCCACTTCAGCTTTAACCCCTTATATGTCTATGACCAAAATTTGTTTGATATACAATAAGGAAGAAATTGTAAATATAAATGACGGACACAAAAGATCAAAATATATTTTAAAATACTAACATATTTACTAGACAGACAGAGATGTCGAATATATACTTCTTAAACTATACATAATGTCGTTGACGTATTTGTTGAGTCATTTGATATACATGATATACTATTCCAGCAGTGTGAAAATTGGTGGAGGTGCATAAAATTCTAAACATGATTTAAAATTAATTTTTTAAATCTTTCCTGAAGGTGGCACTCTTCCATAACAAATCTCTGTACATAGTATATTGTTGGAGGAAGTGCGATTACCTACCGCCAAATCAAGCCCCTATAATAAAAATTGTTAGGAAAGGGAGAGCCCTATAGATATATTTCTGTGAGAATTCACCACACGTCACTGTCAACCAATAGGATCACGAATTTGTTTGAAAATGAACCAATAAAATGTACATTTCGTCGGAAATTCATCGCTGGTGCAATTGATAATGGAAATACCACTGTTAATAATATCCTTGGTTACGAATAAAATAAATGATATTTTCAATATTTTCAGAAACGTCAATTCAAAAAATCTGTCAATATTAAATGTACACTGAAAAAATGTAGAATTTTCATCACTGTAATACCTAATTAATAATGTGCAAATAAATACCTCACTATTCTTGTTAATTAACTCCTGTTTGGTAAATTCTCAAGCCGAATACAACTCGTAGTATGAAAATTGACAGATAATTATTTTGACATAAATATATTCATACTACTTGTTATATTATATATGATTATTTCTTTCATTACATCATAAACCAAACGGAATGCTTCATTTACACAAAGAGGACGATATGCCAAATACGAGTATAACTCGTGCCATGAATTTATTTAATCAAATTGCTCATAATTCCTGCTTAGAAACGGCAACTCGTGGCAAAAATGACACTTAAATCCCTCCAGGTACGCTATCAGGATCTAATTATGTAATTTTTGATACTCGATTGTCCGTTTCTACACGACAACTATTCGAAATTTTACCAACAAATTCTTAGCTTTCGATATAAATTGTAAAATCGAACTTGAGTTATAATTTTTATTGTCAGGCTTGCATAGCCATGTATGTAAAAAAATAATTAAAATTATCTGTAATCTACATGAAATACGGTTTTGACGTCATTGTTGTAAGTTTTTATTGGTCTATTAAGTATACACTTTATAAATTTACGTCAACTAAATATTTATTGCAATGCGCTTTTCCAACTAATTGGAGATTATCCCTTAAACCACCCTCGCTAGCCGCAGCTTGTACAAATGCTGAAGATGTAATATTTATTTATTTAATTAATTTTAAGTCTTAGAAGCACAGGGAGAGAGATGGAGTACAGATAGGACATATGCTGGTATGTGGGTAGTAGAGCACGTTCACTTATCGAACGACGGGCTGTTATTCAGCATCGCGGCGCAGCGCGGCCACTGCAAATTCCACTTCATCAGGTACAACTAGAGCGGCGACCGGCGGAGTCGAGTGGCTGCTGCCCCCACCGCCGCCGCCGCCGTTGCGCGGTCCTTGAGCTGCGGCCGACTCAGCACCGAGCACATAATGGCCCATTCACACTATTAAAAATGAAGGGGCGACAGCACGGCCACTTTCTTTAAAAGCGCCCGCCTCTGCTACACTTCTCTCTTGAATTCTTCCTCTGTCCCCGAACCTCCGCACCCGCACATCCTGGCACCCAGGGTCCTCTTCAATCCTGCTGACTTCGTATTTCGCGAGCTCGAGATATGCATGCCCAAATTAATACATTTACCAATGATATTCAAACCAAGGACGTTAGAACTTTTTTTTCCTTTTTTTATATTTTTTTTATGTTATCGGGTAAGTGATTCAATAGTCTTGATAATCATGAATTGTTTTATCAAAAATATATCAAGTTTATTTAAACTTATTGCCTGAAAAGTTCTGTGGTAGCTACAGCAGATTTTTATATTATAATATCACTTTAATGGGGCATGTGGCTTAGTGATATCAAGCCGGATTGTGAATTTGAGAACTCGTGTTAGCTACCCACAGCTGACCTCTAAAATTTGCTGCGGAAAAGTGCCACAGACGGTATAATCGGTAGAAGACGTGGGAATATATTTATTTTATTATTTTATATTTAATTAAATAAATATGCCATTTTATTTTTAGAGATATATTATAGCTATTTATGAAACTAGTAAGGAAATGAAGGTTATTACCTTGTGAAATTTTCAGAACGAGGCGTAGCCAAGTTATGTAAACATATAAGTAAGGTAATAACCTATTTCCTTACTAGTTTCATACAATACTTTTCTACTTCCGTTCTATTAAACACGAAAGAACGTTTTTGATATTATAAAATTTTGACATATTAATGACATTTATAAATTCAAAAAATAAAAGAATAACACATCAGAATTCGTCACCAAGATATCTGTTGCTATGTTACCTCATTATTTTACTAGATAAATAATGCAGATCATTACCTAACTCAAATAAGTGAAATAAAACGTCTATTTCCTAACGGAAGTAGAAAAAACAATTAAGGTACTTGATATGCTCGTATTCTAAAAACGTTGATGATTATTATTGTTAGAAATGTATCTAGATGCATTTGTTACAACTTTTGATTTAAGGTTTGTTGAGGAAACAAAATATTTCGTTGTAGGAATAAACAACCTTGTATGAAAATAACTATTAATATACATACAAGAAATGAAATAAATGTCGTGTATCAGGATAAAAGTGCTTAACAAAGATAAATTGCAACATTGCAGAATGAATAAAATAAATTATTATTATTTAGTAGGGCTGTCAACAGATTTTGTATATCCAAAATTACGGATTTTAAAATATCCGGTATTTGGGGTTTTCATTTGCCATTGTCTGTTTAATCCAGTTTACGCTTTAAATCCATAATCCAGATTTAACAGTAATCCGGAAGAAACCGGAATCAAAATTTGAAATAATCGTATATTATAATTTTATTTTTTTATTTTAATTTTTACTGTCGCAGCGTATCTCAGTAAGTGATATATTTCTTCGCAAAAAGTGCGGCTGTTAGCCGTCAAATCACAGCTCCCAAAGATGTTAGTAGACGGAAATTCACAGGGGTAGTTTTAATTTGGTGAAAATTGTTCGTCGATTGTGGAAATTGAACCCAGCTACTCAAATCCATAGGCCGACTCGATACCACTTAGCCACCTACCCTATAATTTTATTATATTTGATTTTTAAATGAAGAATTTTTAGTTTGTTATATTTTAATAAATAGTTATATTTGTTGAACAAATACTTTTTTGATTAGTATTCGTGGAATCGTATCCTTCAAATCATTTGATAATATTTAAAGTTTTTATTTTTTTATCTAATCCTAGATACCACGATCACCGATTTGGCTAAATATTTGAATATCCGGAATCCAGTTTTTACAAATATAGGATTATCCGGAAAGCGATAACTCTTAAGAGGATATTATCCGGTACGAAAAATAAGCTATTTTTCTGGAACAAATCCTGACTGTATAACAGCACATATTTTATAAATTTTTTCACTATTATGTAAATAAAGGATGAAAATAGTGCGCTAACTCTGATTTTTTATTATAAAATTAAAACACTTGGTATATTTCACATAAAATTTTTTATTTATACGACGCGTTTCGACTTTTCAGTCTTCCTTTCAGTTTTTTGTATATGGACTGGTACCTACAGAGAATTAGACAAGTTACTTTATTACATGAACAATATTAATAAAAACATAAAATTCACTTTAGAAATAGAAGAAAATTAAAAATTGAACTTTCTTGACTTAACAATACACAACATTAACAATATTTTAGAATATGACATATACAGGAAACCAACATTTACAGACACCTTAATACCTGAATGCTCCAATCAATCTCTTACTATTAAATTATCTGCATTCCACAGCATGATACATAGATTAACCACAATCCCGCTAAATAAATCAAACTTTAATAAAGAATTAACAACAATAAAACAAATAGCCGTTAATAATGGTTATAAATTAGATACTATTGATAAACTATTGAGAAATAAAAATAAGAAAATTATGATTCAGAACATATATACACAATCCGAAAGTAACGTAAAAAAAGAAAAACTGGATATATTTAAACTACATCCCAAATACCACACAAGCCGTCTCAACAATTTTCAAAAAACTTAACATCAACTCCGTTTCTACTAACAAAACAAATTTAGGAACAATGTTAACAAATACAAAAATAAAAAATGATAAATCAGAATCGTCGGGGATATATGAAATTAAATGTAAAGATTGTGATGCCATCTACATCGGACAAAGTGGTAGAAATTTCAGGACTAGAATAAAAGAACATTTAAAATCAATTAAAACAAATACTAATAACACAGGATTCTCCCAGCATTGTATTCAACACAACCATTCGCTATTAGATTATAGGATTCTCCATATTGAGCCGAAAGGCGTTAAGCTGAACTTACTGGAAAATTTAGAAATTCGCAAGGCGGTGAATTCAAAGAAAAATATAATCAATGACCAATTGGACGTAAGTTCCTCCCCTCTTCTTAATATTAATTTTAGCATATAAGTGTTGTATTTTTGTAAAACCATTGTATTATTACCTGATGAAGACTGAATAGTCGAAACGCGTCGTATAAATAACAAATTATATGTGAAATATACCAAGTGTTTTAATTTTATAATTTAAAATGTTTCACCAAGTGCCAACCACACAAACAATTAACATAATCTGATTTTTTAATTTTTCATTCCTAGAAAATTTGTGTATTTACGTTTGAAAATCACCTATTTTTGATAGTAAATTAACCACAAAAAAAAGGAAAATTTTGATATAATAGTGAGATAGCGGCCTGTAGGTAACCTTTATTTATAACTATAGCAAATTTCAAGCATATAGGTTCATTCTTGTGGCAGTAGTTTGTTCCAGAAAATGATCGCTTTTCGAATACGCCTTGCCTACTTTACATGCGCAAAAGTTGAGATTTTCACAGTGGGCACGAGATTTATAAGAATTCGGGTTTTGGGGATATGAGCTACCTGTTTAATACCAGGATACCAAATTTTTTGGATTCGAATTTAAATCCGGATTAAAATTTATCGAATGTTGACTGCCCTATTGTTTATATTATCCGCTATCCTATTTGATATTAGGAAATATATAATTTAAAATGAAAATGATACTTGTCTATGAAAAATCTGTTCACGACCAGCAAAGGAGAACGATTCATAGTAAAAATTATTGCTCTATTTAAAAAATAAAGAAATGTAAAAAACTTTTGCGAATATTAAAGCAGAAGAATCAAAGCGTTAATTTTATCTAAAAGCGTCTTTGCGTCTCTTTTTTTTTTCGTACTCTATGTGCTGCTGACTCGTGCACTTTGCGAGCCAAAGAAAAGTTGCATCGCTGTCTCGAACTAATCTTATCACTTCGCTTGCCCCAGAAACACCCGATCTCCGCAAATTTATTAGCAACTTCTACTGGTAATAAATATTTCAGTTTCCGCCCTAGCTTTTTCACTAAATAAATTTAAATAAATAGCAGAAGAACAACTAGGTTTACACTATTACTCACGACGTTTAAACACTTGTTATGAACTCGCTGATACCGGTACTTCTACACATTTAATTTAAACTCAAATTTATAGCTGCATTGGAGTTTATATAACAGATAGTTTTCATTTAATACCAACTTATTTTAGTACTTTTTAGAATGGTGTCCACCCAAATAAACTTGTATACTCTAGAATCAATTTCTATAGAGTGTCCGGAATGAGATTCGCATTCATGGAGATTTCGGAAACTATAAATTTTTGTGCACTTGTTACGAAAAGTATAATATGCTTCACGGGAGGGCGCGATTATCCCTTGTGTAAAGTGGGCAAACCTCGACTTCAGCTCGGGCATTTGGCCCTCGCTTACGTTCGATTTGCCAACTTCACACGCGGGAATAATCGCTTGTTTCCCTCCCTTGATGCATAACATACTATTCCAGAAAAATTAATATATCACTAGATGCGCAAATAACGATTTTTAAAAATAATTTTAATTTTTAAATAATATTATTTTTTCAACTATAATATATAACGTAAAATAACATTTTTAAAAATTTAATAGATAGTTAATAATTATAAATGTAAGTAGCATATTTTATTTACTTAAACAAAGCTAATTAATTTTATAAGTTACTTGATTACCATTAAATAATTTATATTTTTATATTGATCATGTTGAATGAATCATGCATACTAGGAATCATTGTTCGACAGTATGGTGGTGTGGTTAGCGTTACTGGTATTGAAGTCGAAAGTCCTGGGTTTGAATCCCACACAAGATAAAAGTATATAAACTACCATATTGTCGCTCGTTGAGTCCGGATTTTGTACTGTAATTGGATTTAAGTTTATATTATGTAGAGTATTATAAATAAAGGAAGGTTTGTAAATAAGCGACTGTGGGTAGGAATTGAAAGTAATGAAAGTACGCAGGAATCCAGTCAGAAAATTATAAATAAATACGAGTAAATGAATTAAAAAGAGAAAAAATGTTTTTTATAATTTTTAATTATACATTTAATTTTTTTAAATGTAACAATAATTACCTGGAGTATCAATCAACAATTTTTATTTGAAACCTTTCTGTCTACCACTATTTTAGAATTAAAATTTGAAAAATCTCCCAGTACCTTATACTCGTATATTGTTTTGGAAAAAAACATCCTTAAATTTTGTCTAATTTAACTAACCTTATATCTCTTATAGTTGTCGAGATTTCCTACGTGTGCACCTTATTTGGGATATTCTGTATACTATGTTCACATGATTGGCTGAATCTAGACTGACGTCAATTTCAGTATTAAAAACTACATGTAAACAATAAAGATTGATATTTGGATTAAATCGACGAATCCAGGAATGAGTGTGGAATACTGTCTCAATCTATTCCAATCAGAAAAAGTAAAAGCAGGCTACAAAAACTTCTCTTTCCCTTAGTTTTAATTTCCAGCGGTCGTGATGCGTGGCGCTGTCCATCACCAAGCGATCCTATTAAATCCGCAGGACAACACGTGACGTAACACGTACCGAGTGCGAGTGTGCGAGTGAGAGGCAGCATTCCACTTTGAAATAATAAATGCTCTCATTTCTTTTAATATGCGCTGGCACTTTATAACTCGTATAATCTGCGAACTTCGCACGCATTTGCATAATAATAAAATACAGTTTTTGCTAATATTAATATATGTGCGCGCTTGTGAACTCTTGCGGGTGTTGGAGGGAATGAAGAAGAGCTGTTGTCCTTGTCCTGCTTCTTAAGTTCCTGCGCGACGTGCCACCGATAATATTTACATTTTTATTAAATTTGGTTTTTCCGGCAGGAGTCTTGCTACCGGTTTTGGAGATGCCCTGGTTCACATACTTTGCCAGTTCGTACTTAATTCAGGTACGCACTCAGGAGGAATTTATTATTAAAATTATTTCACTCTATTCAAATGGCTTTTCGATTTTTATACATATTTATATAAACAACTTACCTAACTAAAGGAGAAAAATAATACAATAAGAATATATGATTAACTTATACTTTATTTATGTATATTTGTATGTTCACATATATCATATAGTTAATCAATTATTTTGATATTATGGTCAAATAACTACTTCGCGCGCATTCCAATGGCAACGCGCAACAAAGATTTTTTCGATTGCTCCTCAAAAAACGGGAACTTTACGATGACAAATGAGAGCGTAATTTTGCACTTTTCATAGCAATCATAAAAAAAAAAATTTATTTATCTACTACCTTAATTATGTATCTAACTCTACATACATAAAGCTGCTCATATTACACTAGCATGATATGAAAGTTCATATTCCACAGCCTATTTCCAATAAATAGCAACCAAATATTTTCTCATAATTTATTTATTTTTATGTATTTATGTTACGCTGTACAACAGGAACTTAATCTCAATTACAGAACAGGGTACGCACTCACCGAGCCGCAGTGTGGTAGTTTTTTTAAATATAATTTTAGCTTGAGTGGGAATCGAACTCGGGATCTCCGGAGTTGCGATTTGTAATTTGTTGATCCATGACAGATATAAATAAGATTATGTTTAGTATTTTTATTCGGTGTATTTAAACAGTTGTATATAAAGTATAGTATTTGACTTGCTAAATGAAAAAGAATTCAGTAGAGAAGAAATTGAAATGGCGATAAGGAAATTGAAGGATAATAAAGCAGCAGGAATAGATGATATTCCAGCAGAATTGATTAAGACCGACATGGAAACATCAGTAGAAACACTACATATACTTATAAATAAAATTTGGAGTGAAGAAAATATACCGCGGGACTGGACCACAGGCATAATAATAAAAATTCCGAAAAAGGGTGACTTAACCGAATGCGGCAATTGGAGACCAATTACGCTACTGTGTACAGCAAGTAAGGTATTATGTAGAGTGATACTGGAAAGAATGAAGATCGGAATAGATGAAAGACTAAGAGAGAACCAAGCCGGCTTTAGGACAGGACGATCCTGCGTGGATCAAATTAATATGCTTAGGATAATACTAGAGGAAAAAAAGGAAAGAAACGATGGAATTCACATAGCCTTTATAGATTTCCTGAAGGCATTTGACAAAGTGAATAGAGCAAAGATGTGGAATATATTGATGCTGTACGGAATATCGCCCAAATACATAAAGATAATTAGTCTACTATACGAGAACTACGTATCAAGAATAGAACACGAAGGTTCATTGACGAAGGAAATAAAAATAAATACCGGAGTCAGACAAGGCTGCATCCTATCACCCATACTATTCTTAATAATAATCGACTGGGTAATGAAAAACGTAGCAGACAACAAGACAGGTATAACATGGAATCCATTCCAGAAATTAGAGGATCTGGAATTTGCCGATGACCTATGCTTGTTAACAGAAAAGAAACAACATTTACAAGAGAAACTAGATAAATTAACAACTACTGCAAAAGAAGTCGGATTAGAAATAAACAGAAAGAAGACAAAAATACTAACTAGTGCAAAAAATAGGATTCAAAAAATTAAAATAGGCAAAGAAGATCTAGAAGAGACGGAGGAATTTTGCTATCTGGGAAGTATACTGGCGATAAATGGAGGAACCCAAGCAGATATCGAGAGAAGAATTTCGCAAGCTAGGAAATCTTTTAATATGCTACGGAAAATTTGGAAATCACAGAGCATATCAGAAAATACTAAACTGAGACTATTTAAGACTAATGTTAAAACGACACTCCTGTACGGAGCGGAAACATGGGCTTTAACAAAATTCCAAATAAAAAAACTGCAAACCTTCATCAATAAATGCCTAAGGATTATTTGTAATATATACTGGCCCGAAAAGATAACAAACACAGAACTACTTATACGAGCGAAAGAAGAAGAAATAGAAAAAACAATAAAAAGACAAAAATGGAAATGGATAGGACATACATTAAGGAAAGCACCAACGAGCATTACAAGACAGACTTATGAATATAATGCATTGGGGAAAAGACACAAGGGAAGACCAGCAAACACATGGAAAAGAAACACACTTAATGAACTACAAACTGTAAATATGGGCTGGAACGAAGCTAAGAAAAAGGCAACGGATAGAGAAAGTTGGAAAATCCTTACACAACAAATAATAGACAACGATATGTAATCAGTGACATTCAATAGAAATTACGGAAAAAGCAAATAACAATAACAATAATAATATGTAATAATTATACGATTTAAATGACCAGTGTTATTCACTCTAAAAGTGAAAGAAATTAGAAATCAGACTTATATAAAAGTGCATAGGACTAGCAACCCTACCACTAAAAGATCTTTGCTGTGAAACGCAGTCGCGCCCTACGCTCCCCAGAGGAGTATAAGGAAGAAGAAAGAAGAAGTTTCACAACTTAGAGCAAAAAATTAAAGGGTATATTCTGAACGACGTGCTGATCATGAAACAAAAAGAATTTTTTTTTAATCGCAAAACTATTTTCCATGTTTCCCGGTCCAAAATTTTTCGTTGCCACTGCCACTGGGTGGATGATTATGGTAAAGTTATTAATTAAATAAAATTCTATTATAAATAACTGCTAATAATTGAATTGTGTAATTATTCTTTCGTAGTTGATACCTACTTCATTGTTTGTATTTAATAGGAAAGCGAATCCAGTGCAGTACTACAAAAAATGTTTTAGATTAACAACCCTTAATTTTTCGAATTAAAAAAAAATTCTTTTTGTTTCATGATCAGCACGTCGTACAGAATATTCCCTTTAATTTTTTGCTCTAAGTTGTGAAACAATCTGTATTTTCTAATAACTGGTTTAATAAACTAAAGAATTTCAATAAAACTTAAAATAAACAAATTCTTTCATAGATTATATTCCAAAATATTTGATAAAATTAAAAATTCAAATATCGTTCAGAGCCAACTCTGCTCTACTGACACAGATCACGATCAGGAATCCAGGGCAGTACTAGCCCATTCTTCTCCCGTCACTTTATAAGCAGCACGTTTAATTCACTTCCGGATTTTATTTGAGAAGTTACCTCCATATAATTCCACGACATTTCCTTATTCCTTCGTTCGCAAATTACGCTCAAGTCCTTGGTGTGCTGAAATAAAGGCGCCCTTGGAATTCATCCCGATGGAGACAGACCTTCATATTTAAATCACATGTAGCTTGTAACACCTTTGATGTTTGAGCATTGCTATCTGCAAGCTTGTTGGGATGTGTTTAAAATTTAATTAGGGAAGAATTCAAAATTATTTTAATGTTAATTAAAGTTAATTAATTCAAGGGAGTTTCACTTCATGTGCACTGATATTCAGCGACACTGAATTGAACTTTGGTAACGCTCTCTGCTCTTTTGACACTCTTCATTCGCATTTAAATTTAAATTCAAGTATTTTCTTATACAGTAAACAGTTATTTGCACTTGAAATCTAATGACTAAGTTAAGTTCTTTGGTGACACATAAAGCATTTCGACATATTTGTACTAAATTTAATATACTTTTAATGTCTAGTTGCATCAACAAACTTGGTTTAAATAAATAAAAGCAAATCAAATGTTTGACAGCAATATCAATTATTCTACATGACATGTAATTTTGATTTGCTTTTATTTATTTAAACCAAGTTTAAAATTTAATTTTTGTTGGTACAACTGGCCATAATTTAGGTAAATTATAATTATTACAATTTATTTACTATAAAGTGTCCAATTGCAATTGTGTGGAATTCAGTTTCAAAAACAAGCGCAGGAAGATACTCCCTTCCTTCCTCATCTTTTTTGCTTCATTTTCAGTTTTTACTGTACAGTGTGTAACTGCAATTGTGTTAAATGTATTTTTAAACAAGCGCAGGAGATGCTGCCTTCATTTCTTATAGATTCGTTGTTAGAGAGGTGGGCGTAAGTGAAGATTTACGAAACAGGTGTACAGGAGCGAATGGATGAATGTTTGTTGCGTGATGATGGATTTTGGTTGTGAGAAAAGAGAGAGTTTGTATGGAGGAAGTGTTAATGTGGTCGAATCGAGTATCGTGTGTCAGGATGAGAATGTTGACAGGTTCGTGCTACCCCATTTAATGGGATATAGCGTGTATGTATGTATTTATAGTCGGTTTCGTAAACGACAAATTTATTTTCAAATAAATAAAATGTATTCATTCAAATTACAGTTGAACTATTGGCCATAATAGTTATTATTTGTGTATTACGGTAGTGCAAGAGAAACACGACACTTTATGCTCGTGATACACACATAATTTTTTCTACGATTGCATCTTAAAATGATTTAAAAACATATACGTACTGAAAATAAATTCATTCTGTCAACTGTCAATATCACAAGTTTCTGTTTTATTTGTATCCCTGGTTACTATTGAAATAAGCACGCATTTAATATCTTTTTCGCAAGTTGCCATTGGAGACGCGTGCATTTAACGTCTTTTTCGCGCGTTGCCATTGGAGACGCGCAAAAAAGATATTTTTCGATTGTTCCACAGAAAATGTCAACTTTACGATGACAAATGAGAGCGTAATTGTCAACTTTTCATAGCAATCGTAGAAAAAAATAAATAAAATTAATTCGGAATTTGTTAATTTAAATACATTTACTATGGACTTAAATTTATTATGTTCTTTGTAAAACCGGTCATTAATGGTTTAAGTCTCATTCACAACTCTTAACATAGTCACTTTTTGTTTTTGTCAAGTGGAATTGAACTTTATCTAGTTGTTCACGCAAACATTGTATTTGTTTTACGTTTGTTGTCTGTATACAAAATTATATAAAATAATTATTATTAATATAGAATATTACTAAAAGGTAGGAATTGTTTTGTATAATTTACTACCATTTTTTAGTTTTCTGAAGAAATAAAAGCAAAGTAAATTATTTTAGGGTAAAACAAAGACAAAAGTTTGAAGTTTGCAAACTTTTATGTTTGTGTTTATTTTTATGATTCAGACAAAAATTTAAAACTTACAAGTAAAAAATAGGGGAATAAACATTGCAAAATTTTGTAATCGGCGTTCTTTCCAACGATTTTGGCGATCGGTACGACATTGATTAAATCTTTTTATAAACAAATTTAAATTGGTCCAGTTCATTTTTGACAGTGACAGTAAAAGAAAATAAATATTTCTCCTAATTTTACATCCCCAAAGCCAACAAACAATTTTCACCAAAATAAAACTACCCCTGTGGCTCCCCCTCCACTAATATCTTTGGAGGCCGTGATTGACGCCTGGTAACCGCACTTCACGCGAAAAAATATATCACTTACCGAAATCTGCAGCAGTAGAGTGCCACACCCAGTAAAAGGCGTGATGATATATTTATTTTATTTATTTACTAATTTTACATACAAAAATTTTGTAAATAGCGTGCGTGTTTGTGTAAACATAAACCTACGCATTTCTTACAAAATAAATATTGCTTAAATTATTTTCGGAAAAAGCGCCTCTTGCAGTAAAGTTTAGCACTTCTCAATTTACCAGGCTTCATTGAATCGTGCTATCGCTTATTATAGTCGTTTCATTCCATCGTTTTGTCATGTGTTCAAACCTTCAAACTAATATGATAAAATGAAATACACATAATGGAATTGCGTATTTTATTTTTACATTGAATATTATTAGTTTAGGTTAGGTTATGTTAATTATGATATAAATTTGAAACTATGAGTTTTTATGACATATGAAGTAGCTATAATAAGAGTAAAAAAAATCAATAAAGTTGGCCATGTTTGACACTTTGCAATATGATATCTGTTAATATAATATTGTACTAATGAATGACTTCCTTATTTATGCAAAATGAAGGTTTCATATTTGGTTCATAAATAAGGTAGATTCATCAGTATCCTTTATTTGAATAATTTGTGTTTTTGTGGTGTTTAATTTCTTTGATTAGAACTTAATATAATTTCAAGGGTTTCCATAATTTCACATTAAAAATGTACTATTCACAACCCTTCCAAAGTTATTTTGTTATTCACCAAAAAGTTTTGCGGGTGCAAAATGTTTCCTGGAGGAAATTTTGACTAATGTACGGTTTCACCTACATAATTTTGTTCTCATTTATTTTAATTAAAACTTCTAATTTTCTGTGGTTTAAATTAAGATAGCGGCACATCAAATATAAATTACGTCGTTTATTATTAAAGTTACTACTACTAATAAGACATTAATCGAACGTTTTATCATTTTGAAAACTATTAATTATAAAAAATATATTAAATAGAATTAGCATTGTAAATTAAAAATGAGCAGTTTAAAAATAAAATAAATTAAAACAAAGAAATAATTAAGAAAATTTTGTAAAGAATTCTGGCCGAAAAATTTGATTCCTTTGAACAGAGAAAAAGTGACAAGCGACAAAAGAATGTTAAAACAAAAGAGTAGGTTCCAAGACCTCCTAATCCAACATACTTTCCCGTCGCTCTTCGGCGCAGATCTCCGGCAAAGATGAAATCGGCGACGTGATTGCACATTTTGCATAATTATTCCTCTCCGGTTCGCCTTGTCGCCGAAGTGTTTCCGAGGTAATTTTTAATTACGCCAAAATAGCGGAAGGAAAGTGAATTCGCGCCTGAATGAGATGTTGCTCAAGATTATTTTTTATGAATTGCGTAGTCTAAACGTTGCGAGCGTTGATTTTATCCTGACAGGAGATGAATATTTTGTTTGAAGAGTTTTATATTACCGGTTAAGAGACGGTCTTTTTTCGGTAATTTGAAATGAGGACGAGCGCAGATAAAATCCGATTTTATTACGTTTTTAGGTCGTCGAGGACATATTTATTTTTTCTTGCTGAATAATGAGATAATTTATCTGACGTAAACGCGAAATTCATTTATTTACGATTATTAATACTCCACTTCATGTCAGCATAAAATGTTTAATTTATGGTCTACTCAATAAGATTTTTTTGACGTAGAAATTATTTTCACATAATGAGAATATAATTGCTCCTTAAACTTCAAAAATAAATAAGTTGAAATGCAATTTCCGCCCATATTAATTTTATGTCAAATTAAGACCAAGTATGATCCAAATATTAATTACCTTGTTAATTTGAATCATTGTTTATTTATTATTAATTTATATTGATAAAATTAGCACTGGATAGAAACCGGCAACAGCCAGAATATTTTAGTCAAACGTAGATATTTGATAGTGTAAATATTTCACTGTTTGTAATGCGAGGTATTTCATTATTTTCCCTGTAAAACTATATTTCACCTCAGTAAAACAAAGCGATCCATGGAATCTACTTCAATTCTTTTATTTGTTTAATTTTCATTGAACATTGGAAGTTCAGCCAGCAATGCTAGGAAATACTTTTTTATTTATTTATTTACGTTGATGTAGCAACTGTTTTGGAACACTTGTACATTTTCTTTTTCGTTAAATCCAATGAAAAATATCCTTATAATTTTATTTAGAGAACCCGAGTTCCCACGACCGGAAACTAAATTTTGTACTTGAATTCTCACTTGGAAATTACCGGTGTGGTATCTTTTCCGTTAACGTCTTTGGAAACCGAAATATTTGAAACACTTTTAATGACAAATATAAAGAAGTTTTCTTTAGAAATATTGAAAATATATTTGACACAAACAAAATGTAATGCGTGTTCGCTTACACATAAATACATATATATATATATATAACCACCCTCCAAGTACATATCCAAAGAAATACGTATGCCTTGTACCACAAAAAATTTAATGAGATAATAATGATAAATTAAATTAAATAAATAAATATAGTTGATAATTTACGCCCTCCAAAGATGTTAGTAGAAAAGAAATTATCAATTTTAATGTGGTGAAAATTATTTGTCGTCTGTGGGAATCGAACCTTAGTTCTCAATCTAAGCTATTTAATATGCCATATAGTCACTTACTTAATTCAATTTAATATGATTTTCTGTTCGATACTTAAACTCTCTAGACCAGAGTTTTTAAACCTTTTTTGTCTCACTGTACATATCAACTAATTACTAAACTTCTACGGTACACTACACGTATATACATTTTTGAATTATTTACAAAAATAAAATAGAAGGAGCTTAATCCAAATTACAGTACAGGATTCGGATTCATCGAACCGCAGTGTGGTAATTTATATAATTTTAGCTTGAGTGTGATTCGAATTCCAGATCTCCGAATTCGAATTCCATTACGCTTAACACACATACATACATACATACATACATAACATCACGCTATATCCCATTAAATGGGGTAGCACGAACCCGTCAACATTCTCATCCTGACACACGATACTCGATTCGACCACATTAACACTTCCTCCATACAAACTCTTTCTTTTCTCACAACCAAAATCCATCAACACACAACAAACATTCATCCATTCGCTAGTGTACACTGCGCTTGTTTCTGAAGATGGTCTCCGCACAATTGCAGGTAAACACTCGAAACATCTAACCAATTAATCTAAAATCAAGAATCATACGCTTGTCTTCATTCATCATATTTATCCCGCAATTAATTTTCTCCAAACATTCCTATCCTGACACACCACCGTACTAATTTGTCTAGTATTTTGCACAATGCAAAGGTCTGATGACGTCAAATAATAAAAAAAATTGAAAATTTAATTCACAGCAATTAGTCCTAATATTAATAGAAATTGTAAATATCTGGTTTAAATAAATCTTAAAAAGAAGAGAAATAAATAATATATATTTTAATTTAGATCTATGTCCCGCGTGTTGGCCGCGCGGGTTGAGGGCCTAACTCACGATCATAAGGTCGTGGGTTCGAGTCCCGCCCGTGGCGGCCATACAAAGAACATATCGGCATAGGACCAGAGTAGTTGGTCCGATATATAAATTAAAAAAAAATTAGATCTCAAATAAAAATCGTATAATTTGAAATGAAATTGAAACAAATTGGAATAATATTAATGCCGTCAGACGTTTGCTCTACATTGCTGAACCCGGCTAAAAGGAAAAATAAATAACATTTATTATTTTGAACCATTTTATGAAAAAAAAAGTTGTTTTCAGTTTTCAGTTACATTTTCTATCAGACAGACTTAACTTCTTATAACGTTCACGTAATATGTTATCATATGAAACAAATAACTTTTGAAATACGAATGAGGTAATATTTTCGACAGAGCTTCTTGAAGTACTAGTCTTCCAATACCATCCACGTTTGTTCTTCGATACCGTATCTAGGTTATGCTAGTATTATTTGTGTATACGAGTGTGAGGTATTCGTTTCTGCACAAATTCTGACAAAAACGATCACAAGTTTGGATCCTCGCAAAGAGGATTTGCTCACGTGCTCTGGTATTAGTTGGCAGTGGGAGCATCGTAGCGGCCTTGCTTCTATACTTACAACGTTACAACGGGATTTCATCGCATACAGAATACTTTAGCCTACTTGTGGGGCTGTGCCACCACTGATATTATGTACGATGGATTGCCCACGCTTCTGTGATTTGTGACATCTGCAGCCATGATGCAAGCAAGACGAGCAAAGCTCCACTTTGTATTTGCACTGGTTTTATTGGACGTTTACGTCTTGAAGACCAACTGTAATATTATATATAAAGCTTATAAAAGAGAAAATCAACAAATATGAACAGTATAAATATAGATCTCTAAACTCTAAACATATTTCCGTAAGATGATTTGAATCATTACATCGCATGAACTATAAAGAATTGTTTGACCTTAGTTCATTCGATGATAGATTACAAAGTATTTTATCTTGATTCTGATAGGCTGAACAAAACTTTAAATGAAGACATGTTTATATAGTACAAAAAACTTATAACAATAACAGTGTTGAAAGGAAGGGAAAAGAAAATGAGATATTTTTTCTCGAAGGTGCTGTTTAATTTTCTAAAACACAGTCGCGAGATATAAGGTATCGGGAGAAAGAATAACACTTTCTTTACAATGTTTACTTAGATATAGTTTTTTTTTGTCACTGCCCTATCAAAAAGTAAAATTTTCAAATACCCCGAGAGCTTGAAAATTATCGGGTATTTCCCGATTGTTTCGTTGCTACGCAGGGAAACAAGAAGGAAATATCCGATTAATTTTCAAGCTCGAGGGATATTCGGCTGATTATTTTTGATGATTCTGAATAGCGCATAGGTTACAACTGTCAGAAAAATGATTGTTTATCGCCTAGCAACCTAGCCGGGAAATCATCGAAAAATTATCGATATAATTTAGACCTAGTTGTACCACGTGATGTTAAATACCACGCTCTTATTGGTCGAAATTGGGGTTGAAAAAATAATCAGTAATAAATTATAAATTTAGATAGGGTTTATTATTCTTTTCACTTGGATGTTACTAATATCAAATCATACCGATGTTTTCCAGTTGCCTCAATATGTCTTCATTTTTCTTACCTAGGGATAAAAAGTATATTTTTGGTCACTTTAGTTGAGGTAAGAAAATTTTATTTTCTGATAGAGTTGTGAAAATGTTTTACTTTTTCAGAAAAAACTTTTTAAATGATCTTTAGAAGCAGTAGGCTTTTCTGCATGTATTTCATGTGGAGAAAGTTCACATTTGCCATTTACTCGTGTAGGAAGAACTACTTTTCGCAGAAGTGTGAAAAACAATGTTTTGTGGTATCCATGGATAAATGAAAACTATAAACGTTTTGTAGCTAATTTCAAGCCTCACTATCGCTCGGCATGAAACTATCTTACTCATCCTGTAATTGAACACTTTCCTGACTTTTTACATAAATAACTATATCACGCGCTTCTAAATTATTGTATAAAAAATAGTATGTACACCAGGGGCTGAAAGTGTCTTTTTCACTCTGGCATGATTATGTGCCGAATGCGCCTCGATCAATCTCCATTCTCGAGTAACAATAGACTACCTTCTGCTCTAAGTACAAAATTAATATTACGAATCTCGAACAAGACAAACAAATAATCCTTATACTCTAACTAATATTCTAACATTTTGATAATACGCTCACGCCCACTGTTCAAGATAATCCAGTTCTCGGCCTTCGCACATAAGCACAGGACGTAACGTTTACTTAGCGTAACAGGCAATCTGGAGGGGTTTGGTACTTACAGCATTACAGGGTAAGGGGGTGGGAATACATCGGCACGCGGCAGTGACGAATTAGCAGCGAGCTTAGTCGCCAGCGCACATAGTTTGCTCAACTATTATAACTCGCTGTCATACTTGTATCAAAGTAAAATTAGCTGACGATGCTTCAGATTGGGTTAATGATTATGCGGTGATAACGTTTTGATTGGATCAACACGATGAGTGAAGGAAGACAAATATTTGGGGTTTGGAGGTGGGGTACTATAAGAGAAAGAGCATTTTTGTAGAGAGATATTTAACACTCTAAAACTAAAGTTATACTTATTTTTATTAAATGTGGTGATGTGCATATTATTACTAATATTTGTATAGCATAAATGAAAATTAGTAGGGGTAGAAAAGGGCGTTATATGCAGGGCCGTCTTAAGCATCTCCTGGGCCCTAGGCAATATAATATTTAGGACCCCAAAACATATAAATATATATATAAATACATTGTATCGGAGAGTCAGTGTCAAATTATAATTATTGTATTATTTTGCATTTGTGTTTAGCTGCCATCCCTCAATAGAATTCATATCAAATGTAGTAATTATTAAAAATATTTTGGTCAGAAAGTGACTTAAAACTTAAAATGTGTATATTTTTTTTCTATTTTGTTCATTTTAGTCGAACGATTCGGGCCCCCCAGAGTCACGGGCCCCCAGCACTTGCCTAGTTTGCCTAGGCGAAAAGACGGCCCTGGTTATATGAGTGTTACATAAATATGACAAAAAATAGTATACACTAAGGGAGAGATATCATTTTATCCCCCGAGATATAAAGAAAAATAAAAGAAAATTTAATCTACAGCTGTCAAAAAATTTTCATTCTTTTTACTAATATCAATACGCGAACTACGTGATTTCTTCATTATTTTCAGTACCATGACAACGTATATTTTGCGCATTATTTTACAATCTAGTACGCAAAATGAGTATTTTACGCACTGTTTCGTATTCTAGTGTGCAAAATGAGTATCTCGCATACACTCTTAAATTATTTATTGTTAGCTTTTATTAGTTACAACACATCAATAGTATCAAATTAATATTATTGTTGATTGTTTTCCTTCAATATACTTAAATAAATCAATACTTATTGTAATATTCTTTATTTACAATTGTAGAAAAAATGTTGTTTGTATTTCGTGGCCATAATTATTGTTTTTTGGCACGTTCGAATAACTTTTATTGTCTCGACCTGCGGTCTCAACTAAAAGTAATAGTCTCACTCGCAACAAAAAAAAACATTCATTTTGCGCACTTAATACAAAAATAACTATTTTCTTATGGGGAGTATATATTATTTTTTCCACGACCCCAACATTTATAACGAGTACTTATTTTTAGGAATCTTTTAAAAATTGAAATTAATAAAGGCTTATCTTTCTTTATATGTAGGTCGAAAGTATAATATTCGCTCCCTATGGAGGAAAGTAACGATTTTGTCCCTAATATGTGATTGATTTTAAAAGTATTTTAAAATTTTTATTTAAATGACAAGAAAGATTGTTCGTAGAAAAAATAACTTTTGAGTAGAATGTGATTTCTTCTTTTATGTCATTTGCACGATAAAATAATACACTTTCCTTCCACGTTATGCAAATAACTATTTATTTTTAATCTTTTAACTGCTGGATAACTGGATTAAAAATACACCTTATCTCAAACGGAAAAATCACATTTTAGTCCCGTGACTTTTAACCGTCTTAGTGCTAGGTTGTACTAAAAGTGCCAGATGCGCGGTAGCAACTCTCACGTCAGTGTGTTTTTGAATTCCGCCAGCGGCAGTCGTGTGCGTCAGACGAGTAATTATTCTTGGCATTTTTCACATATATTGCAAAAAAATGTATGGCACTAAGACGGTTAATATCGGTACCTACAGCGGACTAAAATGTATTATTTTACAAATTTGATATCAAAGTATAGAAAATTTACTTGAAATAATAATTTCCCCTACATTTTCTGGAACAGTTCTGTATTTCATGTAATTTTCACGCTTGACTATTATGACGCGGATTTAAAAAATTGTTCCGTTTAATATGCAGTTTAACTTCTAAGTATATTTTTTACATATTGATCATAAAATTCGTTTTTCTCTTAAGGGAAGTCATGTAAAAAGTGAAACATTTTTGAAGTACCTATTTTAAAAATAATTTAAAATTAAATACTACATTTTCATTGTAATAATTATACTTTTTTCACTATATAAATAAAATTGCTTGATGATGTATTTATTTTATGATAATATCTTATACAAAGAAATTGATGATGAAGAAATTTGATTACGCTTGAAATAATTTACAGAATTCAAAGAAATTCATCACAATATAAAAGCGAAAGTTATATTTTTGACAAATTAGACGTAAAATAAGAATTAAGTCATGGATAACAAAACGAATAAAAGTTTTCTGTTTCTGAATTTCTCACAGGACAAAACTCCAGTCATTCTTATTCGCTTTCGCTGAAAAGATATAATCGACTCTTCTCTGCCATTCTCTTCTAAAACTTTCAGGCCGTAAACTCTATTTTACTTCTAAACAACTTTTCGTCAAGATTTTGTTGCCTTTATCTACCTACCTGAAATGTTTTTCATTTATGACAGAGATTTTTACTTCTTCATTCCAAGAAGCCACAAAAATTACGAACATTAAGTATTATAAACATATGTCGTTAAAGTATTCTTTTCTTTGCATTCACGTCTTGTATTCTAGGTGTTAATTATAAACCTAACATCGGCATTAAAAACAAATATTTTAAATAAAAGTTGCAACGAATATATAATTAAAATTATTTATTTAGGGGTCTGTGATTTGACGGATGGCAACCGCGGTTCATGTGCATTAATATATCACACTCAGTAATAGGTAAAAGGCGTGATGATATATTTATTTTATTTTTATTTCTGTCATTTTTATTCGAGGAAAAAATAGAATAATAATAAAATACAACTTAACTATTAACAAATATCTAAATAACAATAAATAAATAATTATTTCATCACGCCCTACTACTCTGTGTGGCATTTTATCGTAGCTGTCTTATGCATTAGTTTTAACCTGGAATAATTTAGTTTGATGTTATTTACATTAAACTAAACTAGTAGCAATCTTTAGAAACCAATAACTATCGTTTACTAATATTGTAAAATAAAAATAAATATATCATCACGCCTTTTACCCCATAGGGTGTGCCACTCTGGTGTAGCATATATCTGTAAGTGATATATTTATGCGTTTGACTTGCGGTTACCAGTCGTCAATTCACGGTCCCTATAGATGCTAATGGTGGAGAAGACACAGGGGGTAATTTTAATGTGTTAAAAATTGTTTGTCGACTGTGAGTTCTTAAATATACAGTCCGATTCGAAACCAAAAAGCCACCTATCCCATAGTGAATAGATAACAAATAAACAAGGGATTAAGTAACAAATAATGAAGTAAACAAATTATTATAATTTTTGGATTTGCTTTCGTGATCAAATAAAAAATAAATAATTATATTATCACGCCTCTTACTTGTTACTGGATATGGCACTTAACCGTAGCAGATTCCGGAAAGTGATATATTTATACGCGTGAAGTGTAGTTATCAGCCATCAAATTTCGGCCCTCAAATATGTTAGTGGTGGGAAAGTCATATCCATAAGTTGCAAAGTCATTTTGCACTAGTAATTACTGTTAAACTTAATTTTAATTAATTTTGAAATTGATATTAATTACTTATATGAAATATTAAAAATATATATAACAACAAAGACAAAGTTAATTGTCATTCATGCACTTGGTGAGACTAGGTATAATAAAAATATTAAATAAAACTCTAGGCAAAGTCTCACAAAATTCAGCCTCCGAGTCACCTTATGAGGGCATCGTCGGAGGCCGGCCAGCACAGTTAGTAACCATGGACGCGTTTCGCTCTTGTTAGAGCTCATCAGCATGGTATAACTCACTTCTTCACCTAGAACAAAGTTCATGTGAAGAAGCTGGTGACGAAGAACTGTGCCAGCAGAGAATAAGATCTCTAACAAACGGTAAGATGACATGAGAAGTTCTGTCGGTTACTAACTGTGCTGGCCGGCCTCCGACGATGCCCTCATAAGGTGACTCGGACGCTGAATTTTGTGAGACTTTGCCTAGAATTTTATTTAATATTTTTAAAAATATATATCTTTTTTAGGAAGATCCTGCCTTAGAAGCTACAGAAAATCTAGAGGAGATTCCGGTAAGTACGTTTTCAATTTGCGTTTTGTTAGCTATAAAAAACAAATATTTATTGAGAGTAAAACAAAGAATAATGCGATTATAATTTAGTAAACGGACATATGAAATCAATAGAAATATTAGAAATAAAATGAAAGGATAGTATGAGCAATTAAATATAGTTAATATGTTAATAATTAGTACTATAAATATCGTAGAATGACCTAGATATTTGCCCCAACATTAAGCACGAAAAATTACATCGCTCTGGGAGCGGTCTCCGCTGAAGCGTAAAACTTTAAATTAACCCAATTTTGCTATTTTACGGGTTCAAAAATGCGCCAAGTTGTAGATTACACATTAAAGAACAATGTGGATCCATCTTAACTTTAGCGACAACACAATTGCAGGCAAACAACGTAAAGCAAATGTTTGCAGAGACCATATAGACTGGCACTTGTCATTGTCATTTCTGTGTTCATGAAACAAAAACTACCGCGCAAGTGGAAAACTTACTTTGTTCTCACTGGCATTTGTTCTCACAAGACAAACGAATGAGGTGAATTTCTCGGTAATTGATAAGTTCTTACTTTAATCTGGAAATCCTCTTATCTTTAATCCTCCATTATTCTTCCCTTCAACATTTATATTTTATATAAAATAGTTCTTTATAATTAAATTAAATATTAAAGTAATTTATTATGCAGCGGTTTGCAAACTTTTCCGTTCCGTGACCTACTTGAAGGCAAAAATCACTCGCTTACTTTTGTGTGATCAACATTGAACAGGCTGATTTAATAATGCGTATTACAAAAATAAAATTAGCAAAGGAAAAACTTATCATTCAGAAGTTTTGTATAGTTACTTAGGAATTTTGGTATGTTGACATAATAGTTTGTAGAATTAATTGTACTTTGCCAAGAAGCTTGTAATAAATTCTTTGAATCTTTTTTTAAAACTACTGGATTATAGTTTATGGTAGTAGACAAGAACAGTCGATTCCAGTTAATTGAGCCATTAGTTGATTGGTTCAGCCGCTTATTTTAGACAAACCAAAAAAAGAAAAACCAATCGAGAGAACAACAAGTATTTACTTCGCGTATTTTGGACACCATAAATAAATAAATAAATAAATATATCATCACGCCTTTTACCCATTACTGGGTGTGGCACTCTGCCTAAGCAGATCTCGGTAAGTGATATATTTTTTCGCGTGAAGTGAGGTTATCAGACGTCAAATCACGGCCCCCAAAGATATTAGTGGAGGGGGAGCCACAGGGGTAGATTTAAATTGGTGAAAATTGTTTGTCGTCTGTTTGGACACCATGTTGTTGTAATTTGTACAGTAAATATAATATCAAATTAGAGTACCACCCATTTTTGCATTAACGTACCAATCATTCCGGCTATACTTCCTTAGCAACTTTTGATTGTTTAAATTTATACCATCTTTGTAATTTTATCCCTATAAATATAAATACACAGTATTAAAGATGTATTCTGTAAGAAAATTCTGTAAATTATGAATATTATTTAAAGTAAGTCATCTAATTTCAAAGGCTTGAATAATTCGAAAAGTAAATGTAAAAGCAAGAAGAAACCACTTCATAATTAATTGGCGTATTAAATTACTTCAAAATAAGTATTATAATTCATACAATATTTAATATAATCAGAAAACAGAAACTCAGATCTAAAGGGAGACAAGCTGAGACGTTTCATTTGCACCCTGGCGACCAATTTAGAAGCTTAATTACAAATCCATTTGGGAGCAACGTCGTATCTCGACAAAATAACTAGTAACACAAATAAATCAGCGTTGTGAATATAACAACAAAATAAACTTGTTAATGAGCTTACGTAATAATGTTGACAGTTTTCAGTAGTTGCGACATGACAAAATATGACGACACGTGTCTTTTCAAGATTGACTGCACTGCATTGCATTTGTTGTTGATTAATAATTAATATCCTTTTAAAAAGTTAACTTACCTAATTAAAACGTCTACCTACATTTTAAACTTATTGTCAATCGTGGCAATTGTTTATATTTATATAATTATAAACTTTTGTTTTGTTCATTGTGTAGTTATTGTGTACTAATTCAGTAATTAGTTATTATTAAAATATGTTCTCTCGTGAAATAATTAGAGATGGGAAGTTTAAAATGAAAAATAAAAAAGAATTAAGATCTTTATTTGATCATAAAGTCTGTAATTAAAAGAATTTTACACCGAACATAATATTAATATCTTTGAAATATCAGTGCAATGTATTTTTCTTAACTGACTTGCTACAAATGTATACATTGTATTCGTATTGTGGTTAAATCAGAAATCCTCGATCGAATCGTCATTGATCAGGAAAACACTACTTACTTCTCAGTACACATTTCTGTTTAGTTTACGTATCCAAAGTATTCGGTTTGTATACCTTCGTAGAAGCTAATGGATGATAAATTTTAATTTAGAACTTTAATAAGTGTGATAACAATTAATTTATTGATAATTTTTAAAAAATTGCAAGCTACTATACTGCGCGTAACGATATTGAATTTTTCGTGCACGAATAATATTTTCAATTTCCCAGAAGCTAAAATTGAAAAACTAAACAAGATAAATTTACTGAATATTTGTTTATAAAGCAATAAGAGTTCGTAAAACGAAGTACTGTTGAACACATTTTTCAAACTTGCATAGTCTTTTAGATATGGTCTCTCAAAACCTTTAATCCATTGTATACTTTTTATTAAAAATTAAAAAAAAAACTTAGTCCAGATAAACGACATTTTGAAATTTCTTTGTTTTTTTTTGTAAGTATTCTTTCAATTTAGAGTGAAAAACTATTATACTTTATTCACAAAGCACATAAAAAGTTTTTTGTTGCGAATAAATACAAAGGAAGTACATGTAAATAAAGCAATTTAAATTTTAAATAGCATATAAAGCACAAAAAAAGAATAGGACACCGTCGGCTAGCATCAGAATCCAACTCCAACATCAACAGTTAGAAAACAAGTTCTAGTTTCCCGTTTATCCTGAGCGGAAACGGAAGCACGCGCATCGTGTACCGGAAATGCGATACGTTGAAACGCGCGAAGTGCTGCATCAGCTTGAGCTTGCGTTGCAGAGTTGCAGTGGACGCGGACAAACAAAAGATCATCTAAGACAAAGCCCAACTGCAACTGGATCCGGGAAGATTCATAGAATCACTGCGATTGTTTTGAGGAGTCCAACCGAAGGCCGGATTTGTTCTCTACTATCGTGATTAACTGTGAATTTTTGCTTTTACTTCTTTACTTTGTGAACAGTGCGGGTTTTTTATCCAAGTAATGGATTAATCAAAGTAATTGTAAATATATTTTCTACAACAACAGAAAATTACATTTTCTGTAATTATTTAATTAATACATAATAGGCATTTGCTTCAAAGCGTACGGAAAGTAAGTCTTTCAATACTAGTGAAAAAAGTGAGTATGGGTATATATTATCCTATTCAAACACATGTCATCATTTACGAGTAAATTTCGAAACAATAAAACTATAAAAAATGTTTTTTTATTTCTTTTTCTAGAATTTAAAATGGTGCCAGAAAAAATAATGAGTAAACCTGCACCATCACTAACGGCAATAGAATACTTTCTGCTGTAGGCACACAATAGTTATTTTTATATTACCATGAATAAAAGTATGCTATTTCAGTAGTCATTTGACAACGGAAATTTATCTGTTATAAGCGTTAATTTTTCTTTCCCGATTGTTTTTGTTTATTTTATCTCAACTAATGTAAATGACAAATGTAATACAACTAATATTACTCGTATTTGTGTAAATATCTTATGTGATAATGCATTTACAAGAAGAGCGTCTTTTGCTCCGTCTCAAAGATTACTTTGCCATCTTTACGAACTGTTTAGAACTAACGTAAAGCCGTGTATTATCACTAAGTGAATCCTGGCATCATTATAAAGCTTTACTATTCTTGGAAAGTGTAAATGAAACTAAATTGTTTCTAAAATTTATAAACACTTTAGATTTATCTGTTGAGAGACTTAAAAAGAATTGTTAAACTCTTTATTTTACTTTTCTATTTCGGGCAAAAAGGATAATTATGTTAGGGATGAAATTCAAATTGTTTTGTGAGAAGGTTGTGGACCTTTTTACCTTTTTCGGTATCATTCAACCCTAGGAAAATTATAAAGGGAATGGAGAGATAATCTTGGTTTAGAACCACCATTTCGACCAATTTATATTTTAAAGTTGAAGATAAGGTAAAACACTTTTAGAATTTTAATATTTGATAACATTAAATTTAATATCAATTTAGCATTTAGCTTTCTCAATATATTTTCTACTATTTTTTCTTTTTAACATATCAATAAATAACTATGAGCTGTCAGAATTCAGCGAGAGTTGGTGAATTCAAATCTTTTTGACTCCGAATTAAATCGAATTAGTTCCTTTATCTTATCTTATCTTCCCGACATGCAGAAGGTCCCTGGTTCGAATTCAGGCGTCACCGGAATTTTTCTGTCATAAATTCAAAATAGTTTGGTGCTAAAATAGATTTCTTAAAAATGAGGTAGGTTGCTCAATGGTATTGAGTCTGTCTGTGAATTTGAGAAACCGAGTTCGATTCCCACAGTCGACAAACAATTTTAACCACGTTAAAACTACCCTTGTGGCTACTCTACCACTAACATCTTTGACGTTGTAATTTGACGGCTGGTAACCGCACTGCGAAGAAATATATCACTTACCGAGATATGCTACCGCAGAGTACCACGCCCAGTAATTGGTAAAAGTCTTGATGGTATATTTATTTATTTTATTTTAAAAAATTTTGGGAAAGGATCAAAAATAATATTAAAACAATAATTTGTTTCCAAAATTTGTTCAATTTAGTTTAGTATCAAACTAAAGCACTTTGACACAAAAATATATAAAAAATAAATTTAACCGATCGTCACCTTTTTTCAAAAGTTATACAAATTATACCAACTGTATCTAAATTTATGTCCGGGAATGTACTGTAATAACCACATCAGATATATTTTAATTTATCAATGCAGAATATTTGAATCCTGCCTGTACGATATGTGAAACATTTTCAAATAATGTCAAAACATAACATTAAGGGATGTAAATATAGTGCCTCACTTCATAAAATACTCGTATATTTCGTCAAACTACGAGTATACTATGCAATATATTGACATCTATGAAACAGCCAGAGTATTTGTAAAAGAGTAAAACAGCATATGAAGCTACGGCTTCTTCCAGTCTTATCTCGTCATCCGGCAGGGCAGCTTGCTATAAAACGGAAGTGAAAGATAGTGTGACCTACAAGACATGTAAGTCATATGCACTAAAACATAACTGACAAATAAATACAGCAGTTTATGGATAGTAACATGCTGGTAAAGTACTATATTTTCAGAAAATATTTATCACAACTATTTCGTGCAACAAAATATTCACTTGCCTGAATTTCGATTAAATTGTAACAATGAAAATAAAAGCTAACGCATCGGACTGTAGAAATGAGAAGCTAACTTCAATTCTCACAGCTCAAAACTAAATTTTTCTACGTTTGCAATGAAAAGTTGACAATTATACTCTCATTTGTTATCGTAAAGTTAACGCTTTCTGTGGAACAATCGAAAAATATCTTTGTCTTAAAAAGATGTTAAATGCGCGCATTTCCAATAGCAACGCGCTACCAAGATATTAAATGTGCGCTTATTTCAATAGTTACCAGGGATATAAACAAAACAGAAACTTGTCATATTGACTGTTGACAGAATGAATTTATTTTCAGTACGTATATTTGCCATTTGGTTCAGATCTAACTCACACATACTGAACCAGATCACTTATTTATTTGACTGGCTTACTTCGTTCCTTTATTCTCACTTCTATATTTACTGAATCAGATTCAGCTTGAAATAATAATAAGTGCATCTGTTTCCCTTGATCAATTCAGTTTATCATGTGATCTAATTTCATTGAACCAAGCAAATGGAATACAGGTATTGTAGTAGTTTTAGCGGACGTTACAAATAACACTATTGTTGAGAACTACTGACTCTCCCCAACCCCAAACGTTGTGTTGGTGTAAACAAGGGGCTTCTTACCCTAAGACGAAATGACTACCCTTAGTAACATTCAGTACCATTCAGAACATCCTGAATACATGTAAATGTATGTACCTTATTAGAAATAGTAAATAAACTATTGTTATAAATAAATAAACCAAGTTTTTACTTTCGTACACTCGAGTTAAATTTAACAGCCGTTGATAATAGTTATTTGTGTATTAAGAGCGTAAAGTGATTCTTTGTTACTAGAACACGGTAATTGCAGCGCGAGCCGAAGGAGAGAGCTGCAATAGTGCAAGAGGAACAAAGACACTTTACGCTCGTGATACACACATCATTTTTTCTACGATTGCATCTTAAAATTATTTAAAAACGTATACGTACTGAAAATAAATTCATTCTATCAACTGTCAATATGACAAGTTTATGTTTTGTTTGTATCTATTGAAATAAGCACGCATTTACAATCTTTTTCGCGCGTTGCCATTAGAGACGCGCAAAAAAGATATTTTTCGATTGTTCCACAGAAAATGTCAACTTTACGATGACAAATGAAAGCGTAATTGTCAACTTTTCATAGCAACCGTAGAAAAAAGCAATGTTAATGACAGTAGTATTGCAAAAAAAAGATATACTTACGTACGTAAATATTCACTTTGATGATAGTTCCATATTATTTGTGTCTACTATAAATTAAAATCAGCATTCTGTGATAAATCTATAAGTTTATAAATCCATGCCTCTATAAATAATTAATAAAAGTCATATCAATATTTTTCTATAGAAAATATTTCATTAAGTTTCGCTGCGATTTAGTCCATCATTTACAGATCTAAATTGTGGCTTCTGTACCCGTGAATAGATTGAAGCGATTAGTAAAAAAGATATATTTGATTAAGTATAATAAAATAATAAATAAAAGGTGTCATTTCCAAATAATAGAAGGCGTGTCAGTATAAATAAATAAAATATGGATATTTTCAGTTTTAGAAACGTTGTGCACGCTTGAAAAACATGAGAATTTATAGATTCAGATATAAATACTTTGAAATATATCAAATCCAACTCGTGTTTGTCATTGATTAATTATCTTTTCTCCCGAACAATAAATTTAAAAATTACACGTAAAATCCAGCGCAAAGAGCAGTCACGCGTCAGCCATCGATATTTTTTATGTCGCGAGGTACAATGGCTGAAAACCACAGGGACTTTAAAGTCACGCTACAGGAGGTAATCCGTATCAGGCTGCGCTGGGATTAGAACCCCGGATGGTAAATAACTTAATCGACTGATGTGCCCTCCTTGCTGTTGTTTAATCACGCGTTACTGCGATATTACCGACCTGGAGTCATAATCCGTTTACCGTACGAAGGAGATGCGTAAAATGGCGGAGGTTTGAACAAAGGTTTCTTAGTCAAGCGATGTTACATACATACTTGATACTTGGAATTGTGACACTAAACATGTTTGCTAGGAGTGAAATACCCTAATTTTTGCGAATTTCAAATAAAATATTAAAAAAAAAATTAAATAAATAAACACTAGGCAAAGTCTCACAAAATTCAGCCTCCGAGTCACCTTATGAGGGCATCGTCAGAGGCCGGCCAGCACAGTTAGTAACCATAGACGCGTTTCGCTCTTATTAGAGCTCATCAGTATGGTATAACTCACTTCTTCACCTAGAACAAAGTTCACGTGAAGAAGCTGGTGACGAAGAACTGTGCCAGCAGAGAATAAGATCTCTAACAAACGGCAAGATACAGATCTCTAACAAACGGCAAGATACAGATCTTATTCTCTGCTGGCACAGTTCTTCGTCACCAGCTTCTTCACGTGAACTTTGTTCTAGGTGAAGAAGTGAGTTATACCATACTGATGAGCTCTAATAAGAGCGAAACGCGTCTATGGTTACTAACTGTGCTGGCCGGCCTCTGACGATGCCCTCATAAGGTGACTCGGAGGCTGAATTTTGTGAGACTTTGCTAGTGTTTATTTATTTAATATTTTTTATTAAACCTAGTTTCACCAAGTGAATGACAATTAATTTTGTCTTTGTTGTTATTAAAATATTTTTGTTCAAATTATCAAATATCAAATATCAAATTATATATGTTATTAAAGTTTCGTGCAGAGGTATAGAAACATCCTGTATATTGATTTGAGCTATGATTCTGAGTGATATTTTTTTAACTAGCTAATTGGATATCTATATAATGTGAAATTTAGATTTTTTTAATTATTAATTCTAGGGGGTGGTATTTGAATAAATATACCGGGAGTTTTTCTTATTAGTAAACATAGGGGTATATCATTACCATAATTACAGTTAAAAAGTTTGCCAGCAATACATTAGAGCTTTAATTTTAAAAGTAAACATAGGGAAAATAATATTTTCAGCAATATATTGAAGTGTAATAGTTTATTATAATAAAAGAAACATTTTAAGTTTAAACAAATTAAATGAATTTTAATTACTTTAAATGTCATTAGTTTAAATAGGAATATTAATTTAATAACTGATCAAAATTACCCCCATTTACCTGTAAACAATAGCCTAAACGATTATAAAATGAATTTATAGCATTATTTATTTGCTCTGGAGGAATCTCATGTGATGCAACACTAATTCTACGTTTTAATTGTTTTACACTCATTCTACCACCATTATAAAATTTATTTTTTAAGTGGCCCCAAAGAAAAAAAAACATTTGGCGCAAGATCTTTTGACCTTGCAGGCCACTCCACTTCTGTACCTCGTCCTAACCATCGTTGGGGGAATATCCGGTGCAGATAATTTCGTACATTTTGTTGGAACCACACTTACTCAATATTTACTCAATATTACTCTCTCTTGTAACAACTCTAAATAATTTGCCCCATTTAAATTTCCATTCATATAAAAACGCCCCACTATTTGATCCCCTATTAACTCGGTCTGATTTTGAAAGAGGACAGCTATATTACTTTGACAACTATAGATGACAGCAATGTTATTTTCCCTATGTTTACTTTTAAAATAAACGCTCTAATGCATTGCTGTCAAACTTTTTAACTGTAACTATGGTAATGACATATCCCTATGTTTACTGATAAAAAAACTCCCGGTATAGTTCAAATTATAATATCTATACCGGGTGTCTGTTTTAAAAGTGTATATAGGAGATTAACATGGGAAATCAGTTTTTTGCATGCTGTTGCTCGGTGCTCTACCGGACAACAAAGATTGAAGTGTCAATCGAAAAATATCATTTTTCTGAATCAAACGATGTAAAATACATTTCAATTTACTAGTAATTTGGTCCCGTAAATTAACTTTTAAGTTTTGTAAATTCACCGTTTTATTCAATTTTAACAAAAATAAATATCGTTACCTATGACTGTTTTGTTTTGATTTCTTGCAAGCGATTTATTTGACGTTTTTGACATTTTGACTTGACAATTTATAAAATATGGTTATTTACACTAATAACGAGCGTATTTTTATAATAAAAATGTATTATGGAGGAAATAGTTACTTAAGAGTACGAGATCAATTTTCTATTAAGTTTTTGGATCGACCGATTCCAAGTGTAACCACGATTGCTAAATTAGTGGCAAAATTTAAAAAGACGGCAGTTGTATCCACGAAAAGTACACGAGAGTGCGGAAATCGCAATTTGGCAAGAGCAGAAGAACGTGCGTTATTGGAAGAAAGGGTTCTAGGAATGATAAATGTAGATCCTTTGTGTAGCACTAGATTTATTGCAAATAAATTGGGAGTACATCATAGCATCGTTTATAGTATTTTGCTAATAACTGGCCTGCTAGATCTCTAGATCTTGCTCCATGTGACTATTTTTAATGGCGTCACATAATAAGTCAACTTTATAAAAAAGGCACGAAGATATAAATTCCTTAAGAGATACCATGGTTAATGGATGTCATCGTATTACTCAACGATAACTACTTAATGTGCGAAACGCTTTTTATACTAGATTAGGTTATTGTCTTATTGAAAATGGTGGTGTTTTTGAATATTTATTATAATTATGTGTTTATGATTTTCTAATTTGTTTGAGTACCTAAATTTTGTTGTGTAATATTTTAAAAACTTAACTCTTAATAAATTAATATTATTTAAACAAAACTGTTTTTTGAAACTTTTATTTATTTAATTAAATTTGTATGCACAGTCATTCATAACTAATGATATTTAATTATGTAAATAACCATATTTTATAAATTGTCAAGTCAAAATGTCAGAAACGTCAAATAATTCGCTTGCAAGAAATTAAAACAAAACAGTCATAGGTAACGATATTTATTTTTGTTAAAATTGAATAAATCTGTGAATTTACAAAACTTAAAAGTTAATTTTCGGGACCAAATTACAAGTAAATTGAAATGTATTTTACATCGTTTGATTCAGAAAAATGATATTTTTCGATTGACACTTCAATCTTTGTTGTCCGGTAGAACACCGAGCAACAGCATGCAAAAAACTGATTTCCCATGTTAATCTCCTATGTACACTTTTAAAACAGACACCCTGTATATATATATATATATATATATATATATATATATATATATATATATATATATATATATATAATATATTGTCATTTTTTAATGTAACATTTTTTGTTTGTTAGGCGGATAAGTTTATTAGGAATTTTGACGACTTAGTTTATTAATAGGAGACCTGCAAATAATATTTGATAAATTTGAGATTCATAATAACTAGAAGGTTGAGAAGCTGACACAGTAAATCCGATATAAAGTATGTATTAGGTTGCTTCTGGACACGTAATAATAACTTCATAGAATATTTGCCTTCTCCAACTGCTGGAGAAATAGCAGCCGTACATTTCATGTAGTCATATATTCCACATAATGATAAATTCATTATTTAATTTCACGAATGGTGTAGTTGGTCTTCCCCCCTGGAAATTCCCTTTATCTGCAGCACTGTCCTGCAGCTCTCCATTGCACAGATCCATAGCCTCCCAAGAGCTCACTTTATCAAGTCCGGTAGGGCCCGGAGCCGCAGTCCAGTGTCCAAGTCGAAACCAAACGCGAGAGGAGAGTCCGAGAGGAGAGTCCGAGAGGAGAGAGAGGCAGATAAATGATCTCCCCGTCACGCGCAGCGATGGCGCACGCGATTTTAAACATTTATAAGCTCGTTTCGGTGGCGTTGTGATTCCGTCTCTGACCACAGATCCGTCAAAACGAAATTGCATTCGGCCAAGATTGGCCGCATCACGTACTAGAAGAGTTTTTAGCAGGCCAAACGGCTACCACTTATTGTTGCGACGATTGGAAAGCTAGATTTGTGGATGTAGGTTTTTAAAGTAATCTTTTGAAAAATGACCCCACTTATTTTTATACTTTTTCACCGGAAATTTTTCACAAGATTGCCAAGAAGACTTTTTCTTACTTTTTGTCAGTTATATTTTTCAAACAAAAATTATTATAATGCAGTCTGCTTCCTTCTAGAGTTTCTATTTTCAAAAATTTTATTTAGCAAGTTGCTTCTATTACATTAGAAATGCAATTCCTTTCCTATTAAGTTTAGAACCTAAATATAAATATTGGAAGGAATGTAATTCTATAAATAAATAATAAATATATCATCATGCCTTTTACCCATTACTGGGTGTGGCACTCTGCCTAAGTAGACCTCGGTAAGTAATATATTTTTTCGCGTGAAATGCGGTTACCAGCCGTCAAATCACGCCCCCCAAAGATATTAGTGGAGGGAGAGCCACAGGGGTAGATTTAAATTGGTGAAAATGTTTGTCGGGTGTGGGGATCGAACCAGGGTTCTCAAGATCCATAGGCTGACCCTGGTTAGTTCTGTAGTAATAATCTTTTTAACTATGAATTTTATAACTTTAGGATTTAATGAAAATCTTTAATAACTGTTGGAGGTTTTGATGATCTACCCAAGATTATCAGCAATATTTAAGTTTAATTTTAGCTAAAGTTACATTATATATTTACGTAATTATATATGTGATAATTTGTAGCACAATTAATTTGAGATTTAATTCTAATATATTAATAATTAATTTATAATAATAACACTACTAATAGGCATTTATCGAATGTTGTATAATGAATAAATGGACTATTGTCGTGTTTATAATTATAATTTAATTATTAATATATTAGACATAACCCTCATACCAGTGAAACTCAAAATGTTCACTTCGTGTAAAGTGCAATCAATTTTGCAAATTAAAAAATATATATTTCTGTTTCTATGGAGCTAAAATAAGTGCCATAAGTTGTGAAAACCCTGTATTTATTTCATAAGAAACAATACGAAATTATATCAATAAGATATTTTCAGAAGCGAGCGCTCACAGATTCAATAATTAATGTAAAATAATTCATTATAAATATGCATTGAATAATAATCACATATTATGTATAAGAAAAGACTTTTCAGTATAGTATGCAAATGATAAATGCATACATTTACATGAAAATTAAACGGGATATTCTTTTTACGTTTATTTTTTCCTCACATATCAGAACTTTCAAACTACAAACCAGAATGATATTTTATTAAAATTACATGTTGGTAACAAAAATACATTATGCAATTTCATGAAATGTAGAAATGATAATACCTTGGCAAGCTATTATTTTACATTTTTATTTTAATTAAAAATATTGCTACAGGTTGGTACTTCGCCGGAATTCACATTTTTATAGCAAAAATTAGAGATGGGCGAATATCATCCGCGAATAGTCGAATTCCACGAATATTGACATTATTCGATATTCGAGATTTTCGAATATTAACGTCAGTATAGCGAACATTCGAATACCTCGAATATCGCGCCATATGTTGATCTCAATGTTTTCCTTTATCATTTGTACATAAACTTAAAGCTATTACAATACTTTGAAGTTATTAATAACAAAGATATTTTGTTTCAAAATCATGAAGACGTACCATATTTCAAATTTGTTTTTGGCCAACATCAGCCCGTACGTTTCACCTTAAATTTGAAGTTTTCGTCTTTTCTATTTTGTTTGAACTTGTTGTTTTAATTTTATTTTATCTTAACAATTTCATTCAAATAATGAAAAGGACATAATTAAATAATTATTAATAATAAATAAATAAACTTTTAGGAGTATTCGAATATTCGAGTACCTCGAATATTCGAGATTTGATTAATATTCGTATTCAATATTCGAATTCGAGAAATTTGATATTCGCCCATCTCTAGCAAAAATATTTATTTGTATACCAAGAAAATAATCATACTTTCTTCACGAGCTTAACATAACTTTTTCACTACCCAATTAGAAAGTAAAATTGTCACTTGAATCTCACTCATTTCAATCAAATCATATCATTGTTTTACAGATACCAAAGATATGCCTTTACTTTTTGTCCCTAGGGAAGAATAGTATATTATAATACTAGCGAGAAAAAGGTTTAATTGTAAAACGAGTACCAGTTTTGCAATGGCCCTTTATCACGTGTGTTAAAACATTAAACGTCTGTAAGAGCGTTCATTACAATACGCTACATTTTGTTTTAGGCGGTTGGTAGTAGCGGATGACATACTGATCCTATCAAGCTGAGAACATCAACATTTCAATATATACCTTAAAATCTGAACAATTGTATAAATGTCAGTAACAGTTACCAACCACAATATTACATATAAAATTTGTTCTAAATTGAATCGGTTTAATATATCGCAATTTTTTTGTATTTAAAATGACGCAAAATATAAAAAAAATTGTATAAATAAATAAAGTTTAGAAAACAAGTCACAGGTCGTGAAATAAATAGTAATTTCACCTCGCGAGAGATTGATATTTTTTAGTCCACAGGCTTCGTATAATTCATGGAAAATTGTACATTTCTCTCTTATATTGCGGTTTAAAATATCACAATTTTTGTATTTAAAAGGACGCAAAAAATGTATAATTAAATAAAGTTTAGAAAACAAGTTACAGGTCGTGAAATAAATAGTAATTTCACTTCGTGAGAGATTGATATTTTTTAGTCCACAGGCTTCGTATAATTCATGGAAAATTGTACATTTCTCTCTTATATTGCGGTTTAAAATATCACAATTTTTGTATTTAAAAGGACGCAAAAAATGTATAATTAAATAAAGTTTAGAAAACAAGTTACAGGTCGTGAAATAAATAGTAATTTCACTTCGTGAGAGATTGATATTTTTTAGTCCACAGGCTTCGTATAATTCATGGAAAATTGTACATTTCTCTCTTACATTGCAGTTTAAAATATCACAATTTTTGTATTTAAAATGACGCAAAAAACAAAAAAAATGTATAAATAAATAAAGTTTAGAAAACAAGTCACAGTTCGTGAAAAAAATAGTAATTTCACCTCGCGAGAGATTGATATTATTTAGTCCACAGGGTTCGTATAATTCATGGAAAATTGTGCATTTCTCTCTTATATTGCGGTTTAAAATATCACAATTTTTGTATTTAAAATGACGTAAAAAACAAACAAAAATTATAATTAAATAAAGTTTAGAAAACAAGCCACAGGTCGTGAAAAAAATAGTAATTTCACCTCGCGAGAGATTGATATTTTTTAGTCCACAGGCTTCGTATAATTCATAGAAAATTGTGCATTTCTCTCTTATATTGCCTTCGATTAATTAATTTATTATTAACCAATTGAAATACTATTGCTAATAACCAGTATTTTAGCCTTGCTACTGTGTATTATTTGAAAACAATTTCATTAATTTGTACACAGATCAATTTAAACCAACAACTCTCCCGTCAAATCAGTGTTTAATTACCAATATTGCTGACTCCACAATTACCTCGGGCACATTCGAATCTCTATCTCACACTGAGCCAACAAGTCCATATATCTAACAACAGTCCACTATCATCTACGTATCCGCAACCAACTTGCAATTGTCGCGAGCATCTGTACACCAATAATTAATTTGTAGCAAATCACGGTTCAGCTTCTGACACCAAACACAATTAATTTCCTCGCGTGTGCGTGACGTCACGGGCTCCAGCTATGCGCGTGTGTGTGATAATCTTATTCACGTCAGGTTTAGCGCAAGCAAATGGTGCTAAATGTAATACAGCGGCACTGACGCCGTTTTGTGCCCTGTTATGGCTTGATTAAAGGATGATGCAGGAGATAGTAAGGATTTTAGGATTTGTTTCCCTTCCTGATAAGTTTTGAAGAGGGAATTTGTGAAGAGGAGATACATACATAGTTTGCTGGGTTTGTGGATGTATTCAGAAGACAATATGTTTAATTAGGAAGGGCCAGGAAACTTGATTACACCTATTAATTAATTCTCTATAGGGTAGGTGGTTCAGTAGTATTGAGTCGGCCTGTGGATTTGAGAACCCGGGTTTGATTCCCACAGTCGACAAACAATTTTCATCACGTTAAAACTATCCCTGTGGCTTCTCCTTCACTAACATCTTTAGATGCCGTGACTTAACGGCTAATAACCGCACTTCACGAGAAGAAATATATCACTTATCGAAATCTGCTAGAGCAGAATGCCACATACAGTAATAAATAACAGGCGTAATGATATATTTATTTAATTAATTGTTCAAAGGAATATAAAATTGCTTGACAACAAGTTGTCGATTCGAAATCTTCCAACTTATTTTTTCTACAACTCCCAATAACATCTTAATCACATTTTGACAATTCGAGGCTTCGAACCTTTAAATCATGGCTTGAGATATAAATCACGGGGTGAAGTTAGTTTCAGGCAAATGTCAACTTAACCTTACTTTTTAAATAATTCATAAAACTTAACATACTTTTTGTTGTCCTAATTTGCGATCGTAGAAAAACAATAGTATGTTACTCTTTAGATAATCGTTTCTTATATACTCGCTTCGCTTAGCTTCTGTCAAGAAAAACTCATAACTAAAGAGACGTTTATAAAACTTATTACATAATATACTATTATGTAATTTTTAAACGTATGACATTAGTATTAATAACTATGCTCCTATGTTATCGTCGTAGCAGATAGAATTTTCGATTGTTGTAGCTTAACATTTCTGAGATAAGCAACTAATTTAGGGAATAAATTTGTAAAAATTTCAAATCGTAGTATACAACTGCTAGAAGGATAATTATACATTATTTTTGTATTTTGTTACCTACAGTTTATAGTGAAATCTGAACCACTCAAATAAAAGCAGCGATATTTATACGCAAGATATTTTGCTTGTTATGTAGTAAACGCAAATATAAATGTACAGAAAAACATTTTGTCGACTGCGAGAATCGAATTTATATTCATATATAATATAACAAGTAGTATGAAAATTGCTGAAAATATTTTGACATAAATTATGAGTTGTGTTTCCTATTTCCGTAACAACGAATGTATATTTATGTCAAAATATTATCTGTCAATTTTCATACTACGAGTTGTATTCGGCTTGAGAATTTATCAAACAAGAGTTAATTAACAAGAATAGTTAGGTATTTATTTGCACATTATTAATTAGGTATTACAGTGATGAAAATTCTACATTTTTTCGGTGTACATTTAATATTCAAAATTGACGTTTCTGAAAATATTGAAAATATCATTTATTTTATTCGTAACCAAGGATATTATTAACAGTGGTATTTCCATTATCAATTGCACCAGCGATGAATTTCCGACGAAATATACATTTCATTGGTTCATTTTCAAACAAATTCGTGATCCTATTGGTTGACAGCGACGTGTGGTGAATACTCATATATAATATAGCAATTTTCATACTACTTGTTATATTATATATGAATATACGGTTCAAAGCATTGCCTCACACACCTCCTGTTATTACTTTTCGTATTGGGTAATTTAGCAAAAGTACTCGTAATGTTTTAGTTTAATTGACGATTTCTGCTTCAACATTTACCATGTAAATTATCATGTTTATTTATAAAACAAGAAGTAAAAACATGAAAATTATTCAGTCCGAGTCTGTTTCCAAAGAGCATACAACTTCATTCGCACGATACATATTCATGTAGTTGGTGCAGCGTTAGTTCGGTCAGAGATAAACTACTAAAGATGTAATGCAGCTCCTGCATAAATTAATTTATTTTGTCGCGCAATTAACTTAAGTTCGTCGTTTAATTAGCTGCGAGGCCGCTCGGCGCAATATTCCGAGGACTCCGGTGGTGGCGTTTATTGCGACTCCGGTAGGACGGAATAATCTCATATGTCATCTTTTGCAGTTTGCTGTAAGGATGTGGTTTGTGACGGCTTTGCTGATGGCTTTGTTGTGGAATTACGTTGTTAGTTTTCGTACCCAGCTAATCATACGGATTGTAGTTTTATTATCGCAGGTTTCAAGAATGTAATCAACTTTTAGTGGTTCATAAGTTTCGTGTTTACCTTGTAATTTATTTTATGAATGCTGCAATGATTTAATTCCATTTATTTTAAATAATTTTATTTTCGTGTACAAGAACTTCGTTTTGTTTAATTAAATTTTTAATTAGAAATGTGTTTATAAAATACGAAAGAATGTAAACAATTAAAATTATTATTTTGTTTTAATTCTTGAGCGCTACAAGTACAATTATATTTACACAAAAGTAATTACTATCATCTTAACCTAATTACACTTTAATGTAGTTAAAACTATGATTCACTACACAGGTTGTTCGATTGCTATGATAAAGTGCATAAAATTCTAGTCGGAGCTAACACACTAGCAGTGGGATCATGCAACTTTAAAACGATATTTTCATGTTTTATGGTGATATCACGTTGCCATTTGTATAGTAATAATAATAATTTATTTCCAACAAAATTATTACAATGATATTTGGAAAGAGTATAAAGATGTTGTTACAAACATACATAAAAAACATTGAAATAACAAAAAAGATTTAACATTCTATAAAAATACTTGTAATAATTAATCAATCATCTAACATATGAACTTACAAATTAAGTACAATCAACTAAATGAAATAGTTACTTATTCTACACATTGTTGCAATATACCAAAGTACCTATCATATGTGAAATGAATTATTTTTACAATCATTTACAAATTCAATTGTGTTGTAGTATTCTTTATTTAACAATATTTTTTTGATTTTTGAGATACAATTTTTCATAGGAAGTTGCTTCAATTCAACAGGAATTAAGTTGTAATATATAGTTGCAACATAATCAGGACACTTATTATAAGCAGATTTTGCTGAGGAATAATTATTGTTTTATTTGTTTGTCTTGTTGTACGATTTGCAGATTGAAAGAATTGAAAACGAGATGTTCCTAACATAGCATAATTCAAAATTTGTAGAATATATAGAGCGGGTAGTGTTAGAATGTTTAATTCTTTAAATTTCCCTTTACATGTTTGTTGTTATCGCCATGTGTGAATATTGTTTCGATAAATTGACGACGCACGTTAGTGCCGTTTATTTAACTAGTAGAAAAATATTATATAATTTTAGTTTGAATATATTAAGCCGGGAAAATGTTGTTGAAAATGAGAAAAAGCGAATTTCCTAAGATTTTCATAAAATTCGGCTAGAATTTCATTAAATTAAACAACTAAACGACGATGTTTCGGACATTTGATTGGGCCCATTGTTAAGTAAAAAAATATACAAAGATTGAACAAAGTTCATAGTCAAAACTTAACACCGAATTTAAAATTATAAAATAATTTAAATAAATTTAACAATATCTCTCACTTAATATACTCAGGTAGCGTTCACTACAAGTATGTAGTATTATATTGTTTAACTTATTTAAATTATTTAATAATATATAAGATATATGTCATTCGTAACAGTATTTTTTGCGCAGATAACTTCGATTTTAATGAATTCGGAGTTATCCTCATTAATGGGGTAGGTGGCGGTATCGAGTCGGCGCGTGGATCTTGAGAACCCTGGTTCGATCCCCACAACCGACAAACAATTTTCTATAAATTAAATCAACTCCAGTGGCTCCCCCTCCACTAACATCTTTGGAGGCCGTGATTTGACGGCTAGTAACCGCACTTCACGCGAAGAAATATATCATATACCGAGATCTGCTAAAGCAGAGTAACACACCCAGTAATGAGTAAAGTAAAGGGCGTAATGATATATTTATTTTAATTATTTATTTGTGAACTTCAAACTTCTTTTTTGCTATATGAATCGAATAACTGTAGATGTGAGTTAAATGCAATCATCTTAACATTCTATTAAACTATGTTCTTTTATTTACATCCTGAATTTATTTCAAAATTGTTATTTTATTATTGCGTCAATTATGCATAAACCGTAATAAGTAGAGATGGGAGAATATCATCCGCGAATAGTCGAATGCCGCGAATATTGACATTATTCGATATTCGAGATTTTTGAATATTAACGTCAGTACAGCGAACATTCGAATACCTCGAATATCGCGCCATATGTTGACCTCAATTTTTGACTATGTTTTTCTTCATCATTTGTACATAAACTTAAGCTATTACAATACTTTGAAGTTATTAATAACAAAGATATTTTGTTTTAAAACCATGAAGACGTACCATATTTCAAATTTGTTTTTCGCCAACATCAGCCCGTACGTTTCACCTTAAATTTGACGTTTTCGTTTTTTTCATTTCTTTTTAGTTTGTAGTTTTTGTTTTAATTTTATTTTATCTTAACAATTTCATTCAAATAATGAAAAGGACCTAATTAAATAATTATTAATAATAAATAAATTAACTTTTAGGAGAATTCGAATATTCGAGTAGCTCGAATATTCGAGAACTGATTAATATTCGTATTCGATATTCGAATTCGAGAAATTTGATATTCGCCCATCTCTAGTAATAAGCATAGCTGTGTCCTACCGGTATCAGATACAATCGTCTCGATTTCCAAAATCATCACCTAGCATTAGGACATATTTACTACCTTTTATACTTAAATAACAATTCATGCACAATATTACTTACTAACAACATTAATAATAATTAGGAAGGTACATATCATATTTGAATGCAAACAACCTCCATAGCTACAGAGTACTTCTTTCAAAAGTTGGTCTCTTAGCGATTCTGTGATCCTTTGATCGTAGCTATGCATGAGTACGTAATGCATGTAACATCATCGCTCATTTAAGGATGCTCTGTACAAAGCTTTCTACCATCTTCAATGGAGACCTATAATCAGTTTATAGTGTCAGCAAGCTGGCCACCTAGCGCTAGAGGTAAGAAACACGAGTACAGAACAGGAACCACCAGACGGTAGAGAACGTATTGTGGTGACGGACGACCTACGACGAAGAAGGGTATTGCCCGTATTAAATGCAAATATTAATTTAGGATGACTTAGTTCTGTGGGTAAATACTAATCTGGGTCCGTCCAATTAAGCCACCTGACTAAATATGTAGTGCTTCAAAGTGGTGCGTACACGACGCAGATTATAATTTGGTCACAGTATTGTAATCACTTTCACGGCTGGAATTTGTTTTATCGCGTATTATCAGGGGAGTCATAAGAATTACTATATTACAAATTTATCCCTTAACTTAAACCAATAAAGATATTTATACTTATACAGATAACTAGGCTGCAGGTTAGTTAAATTAATGGCCGATTTTATATACAACAAATTAATTTATTTCCAAAGTAAATAAAATTTATTCATTCAAATGACAGTTAAACATTTGACAGTAATGTTATACATGCCATAAATTAAATAAAAATGATTTTTTGCACAACCAAGCGTAATTGTCAATTTATTGCATCTGCTTGACGTTTATAATGATACTGTTTATAGCCCGAGGGCCATAAAGAGCACTTTATGGCCTTAGGGCTTTTCGCGCCCAATAAACATTAAACAAATACATTACGTTTTATTAATATTTAATGTTATATTACAATTGACGCTATTAGAATTTCTTTTTAAGAACGCAATTAATTTTGAAAATGTGTCAGTTGAGATGGTTTGGTCATGTAGAACGTATGTCGAATGACAGATTGGTGAAACAGGTGTATGTTGGTGAAATTGAGGGTGAAAGTTTGCGTGGACGGCCTAGGAACAAGTGGATGAATATGATTGAAGGGTTGTTGCGTGAGCGAAAGATTCTGGAGGTTGATTCTGTATCTTGCGTGAGCAGTTGGGTGATTAAATTTGCGTTAGTACAATGTATGACGTCACCGATTCTTTTCTGGTGTCGAGCATAGGGAATTCCGTGCTTTACGTTTTCCCGTCAAGTTTAGTGTTGGTAATGGTTTTGAAACTATAACTGTCAGTTGCAATCACATGTCATTGTTTGTCATACGCAAAATGACAAGAAAGTAAAAGACAAACATAATGTTAGAATGAGACAGGTAGTGTCGCAAGTAAGAAACAGGACCTACGGAGGTCACGCATCTATATTTGCGTGTCTCGCAAGAAGTGACGTCATACCCATTAGTTCTTTAAAAAAAAAAAAAATATATCATCACGCCTTTTACCCACTACTGGGTGTGGCACTCTGCCTAAGCAGATCTCGGTAAGTGATATATTTTTTCGCGTGAAGTGCGGTTACCAGCCGTCAAATCACGGCCTCCAAAGATATTAGTGGTGGAGGAGCCACAGGGGTAGATTTTTTTAAATTGGTGAAAATTGTTTGTCGGCTGTGGGGATCGAACCAGGGTTCTCAAGATCCACAGGCCGACTCGATACCACTGAGCCATCTACCCCATCCATTAGTTCTTTAAATGTCCGATAGATGGTTTACTATATGTATGTGACATATCTGTATTAGTATGGGTGCCGCAAGTAGTCACGCAAGATACAGAATCAGGCTCCTGAGCGTGAAGAATAAACGAGCTTGTATAAAAAGAATTATGAATGTGGTTGAAGCAAAAATGGTGTGTCAGGATAGGAATGTTTGGAGAAAATTAATTGCGGGATAAATATGATGAATGAAGACAAGCGTATGATTTTTTAGATTCATTGGTTAGATGTTTCGAGTGTTTACCTGCAATTGTATGGAGACCATCTTCAGAAACAAGCGCAGTGTATGAATGTTTGTTGTGTGTTTGGATTTTGGTTGTGAGAAAAGAAAGAGTTTGTATGGAGGAAGTGTTAATGTGGTCGAATCGAGTATCGTGTGTCAGGATGAGAATGTTGACGGGTTCGTGCTACCCCATTTAATGGGAATATGTTATGTATGTATGTATGTATGTATGTATGTATGTATGTTTATCATAATATTCTTATTAACTGCTGGACTTGTCCTTATTATGGAATAATGACTCCAAAGAGAGGAAGGTTTATAAGTTTTGGATCTTGCAACAAAATATGCCAAAAGTACAGTTTCTGTATAATTATTTACAATATTTTTCTGATCGCACCACTTGAAAAATTCTTTATAAGCCTTTTCATATAAAATTTTAGACTTCCTCGGCAACAAGTCTTGTTCTGCCCTTTTGCTTCATATACAATTACTTCTAGTACACTATGTTTATTATTTTCACTCATCTTGATTTACATGAATGACAGTTACTATGTTTTTCACTTTGTTGTTTCTCATTTTGTTTCATCACTGTAGCAACTTATTAAAAGAATAGCCGACTGTGTTTTCTAATTCGATTCGAAACATACATTTTGCTTCCAATAAATTAAGAAAATATTTTTAAAAAATTGATTCGGTTGTGCAAAAAACATGGTATGTATTACGGGCGAAATATTTCTGGCCCTAGATGCATTTAAAACCCTCCGCTTCGCGTCGGGTTTTAAACTTTGCTCCTCGGACCAGAATCTATATTATTTCGCCCTTAATACATAAATAGCTATTAATTTGTTAATTATGAAACAATATGGGTGTAAACGAAAAATAAATAAATAAATATATCATCATGCTTCTTACCCATTACTGGGTAGCACTTCGTCTTAACAGATCTTGATAAATGATATATTTCTTCGCGTGAATTGCGGTTGCCAGTCGTTAAATCACGGTCCCCAAATAATTATTGTAAACCAAGTTCAGAATAATAGTTTCCAGTTCTAACTGTTTATTTTACAAAGAGCAAACATTGCGGTTGACTCTCCCTCCGTATTGGCGCTAGTATCATCTTTCTCATCACCTTCTCCGTAACCTTAATCCTGTAGGGAAATCGCGCAAACGCACAATCACGTTGGAAAAATATCCACTACCAATTTTCACTCATCACACGCGGAGCTGAATTAATTTTGCGTTGAAGAAGTAAGAGGGAAAGAAAACGCGAGAATGAGGAAGTGAGAAGAGTCACGTGCTCTTGAAAGAGTCGGCTTTATTAGCTGATATTAAGAGGGAAGGTGACGCAATTCTTTACCTCAGGCTTTGCAAAAGCTTCAGACTGAAAACCGAGGAATTGTGCATGATTTGACAGTGAAATTAAAGGTGGGGATGAGGAAAATGACGTGCTGCAAAAATCAAATTATAAAAGTCTGTGACAATACTAAGCACATATACAATATACACATTTATTTTTTGTGCCGACATATTAAAATTTGATTTGTAAACACTGCAAAAATAATAATAAAATAAATATCACCTCAGGCGCTCAAATATATAAACAGGAAATTAATTCAATTACAATTGGCTGTACAAAAGAAATGCATTGATATCGTATTCAAATACAAACTTATTGGTTATTTATTTACTAATCTACATAACAGGAATTACAGTTTATAGTGGAATCCGATTCATTTACACACGGTCGTATTTTTTGTAACTAGAGAAGAAACTAAGAAATAAATAAAATATACAACTTTACTCCCTACTTTTCTATTCAATTTTTATTCATATTTTGAAAACAATTACGGTTGTTAAGTTGATCTCGGTCTCATTGTTTCAAATTAAATATTATGAACCACTAAATTTTCATAAATTTAACCTCTATTTTTTTTTGAAAATAGTGAATTAAATGAATTTTTCGGAGGATGAAATCTAACTATATCGTTTGTTTTGAGATAACAAAATCTGATGTGGACACCACATTACTTCCTTGTACGCGTATTAAACTATAGATATTTTTTAATTTGACATATCTGACATGAAATTTTTAATTTTTTTCATATTTTTATAGCAAACTTAATTTTTAAAAATCTGATGTGTACAGCATATGACTTCCTTGTACGCGTATTAAACTATAGATATTTTTTTTAATTGCACATATCTGACATTAAATTAATTTTTTTTTTAATTTTTTTTTCTAATCCGTAGCAAACTTAATTAAAAAAAAAACAAAAAAATATATAATTTTTAAATTAACATATCTCGCTTATACAAGAGGCTAATTAAATAATTCTTTATGTGCTAGGCGCAGAATTTAATTCTCTAAAACTTTTATTCGCAGCATTTATTCCTAAAATCAGAATAATTCAATTTTTGTCAAGAAAAACTGTCAGCAGCTTCATGTAATGTATCACTTCCGGTTAGTCCCTTTTAACCAAAATCTATTATGTTATTTTCATTGATATAGTAGTCTTATATACCAAATTTGAAAAGTTTTGGATTATATTTTGATATAGTTTTTCATTAAAATCTATTACAGGCTTCAAGTAAAGTACCACTTCCGGAAGTTATATAATGACCAAAAAGGGAGGTGCACAACTTGATGTTATAACAGTCCTAAATACAAAATTTTAACTTTTTACGGCTTACCGTTTTTTAGTTATGCGAGATACATACGTACGTACGTACAGACGTCACGACGAAATTAGTCAAAATGGATTCAGGGATGGCCAAAATGCGTATTTCCGCTAAAATCTGAGAACCGAAAATTTTCGTGATTACAACACTTCCTTTATTTCGTACAAGGAAGTAAAAAGATTAGATCACCAAGTTTCATTAAAATCGTTTGAACCGATTCCAAGATCGTTGAAACACACAAACAGATATACAAGAATTGCACGTATAGAGTATAAATATATCATCACGCCTTTTACCCATTACTGGGTGTGGCACCTGCCGTAGCAGATTTCGGTAAGTGATTTATTTCTACGCGTGAAGTGCGGTACCGGCCGTCAAATTACGACCCCTAAAGATGTAAGTGGTTGGGGGAGCCACATAGGTAGTTTTAACGTGGTGAAAATTGTTTGTCGTCTATAGGAATCAAACCTAGGTTCTCAATTCCATAGATCCACTCGATACCACTGAGCTACCTACCCCATAAATAAATAAGAAGAATTCAAATTTGTACGAAAATTTAAATGATAAAATCTACCTTATTTGCAAGTTTTTTACATTTGTGTATATACGAGTATATTTAATGCTAGTACTGTATACTAAAAAAAATATATAAAAGCAGAATAGATTGAACGAAGGAGAATGCATTCAAATGAAAAGAATTATCTTTCTTAAACTAACTAAATAATAATCTTACTTAAAAACACAATGTTGCTACTAACACAATCTAGCATATAACACACTGCCCTAGAACGCAGCAAAACAAAAAACAAACAAACCCGCCAAGCGAAGACGAACCGGAAGAGAGAAAGAATAAGATCGACAATAGAAATACATTCTGCACCACCAACGATCCAGATGATCGTTTGCGGACAATGAAAAACAGATTTAGCCGAAACAAAAGATGTCCGTTAAAACAACTACGTCACGCGGGCGCGGCCATCTCGACCCGAGAACTGAGATGATACGACAATGATCTTTTACAGGCCGTAAAGTTGGCAATATTGCGAGCGGCTGCACTGGGATCAAGTTTTTTTATTACGTACAACGTGGTCGAACTTACGCTCTGCGTTGTGCCATTTTTATTTTATTTGTTTTCAATTTTTATTGAAATATTTCTGTGGAAGTACATGTATGTTCCGTGTATTCAATAGGGAATTTTGTTTTTATTACGATGCTATGAAACATATACGAGATGGTCTATTGTTTGAATACTATGTATTTCGAAATGAATTTTTTATGATAATTTTGTCATTAAGAGAAATGAAATAAAATATAATGGTTTCATGTTATTACTCACACTACAAACACAAGTATTATCATTATTTCGGAGCAAAAAATACATTTTCAATGGATAATAGCAATTAGCCTTTCCTGAATAACATTTTTGTAGATAATTTCTCTTGATTTGTTTTCAGCCAATCATAATACAAAACACTTAGAAATCTAATCAATAAATACAGTTTTATAATGATAACATCCTGTTACTACAGTCTGCTACACCGAAACTTCATAGTAAACCGATTTTAACAGCGAAGAATTATTATAAGGAAATTTTAAAATGTTCAAAATATCGCCACAATCATAAAATTGAGTAAAACTATGTAAATGACACATTGATTAACAATAAACTGGCACAAATCTGATGTGTCCACCACAACTTTCCCAACCATAGGTAAACTTAATAAACAAACACTTACATTCCATTTTTGAAACTTAATTATGACTAATGAAAATTCTTATTTTATATTATGATTATAATAATTTTTGTTCTTCACAAGTTTTAAAACAACATATCGTTTTTATAATTATTATTTATAACAAATTAACTAGTGTGGTATCGAATCGGATCTTGAGAACACTGGTTCGATTCCCACAGGTGACAAACAATTTTCACCAATTTAAATCTACCTCTGTGGCTCCCCCTTCACAAACATCTTTAGGGGCCGTGATTACCAGCCATCGTAACCACACTTCACGCGAATAAAAAAAAACCTACTGAGATCTGCTTTAGTAATGGATAAAAGACGTGATGATATATTTATATATTTCATATTTAAATGAAGAACATCATCCGACTTATCCGTATTCAACTTTCCCAACCCGACCCGAACCAGACCCGTCATGAACGACTGCGAATCGGTAGGGTTTCGGATAAAAATGTGCATCTCAACTTTGCAACGCTATGAAGTTATTCTGAGACAGAGTATCGGAACAGTAAGTTTAACATCTGAAACTATGTAAGTTATCAAAGTGCAGCGCACTCCAGGTGGCAGCAGCATCGATGACAGCACAAAGTTCTTACTAAGTGACCATTAGACGTTGCATCACCGTCGCCACTGCGACTCGAAAGTCGGTGATGAAACAAAATCGAGCTCTGGGAACGTTTAATTGATCGATGTAAGCTGTCACTTGCACGCACGCGATGTGGTGGCAACCCTGCCGGCAGCGCAAGAGAGGAGGGGGCAACATAAGCGCAGAATGTTCCGTTCTAGAAATTTACAAAATAATGAAATCTTCAGATAAGCAAAAGATTCAAAGAAACTAATTGCCCAGTATACAAAGTCACATTACATTTCTATAAACTTATTCTGCAATTGAAGATTTTGATAAATTCGTAATATTAAAGATATAGGGTGTATTTTTTTATTTGATATCACTGCTATCAAAATATGAATGATAATTCGAAAGAAAATTGGGGAGAAAAGTTATTTCTTTTGTCTATCTTGGTTTCCTATTTTTAATTTAAACTTCCTATCTCACATTATTTCCCGAGCAGAGCTCCGGTCTTCTAGATATTTTTATAAGAATAAGCGTACTTTAAACAATAGTATATTGTAATAGAAGTGTTGAAAGGTTATCATTGAAAAGCTCGTGTGTAAGATGGTACACGAGCGCAAGCGAGCGCTCCATTCATACAAGTTTTCCAATAGTCTTACAACACGTGTATTACATACTATTTTTCCTCTAACAATTTCGTATTTAACGCTATAAGAAATTATTTAATCTTTAGATCTTTTTTGTCATCATCATCTGTGGCGCTACAGCCCAAATTGGGCCTGGGCCTACCGGACACACCGAGCCGCAGTTTTTACACTGCCGTACTGCCGGTTTTCGTAGTCAAATGCTACATAATTTAAGGCGTATAACTGACTAGCTTATAGCGCCCGAGTGTGATATATACATATAACTGTATTTTATATTTTACGACAAATCACACATTGTCGACAAGCGGATTCGAACTGACGAACCTTGGTTCGGGTGACGTCACAGTATTAGTTTTTTTAGTGGATATATTTATACGTGTGCAATGCGGTTACCGGCCGTTACATCAGGGTCCTCAAAGATATTAGTAAAAGAGGAGCCACAGAGGTAGTTTTAACGTGGTGGAAATTATCGGTCGTGGAAATCGAACCCGGGTTCTCAAATCCACAGACCACCTACCCCATTTTAAAAATTTTACTTTATCATCATCATCTGTGGCGCTACTGCCCAAATCGGGCCTGGGCCTACCGGACACACCGAGCCGCAGTTTTTACACTGCCGTACTGCCGGTTTTCGTAGTCAAATGCTACATTATTTAAGGCGTATAACTGACTAGCTTATAGCGCCCGAGTGTGATATATACATATAACTGTATTTTATATTTTACGACAAATCACACATTGTCGACAGGCGGATTCGAACTGACGAACCTTGGCTTGGGTGACGTCACAGTATGTTAAGAGATGTGCCTTGACACGCTTGGCCACCGCGCATCTCTGATCTTTTTTGTTATTTTCTCAAATAATATCAAAGATTGTATTATGACAACCGAAAACAGTGATGTCATTCTGTTGACCCTTGAGTGCAAAAAATTATAACTTTCGCAAATGAGTGCATAAAGTGAGTACTTTCAGCCGTGTAGTAGAAAAATACAATTTCCTGTTAAAAACAGATGAAAATACATACTGATTAAATATGTTGCTAATTTAAATATTAAATGTACCTAACGAAAAAAAATCTGAGTGACCCTGTTTGCGTGTTTATTTCGGCGCTACTGGATTCTTCGGACTGGTCGTGGACCTCTCGTGACAAATTGTAATTCATTTATTTTTCTAACCTGACTGTGACAACACTATTGATAAGTGTTTATCATTCTACCATTATAAATGGTTATTCTGATAGCATGTGCCACTCCTGTTAAACACTGATCTGAATATATTTGGCATGTCCCGTTCGTGACTCGTATTATAATTAGTTACTATTTGTTGATGAGACATTACAAATGAAATTATGTAAAATTTTTGTTGCGATAAATTTTTAATAATTAATTAAATGGAAAATTTATTTGGGTTGACATTGTTTTAATTATAAATATAATTTTTCAAATGTATTATTTTTCACTTGTTTCATTTAATTTTTTTTAACGTGTAATGTGAAATGGATGAAGGCTTTTAACATTGAAAATATTTTTATAAATTATTTTACAGTAAAATATTTGAAATATAAAGATAAAATTTTACAATAGTAGCAATTAACAGATTATATTTTTTGCAATTCATAGCAGCTAAATTTTGTCATTAAATATTAATTTAACATTAAAGCGAAATGATTTTTTACTTTTTGTTTCAATTTCATAACCCACTATAAAAAAAACGTTTAAAGTGAAGTTATAAATTTAATTTTAGCATCTATAAATTGCAAAAAAAAGATTTATACCTTCAATATCTGTCGTTTATTTGAAGCGTTTTAGAAATAAAGTTAATCAGAAAAAACATTTGCAATGTAGGAATTATTGCCCAAAATTTTATATATATACGGGATGTTTCTATACCTCTGTATACGAAACTTTAATGACTTATATAATTTGATATATAAATAGTTATTTTTGTATTAAGTGAGCAAAATGAGTGTTTTTTTGTTGCGCGTGAGAATTTTACTTTTAGTCGAGACCGTAGGTCGAATCAATAAGTCATTCGAACGCGCCAAAAAACAAGAATTTGGCCACGAAATACAAACATTATTTCTACAACTATAAATAAAGAATAATACAATAATTATTGATTTATTTCAGTAAATTGAAGGAAAACAATCAACAATAATATGAATATGATACTTATTGATGTGTTGTAACTAATGAAACTTGACAACAAATAATTTGAGAGCGTGCGCGAGATACACATTTTACTCACTAGGGTGCAAAAAAATGCGCAATATACGCGTTGACATGGTAATATAAATGATGAAAAAATCACGTACAGTTGTAGAAAAAAGATTTTTTTAGAAATTCGGGAAAAATATATATTCATGTTAATATTATTATTATTATTATTAATAAAAATCGTTAAATATAATTAACGCAAATTGGAACATGCTTAGTTCCATTTGATTACAACAAAAGAAAATTGCAACAAAAAAATATTGTGAATGTAATATTCAGCCGGCTCAGTTTTTGTGGGTATTAATTAGGGATCGACTGATACCGATATCGGTATATCGGCCATATCGGTCCTTTTGGCCGATATCGGTATCGGCCGATATGTAAACCACGATATCGGCCTATATCGGTATCTAAACTATAAATTGCTTAATATTTCAGTTGCTAAGGATTTTTAAAGGAAATTATAACAGAAATACTAAATAAAAAACAAATCAAGTTTATTCTTATTCAAAATTTAGCAAAAAAGTCATTAAAAATGTAGAAGTAAATTTACACACTAAGTTAAATAAATTAATATTTAAAGTTAAGTTTTGGCAAGTTGTAATGTAACAAAATTAAGCTTTCTGCTCTTTCCGGAGAAAGAAAATAGCTGTTCACTAGCAACACTACTTGGCGGTGGTGTTAAATATCTTATTGCAACGTTGTACATCAATGGAAAAATGTCTTTTTTTGCGCCCACCAAGTCAAAGGATCTTCATTTCTTGATATTTTTTCTAGTTTCTTATACAATTCAATCTCATCATCAATTTTATTCATCATATCATCATTACTTTTCTTATATGACACTGATTTACTTGTCGTCATACCAGTAAGTTCATCAAAAGTCATTATAAATCACTTTAACGTCATTTGTATAGCAAAAAAATTACGACAACATTTTATGGCCGATATATCGGTATCGGCCGATATCGAATATGAGTATATCGGTATTGGCCGATATCGGTATCGGCCACAAAAAATCATATCGGTCGATCCCTAGTGTATTAATAAACAAATAAATATTCATGTCAAAATGTTTGTTATTATGAATATAAAAATCGTTAAAGATGATTTTGAATGCTAGTAGTAAAAATAATATATATTATTACTGTACCTATAATATAAATAACAAATTTAAAGAGCAGAAGTGATATAAAAAGTTTCATTTCTCCATGTAAGAGAAACTGCGTCCATCCAAGCAGACAAATTTAGGTTTTAAATCCAAGTACGTATCATAACAAGTGTGCGCGAATCCAACTTAAATCCATGTTATTACTTCTCCACTAGATCCTAAACTCAGGAGGATTGTCCGGACCCCCGGAGTCATAAACCGGAAACGGCAGTCGGCAGTCTCCACCGGAAAGAAATACTTAGTTTCACTATTCTGTGTAGTAGACTTTTCTTTGACACTTTCAGCTTTTATAGTCTTGTGTTTCTGTATTTGCTGAGTTACGTTTCAACGTTTTAGTATTTCTCTTCACGTATATTGGTTGTTAGCTATAATTGCCGCAAGTGACACCAGATGGCAGGTAGCACTAATTATTTCGTCTCACTGACTACTGTAATTTTCCAAGTTTCGATCTATGTCTAGACTAAACTCGTTTCAATTTAAAATTATCTTAAATTAGTTTACGAATATAATTAAAAGTTACGCACAACAAAACGCGAAAACATGAGTATTTCAGACACGTACCACTCAATGTAATGGAGTAGAACTTCATTTGAATTTAAACCTGCCAAATGGATTTTAAAGTTTAAAGTAACTACTAGAGGTTGATTTAGGTTAATTTTTGTGGTCTTAGTCGATTATAATAAACTCTGTTTTTTTTTAAATATCTTCTCAAAAAATCCAGCGGAGTTTAACCGGTTATTATATAGTCCAAAAATTTATAGATGTCGTCTGCAGAAGTGTATTGAAAACAGTAATCACGTTCAAATGTTAATAGTTAACGTAAAAAGTCAGAAAAGTGTTCAATTACAGGATGAATAGATAGTTTTATGCTGAGCGATAGCGAGGCTTGAAACGGCTTACGAATCCTGTACGACGCTTTACTGACGTGATATAAATAATAAATATTTTACATTAAAAGAATTATTTGACACATATTCAATCAGTATTTTATGTTGCTAAAAAACTTGGCATTGTAGTTTTCTTATTACCTGTCTAGGCAGGCAATATGTTATTTTCCTGCCTAGGCATACAAAGCAAAGCTTTCCTGAGTCTTAAAGGTCAGGCAAATGTTTATTTTCCTGTCAGTTTCAGATAAAAGATATTTTTAGTTGTTCTGTACAATATTTTCTCCTGTCTCATGAAATTTTTATTTTCCATGTTTCATATTTCATAATAGTTATTTATGATACAAGCTTTTATGCATGAGATGCAATATATAAGGAACTCATCTTCGGCTCGTGTCTTAATCACAAGGAGTGCATATAGCCCTTTACACAATCGTATCACACCATTTGTTATCTTCAATTTAATTAGAAAAAAGAAAATCTACAAATATAATTTATTAAATAACCTTTTTTACTTTTATATTGTTAATGTTGTATTAGTATATTATACAACGACGCTATAACGGATGCTCTTATTTCCGAGGATGAAGTTTGCAACCCGAGCGAGCGGAGCGAGCAAGGGTTGTAATCATCCGAGGTAATAATAGCCATTATATCGAGTTGTATACTATACTTTATATACGACTAACATATACGACTATTTTAATAAAAATTCCATAACACTTTGGTATGCTTTGACATAGAAATTTTTAGACTTTTGCGGTAATAAACCATATGTAGTATAGCATCAGCGATTTTCGTTATTTCTGGTGGTGTAGAAGATATACTGTCTTCTGTAATACTGTCCATTTTTCAATTACAGGTAAACACAATAATTTAACACAATTTGCAAGACCGTTTTTGACAACTTCTCAACGATGATTTCGTTTTGTTTGTTTCCGATTCGTAAACAACAGTAAACTGAACAACGAGCATGTTTAATTTAAATATCAGTCGCTATGGCAACACTGTTCCGATGGCACAATAAAACAATGATCCATGTTTTAAGTATTTTGATTGGTTCACGAGCGGGAATAATGGTCATTATTCCCGACTCATTATTCCCGGCGGGATTAATATATAGCATTATATAGCAAAAAACGCATATATAATGATAATATTATTAGTTAGTCGTATATAATAGTTGTTTATGTTACTAATTCCAATATTATAATCTACAATAAATTAATTAGTTTTTACAGATAAGACTGAAAAATTGCGTATAACGACAAACCAGACACAACCATAGATAAAATCACTCAGTTGACATTTGCTTGCTGTATTTGGTTGCAAGTATTTTGTTTATTATTTATCAAACTTCCATTTAATTTAGAATCACTTAACGCTCTTAATACATAAATAACTATTTTAAACAATCTGTATGTGCAAAACTTTTTGAAAATCTACAATCGGATTCGTTCGTTCAATATCGAAAATATCCGAGAGCTATATGACCTTAACATTATATTTAGTAGGTAAGATTATCGATTTTTAATATTAAATAAAAATATCTAAACTCTATCGAACATGTTACAGCATAGATTACGAACGTTGTTAGTTCGTGTTGAGTTAGTAAACTGCGAGCATCTGTAGTGATCGATGTATTTTCGGTGTTAATAGTGTTTTAGTAAATATTTTAATGCGTAAATTGGCTTCAATTGTGCGTTATTGTGGATATTAGTGTGTAATCTATAAAAAAACATTAATGCTGTGAAATAAACTGTATAGACTCTCCCACGGTGTGCTGATTTGATGGAAGACAACGTGCGATATGGCCGGTAGCTGCCTCCTGCTTAAAGTATGTCACAATTTTATTTTTATAATTCTGTCAGAACTCATAGTTACAAAATATACTGAATTCACGCTCCACAAACTCATACATACATACATACATAACATCACGCTATATCCCATTAAATAGGGTTGCATGAACATCCACAAACAGATTCATAAAAACAAATCAGTCCACATCAACATTCCAATCCCGACACACAATACTTGCATCAATCACACTAACACTCCCTTCATACATGCTCTTTCATTCCTCACACCTGAAATCCAGCATCACGCAACAAAGCTGCTATATTCGATTTGTTAATGTTTATTGTACAGTGGAACTTAATTAATTAATTGATTAATTGTTACATAGCAATTATTACAGTACTATAAATATGTGTGTGCAGGGCCGCAGCTAGGGGGGGGAGGGCAGGGAGGGTCTTCTGCCCCGGGCGGCAAAATTATGAATACACTTCAAAATATTTTAAACTAATTTCAAACCTATAATCAGTAATATGTAACAAAAAGTTCTTAAGTAACTACTTGGCACAGTACATGGCCTGTGTTTAAAATCGCGTGTGTGTTAGTCAGTATACTAGACTATCTGTGGGCAGTACAGTTTACTGTATACACGTAGTCCGTCTTCTTTCCCTATGACCGCCTTCGCCTCTCCGCATCACTAGTATGCACTAAGCACTGACACAGCGCTTGGCAATTTTGTAACCTACATGGTTAAGAATTAAGAATATCATTTGTCATTAAACATTAAACGTTTAACAATTAATATACAGGTTGTTTTTTTATGGGACATCGCGATTATTTTATTTATTATTAGTCATATTAAAACATGTTATTTGGGAAGTATGTTCATATCTGAGGGGTACACTAGACTATGTAGTAAAATATTTTTTTAAACCAATGGTTTTCAAGTTATGGCACAAAATTCTATTTTCTGAAATAGCATGATACATACATATTATAGGGCTATTCGATAGCATATTTTTTTCTGAATTTAACCATGTAAACAAATTATATATTTAAAAAAATCGAGAAAAATGCAATTGAAATTTAAATCTACTTTAAAAATTATTTATGAGCAACACCTCCAAGAGGGCTACCCAAATATAACAACAGCTCTGCAATTATTCCTTACTCTTCCAGTTTCTGTTGCTTCAGGTGAAATGAGCTTCAGCAAAGTAAAATTAATAATCAGTTATTTGTGTATTAAGAGCGTAAAGTGCATCTTTGTTACTCGAACACGGTAATTGCAGCGCGAGCCGAATGCGAGAGCTGCAATAGTGTAAGAGGAACAAAGATACTTTACGCTCGTGATACATACATAATTTTTTCTACGATTGCATTTTAAAATTATTAAAAAACGCATGCGTGTTGAAAATAAATTCGTTTTGTTAACTGTCAATATGACAAGTTTCTGTTTTATTTGTATCCCTGGTAACTATTGAAATAAGCGCGCATTTAATATCTTTTTTGCGCGTTGCCATTGGAAACGCGCGCATTTAACGTTTTTTTCGCTCGTTGCCATTGGAGACGCGCAAAAAAGATATTTTTCGATTGTTCCACAGAAAACGTCACCTTTACGATGATAAATGAGAGCGTAATTGTCAACTTTTAATAGCAATCGTAGAAAAAATTATTTAAGAAGCATAATAACAACAGAGATTCACCAATTTAAGTCCCATATCAATTGAACATCAAAGAGCGTCATCAATCTCATTTGACGAAATAATCAAAACTTTTACAGCCAAAAAATCAAGAAAAGTCAAATTTATATAATAGTGTTATGTACAATATTTTCCTGTGGTATAATATTATTTTTTTACATGAATTGTTTTGTTCTCATTTACAAATAAACAGTACTTATTAACTTCAATTCCATCATAATGGTATATAACATCCCAAATATTTTTAAATAGGACTAAAAGTTATTTGCAAATTACTGGAGTTGTGTGGGGCATGGGGAGCGGCAAAATTAGGTCTTGCCCCTCCAGGAAAAATGTATAGTTGCGGCCCTGTGTGTGTGCAGTGAAAATGGTGCAATAAACTATAAAATGTATAAAATATAAAAATAAATTATGACTATGTTTATAAATTTAAGGATAAAATAAGCTGCTAATGAAATGAAATAAGTTTGATAAATGATATTAAGTCCCGGGTGAAAATATAATCTGTGCATAAATACAAATTTTATTTTGGTTTTTAGTTATGACAAAGTAGAAAAGTTGTTGACTCGTATTCATTAAGTTAATATGTGGATTTAAAATGCAGCCAGTGTATGTTACATTTATAAATGAAATTCATTTCACCAGTCAACACATGAAGTATAAATGTGAGTTGATGAACGAATACATTATTAAAACTTGAACAGTCTCTAACTGTACTCAAAGCAAATTATTTATTATTTATAAAATAATATAGAGCAATGGGTCGTATTTATGACATTAAAATAATGATTTTTTATACTTTGAGCTCGCAATTGGTTCATTATTATACCGGAAACACTTAAACAAAATGAAAACCTCAAATGTTCTTTATATTAATTTGAAAGTAATATTTAAATAATTATTTTATATTGTCATTATTAAGAAAACTCAATAAGAAGGTCAATATAAAACGGCATTACAACATAACCTAAGAATGTAAATCATCAAAATATGAATATTTTTATTTTCAGGTTTTGTATTACAACTAGATAATTTGCACGAAATTTACTAAATTACTATCTATACACATATGATAGGTGGCTCAGTGGTATCGAGTCGGCTTGTTGATCTTAAGAACTCTGGTTAGATTCCCACAGCCGACAAACAATTTTCACCAATTTAAATCTACCCCTGTGGCTCCCCCACCATTAATATCTTTGAGAGCCGTGATTTGACGGCTGGTAACCGCACTTCACGCCTAAAAATATATCACTTACCGAGATTTGCTCCGGCAGAGTGCCACACTTAGTAATGGGTAAAAGGCGTGATGAGATATTTATTTATTTATTTATTTATTTATTTATTTATTTACACATGTGAAGTAAAAAGAAAAGTGACAATTTATATGCCTCAAAATTTACTCTTGAAAACCATTAACATTTATTTGACAGCGTTAATACATGTCTCGTAAATCGTACTTCGATCTTTTTTTGCAATTGAAAGTATAAAATTTCGATGAAATAATAAATAACGCAAAGTAAAAAAAAGTATATTATTTAATTACAGTTAAGTTGTGACTCTTGAGGTGTACACCTCAACAATGTAATAAATAAATATATCATCACGCCTTTTATCCATTATTGGGTGTGGCACTCTGCCGTAGCAGATCTCGGTAAGTGATATATTTATTCGCGTTAAGTGCTGTTATCAGCCGTCAAAGATGTTAGTAGATTTAAATTGGTGAGAATTGTTTGTAGACTAGGTGGCTCAGTAGTATCGAATCGGCCTGTGAATCTTGAGAACCTTGGTTCGATCCCCACAGCCGACAAACAATTTTCACCAATTTAAAGCTACCCTTGTGGCTCCCCCTCCAATAATATCTTTGGAGGCCGTGATATGACGACTGGTAATCGCACTGCACGCGAAAAAATATATCACTTACCGAGATCTGTTTACGGCAGAGTGCCACACCCAGTAATGGGTAAAGGCGTGATGATATATTTATTTTTATTTTATAATTGTTTGTCAGCTGTGGGACTCGATACCACTGAGCCATCTAACCCAAATTTTTATCCTTAAAATAAAATTAAGTTTAGATATTAAATTATTTGATTATAATTGCAGGATGTAACTTTAAAGTTTTATTGCTTAAAAATGGGCAAAATATTACGCGAAAAATTCGGTAATTAATAATAATAATAATAATAAAGGAAAATTTAAATTGTTTTTTCGCTAAAGCCTGATGTCCATTTAAAAATTATTAATACGAGTTTTGTTTAATATTTAAAACAAAGAACAGTTTATTTTTTAAGTTACAAGAATAATGTAAATTTAAATACTTATCGATATATAAGATCATTTCCATGAGAACGAAAACCACTCTATTTAAAGTAGATATAAAATTGAGGTCAGAAGAAGGTGAATAGGGTCCACCCTCATGGATTAAAAACAGCTGTGTGGCATTTTGAAGGGTTGGCTGAGGACAGCATTTAACAAATTGCTTTCTTCAGTAAAAAGTAATTAAGAGAAAACGAGAAGTATAGCATACGTTGATGCAGTGACAACGTCACACTTTTATTAAAACAGAGTAGGCTGTGGCGACAAAAGCTCGGCGAAGACGCAAATTACGCCGAGTATTAATCACTGGTGGCCGGATAGCGTGCAGACATGATAATTCAAATTTGAAACAGTTATTACATTAATTACATTCGCCTTTCAATTTTAATAAAGAGAATTTCAGAGCTGTGAAGCCCGCCATTGTTCTGCTTGGATGTCCCACCGTTACCGCCACTGTTATTATCAGCGCCTCTATTGTGCACCCCTATACTAATTCATACGTTACTTTTAACTCATTCAACACGGATGCATGTTTCTAACTTAATATTCACCAACTGCAATAAGAACTACATTCTTCTTCAATTTTATTTCAACGAGTCCATTTTTATATTTACTAAATAATGCTTTAATTAACCTCTAACTCTTACTCTCTCTCTTTCTTTCTCTGTCTCTCTCAGGGGCGGATCTAGAAAATTGTTAAGTGAAGGGTGAAGGCGGGAATCAGACAAATATTTCATTTCTATTTATTTAATAGAGGATGACAAAAATATGCGATATCCTGATCCGATTCGTAGATTTGAAAGTTAAATGAAACATCCGATTCGAAATTCGGCTTTCGGATTGAATCAGATATAAAAGTTTTTAAAAATGCCGTTTTTTATTATTTATCTATTCATTACCTGACAGAGAAATATACAGGTGTCTTAACAAGCGAGTCAGGTGTTAAAAATGGGAAAACTGTTTTTCCGTGCGCATTGCTTCCCAAATTATTTTAAACAAAAATGATAATATCAAAAGTATGAGCCGTTGGTACTTGGTGAAACATTATGAATAAGAATAAAGAACGTAGACACTTGATGTAGTTTCACAAAATTATTTATTAACAAAGTTGATCAATTTCGACTCAACGTTCTGAAGATGGCCTATTAAGCCGAAATTGATCAACTTTGTTAATAAATAATTTTGTGAAACTACATCAAGTGTCTACGTTCTTTATTCTTAAACAAAAATGCTTCAAATAAAAGTGGTACAGCTTAAAATTCTGCATCAATCAATTACTAATTTCATTTTCTTTGTTTTGTAACAGCACAAATTTAATATAAAATTTTACAAAATTACAATTTAATAGTGTTAGCCAGGGAATAAAAATAAATAACAAAAAAATTCGCAACTTCATTCTGTCAAATATTTTGACACAAAATAAAATATTTCACAGAAATATTTAATGAATTTGTTTATAGATTGATTTTAATGCAAAATTTTGAACCCAATAATTTTTATTTGAAGCATTTTTGCCTAAATTAATTTGAAAAGCATTGTGCACGGAACAACTGTTTCCCCATTTTAAATGCCTATGGCCCGCTTTTCGTAACACAACTGGTTTATATTTCTATGGCATCAAATTCGTGACAAAAATAAAACGTTTTATCTCGCTGTGTCGCTAAAAGCGATGATATTACAATGAATCAAGAACTATATCATATTATAATGTTCCTAAAGAATATTTGAAAAATTCCGTATGGTAGGATTTGAAATATATAGAAATTATTTAGGTTTTGAAAGTAGCTAGAGTATGTAGAATGTCATGTAAGGCTGGGCGTGTAAGCTGACATCCACTGGCGGCGTATGTAACCGAGACCTGATCTGCACGTTCATTTGTCACCCGTTGTGGATGGCTCGCAACTCGCAAGCGACGCGCAAGATGTCAACTTGTCTTGTGATTTATATAAATTTGTTGCCAAATCTGCCGCGCTCTGTCACCTTTTAAATGATTAATACATTTAATTATCTGAGTTTTTAGGCACTTTTATGTTTAGTAGTAATTTAACAAAATAACTAGATTGGTGCACTTTTTGTAATTATTTTTGCACCACAGTATTTAGCAACTACAATAATGTATATTTATGTCTTTATGAAGAATAAATTCAACTTATGTCATGCGAAAAGTTAATTTTGAAAGTTCTTGTTTTGCGCTGTGTTTTGCATAATAACTTTAGCCGTTTTGAACTCCTGTAGAGTTATTCTTTTGATCTTGTACTTTTGTAAACTTTTGTTTATCTCGCCTTCACCCTTCTAGTTCTTGGTTATAAACTTACGGCTAAAATTATCTTAGAACACTCGGAAAATAAAATATATTTCTTGTGGTTAATGCACTTCATTTACATAATGTTCTTCTTTCTTCTCTTTTATACAAATTATCTCATTTTACATTTGCAACATGCACTGCAACACTTCTACTTAAATTTTGTATTAAACAAATCTTAAAAGATTTAATTTTTGAGTAAATTTCTTTGTTAAATTATAAAGATAAAAATTAAGATACCGCCAGGTTTTGAACCTGGAACCTTATGAATTCCGGTCATATGCTTTAAGCAACTAAGCCACGGTTGATTTTATTCAATTTTTTCCTTTTTTTGTTATGTGTTGTAGGCACCCTCAATCCCACGACTCTTTCTTAAACTGAAAAACATGACTTAAGAGTCGTCTGTATTAACACTGTTATTTAACTTTAAAGTTACATCCTACAATTATAATTTTAAAAAACTAATTTCTAAAGTAAATTTTTTTTAAGGATAAAATTCTGGGTTAGATATCTTAGTGGAATTTGAAAACCCTGGTTCGATCTCCACAGCCGACAAACAATTTTCACCAATTTAAATGTACCCCTGTGGCGTCCCCTCCATAACATCTTTGAGAGACCGTGATTTAACGGTTGGTAACCGCACTTCACGCGAAGGAATATATTACTTACTTCGGCAGAGTGCCACACCTAGTAATGGATAAAAGGCGTGATGATATATTAATTTTATTTATTTATTTATTACTTTAAAAATACTAATACAATATTTCATTCGCTAGCTATGCTCTAAAGCCAAACTGCAAACCCGAATGAAAACAATATCACTTTTCTCTTTAGTTTGGCAAATGACTATTGTTATGTGATCATATAATATATAAACTTAATTTTTTTAAAGAAGTATAAAACATCCTGTATATGTAGCACTTCTAATTTACAAAAAATTACTGATAATTATAGTATAGAAAGATGGTAAAAATAATATATATACAAATTATGGATGAACAAATAAAGCAAATTAAAAAAAAACTCGATAACTAGACAAGCTAGACAAGATAGAAACAAACTAACAAACATTCAAATAAATCTAACAAACTCCAGTCAAGATATAACACATCTAAAAAAGATGTCTCATCTCTGCAAGAAAATATTAATAACCAACAAATAATTATCAACTCCCTTTAAAAACAACTAAAAATTTATAACATCGTCATAAACGGGATGGAAGAGAAATAAAACGACAACACTGATTTAAAAAAAAACTAATACATAACTGATAGTTATAGTATCGAATAGAAAGATGGTAAAAATAAAACCTAATATATCGTTTGAAGCACTAATAATAACTCCAAATTTATAAATAACTTTAGTTTGTATTTTAAATGTATCGTAGTTAATTCCAAATCTGCAAAAGTTTAATGAGAAAATATGTCATGGGAAATCAGTTTTCTTTCCTTAAATGTTCCCAAAATATATTTTTTAACTTGCTTCAATTAAAGTTCTGCTCTATACCGACATTTGACAGCAGATTTTAATGTAAGATAATGTCAATAATTTAATAATTGAATTTCGTTTTGATTTATTAGATATAATAGACAAGTTCTACACAAGTAATTCAATCACGATCTTCGAATTGTATGATTGAAGCAAATCAAACAGTCTAGAGCTCAGTTATTTGTCAACTGTTCGTTGAGCGTCCGAGTGTGCGATGTAAGTACAACTAGTGCTAATCCGCAGAGAACTAACACATACACATGGAGTCTTCTGTTTGCACGCCGAACTTTGAAGGGATTGGATCCCAAGACGCCTTCACACACCAGCGTAGAGCCATGCTCAGCGCGGGTAAATAGAAGCATCTCGTCAGAAGGGAATAAATGCATTTGAAACGTGTTCGTGTCTGTGCGTTGTGTGTCTCGTATATACGATGTTACTGCCGGTTTGGATATGCATACTGAGTCTGGAGAACTGTGCATGGATGGAGTGCTAACAATGTTTAATCGAGACCTGTTTTCTACGCTATACATTCCTACATCTAGAACTAGAACTCCTAGGCGAAATATTTCTGGAATTGTGTAGATAGTATTCGATTTTCTCTCGGGTCACTTGGTCACGCTTAGATGAACTCTCAATTGGGTATTAAATTATATGGTAACTTCCAGATTAGCTGCTAATACTACTTTTTGTTTTATGACTCTTAGATAAACAGAAAGTCTTGATAGCAAAGAATAGTAACAAATTGAAACATTTAATTAGTATAATTTGACTTACAAGTAACACTACCCAACTGTCACTCACCGATTTAAATGAAACTTGACAAACTAATAAAACTCTAAAAAATATTGAACCCCTATTTGTTTTTCTTCTGGAAGTTGCTTTTTAGGGATACAAACCACCCCTGAAAGGTGGTAAAAGCAAGAATTTCCACAAATGAAATTAAATAATACCAAAATATTTTGATCATATGCACTTTTTCAAGGGGTTAAAAAGGGGATGAGGAGATGAAATTACGATATTCAACTGAAATAGAGTTGAAGGTACAAAACTAGTTACTCGGGGATTTTTGGGGTCACTAAATCTATTTTCGAGATTACCCTTACTCCACATTAAAATTACTCCTGTGGATCTTCCTAATCTAACATTTTTGATGAATGATAACCGCACTTCAATCTCAACATATATCATCTATCGTAATCTGGTACGGCAGAGTATCACACACAGAAATGACTAAAACATTTGATAATGTATATTTTTTTAATTTCTTTGAATTGTATGATATCTCAACGATAGCTACCTCCTGTTTAGTTATCCTTAATCGATGTTAATACTAGCGATCTTTAGTTTTTGAAATGTTCAAAATTATGTTAAGAAAAATAACTACCACTGAAATTTCAAAGCAACTCATTTTAAAATTCATAGGCAAGAAATGTTCGTAATGCGCGTAAACACCTTTTATCTACTTTACTACAAAATCATTTTCGCTTAAACTAGAAAATTAGCTTCACCTGAATTCCAAACACTAAAAATAAAACTCCGGGTAAAAGGTCGTTAACATCTGATCATGTAAGCGCTTCCTCCGACATCTACTTAACAGCTATTAAATTTTCATTTGCTCATAATGGTCATTCTGGCATCTCATCTCGCATCGCGTTTCGCTGAGAGAAGTCGTCACGTAATCTTCATAAACAAGTTTAATAAGCATCGCTCTCACTTCCGCGCCTCTGGAAAAAGCGAGATGGGAATGATCGTCGACTCAAAGAAGGTGCCTGCTGGATAGAGAGGAATTACGGGTTTAATGTAAGTAAACGAGCTATTTACAGAGTGCACCAGACAAAATGTTCTTTCCGGAAATGCTTGCAGCCTTCCAACAGAAATTGTTGCAAACTTATCGACTATTCAACACGGCATAGATAGAAAGTGAGCAAACCATTTTTTCTACAATATGAACAGGACAGTAAATTTGAATAGCATATACACTGCAAAATTACAATAATGGATTATTCTAAATTTGGAGTCATACGCAGGTTCTTACAGCCTTTGCCGCATCCCGCATTCCGATCGTCATTCGTCTTTATTTATCTAGTTGTCTTCATCTAAAGCTACTGACAATAAATTCATGAAACAAGGAATATTTTTCCGCTGCAGATAAAATGTGAATCATTAGTTTAATTTTGTTTCATTACCAAGACTATCCCTATTTTTAAACTAATTTTTAACATTTTGAATTTAATTTCTACCGTTGTAAAGCATACAGAATTAATTCTGTTTATTGAGTTTAATGTAGAATTTTATGCTCTACGATATTTATTTGAAGATTTTTTTCTCCAAAATAATAAAGGAAGCAAGAAATTATAAAAATATTATTTTACATGTTCAAGTCCTATGTTCCAGTATCGCGGTCACCATCTTGTACGTCCCGTATTTTGAAACACCCTTAAAAAGTGCATATGATCAAAATAACCCCGAAAATAGATTTTGTCGGTCTCAAAAACCCGTAATATTTTGATATTATTTAATTTCATTTGTGGAAATTCTTGCTTTTACCACCTTTCAGGGGTGGTTTGTATCCCTAAAAAGCAACTTCCAGAAGAAAAACAAATAGGGGTTCAATATTTTTTAGAGTTTTATTAGTTTGTCAAGTTTCATTTAAATTGAATTGAATGAGAATTGAAAATTTAAATTTAAGTAATTACATTCAATTAGTTGGTAAGAAATTGTTTAAAATTAGTTAAATTGGTCTACTTAGGTGTTAAATATTTTACAAAATATACTCTAATTAAAGAACAATTTCGCAGAATTTGTGTTTATTAAAGGCAAGTTGAAAAAATTCCGACGAATAAATTAGCATCCTTTGGGTCTTCGGTCAGTTTTATTTAACGGTCTACAGTCACGGTTCATTACTCGACACAAGGGTGGTTTCAGCCCTCAAAGTTACATGGTGTACAGAAGAGCCATTATTAAACGAATATAATTTAATTTCGTATATTTTATTAAATTTATAACACCATTCTAAAGATTAAACGGCTTTTTCACGGCTAGCGCGGTTCCGAGCCATTCGCGGCCATTCTCCATGGAAATTAGACTCGCTTCGTTGACTTTCGGTTGCACTCGTTATTCACGAACACCCTCTTTCACCCTTACCACTCATCCATAAACGGGTAATGTCGCACTAACTTCGAAATGTTATCATATTTGTCTCAGAATTCCAAGATTCATTGAATATTTTCGTGATATTTATAGCTCTAACCGAAACAGCAATCTATTATCTTCAATTTTTATTAGTATTTTCAATACATATTCCAGCATATTTAAACCGACATAATACACACATAAAATCAAGCTACATCTCTTGAAATAGGGTAGCACGAACCCTTAAATATTCACTGAACAAATTCATCAGATTCATCACATACTCAATCTTCACCAGACATTCTATATTAAGGCTCCGGAGTGAATACACTTTTCGTATTTGCCCCTAAATCTTATGCACCCGCTAAACCCAGCAACTTGCCGTGTTACCGTTCTTGGAACCGTGGTCTGCTGGTCGAGGGTCTATTTATTAGGGATTGTAATTTTTTTTTTAATTCTGTTATTATGTATTCAAATATTCGTCTTCGAGTTCCGAAATATCTAACCCTGATGATACGAGTTTCACAGACATTTAAGTTTTAGACGAATTTGCACGTTATTTTGTATTTAGTATCTGTTCTTAAAATATTTATTAGATTAGAAACAACAACAATTAAAATAAATGAAGTGTACTCAACATCAATATAAATAACTTAAATCATTTATAGTACAGAAATGGGAAATTGTTTTGTTTGTATAAATATTAAGGAATAATATCATGTATTTGGCGGCTGGTTCTAAAATGGAATTTTTTAAAATTATGTTTCTATTTAATTCGGAGCACGAGAAATACACTCGTTCAAACCGCATTTCAATATCTCTTTTAGTTTTCGAGATATGGGCTCTCAAAGTTCAGTTTTTAAATAAGTCAAAAATCGATATAACTCAAAAACTAAAAGAGACATTGAAATGCGGTTTTAACGAGTGTATTTCTCGTGCTCTGATCTATATAGAAACATATTTTTAAAAATATCGAATTTTGAACCGGTTCAACCAAAAATTCACAAAAGTAAATATATCATGCTTTTAAACCATTACTGGCAGTGGCTCTCTACTGTAGTACATCTCAGTAAGTAATATATTTATACTTGTATACAGCAGTTACCAGCCGTCAAATCGCGGTTCAATATGTCATCTCAACAAAGCTTTTGCGTGCGTACTTCTGAACTAACACTTACACACGCCATGGTTGACACTTAGTAGTTACAGGAGACGTTTTCACAATATGCACAGTAGAATCCACTGATAGTTCGTTCCTTTAAAGCCTTCATATTATTGCATGAAAAAATACAAATATTTCTGTATTTTGGGATGGAATAATGATTCCAAAACTAGTATATATCAAAATTCTTTGTTGCACAAATTAGTCGATCCTCAATTTTATTTTTCTTGTTAAAATCACATTTGCTAGGAACTTCGTCAGACTATTTTTGACAAAAAAATATTCTACCCCGTAATAAATGCTTTCAAATCATATTCGCTGCGAGAGCACAAGATGTTTTTTTGCATTGTAATCAATACATCAAATAATATATACCCTTATTTTTTTTTCCAATAATTTTAAAACATCCTACATAAAATAAGCCACGCTTCAGTTTAATTTTGCATTACAAATTTCATTCTCTTTTAATGTACATTTTCCGCATTTTAGTTAATGGAAACGCGTCAATAATTTTAAAATTCTTCCACAATTTTTCAGGATTTAATCGAATAAAAAAAGTTTTATTTTATCAAAGTAAGCGAACGTTGTTCGTTGGTCGCAAACTCCGCGTGATTACATCAAGATCAGATTCTAATCTCCTGGAAGTGAACGTAAAATAATCTTACGGATTAACTAAAAGTTGTTAGGTCATGCCCTACTCTCGACGCCCATGTATAACATAACGGCACGTGCTGCTCTAACCTCGAATTGTGTCAAACATCATTTTTTCTTTGTGCCTTTATAATTATAAGCAAAGAGAACGAATTAAAAATCTTGCTTCCGGTAATATTCGAATCACAATTGGATAAAAAATATGTAAAAGGAAATGAAATTATTGTTGTATACATTTTTAATTGGTTCTGGGTTTGTTAGTTTGATATTTGTATTACATAAATGGAAAACATTTAAAATACATATAATGTTAAATTGTAATTTTAATATAGTTTATAATAAGCTTTTCTTATTTCTTGTCTCTCTGACCATGTATATCAACGATCTCGGTTTTAACGATTGTAATGAAACTTGGCATTCAAATGGTTTTGGTCTCGGAAAACGATCTAGCTAGGTCTCATGTATTTAGTAAGTTATTTTGAAAGAAAATTAGGGAGAAAATCAAATGACACTAATTAACAGTCAATAGAAACATTGTATTAAGCATGATTACCATGATAATATAAAAATTTCAAAGATTATTTTTTCAACCCCAATTTCGACCAATAAGAGCGTGGCATTTAACATCACGTGGTACAACTAGGTCTAAATTATATCGATAATTTTTCGCGCTCGAGATTTTTTAAAGCAAAACTTATCTCAATCGTTGCTACGCAACGAAACAATCGGAAAATACCCGATAAAATTAATAAGTGGAATTATTTAAGTATCAAAAATGTCAGTTTGACATATAAAATTTGTTTTTTAATGTTAATTACTTAATATAAGTTGCCATCGATATATTATTCTATCATAATTTGATTATTATAAGCAAAATATAAAACCTAATTTATATTTACTTTTTGTGTTGGTGTCATTACGATTTTCTCACCGAATATACCCTCGAGCATTAATTCATATCTAGGAATTATTTATCGTACATTCCAACAACGTATCAATCTATATAAAAACAAATAAATGTATCATCACGTCGTTTACCTATTATTGGGTGTGGCACTCATCGTAGTAGATATCGGTAAGTGATATATGTCTTCACGTGAAGTGCGATTACCAGCCGTCAAATCACAGCCCTTAAAGATATTAGTGATGGGGAAGACACAGGGGTGAAAATGGTTTGTCGCCTGTAAGAATCGAACCCGGGTTTTCAAATTTACATGCCGACTTGATACCACTGAGCCACCTACAACATTATTAATCTATACTCCATCCTATTGGTAAATTCCTAATTACAAAACGTAAAACTAAAACCAGAGTTACGAGTTTGCTAAATTTTGAGTTAAAATCAAAACAAAAACCGATTTGTGAATGCTACCATACGATAACATTTGTTCATATTTTGAGGTTATATGGAAATTTGGATGTTCTCAGCTTGACAGTTTCAGTATGTCATCCGCTACTACCAACCGTCTAAGAAAATATATTGCGTATTGTAATGAACGCTTTTCGATATATAACTGGGTTTCATAATGATTTCCTTATGAACGCATAATAGAAAACCAATATTAAAAAATCGTTGCTCTGTAAATATTAGTTTATAAATAACTGTGTAGTTTATAAAGCAGAAAAGCAGTAACATATAATTTAAAATGAATAATGAAAAATGATGGTAGGTTATAATTCACATGAAAGTGTATTTAAAGTGCGTAATATTCTTTATTAAGTGAAAATTACAGCATTAGCATTCATAAATTCATCAAAAGTCTTTTACTTTGCCACAAAAATAATCCCCGAGAAAAACCCACAAAAAAGAAGAAGAAATATGAAATATACACCTCAAGCCTGGCGCATATTTATCAAAATTTCACAGTGCTCAGGCTCTAAGCACTTGACACAAGGGTGCCATTTAAATCCAGGAAAATAATTTGCGTAGCGTAAGACGCTCTCTATATATTTTTATAAAAAATACTCTAAATGGCTGTTCATTATACCCGCTATTTATTCTCCCTTCTTCGGTAAAAAGTCCGAAAAATATTATCAAAACATGGCGGTGCGGCAAGCATATTTCATCTCTGGAAAGTTGATCATTTGTAACGAGCCCTGGAAAGAACAAACGTTGAATGTTCGCTTAATTAACAAATAAATTTTCGCCGGCAGACGCAGAATATGTTATTAATCTGCTTCTGTCAGCTCAGACCGGACAGCTTTGTACTACTCTTTCTCTCTTGATCCTACTCTCTCTTTCTCACTTTACCTGGTTCGTTATTCCACAGTTAATACTATAATTTGCCATGTATGCCAATATGATGAAAAGTAAAAATACAAATATTGTCATTCCTGTTTAGTTTACTCACTCATTTTAATATTTGTCATATGGTTACAAAATATGTATATTAAAAGTATATATATATATATATATATATATATATGACGTGAAACGTCCGATATATATATATATATATATATATATATATATATATATATATATATATATATATATATATATATTAACATTAAACGTTATTTTTTTGCTTACATTCAATAAAGTTTTAATGTTGACTAAGGATTATTCATTACTGTGGTGTATCAGAAAAATATTTGCCTAAAGTAATGAGCAATATATTTTTATTATTTTTGCCTCAAAAATAATATATACTCTAAATTTTTTGCAATCATTTTGAAACATCTATCATTCCTTTTACCCATTACTGGATGTAGCACTCTGCCATAGCAGATTTCACTAAGAGATAAATATATGCACGTGAAGTGCGGTTACCAGCCGTCAAATCATGTCACTTAAAGTTGTTAATGGCAGGAGAGCTACAGAGGTAATTTTAAAATTTGCTATCGACGTGGGAATCAAATCCAAGTTGAATTGATATAATAATATAATATCTTTTTTCTACGATTGCTACGAAAAGTTGATAATTACGCTGTCATTTGTGATCGTCAAGTTGACGTTTTCTGTGCAACAATCGAAAAATATCTTTGTCGCGCCTCCAATGGCAACGCGCGAAAATGATATTAAATACGCACGGTTCCAATGAAAACGGGCGAAAAAGATATTAAATGCGCGCTTATTTCAATAGTTACCAGGGATACAAACAAAACAGAAACTTGTTATATTGACAGTTAACAGAACGAATTTAGTTTCAGTACGTATACATTTTTTAATAATTTAAGATGCAATCATAGAAAAAAATATGTGTGTATCACGAGCGTAAAGTTGTACATCTCTCGCCTTCGGCCCGCGCTACAATTACCGTGCTCGAGTAACAAAGAATCACTTTATGCTCTTAATACACAAATAACTATTTTACTTTCTTACTATACTTTTGTGCCCGAGAGCTTTAACTTGATACTAAATTCAGTCTAATTTGAAAAAATTTGGAAAAACAATCGTTTTAATATAATTTTTGCATATTTGTAATAATTTTCTGTTTGGGAGTTGTACGCAGTAATGGGTATATATATTTATTTACTAAAACTTTTATCAAAATCTCGAGAAAAATCACCTTCACAATATTATCTAGACAAATAAATATCTATTATTAAGTTATCTAATTTGTTTTATTTCTCATGGCACTCTGATAATTGCTTTAAAGCGTGTATTTTCTTTTGCTTCTAACTCGGATATAAGAAACAATTGAACAACCAACTTATACTCTATGGATACAGTTTTACATTCTCAACATTTTTCTTCAGTACAATTTTGTTCTAAAATTAATAGGTAAAGAGATATCGCTAAACCAAAATTTAAACATTGAATAGATCAGGAAAATAGCAAATGAGATGAATAATCTTAAGTACAAAATAAATCGCCCCCATCTTGGATTCTTGACATCTCTTCTTTTAAAACATGATAGAAATTGATAATGGCTATAAAATAACTTTATTAAATATTATTTATAATATTCGAAAACATTTATGTCAATAATTTTGATGATGTTTTACTCGTGTGAATCTATAAATCGTTTATCACACGTATTGTAAAATGCTTGGCGTGTATGGTAGCTATTCTGGTCAGTCAGAGCAGTGTGTCTATATTAACTGTGTTTATCGCTTTTATCAATTTGTTTTACGTTGCATGGCGAAAATAATGTATTAAATAAAATCAGTATTTATTATTCATGTTCATAGCTGATATTTTTAGTATGATTTAAATTTATCTATCATGAAATCAAGTAGTTGTGATTTGAGTTTATGATGTAAGTAATTTTGCACGATTTACCATTAAATTATAGTGTTATAAATTTATGCATTATGACACGCTTTGTAAAGGAAAAGATACATTTACCTTCGTTATATTTTGAATAACGGACTTTCTTTAGGTCACTTCATTTCGGAATAATGTGACGTGATATAACTATTTTTTTGTGTATTTTAATGAAGTAACACATTATTTATATAATACATGGTGAATTTGAAATTAAAACAAAACAAAATTACATACAAGTCTTGAAACAATGGACACAGAGATTAATTATGAATTTTCAAAATATAATGTAATAATTACACTCAAAACAAATGTACGTGAACACAAATACAAAATATGAAACAATTATTTTGACGATTCGTTTGAAAACATAAAATTAGTATTGTAACAGCTTCATGTATTCAATAAACAAATTTTGAACAAAAAGTGGAATAATTTATTGTTTACAAGAATATCTACATTGTTAAAAAATTTGCGAATTAGTTGAGCTGAACAAACAACAAAAGAGGAGATATTAACACAATTCTAAATATCAAATGTCAATTACATTTATTGAGCTTGTCATTTTTACATATATACATAACATCCCCCTCTGAAACATTCACAGAACATTTACTAACAGATTCATTAAAAAAATCAGCATGATATTCTTGTTATTTTTTCGATTGATTTTTGTACATTAGAATTAACCGGAATCGACTATATCTCCATTTTGGTATCTTTTACGTTTCTTGTTTTGTTTAGACATTTTTCGTCCGGATAAAGTTTGCAATAACTATCAACAAGATAAATAAAAAGATCTCATTGAAATCCTAGGACAATTGATAATAATTATGAATGTACTGAGTGCCATTTTTAATGCGATATTTTTCAGTTAACCTGCTGATATATGGTTATCGGGAATTTTAATAAGAAATACAAAAACCAGTCTTTAACTACTACTATGTATCGTAATTAAATCGGTCAGGTTTCTATATTTACGTTGAGCACTTATTCTTTGTTGTTTACAATTATTATTCTAGTTATATCTTTGTTTATTGGCATGTTCCGCTTCTTAAGTTCTTCATTTATACCTGAAATGTTGTCTAATCAAAGTAAAATTGTTATATCAATGCAGATAAAATACTAAGTATCGCAACCATTCATCTAAGACTGGTAAACGATTTGAGGTTGAAGGTTTTGTTTTCTCAATACCTAAACTTTCAAATTTATTTTATTTGAACCTTCTATGTAAATAACACTTTATAGATATTTATGGTAACTAATTAAATGTATAATTACAGCGCGTAGCCCTGTAAAATTTTACAGGCTCGTAGAAAAGACCTATAAAATTTTACAAGGCTCATAAATTAACTAATATAAATTAATTACTTACAACATATGCAATATTTTGTATATTTTCTTGAACTACAAGAAAATCGTCTTTGAAATCTTCATCTGGTATTAAATCCATTATTTACTAATATCTTTGGAGGCCGTGATTTGACGGCTGGTAACCGCACTTCATGCGAAAAAATATATCACTTACCGAGATCTGGGTAGGCAGAATGCCACACCCAGTGATGGGTAAAAGGTGTGATGATATATTTATTTATTTATTTTTATATATTTCAAATTATTTATTTCTACAATTCACTGTTGACACCGACAGTAATTATTTTTCATCACAACGATCACAACACCATGACAATATCAAACTATAAATTATTGACACCAAAAACCTTTGATTACAAAATGTAATGTATCTGTTTATAAAATTAAATTAAAGTAAATTAATCCACAAACGGCATGAAGGTAAAATAAAATTTTATACACGGCACGCTTGCAATTCCTCTTTACTGGGCTTACTAGAGAATAACTCTTTTGTCGCTCACCCCTCAATCTTTCCAGCTCACCCGTAAAATTTAATTTACTAAGCTGACTATATAAATAACTATAACACTCGTGGTAGATACAAAAAAATGTTTACTATCAGCGAAAAGTAATTTCAAATATTACAATTATTTTGAAATAAATAAAGTGCTTACTTGCAATGACATACCACATAATTTTTTATTTGTTTTGATTTAATTTTTACTACTTTTTCCGAAGTTATTACTGAAACTAAATTCGTTCTGTCAACTGTCAATATGACAAGTTTCTGTTTTGTTTGAATCCCTGTTGAAATAAGCGCGCATTTAATATCTTTTTCGCGCGTTGCTATTGGAAGCGCGCTCATTTTAACATTTTTATATAAAGATATTTTTCGATTGTTCCTCAGAAAACGTCAACTTTACGATCGCAAATGTCAATATAACAAGTTTCTGTTTTGTTTGTATCCCTGGTAACTATTGAAATAAGCGCGCATTTAATATCTTTTTCACCCATTTTCATTGGAACCGTGCGTATTTAACATCTTTTTCGCACCTTACCATTGGAGATGCGCGACATAGTGATTTTTCGATTGTTGCGCAGAAAACGTCAACTTTACGATGACAAATGAGAGTGTAATTGTCAAATTTTCTTAGCAAAATTGATATTATATTATTATAATAACAATAATGTAAATTTTTATTATGTACGATGATCAAAATATTCATACCGTTATAATATCAAATTTTTCTTTGCCGCTCAAAAGTACTAAATCCCAGTTGCTAAGAATATAATGATATATAGTACTTACAGTGCTGGTGGCACAAAAAGTTAATTATAAAGAAAGTAACCAAATCCAAGCTTCGAAATCTCCGTAGTCGAACTCCATCCATTATTTACAATGAGTGCCGCGACTGCACAAAGTCTCACACGTTGATTAAGACGCTAATGAAATTGAAACACCTTGTACGGTTGCTGTAACGGCGCCGAACATTGGCGAACACATTCGCGCTGTACCTGCACTATGCATGTGTTTGGGTAATTTGTGTGCAGTTCGGTATTGTAAGCTGTGTCTTGTGTCTTACGGGAATTATTGTAATAGCTGCAATTAAACCCGGTATAGAAGTGGAGGTGGGATAAATTGCATGTCGTTCTCACTAACTTACCACTGATTTAACCATGGTTACTAACGTAGAATTAAACATTTAGTTATCTTGCAAATAAGGACGCCGCTAGGCGGTAAGTCAGGTAAGAGCCGCATGGGGGTTCAAGATGTTAGGGGGCGCAGCCGACACCGCGGAATAAAGAGTCGATAATAAAAGTAGAATTATTTGTGGTATAACATGATTTACATTTGCATTATAGCCAAAATTATATTATAAAGTTTTAAAAAAACCTGTTCATTCTGTCGTCAAGAATATTAAATAAGCAGAACGTATTTTGAATAAAAGATTGGTGAAAGAAATGTACTTGAATGTTGGTGAAATTGAGGGTAAGAAATTTGCGTAGATGACATATGAATAAACGCACAAATATGATTGAAGGGTTGTTGTTTGAATGAAAGATTTTAAGTAAAAGGAATAAACAAAGCAATATGATTGTGGTTGAAACGAAAGTGGTGAAACAGAATAGGAATGTTTTACGAGAATTAATTGCGGGATAAATCTTACGAATCTCAGGAATAAGCTGTTAAAGTTTGTTACACTAGTCCTGAAACACCATGTATAGTATCAAAATTAAACCTTGATTTAAGTTGACATTGTTGCACTTTATTTATTTCACTTAACAGGCGCGGTGGCCGAGCGTGTTAAGGCACATCTCTTAACATACTGTGACGTCACCCGAGCCAAGGTTCGTCAGTTCGAATCCGCCTGTCGACAATGTGTGATTTGTCGTAAAAATATAAAAAAATACAGTTACATGTATTTATCACACTCGGGCGCTATAAACTAGTCACTTATACGCCTTAAATAATGTAGCATTCGACTACGAAAACCGGCAGTACGGCAGTGTAAAAACTGCGGCTCGGTGTGTCCGGTAGGCCCAGGCCCGATTTGGGCTGTAGTGCCATCAGAAGAAGAAATCTTACGAATTAAGATAAGCATAGAATTATTGCTTTTTAATTCGTTGTTTAGCTATTTAGTTTGATCGTAATTGCACGATATTTACGTTCAAACAAAAACACAAATCGACGCTTCCTTTTTTCTCTCAACTTTTTAGATTCGTTGTTACAAGAGTGAGAATGAGTAAGATGAGATGATTTGAGCATGTAGAACACAAATTGAATAATAGATATATGAAACAGGGGGTAAACTTCAAATTTGCAAGGAGGAAAGGGGTGACAAAACTGATAGTGCCGCCACTGCTTACAGATTTCAAATTTACTCTACTTATGTGATGTTTATACGAGTCCATATGTATTCGTACCGTCTGATACATAATATAAATAAATAAATAGATGTATCATCACGACTTTTACCTATTACTGGGTGTGGCACTCTGCCTAAGCAAATCTCGGTAAGTGATATATTTTTTCGCGTAAAGTGCGATTATCAGCCGTCAAATCACGGCCATCAAAGATATTAGTCTGATAATATAGTGACAATTATATTTCTATAAGAAGATCATTCCATTCATTCATTGTATGATCTATGTAAGGATTTATGGGGTAGATGGATCAGTGGTATCTAGTCGGCCTGTGGATTTGAAAACTTGTGTTCAATTTTCACAGCCGACAAACAATTTTTACCGCATTAAAAAACTACCCCTTTGGCTCCCCCACCACTAACATCTTTATTGACCGTGATTTTAAAGCTGGTAACCGTACTTCACTTGCAGAAATATGTCACTTACCGAGATCTGCTACGGCAGAGTACCCCAAAGTGAAAGGGAAGCCACAGGGGTAATTTTACTATGTTGAAAATTGTTTGTCGTCTGTGGTAATCTAACCCGGGTTCTCAAATCTACAGACAGACTTGATACCACTGAGCCACCTACTCCATTTACAGAACTAGTATAACAAAATTTATTACCTTATTAATAAGGTCATTTTAAATACGAAATTTCATATAAATATATTTCCTATCTCTTTTTATAAATAAAATACTAGAGGCCAAATCAAGATACTTTTAAAAAAACAATACATATAGTATCAAACATATTAATTGTTTGTGTGATTGGAACTTGGTGCAGCATTTTGTTTAAATTTTAAATAATATAGTATTAAAATTAAACCTTGATTTAAATTGACATTGTTGCACTTTATTTATTTCACTTAACAGGCGCGGTGGCTGAGCGTGTTAAGGCACATCTCTTAATATACTGTGACGTCACCCGAACCAAGGTTCGTCAGTTCGAATCCGCCTGTCGACAATGTGTGATTTGTCGTAAAATATAAAAATACAGTTACATGTATTTATCATACTCGGGCGCTATAAGCTAGTCATTTATACGCCTTAAATAATATAGCATTCGACTACGAAGACCGGCAGTACGGCAGTGTAAAAACTGCGGTTCAGTGTGCCCGGTAGGCCCAGGCCCGATTTGGGCTGTAGTGCCATAGGAAGAAGAAGAAGTATCAAAATTAAACCTTGATTTAAATTGACATTGTTGCACTTTATTTATTTCACTTAACAGGCGCGGTGGCTGAGCGTGTTAAGGTACATCTCTTAACATACTGTGACGTCACCCGAACCAAGGTTCGTCAGTTCGAATCCGCCTGTCGACAATGTGTGATTTGTCGTAAAATATAAAAATACAGTTACATGTATTTATCATACTCGGGCGCTATAAGCTAGTCATTTATACGCCTTAAATAATATAGCATTCGACTACGAAGACCGGCAGTACGGCAGTGTAAAAACTGCGGCTCAGTGTGCCCGGTAGGCCCAGGCCCGATTTGGGCTGTAGTGCCATAGGAAGAAGAAGAAGTATCAAAATTAAACATTGATTTAAATTGACATTGTTGCACTTTATTTATTTCACACTAGTTAAATTTAATCTTGAAAACTATTAGCGATACAAAGTAGGTTTAAATGAACAAACTCTCACTCTGTCTCACTTCATAGCATTGCACAGCATTGGGAATAAATTTCCGTGTTGGTAATTCATTTGTATTTTTCTGTTTGTGTCAGTTTGTCAATCAGTGCGTTGTTTCCATGGTTTGAATCAACTTTGTGCTCGTGGTGATATTCAAACAGTTTTAAAATTTCTATATACTACGCTTTGTAATTCAATCTATTATGAAGTTACAGTCAGACAGAATATAACATTATTTAGGAGTTTTTAAAATCTTCTTGTTTCGTTAATAAAATATGTAGATAAAGTGAAAATGTAAAATTGATGTCAGCTTTAAACAATGATGTTGCTTTAATTAATAGAGAATTAAATTGTAATGCATAATTAATTCTATTACCTATATGATAATGGATATTCAACCAAATTTTAGTGACAAATTCTCAGAGCTAAACTAAATGCATCAGGTATAACATGAAAGCTTAATAAAATTTACACATACGTTTAATGTTTAATAACGATATAATATGCAAATATAACTAAATTCCTTTGTTCCCAATAGAATACAATACACGGGTGTTTCAATTTCAGTTCATGTGGAGAAACTCAAGATTAAACAATCTAAATTTGTACGATTATTTTAACATATAAGGAATTATTTTAATGATCGGTATAATCCTTTAGAATATTTCATATAAATTAATTGTGTGTAACAACCTTAATTTAATTGGAAACAATGTTTGGATATTGTTTAGAATATTCTAGTTTCCTTAGAATTTAATAAAGCATCTATTGTGTGTAAAATTTTACATCGAAACTTATACAAGTACGAGATAATTTGTATATCTATTTCAAATTTCACATTTTTTTTGTTTAGTGGATTACAGTTTTATGTAAAAAAGGAGAAATCAAAATATTAAATTTTACAATTTATTTATGACGTTTTGGTTATAGATTTTGTCCATTTTTCAAGCAATAGTGAAAATACAAAAAGTCAAATTATCATTTACGAGGTTTACTCCTTAAAGAGTTAACTTTTAGGACTAAAATAAATTGGAAAAATTAATGTTTTGATTTTTCCTTTTTTGCATAAAGCTTGTAATCCACTAAAAAATAAATTGTTACATCAATCTTTCGACTTATTTAAAATTATAAATTATAAATGAAAATGAGGAAATATCGATTTAAAAAAAATAATATGAATTCTTAAATAGTAATAGATGGTTTTTTAATTTTGTAAAAATTAAATTAAACTAGTATTTTGTTGTTTCTATGATAAAATAAAATCAATATAAATATATCATCACGCATTTTACCCATTACTGGGTGTGACACTCGAGCAGATCTTGATAAGTGATATATTTCTTCGCCTGAAGTGCGGTTATCAGCCGTTAAATCACGGCCCTTAAAGCTCTTAGTGGAGGGGGAGCCACAGGGATAGTTTTGCCGTGGTGAAAATTATTTGTCGGCTGTGGGAATCAAATCCGGGTTCACAAATTGCTGTATTTATTTACTTGAGTAAAACAAATCTATTTCAGAGCCTATTTGATTAACATTAAATAATATATAGGTATTTATTGATCTTCTTAATTAAATTAAATTTTGCATCGTTAAAAAGTAAAAAAAATAAAATAAGCTAATAAAATACATAATATTCAATAGATCCATTAATAATCCTAGTACACATTGAAAATAAATCTAGAAGGAATGTAAATATTAATATATGTCACAGGTCAGTTGTCCATTATTACATAACAAAAATCTGAATAGAAATTTGATCATATCTGTCCGTGTGTGTTAGATTATGTGAATAATTAAAAGAGGGTGTATAATATTACAATACAGATCTATATATGAGAGTTAAAGTTAGACAATTTGTCAAAATAATTTGTTAAACTTTAAGGTCAAAATAAACCTCAACAAATTATCCAAAAACTAAACTAACAACTCTCTTACATCGTTAACAAAACAAAACACGAAACGTCAAAACAAGGCAACATCAGTAAAAAATCCCCGGTCAAGCAAAACCCACATCCCTGTCTCCGTGTGTCCATTTTTTGTACATTACTGTTGCCTTCGTGTTTATTTTGATAGAAGAGGTTTTCCATGTCCACCACCTGCTTAGATGAAATGTAATTTTTATGTCGCATTTACATGCACACCAGCTGCAGGAAGTATGTGGCACTTAATTAGCGTCCACGGGGGTTCATTCTTGAGGTGTACGTGGAAAATTAAATCCGGCGACAGAAAATAGTCTACAACGTACGTGACTGACGTAAAAATGAGTGCTTAGGGCGCGAGTTTTTTTACTCACGTTTTAAACGCTGTTTATTGAAGGGTTTACGTCATTTTAATTGCGTTTTGCTTTAAGGGTTGCTGAAGTAAAAAATAATTACTTTGTTCTTTGTTCGTCTTTTTGTTTCGTGCAGAGGTTTAGAAACAATTTGTTTGTTAGAAGAGAATGAGGAGAATTACATTGATAAATACACACAAGTGAAGTATAGTATTTTCAATTTGTCGTGAACATTTTACATCGTTAAACATATCTAATTTATTTTATGCCGCTTTAATTTTAATAAATAAATAAATAAATATATCATCACGCCTTTTACCCATTACTGGGTGTGGCACTCTGCCTAAGCAGATCTCGGTAAGTGATATATTTTAAGTTTGACATAAATTGACAATACTGCATCAAATCTTTTACAACAATGTAAATGTTTTTATTTATTTAAATATTATCAAACATATATTAACAAGAGCCAACAGATTACTCAATTAATTATATTCAGACATATGGGATATGTTCAGGTTTGATCCCCACATCCGACAAACAATTTTCACCAATTTAAATCTATCCCTGTGGCTCCTCCTCCACTAACGTTTTTAGAGGCCGTGGTTTGACGGGTAGTATCCGCACTTCACGCCAAGAAATATATCAATAACCAAGATCTGCTTCGGTAGAATGCCACACTCTGTAATGGGTTATTTATAAAAGTTATATTGGTTCAAACGAACATCAGTGAAAAAGTAAAATTAACGTAATAACCTATAGTATTTCCTTTTTTTTTCATAATAGTTGTAAAATGTGTCACTTTCTAAACGATTGTTCGTTAAAAAGAGATAACTTTCATGGTCAATATACAAAAAAGTATATTTTAAAAACTACAAAATATTCAAATTTTCTTACTCTCAAATACTTTACAAAAATCACCATTAAATCGAAGCATTATTAAAAAATTAAAGTTGAATTTATGACAGAAAAATTCGTGTGACGCCTGAATCATTATTTATTTATTTATTTATGTTAGGTTGTACAACAGGAATTTAATCCCAATTACAGTACAGGGTCCGCACTCACCGAGCCGCAGTGTGATAGTTCATATATATTTTTTAACTTGAGCGCGATTTAAACTCGTGATTTCTGGATTCGAATTCCGTAATGCTATCCACACCACCGTACTGACGGTACGATTATCATCGCCACTGTACTTTCAATCATGTCATATGACAAAAATTACGACGCTTTAATGTTTAAGATAATTTGAAAATATATAATTATTCTCTAAATTCATACATACTCGTATATTACATATAAATATAGATTTTACAGATCAACCAATACAATTATAATGAATAATATTTCGAAACATTTGTAATCATAATCATAAACAATTCCAATATGTTCAGTGAAACTAATGCTACATCAGAACATGATTATTCGAAAAGTAATCAGATTTTGCGGTCATTTCAATCACACCACAATTGATATCTGGACCCAACTATTATTGACCAATTTATGATACAAATGTAGATTTAATACCACATCTTTCGCTACATTCGTGATTACGTTGTCATATTGTCAATATTTTCGAAACATACGTCACATTTTACCGCTTGGACAATAATAGAATATCCTAGAAGATTGTCACGTGTCAATATATTTATTTAAATTATCTTTTGATCAGATTTGAAGGTACATTTGTAAAAAAGAATATTAAATATTAATAAAAATAATCTATGAATAACTAAATAGCAAATGCAGTTAGCAATACTTTGTAATTAAATGTGTTTTATTAATTTAACGTTAACTTAAAGTGCAAAGTGTATTAAAAGTTTTAATTAATAGTGAAACAAGGCGGTAACTTGAAATTTTCTTAACCGAGAATTTTATACCTCATTTTAAGTATTCATTGAATATAATTAGAAAGTACAAATGTGCTCATACTTCTTGTTCATCACATTACAAAAAGTGTGGTTCATACTTAATGCAGAAAACTTCTAGGAATATAATTGATAAGTGAAGAAACTGTTTCTTTTAAAACATGAAAGGATTTTAGCTAATATTGAATTAAAACAATTTTTCTTTGTTAATATAAAATAGTAATTGCCTTCCCTCAATTGAAAGAAGAGAAAGATACTACGACCTCAAACGGAAAACTGGTTATTCTTCTCTTATATGTAGGTCGAAAGTTGGTCATTTTCTCCCAACGGAAAAAATAAATAAATTTTCCTGTTACTGCTTCCCTGCATTATTCATGGTTGAATAGCAACCGTAACCATAGTCTTAAATATTTATTTAAAATATGCTGACACTTAGAAATGCACGTACATAATGCCTATGGCACACTGGTCGATGAGCGTCGATGAGCATCGATGAGCTCTTCGATGAAACAACAGAACGCACCCGTCATCGACGAAAATTAGAGGCTCTTCTATTTCCATCGAAGAGCTCATCGATGAAACGAACGTATCTCATTTCACTCGTATCTTTACTGTCTCACTTCACGTTAGCATATTTTTGAAATTTAGTTTTTCTTTCTCAACTTTAGAAGCTTTTATTGTTTGTCAATGAAGAGTGCGTTCTGTTGTTTCATCGAAGAGCTCATCGATGCTCATCGACGCTCATCGACGCTCATCGACCAGTGTGCCATAGGCATAAGATTACACAGGGGAGTCCCATACATCTTATAAACAAACTATACATAACTAACACACAATTAAAACTTTTGAAATTAACACATCTTATATAAGGAAAGTAAATCCATATTCGTGGCAACTGAAAACAATGATATGATTTCATATTAGTGGCATCCAGGTGATAATAACTCTAATCTAAATTACTAATATCATAATTACTGATAATTTATTTATAAGTTAATTGAAGACCGAGAATTCGATGTCGTTTGCGCGTTTTCATATCTAGATTAGTTTTTGGCGTATTGCCTTAAAAAAATACAGAATCTAATAAGGTAAAATTTGGCAAAAATCCACTTTTTCGGAGACTATATCTTAAAAACCAATCAACATATAATGATACACTCAATGGCATCAACGATCTCATTTCGAACGTTGTATTCTAATATCGTTCTCACTGTTGTCTCTAATTTTTGTAGTGTGGTGAGGCAAAATGCTTCATGCAATTCCACTTTTTGATAAGTTTTCTTATTTTCTGTTTAAATTGGTTAGCTGTACCGCATCTGCTTAAATTTTAAGAATTACATAATGAAAACTTTCGATTGGATTGTTAAGTTTTTGATTTGACAATTCATTTCGATGGGGTAGGTGGCTCAGTGGTATCGAGTCGGCCTGTGGATCTTGAGAACCCTGGTTCGATCCCCACAGCCGACAAATAATTTTCACCAATTTAAAAAATCTACCCCTGTGGCTCCTCCTCCACTAATATCTTTGGAGGCCGTGATTTGACGGCTGGTAACCGCACTTCACGCGAAAAAATATATCACTTACCGAGATCTGCTTAGGCAGAGTGCCACACCCAGTGATGGGTAAAAGGCGTGATGATATATTTATTTTTTATTTAATTTATTTCGATACAATATTGTTCATTTAAGGAAAGTAACTAATATTATCGCTTAACAATGTTGAAGAACATTTTGCAGAGTTTGTAAAAGGTTTAAAATTTGTGGTTCACGTTCATGCAGTAACTTAATAACTAAAAATATTTTAAAATGAAAAATTATGTACACTGTGCAGCGAATTCATCAAGTTAACTCGCTAAGTTCAAGAGATAAAGCAAACATATAGTAATAAATAAGCGCATACAAATTCCAGGGCATATCTCGGCATTTCACGAAGATTTATATTCAGGAAAATGCAGCGGAGTTGATGAAAATTACACATGATCTGTGAGTTTACAAGACCGATTTAGCAAAGTGAAGTTTTGAGCGATGCTTCTTCTCCAAAATGGAAGAAAACGAACACACGAAGGAAGACGATAAGCACATCACTGCAATCTGTGCACAAGAATTAATCAAAAATTCTAGTTACAACATATACCTTTGTGTGTATCTACTTTGTACTGTATTTACAGAAATATCTAAGGAAGGTAGAATCTTCAAGAGAAATATGTTACTCGTATTATGCATTGAGCCGAATATTCACAAGAAAACTGAAAGCTTGTGAGTACAAGACTTCAACTGCAAGAAATAACGGTTTAGTTTCGTTTCGCGGTTCATATAGAGATAATTCACATGCAGATTTAAGTATTGGATTGCAAATTAACGAATATGAGTCTGTGCTGAAGCAATATTAAATCTTATATCACAATAATGTAGTAGCAGGCTTGACATTTATCAAATGAGAACTTTTATAATAGTAACATTTGATTTACAAACAATATCACCGTATTTGATTTAAACTGACTTGAGATTTTCAGAATTGAGGTGATTTTTTAAAAATTCAAATAAAATCCGTTTTGGCATCACTGAACTGAGATGATCACGTGACTTATGTTGCAGCATTTTATTGGTTTACTAGGGATTTTGTTTTGTGCTGTGTTTTTATACTTCGAGAAAAAATAAGGTATATATTGTATGACGTATTGATTTTTCAAAATTCGTAAAATTAAACGTAATTTAATAGATATTTTTATTATTAATATTGAAATTATAATTAAAATCCATAGTAAAATCAATTTATTCATTATATAACATGAGATAAATGTCTGTTTTATTGTGTTGTAAATTTTTATTACAATATTCGTACGAGAAATAATTTTGGGACTGTCTGAAATTGGATTAAAATTAAAAAGAAACAAATATATTGCAAAAAAGTCACAAAAAATTGCATATGTCAATTCGGACACGGAATTCAATGCCGTTAAGTGCATTTTTACTTCCTTGTACGAAGTAAAGGAAGTATTGTAATCGCGAAAATTTTCGGTTCTCAGATTTCAACGGAAATAGGTATTTTGGCCCTCCCTGAATCCATTTTGACTAATTTCGTCATGCAGTCTGTACGTACGTATGTATCTCGCATAACTCAAAAACGGTAAGCCGTAGAAAATTGAAACTTTATATTTAGGACTGTTATAACATCTAGTTGTGCACCTCCGTTTTTGGTCATTATACAATTACCGGAAGTGGTACTTTACTTGAAGCCTATAATAGATTTTCATGAAAAACTATATTCAAATATTATTTAAAACTTTATAAATTTGGTATATAAGACTACTATATCAATGGAAATAACATAATAGATTTTGTTTAAAATAGACTAACCGGAAGTGGCACATTACATGAAGCTGCTAACAGTTTTCCTTGAAAAAAATGGTATTATTTTAATTTTAGAAATGAATGCAGCAAATAAAAGTTTTAGAGAATTAAATTCTGCGTCTATCACATTAAGAATTTTTAAATTAGCCTTTTGCATAAGCGAGATATCTAAATTTAAATATTATATATTTTTTGTTTTTTTTTTAATTTAAGTTTGCTATGGATTAGAACAAAAAATAAAAAATAAAAGATTTTATGTCAAATATGTGCAATTAAAAAAATATCTATAGTTTAATACGCGTACAAGGAAGTCATGTGGTGTCCACATCAGATTTTTATATCTTCAATTTGCAAAAGTCGAAGTCGAAGTTGGATTTAAACGAATATTTAAATATAAATAGTCACTGCCATAGTGGGCATAAGTATATCAATTTGTTCTGTTCAATTTCATTAGTTATGGGATCTAATTTATCTGACCCGATTTGAGTAAGACAAATGGTAAACTGAAAACTGGTGTTAATTATAAATAATAAATTAATCTCAAATTATTCACTAATCATAAAAATGTAACAACCCATATCTATCTCATATCTTTACAAAAGTATTTATATGTGAGAAATTAAACTATAGTTAAATTTCTATTCTTTCATTTAACTGGATTAGAATGAACCAATCCGAATAGCGATCACCACTATTTACATGCAGTTGTCAATATTAAAATTGCATTTCATCATTTAAATATAGTAGTATCATTTCAAACTCATATTATAATATGAGCTGCAATACTACCCTTATAACATAAGAAATAATCTGTTTAAACCTGATCTTTAGTGAAAGGATTCTGTACACACAATGCCGTCGCATGTACCATGCAAGTAAAGCAGCTGCTTCGTATGTTATACATAAGATGTAGAACGTTGTCGCGTTTTCGTTAATCTGCTGTCTGCATTCAAACCGCAGCACCTCTCAAGATGGCGTCAACCGTCAACCACACGACACAAAACCATAAACCGTAAAACTGCACTGCCGCTTCGCACAACGTGTAGAATATTAGCGGCGGTATTATCCGCCTGGCACGGATTATAACCACAATTAGCAGTTGCAATGTATCTTGCACTGTGTACACCAAATGCCATGTTTGTAATCTGGATGTCGGTTCTTCCACTCCCGGTTTGGACTCACATATTTTAAATTTAAATACATTTATGGCGTATTTAGACACAAAATTTAAATGGTTTGCTCTGAATTAGTTTGAAAAGCTACGGCGGTGTAATAGTATGATATGCATCAAGGGAGGGAAACAAGCGATTATTCCCGCGTGTGAAGTTGAGGTTTCGAAAAGAACAAAATAGATATAATATCCGATAAAATGTATAACGAAGCTAATAACATTTGTTTGCGTAACTAGTTACCTAGGAAACAGCTAATAATCGTAGTCTCTAGGGAGAGAAACATGCTACCTAGGGAGAGAAACATCCTACCTAGGGAGAGAAACATCCTACCTAGGGAGAGAAACATCCTACGTAGGGAGAAAAAAGCAGTGTCCCTCTCTCTAAAATTAGGGAATAAGAACTTGTTTCTTGTGCATGTGTTACGAAAAAATAGATTTACAATGTTGAAAAATATGGTCCGCTTTTTGTGTAACACACTGTAAGTTAATGTTTCTTAATCGGGAGCTGCGCCCCGCTATAACGGCGTGACAGATTATATAGAGGGACGCATGAATTTTATGGAATTATCAACTATAATATTAATTCAGCAACAAATATGATAAAAGCTTTAGCAATTTTAGTACCTCCATATTTTATTATTAAGATATTTATATTAAGCTGTATAACAGGAACTTAATCCCAATTACAGTACAGGGTCCGCACTCACCGAGCCGCAATGTAGTAGTTTATATAATTTTTAGCTTGAGTGCGATTAGAACTCGGGATCTCCGGATTAGAATTCCGTATCGCTATCCACACCACCGTACTGACGGACAATTCAAAATAAATAAATGTTTTGCGTGTTTTAATCTATTTTCATCTACATACGTGTGTGAAGTAGTTGAATATGAAAAGAAAGCATCGTAATAAATTTAAATTACTCGTGCGAAAATTTATATCTTCATATTTTACACTTATCTCAACAGCATTAAATTTCTCGTGCTTAAATTAACTTATAAACAATTTTGTTGCAATATTTGAGGGGTTCAAAGCTGAAGTGAACCAAGTCCATGCATATTAAATTTAAGATAAGGCAATTAGAAGTTGTTTATGGACTATTAATTCATAATTGATTTTGTCTGATTTTTCTATGTTACAAACTTTTAATTTGATCATAACTTAAAGGTTAAAATGTGTAAGCTTAATTATTTTTTTACGTTTTTTTTACATCGAGACTTCAAGATAATAATTTACATAAGAAATACATGCATCCCCATCTGTTGGTAAAAATAATAAATATGGACTTAGTTCATTACAGCAATGAAAAGTGTAGGCTTTAAGCTATCGTATGGAGATTAAGTCCAGATAATTGTTGGTTATGAACTTGGTCCAGTTCAGCTTTGAACCCCCCATTTATATTTTCAGAAATTTTTACTATATTTTCTCATAAAACAGTTTTTTAACAATATCTCAAAAACAAAATGACATATACATTTGCGGATTTTACCACTGGAATCAGCGGGTCAAAATACATGTGGGTGCAAATTTTTGTTACAATTTTCGTACGAGAAAGATTTTTAGAGCAAACAGCCTGAAATTGGTCTAAAATCGAAAATAACCCAAGGAGTACTCCTTAACAAATTTTCAAAAAATTAAATTGCTCAAAATCTCCTTTAAGTCTGCATATAAGACAATTCGGACACGAGAAATAGTCTCCAAAATAGTAGTTAATCTCAAATTGAACTCAACCGCATTGAATTTCTCATGTTTTAATTAACTTATAAAAAAAGACTTATGCATTTTTGGATTTTACCTGTAGATTCAACGCAGCTAAATACATATGAATGCAAATTTTCGATACAATTTTTGTACGTGAAATTTTTTTTAGAGAAAACAGTCTGAAATTGGCTTAAAATCGAAAAAAATTCAAGTGGTACCCTCTAAGAAATTTTCAAGAAACTAAATTTCCCAAAATTTTATTTAAAAATTGCTTATAAGTTAATTCGGACCCGAGAAATGTAGTGCCATTGAATGCATCTTCATATCTTGTTTTTAATATGTATGTATAAACTCCGGAATTCCCCGGATTTTACCTCATCCGAATTTGTACTATTCCAATGCTATATTTGAATAACTAAGCGCGATATAAGTATGCTCTCACCTGCCTTAAGTAAAATAAATAAATTACAATGCATTTCATAGTCATCGAAATTTTGTATGCCCACTTTAAACAAACAGCATTTTACATTTTGCACTCCTTGAATGCAGTTCCAGATTCATCTCTGATTTAATATTTAGAGTAAAACAATTTTACAAATATGCTTAGTAGGGTCAAAAAGGGTCATACTAATCTCATTTCTGGTGTCGCTCTCGGCCATACTCAGTTGTTCCCGTTGCGAGGACATCGTAAATCTTTCACTTTATATACCGCATGGCGCAAATGCAAATACGAGTGAAATTACCGCGTTTAAATGTTGTCAAATGTAAATGCATTTACGGCGAGGCTGTTGGCTGTTAGCTCGCGTGTCCCTGCATCGCTATTCGCTTCTACTGGAAGTGCAGGGTCGTCCAGTAGGAGATAATGCCTTATGGATGTTGTAGCTCGGGATAAAGACGGAGTGGAACGATCATTACCATATGCAGCTATCGGGGGAGTTATTGCTCTTTGTGCAGATGCATGAAGCATTCATTATGTGATGGATTAAAGTTTGATGCAGGAATTTGAATATTACGCGACGTCTATGCCTCTTTAATTACTCAGCTAAGATCAATATTCATTTCACAAACTAGTTTATTACATTTTAAGACCCAATATTTACATTTTCTAACATAGTTCCTAATACATTTATTCGTCTAACAAACAAAAACTATCATATAAAAGAATAGTATAAATAAATAAATATAAATATATCATGCGTTTTACCCATTACTGGATGTGGCACTCTGCCGTCGCAGATCTCGGTAGATAATATATTTCTCCGCGTGAAGTACGGTTACCGGCCGTCAGATCACAGCACCCAAAGATGTTAGTGGAGGGGGAGCCACAGGAATAGTTTTAACATGGAGAAAATTGTATGTCGGCTGTAGGATTCGAACCCGGGTTCTCAAATCCACAGACCGACCACTAAGTCATCTACCCGAAATAAAAATAATAGTTAATATATTATCATAATCGCACTTCACTCGAAACAATATATCATTTACCATGATCAGCTACGATAGTGCCACTGCCAATAATGTCTTGAGAATGGAAAGAGGAAAAGGAAAATAAAGTCGAAAAGTTACAGTTTCTTAAAAAAATTTAGAATTTCCCTCGTTCCACCTCCAAGGGGTTAGAGGGGATGGGGTTGAAATTTTCAAATCAATTACAGTTTTTTTATTGAGAATGCTATAGTACAATAAAAAAATGGGGGTTTCCATTTAAGTTTTTGAAACTCACCCCCACCCCGCCAATCAAAGGGTGTGGATATGTTTGCATATCATGTCTGAATAGTTTTAAAAAAATAAATAATACGTGTTTTACAATTTTGTCATCGATTGTTTCGTTCTAGAGATATTTAAGCGTTTCCAGACTTTTTGGATATCTTGTATAATATGTTTTCAGTTAAATAATTCATTTAGGTAATGAAAATATCAGCTCCAGTAGACATTTCTTACCGTAAATGTACACAATTTAATATCAAAAGGGTATATTCATAACGAGGATTAGATTTGCAGTTAACTAACCCTGTTTTTATTTCGTATTGCAATTATTGCTATTAGAGGTATTTACAAAATAATTTTCACCAAATTAAATATACCCCTGTGGCTCACCCTCCACTAACATCTTCGGGGGCGTGATTTGACGGTTGGTAACCGCACTTCACGCACTTACCGAGATCTGCTTTGGCAGAGTGCCACACCCAGTAATGGGTAAAAGGCGTGATGTTATATTTATTTATTTCTAAATTACTTTCAAAAAGAAAATACATCGTCAATTTTATTCAATGATTCAACAAATAAATTGTTCTTTCTAAAACCCTAATTATTCAAACTCCAGTAGTTATAGTTATAAACTATCCCTTCAAAATTTATTTATTAAATATTTATTTACAAAATAAAATTTTAAAGCAAAAATAATATTTGCTGTAGAATTATCTGAATGTGAAACAAACATGATGGTAATTTGAAATTGTAAGTGAATAAAATATTCAAAATGCAAACTGATAGAATCTCTAGTTCAGCTGCAAAACTATGATCGTGATTCGTGATCGCAGTATGATTAATGTTATCGGAGTTCAGGTTCAATTCAACATAGATTTTACATTAACGGAGCACAATGATTTATAGCTACATATTATATTTAATTTGTGAAGATGAATGATAAAACTTTAAACTACGACTAGCCAAATACAAGCGTTTAATCTGTAACTATGTTCGCGAAAATTACCATGCATATTACACACATAGACACAAACACAAACACTACACAATCAATAGATTCGTTGGTTTTACTTATGGCGGTGTTTTATTAAATAAAGGTAATTTCTAATGGGGTAGGTGGCTCAGTGGTATCGAGTCGCCCTGTGGATCTTGAGAACCCTGGTTCGATCCCCACAACCGACAAACAATTTTCACCAAATTAAATCTATCCTTGTAGATCCCCCTCCACTAACATCTTTGCGGGCCATGATTTGACGGCTGGTAACCGCACTTCACGCAAAAAAATATATCACTTACTGAGATCTGATAAGGCAGAATGTCACACCCAGTAATGGGTAAAAGGCGTGATGATATATTTAATTATTTCTAAATTACTTTCAAAAAGAAAAAAACATCGTCAATTTTATTCAATGATTCAACAAATAAATTGTTCTTTCTAAAAGCCTAGTTATCCAAACTCCAGTAGTTTTAGTTATAAACTATCCCTCCTAAATAGTAGAATCATCATAATTCATACATTTAAGTGTTTGTCATTTGTTTTTTCAAAAGATATTCAAATTATGTCAAGTGTGATATTAAATTACAGCTTTTGGATAGAAAATCATCAATTCCTTATTCAAACATTTACAAATTACACCGCATTTGGTATCAAATATAAGCACTCCTACAGAGAATTCCAGTAGAAGTGACTTATGATCGGGAAAGTAATATCTCTCCTACAGCAATTATTTTTATTTGTGATCAAACTCTCATAACTTTTCATCCAATCAAATTGCAGTATTTTAATGAATTGAACTAATCACAGCGATAATTTCACAAGTGTCGCAAATCGTTGCTTAGATATAACGTTTATTACCTATTTTGAGTAGATTAATATTGTTGAATTTTATTTGACTTTATTTACATTGCTTAGTTATGTCAAAAAATTAATCAATGTAAACTGATCACCAAGCTAATAAGAGTTTAGACATTGTTTTAAAAATACTGCAGGTAACATTTTTTTGGAGTAAATAAAATATTTCAAGGAGTTGTCAAGCCGAATACCATATGTGACTATGATTTTCCTTTGGTAAATTTTGCCTAGATCACTCCTGCTTGTTGCTTTAAGAAAATCTACACTCGTGCTGTCGCATTAATGCAGATTTTCGTCGCGACAAGCAGTCGTAATAATGACGACAAACATTTCCGGCAAAATCATAGTCACTAATTGTATTATATATGACAATTTTTTTAAAATCAACTAAACTATTTATAAGTTAGGTATTCACAGAGTATGTTTAATCTTAAAATAACATTTAGTATAGAAGTGGATGAACAAAAATCCACGGTAATTTAATAATTGTATACAAGGAGATATGATGATCTTCATGGCAACAATCTTAAGATCTGCTTCCGAATACTGCTCTAAGAGAATTGAGATTTGTAATTTGTTTTCATTCTTGTTCATCCTTATCACGTCAAAATTTAATTCAACTTGGTGTTAACAAAACAATCTAGTCTACGAGCATTAGCCGAGAAATCAGTTTTCCGTTCTTCATCAACTGATCTGATCTTACATGACGAATATTGTTTTACTACAGAGTATAAGATACTTTTTCTATTTTGCGTTCATAAGAAAGTCATTGCGAAACCCAGTTGCGTATAGATTACGATACGCAACATTTTGTTTTAGACGGTTGATAGTAGCGCATGACATACTGAACCTATCAAGCTGAGAACATCAACATTTCAATATAACCTCAAAACCTGATGCATAAATGTCAATAACAGTTATCAACAACAACATTTCATATTCAAATTGTCCTGAAGTGACTCGATTTAAAATGTAGCAGTTTTTTTTTAAATTTAATTTATAAAACACGCAAAATAGAACACAGTATAAATAACTCATTTTATAAGATTTTTATCGTACTTGCCGTTTAGAAAACTCACCTGCAATTTGTTTTTAAAAAATATGAGTAATGCAGATGTAACAGCAACGTAAAGCAACATAAAGAAGCGTTTCATAAAACGAGTGGGAAACAATCAAATCCACATTCAGTTGAAATCCATTGCCGTAGTTAAGTTCATTCCTAAACCAGAGTCGACTCATCCCTTCCGGGTGGTAATTAAGAATAAGTGAGGTGTTGCGGTCTGGAACGTCCGTCCCGAGGGAACTGAAATCCGGCCCGCCATTAGTATCGGCCTTGTTCCGGCCCAGTACGGGCCTGGAACTGCGCAGTGCGCGCCGCAGCCCACTGGATGGTCTCGCGAGTGCAATCACTTACAAATGCGCGTTTTTTTGCCTCTGCTCCCCGATGGACTAGCTTTGATGATAAAAAAACAGGTTTTTATTTTTCAGCCAATTTTTAAGTTTTATGTGGTCATATTTTTTCGCACGGTAAAATTATTTTAATGGTTCCTGCTGATAACATTTTAGGTATGCTTAATTTTATTTTTTCAAATGGTTTTATATCTACTTGTCTAACTTCATTTATAAATTTAATTGGATTTAAAGTAATTAAATTTTCATGAACAAATCTACTTGATTCTTACTTTATACCTAAATATCTGGATGCTCGAGTCTTGCTTAAGAAATAACAGCAGATTAAAATAAATATCAAACTAACTAATTTTCTCTCAAATATTCATTTATAATCTCTTTAGAGGTTTGATTATTTCCGGATTTTTATTTGACTGAGATGGTGGTTGATTTTCGGCAGTCAATGGCGGATCTACAAAATCTCTAAAGAAGGGGCGAATTAGTTTTTTTCATCATCTGTGGCGCTACAGCCCGAGATCGCGCCTGGGCCTACCGGACATACCGAGCCGCAGTTTTTACTCTGCCGTACTGCCGGTTTTCGTAGTCAAATGCTACATTATTTAAGACGTATAAGTGACTAGCTTATAGCGCCCGAGTGTGATAAATACATGTAGCTGTATTTTATATTTTTACGACAAATCACACATTCTCGACAAGCGGATTCGAACTGACGAACCTTGGTTCGGGTGACGTCACAGTATTTGTTTTTTTAGTGAATATATTTATACGTGTGCAATGCGGTTACCGGCCGTTACATCAGGGCCCTCAAAGATATTAGTGAAAGAGGAGCCACAGAGGTAGTTTTAACTTGGTGGAAATTGTCGGTCGTGGGAATCGAACCCGAGTTCTTAAATCCACAGACCACCTACCCCATATTCAAATGTACTACTATTACATTAACCAATTTAGGCGACGGCGTTTCTTCGTTGCAAATCGGGTTAAAATATTTGCCGGATCCAATTCCTTATCCGATGTAAATGCAACAGAGCAAGACCCAAAAGTCTTTTCTCAGACATTCGGTTTCTTAGTTAAGTTTCAGATCTCAGGAAATCCAAAAATGTCTCCCGTTTTGGCGCTAAAGTGTAATTTTATTTAAATATCAAATACCATATTAAATCTACCCCTGTGGCCTCCCCACCACTAACGTCTTTGGTGGCTGTTATTTGATGGTTTGTAGCCACATTTCACGCATATAAATATATCTCTTACCGAGATCTGCTACGGAGAAGTACCACCCTCAGTAATGGGTAAAAGTCGTGGAGATATAATTAGTTTTTCTTTATATTGTTGAATATTTATAAGATAAAATAATAAATCTTTATTTATTGATCTGTAATTTGGCAAGGAACGATAACATAAAATTTTAAATAAAAATATATCTCCCTCTGCCTCTCTCTGGAATCCAACACTGCCGTCGGCACAGCGAGCAACTTTGGGCTGTAGTGGTACTCAATGATTCTAGAGATATTTCGAAAAAAAAGTGTAATTCGCTAATCGTAACACTTTTTATTATGAACACAGGGATGTGCGTGTAGTCTACTGCAAGTAATCTACGCAATTCTCTACGTGTAAACAATCATGTAGTCTACGTCTTCATTTTTCATGTAAATAATGTAGACTATGTAGACCATGAAAACACCTGTGTTCACTTAAGTCATATTAAAATTGTATCCCTAGAACTAGGGAATTGTAAATGTTGGTAGAGATTATTATTTTTATTCTAGGGATTACATGAAAAAAATTAGTTGGTTAGGGCAAAACGTTCAAAATTTGTCAACTGGTTACTGTTAAAAATAGCGCCAAAGAAAACTCCGTCTGGTGAGATGCCGCGTTGATCGATTTTAAAAATATGACAGTTCGCCCAAGACCCAAGACTGACATTCGTCTAGTAATGTACGAGCACTTGCTTTTTTAGTTTTATTATATAAAGACCGATAATGACCCGAGCTCACGAATACGAATACATGTAATAGTTACAAAGGAATAAATTTAGGTTATGTTGAATTTTACAACTGTCAGATGAATTATCTACATTGTGTACATTGTCTACGTCGCTAGAATTGTCGACGTATTGTCTACGTGTAGATGTCGACAATTAAAGATTACACGTAGATGCACATCTCTGTGAACATAGGATTAGACATAATATAGAGTATAGTTAGTATGATCTTTGAATATATCCAAAGGATTTATTTGAAGAAACCTTCTTTAATATATCAAACTTGTTCAAGGATAAATAATAATGTTACAATGAAGAATAAATGTAGGTACTAAGAGTACAAAACCTTAAAGAAAGTTCATTATTTTATTACAAATTCTTTTGTAGTTTCTACAGAAACCTGTGATAAATAATTATAGAAAACTACTTGGAAACTTTTCTCATAAAGGCACACATCGTGATTGGAACAACAGCACAATACAACAGTTTTGTCATTTCTACGACATGCCACAAATTAGCCAAGTTTGAAAAACACGACGTAAAATTAATATCGTAAGATTTCTGATCACGTTTCAAATATCTCGCGATATCTAAAGGTAGTTATTGAGATATTTGCTCGTAACGCCACCTATCCGTACCCTTGATTCTGTCGGTTGGCCTGCTAGACAAGTCAAGGTACAAAGGGTCAGGGTGACCAAAGGTCAGGGTTTAACCCTTCACCAACATAAAGAGATATTAATGATTTTGTGTTGTACTATTCTACATGTGGTTCAGAAGGAAATCAACAATGTTGTAGATCTTCCACTAAAAATAAGAAAATTGTCGATGTACTTTTAGAAAGTTATAATTTAACTCAATTTTGCTGCTATTTCATAATACTTTCTGGCGTTTAACAGTTTCTAAAAAGTTGGTGATTAGATGGGCTGTTTATTTTGTAATAATTTTAGATTGACAAATTAGAATGATACTAAAGTTTTTCAAAACTCCATAAGCATTTTCATTCTGGATATTAGTGAATTATATTATGTGGCTCAGTGGTATCGAGTTGGCTTGTGGATCTTTAGAACCCTGGTTCGAGCCCCACAGCCGACCAACAATTTTCACCAATTTAAATCTACCCCTGTGGCTCCCCCTCCATCAATATCTTTAGGGTAGTGATTTGACGGCTGGTAACCGGACTTCACGCGAAAAAATATATCACTTACCGAGATCTGCTTAGGCAGAGTGCCACACCCAGTAATGGGTAAAAGGCGTGATGATATATTTATTTATTTATTTTTATAACATAAAAATTAGAAAATATGTGAGCCATTTTGGCCGTTCTTAATATTTAACCTGCTATTAGCTAACAATATAAATAACATCACTTTATACAACCGGACGTTAGTCCTTTAATTGTTTTCTTTCTATCACAAAATCTTATTTTTTTTTGCTGACCATAGAAAAACTTGATTTGTTTATTAGTATTTTTTTCAGTAAATACTAATTAAATCAATAATTATTTCAATTAACGATTGAATAACAATTCGAGATCTGTGAATTTTCCTTAAGAAAATTGTTAGTTAGAATCGAAAAGTACTAAGTTTGAATCCTATCATTGGCCGAAGTTTCCCTCTAACGTAACAATAGATTAGTTTACTTGTAGATTTTTTAAATAATATCTATTGATATTTCTTTGTTTAATTTTCAACTAAATTAATATATAAAAGCATAGAAAATTTAGCAGTACTAATTATTTATTTCCACAAGGGTCAAAACCGCTTATTATAGCTCAAATTTAATCCTAACATCACATAACAAACAGTAAGATTATTTAAATTTGCTATTCACGTCACTGAAGCTTCCATTAAGTTTTGCGTATAACGCTGTCATTTTCTCCGAATTGTATTTGTAGAATCCTGGCTCCGGTTAGAACTAGCTGCCGTAGAAATGAATTTTAACGCGCTTGAAACAACGAGGAAACCGGCGCTGCCGTCAACTCCGGTTCGCATTTCGCATTTCGGTCGGCAAAGACGCAATGTAGAGTAAACAGTGTCGTGTTCGCATTTCCTCTCTGTCTGACTCGGTTCTCTTCTTCATTTTACTTCATCTGCTGGTGATGGTGGAATTACTTTTAATTAAGGAGCAGCACAGAGGCATTAATAAACTGGAAAAAGTGTTAGGAGGTAAGTGAGCTGCCATTTGTTTTACGTCCAACTTCAAACGCATTTTTGAGCTGCGAGTTTTGTCTTTGATTTTCTTCGACGGTAATAATTGACAATGAATTGCTTATTACAATACACTGTGTTAATTCGTTATTATCAGAAAGGCGTGAGGTATAGGGTTAAAATTAGAGATGGGTTAATATCATCCGCGAATAGTCGAATGCCGCGAATATTGACATTATTCGATATTCGAGATTTTCGAATGTTAACGTCAGTATAGCGAACATTCGAATACCTCGAATATCGCGCCATATGTTGACTATGTTTTTCTTTATCATTTGTACATAAACTTAAAGCTATCACAATACTTTGAAGTTATTAATAACAAAGATATTTTGTTTCAAAATCATGAAGACTTACCATATTTCAAATTTGTTTTTCGCCAACATCAGCCCGTACGTTTCACCTTAAATTTGAAGTTTTCGTTTTTTTCTTTTTTGTTTTAATTTTTTTTATCTTAACAATTTCATTTAAATAATGAAAAGGACATAATTAAATAATTATTAATAATAAATAAATTAACTTTTAGGAGTATTCGAGTACCTCGAATATTCGAGATCTGATTAATATTCGTATTCGATATTCGAATTCGAGAAATTTGATATTCGCCCAACTCTAGTTAAAATTATTGCAATGCTAAACTAAACCGCCCCTAAAAGTGAACCAATCACGAGGAGAGACATCGACTTTTTAAAATTTAATGGTGTGCATTTTCAATACTCGTATGCACTAACATAACCAACTTGTATGTGCTATTTGAACAATGAAAAAATGTTTGGTAACCAATAAAAAAAATATAGCAAAGAAAGATCACAATAATGTATTAGTACAACAATGAAACTTTATAACAATGATAGATTACAAACATCAAAGTTCACAACAATGCAAGATCACAAAATTTAAAAACCCATACATACATAACATCACGCTATATCCCATTAAATGGGGCAGTACGAACCCCTGAAACATTCATAGAGCATCAGTGCACATCAACATTCTCATCCTGACACACGATACTCGTTTCGACCACATTAACACTTCCTCCATACGAATTATTTCTTTCCTCACAACCAAAATCCATCATCACGCAGCAAACATTCATGCATTCGCTCCTGTACACCTGTTTCGTAAATCTTCACTTACGCCCACTTCTCTAACAACGAATCTATTAGAAATGAAGGCATCATCTCCTGCGCGTGTTTAAAAATACTTTTAACACAATTGCAGTTAGACACTGTATAGTGTATAGTAAAAACTGAAAATGAAGAAAAAAAGATAAGAAAGGAAGAGGGCATCTCCCTGCTAATAACCCCAATAATGAAAAAATATTTTTTGAAGACTAAACTGTATACTTAAAGGAAAACATGTACAATAACGAATTACTACGGACGATCTCTAAGTACAAGACATAAATAGTTATATTTCTTATGATAGCAAAGATAAATAACTCATTTTTACCACATTAAAAAATTACACCTGTGGCTTCGCTAACATCTTTGGGACTGTGATCTGGCGGCTGGTAACTGCACTTCAAGCAGATAATTATATCACTTATCAAGATCTGCTAGGGTAAAGTACCACATCCAGTATTTTTTATTTATTTTCTCGGTCTGACATTTTCTATGTTTTTGTCAAAAACAAACAAACCAATTTGGTGTACGTTTATACTAGCTACTAGTTCAAATTATTGACATCAGTGCGGAGAGGTTTATTCTATATAAATTCCAAATTGAAATTGATTGAAAACTACAAACAATTTTCTAACATCTCATTGCAAAACAATATTCCCAATTTATCGAAATACCAGAATGCATCGTGCACATTTACTCGCAAATACGACATGACGAAACATTTGAAATTAAAACAAAACCCAAATCGACAATTGCTTTTCAATTACCACTGGCGCATAGCAAAGTGATTGTTGCACGTGATGCGTGCAGCGACTTTCAATTATTCGATAATCTATTATCATGGCCCTGTGTTATTGACGGGTTGTGTTGGCAGGACACAGTGAAGTATTTATTGCGATCGGTGGTTGTGCAGCCGTGCGTTCTGCGTTGTGATTTCATTCTGTCGCAAATCGCAAATGCACCGACAACCTGGACCGGAAATTATATTGGCTGTTCTGTGTGGTCCATGTTCACGTGTATGTCAAACGGTGAATTGTCTGTTTGTCTGTTGTCTGTTGCTGGACTCTGGATGAGGAGAGGTAGCGAGAAAATGCTTGAATAGAACAGCCGGTTTTGGGAATGAATGGCATATGGTTTATACGAATACAGCACAATAATTTTGATGCAGAAATGGAAATTTGATTGTATTATTGTAAATTTCTTTAGTATTGTGTCTAGCCTCTCGACATTAAACACACATATGCCCTGTTGTATAGAAAAAGTTGATATTATGAACATAGGTAAATTGTTCAATAATGTACAAAATTAGTTATTTGTATGTATTAAGAGCGTAAAGTGATTCTTTGTTACTCGAGTATGGTAATTGCAGCGCGAGCCGAAGGCGAGAGCTGCAATAGTGTGAGAGGAAGAAAGACACTTTACGCTCATAATACACACATCATTTTGTCTACGATTGCATCTTCAAATTATTGAAAAACATATACGTACTAAAACTAAATTCGTTCTGTCAACTGTCAATATGACAAGTTTCTGTTTTGTTTGTATCCCTGATGAAATAAGCGCGCATTTAATATCTTCTTCGCGCGTTGTCATTGCAAACGAGCGCATTTAATATGTTTATATAAAGATATTTTTCGATCGTTCCAAAGAAAACGTCAACTTTACGATGACAAAGGAGAGCGAAATTGTCAACTCTTCATAGCAATCGTAGAAAAAATATATTATGTAACAAGTTTTATAAATGTGTCTTTAGTTAAACCCGTTTTACATGGTGCAATTTTTCGTGCAAGATTTGCTGCGCAATTGAGCAATAAATATAACGAAATTAAACAATATAAACAAATTTAAATTGCAGTTTTATTTTCATTCATTTTTGGGTTCATCTCCATAATTTACAATGAAATAATAACTCGCGTTAAGGTGAAATTTTTGCGGTAAAATCTAACATGTCTGGCAAATTTGTAACTAAAACAGAATTTGTAACAAAGTTTAGTGTAAGTCGCGGGTACGTAATGTCTAGAGCCAACGCGTGTGCTATATAAAATATGAATATGAACGTTTTCAGTGTAATTTATGAATTTATTAGTGCGTACAGGCGCTAGTGTGAAGGTTGCGCTACAATAACTTCATGACGCGTTAGTTAAAGAGAACGACCCAACTATATGAAGGCAAACTTTAACACTAAAAACAAACGAATATGAGTCTCGTCAGCAGAAAAATCTACTACTTTATCCATTTAAATATTACTGACATTCTAAATATATACTTGTAGTACCTATTATTTAATAATGAAATGTAATAGAAATATTCTACACCAAAAGATAAATGAATTTTCGCAAGCTGTAAAATTGAAGCACGAGGCTAAGCCAGAATAACAAGATACCAAGTAAAATAATACTTATCTCACGAGGTATATGTATACTATTTTTCAGAGATGGGCGAATATCATCCGCGAATAGTCGAATGCCGCGAATATTGACATTATTCGATATTCGAGATTTTCGAATATTAACGTCAGTATAGCGATCATTCGAATACCTCGAATATCGTGCCATATGTTGACCTCAATTTTTGACTATGTTTTTCTTTATCATTTGTACATAAACTTAAAGCTAATACAATACTTTGAAGTTATTAATAACAAAGATATTTTGTTTCAAAACCATGAAGACGTACCATATTTCAAATTTGTTTTTCGCCAACATCAGCCCATACGTTTCACCTTAAATTTGTTTTCGTCTTTTTCTTTTTTGTTTGTACTTTTTGTTTTAATTTTATTTTATCTTAACAATTTCATTCAAATAATGAAAAGGACATAATTAAATAATTATTAATAATAAAGAAATTAACTTTTAGGAGTATTCGAATATTCGAGTACCTCGAATATTCGAGATTTGATTAATATTCGTATTCGATATTCGAATTCGGGAAATTTGATATTCGCCCATCTCTAATTTATATACCTATTTATTTATATAACGTGCAGTTAATTTTGAGAATTAAAAAATAATTCTTTGTTTCATAATCAGTACGTTAAGTACTATATGGGAGTTATAATAAGTGCCATAAATTTTTAAACATCGTGTATAGAATAATCGTAGAAAATTTGTTATTTATTGATTAATCGGTTACAGATAACGATTAAATTGTAGATTATAAGCAGTAAATACATTTGCAATGTTGTGTATATATTCGGTTATCAATTATTTATTTATTTTAGCTGATTAAAACAAGTGACTTAATTAGACACAATTTTTCCTAGGATTGCTACAAAAAGTTGACAATTGCACTTTTATTTGTCAACATAAAGTCGATGAATACCCCAAATTTTCCAAATATTTTTCACTGCCCGTCTAGTCTCTATTAAAATTTCTAATATTATATTAATGATTAATTAAAGACTGATAATAAAGATCTCAAATATATTAATTAAATAATATTTAGGTTTTTATGGGAATTTGCATAGTAAAGAACTGTTTATTTAGCTCTGTCTCTAGGAATTACGATACTTTTAACGGACTAGCCCGTATAAAAATTATAACGAGCTGTTGACATTGGTTATTATGACAACATATCTAATTTGAAACGTTTGACACTTGAATATCTTTTTATTAAACAAACATTAGACATTATAGTTATTGCGTTATACTGCTGCAATTAATTTTATTAAATATACATATATTGCGATTCAAATGACCATAAAACATTGTACAATGCTTGACCGTTACCTGAAATTTACAGGTTCGCACAGATAACAGGCGAACAGGTTGGCGTTCGCCTGTAAATTTATGTATAATGATCTTGCAATGTAAATAACTATTAAAATGTCTCAATTTTCAAGGCAGAAAATGAAAAAAGTTCGTTTCTTAATCTAATAATTGTAAAATATGTTTCTTGCAATATTTGAAATTTCTAGCTTTGAAAACAACTATATATTTTTATTATATAAACATAAAGAATGAGAAAAAAATTACAAATAATACTTGGCTGGCAAGTGTTAAAATAAACCTGCTATTGAATTGTATTTGAACGAAAAATTTAAAAAGATATAAAATATAAAAAAATAATAATTACTGACAAAAACACTAGTACAGTTAAAACTTGATATAACTTTTAAGTTTTGCGCATTCTTTGAGATCCTTTCACAGACCCTCGTTTAAGAATCACTGAACTAGAAGTTGCAACGCATTTCTGCATTTACGTCATACCCCGATTAATTGTTATAATAAAAAATATTTCACGAATTTATTTAAATTAAGTAGATCAAAACAAGAACTCTTGTCGTGGTGAAAGTACTTACTTAATATTAAAATTCCACTCTAGTTTACTAGTTAATTTAGGAATTTACTTTGAAATACTTCATGTGTGAAAACTTTGATAACAGATATTATTCTAACATGTTTCAAAATTAACTAATAATTAATTTCCGCGTCCTTCAGCATGACAAATAACAAGCAAACATTGAATATCACGACACATACACTTCACTTGTTATAAAATTCATACCTATAAGAACTCCGGGCTGGAGGCACTCCTGACTTTCGATTCCGGATGTTGGCGGAACTCCGGTTTCAAATAATTCCAGTGCGCATTTCACCACAGAGGCGAACTTGCTAACAAGTTGTTGCTCTTCCGATCCTGATCGTGTTTACTCCGGAACGTGGAAACGGTGTTCAGATGTTTAGGTATTTTGATGCTCACATGTTCGCGCTGATATGTGATGTGACTGGATTTTGTGGGTTTATTTCCGGGTGGAATATATTTCTTTGGAAATAATTTACATATATTTTTAGTCAATAAATCTTTATATTCAGTTTTGGTGAATTAAATATGTAATCGTAACTCAGTGGAGAAAATCGAAATAAAACTTGCGTGTATATATTACCAAGCTAGAGGTTTTACAAAATTCAATGTTAGGTCTGGTACAGATTTCATTATAAGTTGTAGGTCCCCTGTATTATAATTGGGATTACTTATAAGTTCCTGGCGTACAAAATAACAAGTAAATAAATAAAAACTACTTACAAAACAATTAACAATAGCTATAATAATATTTTTATCACTTCTGTTGAACTTTACTTTCAAAATTATTTTATTTGATACCACACAACTTTTGAAAAAACAATCGCGCTTCAATATACATCGAATGAAAGATTAACGAAAAAGGTGAATAGAGGAGAATGGATGGATGTGATTGAAGGTTGGTTGCGTGGTGAATGTTTCAGAGAGTGATGATTAAATGAGCTTGTATAAAAGGACTTATGAATGTAGTTGAAGCGAGGATGTTAGGATGAGAATATATACTATTGAAGGTTGGATGTGTGGTGAATGTTTCAGAGTGTGATGAATAAATGAGTTTGTATGAAAGGGCTTATGAATGTAGTTGAAGCGAGGATTTTAGGATGATAATGTTTAAGGAGAACTGATTACTTGATGAGAATGAATGGATGCTATTGAAGGTTGGATGTGTGGTGAATGTTTCAAAGTGTGATGAATAAATGAGTTTGTATGAAAGGGCTCATGAATGTAGTTGAAGCGAGGATTTTAGGATGAGAATGTTTAAGGAGAACTGATTACTTGATGAGAATGAATGGCTGCTATTGAAGGTTGGATGTGTGGTGAATGTTTCAGAGTGTGATGATTAAATGAGTTTGTATGAAAGGGCTTATGAATGTAGTTGAAGCGAGGATTTTAGGATGAGAATGTTTAAGAAGAACTGATTACTTGATGAGAATGAATGGATGCTATTGAAGGTTGGTTGCGTGGTGAATGTTTCAGAATGTGATGAATAAATGGGCTTATATGAAAAGACTTATGAATATAGTTGAAGCGAGGATGTTAGGATGAGAATGTTTAAGGATAACTGATTACTTGATGAGAATGAATGGATGTGATTGAAGGTTGGTTGTGTGGTGAATGTTTCAGAGTGTGATGAATAAATGAGCTTGTATGTAAGGACTTATGAATATAGTTGAAGCGAGGATGTTAGGATGATAATGTTTACGGAGGACTGATTACTTGATAAGAATGAATGCATGTGATTGAAGGTTGGTTGCGTGGTGAATGTTTCAGAATGTGATGAATAAATGGGTTTGTATGAAAGGACTTATGAATATAGTTGAAGCGAGGATCTTAGGATGAGAATGTTTAAGAAGGACTGATTCCATGATGAGAATGAATGGATGCTATTGAAGGTTGGTTGCGTGGTGAGTGTTTCCGAGTGTGATGAATAAATGAGTTTGTATGAAAGGACTTATGAATGTAGTTGAAGCGAGGATGTTAGGATGATAATGTTTAAGCAGGACTGATTACTTGATGAGAATGAATGGATGCTATTGAAGGTTGGTTGTGTGATGAATAAATGAGTTTGTATGAAAGGACTTATGAATATAGTTGAAGCGAGGATGTTAGGATGAGAATGTTTAAGGATAACTGATTACTTGATGAGAATAATTGGATGTGATTGAAGGTTGGTTGTGTGGTGAATGTTTCAGAGTGTGATGAATAAATGAGCTTGTATGAAAGGACTTATGAATATAGTTGAAGCGAGGATGTTAGGATGAGAATGTTTAAGGATAACTGATTACTTGATGAGAATAAATGGATGTGATTGAAGGTTGGTTGTGTGATGAATAAATGAGTTTGTATGAAAGGACTTATGAATTTAGTTGAAGCGAGGATATTAGGATGAGAATATTTAAGGAGGAGTGATTACTTGATGAATCAAATGAATGAATGATTCTAGGGTCCGTGCTGTCCCATGTAATAGGCTACAATGTGATATTATGTAATGCATAATTGTATTTTATTATATTAATTTTATTTTCTCTTTATTTACAGTAACCAGATACCTTTTGAGGTTTCCCGAGAAGAGACGAGACAGCAGTATCACTGTAAGTAAATTCATACTATATATCTAAAAAAAAATGGTTAATTTAATTTGTTACTAGATTGAAATAACATATGAATTTGTCCCAAAAAAAATATTTATAATAAAAACAAAAGTGAATGTACTTATTTGCAATGATTCACAAAAAATATTTCTACAATATCTAACAATGCTAACTCTACAAATTAAATATCAAAATAAGAAATATTGTAGTCAAGTAGACGCTAGTTGTATTCAAATTATGTTTAAACTTACATTTGAATTGTTTCTGTTTATTTATAAATATTATAAATCGTATTCAAAATTTACTAGATCCGCGTGAAATACAAAAAAAAAACTAAATCCCCTGAATATATTCACATTTTAAACAATGACTTTGATATTTATAATATATTGTAATTCAGAATTTGAACTATATATTTTTGTATGAATATGTTTGAGTAAAGTACAAGAATGCCATAGTTAAATGTAAATATAATGATTGTTTGAAACGAGCTTAAAATCTAGTAGGTATTTTGAGAATACACGGATGTTTGACGGTGAATATTTAAGTTATGGTTTAAAAGCTTGGTAAAGAATTGATTTCATGTAAAAATTTCGTGAGCATCCATGATGAATGTTCCATTTCATTAATTTCTCCAGATTTACATTCGGGCGTGGAAACCATCGCATTTGTCACAGTCGCTTGACAACCGTTCAAAAACCATCCGAATTCAATGTTTAAATCATGTCCCCAGTGCCTCACGCGCACGCCTCTGCTCACGCGATATCAAATAACGGGCCATTAAAATCCAATGCGAGCTGAAATGAAACTGGCGATCTCCGATCGGAATATCAGAATATTTACCTTGTTGTTACGGGACTGTTGCCGGTACTGCTTCGTCGTTTCATTCTCGATTGTAAACGTATTTTTTCGTTTTTCGAATTCGTTTTGTTTTGTTTATAAACGTGAGGGTGTAACCGATACTTTGCGGAGGCTAAATGGCTTAACTGTCGAAGGTCAAAAGTTCAGCTTTTATTTTTGGTTTAATTTAAACGAGATTGGAGATATGAGATTGCGTCATTGCGTGGCCGCTCAATGAGTTAATGGGTTAATGTGCTTGCAAATTTGTACTAAAGAAAAGATTTTTATAATTACCTACCTAATGGCCAGTTACATCAACAAATCATAAATTTTAATTTAAATAAAGAAAATATATACAATGTTTCCATGTAACATATAACTTCGATATTAATTAAAACCCGGTTTAACATTTTAGTACTTATTATTGCAACTGGCCATAAGTCATTTAATAATATTATTGTCCAATTTTATTGGGATGCACCACTATTTAATTTGTTTTTAATTATAATATTTCATCTAAATTGACAACAATATACTGTTTTAGAAAGTCTTAATAGTTCTTTTTTAAGTATAAAGAATTTTATGACGTCAGATAATATGATTCTCAAACAGTGGAAGAATATTTTTCCTTATTTTAATTTCTTATTGACTGATCGGTCTTTTATTTTTCATGACACATGTAAACAACTAAAAGATCGCAATTTTAATTTACGTCTATCTCATGACAAAATTATTCAACATTAATAAATTGAGATTGTGAACATATACACTTTTGTTCTAAAATTAATAGAAACTATAATCACAAGAAGATTTTACTATTGTATTTCCTATAGACTATAAAAATAATAGACAGCCTGTATAATAACACGAAATAATGTGTGATATTTAATTTAATATTATTCTAATAACATTCATATTATTAACTTGATAATAGTTAAAACCAATCTTCATCATTTAATTTAGTCAAATTCTAATTTAGTTACCGATAGAAATTCATTTCTAAAATAAATTTCAATGATAATGAAACGGAAGTAAATAAGAAAGTTATTTATAAAAAAATGTATCACCGCAAGGAAATAGAATAGGTTTTAGATTAGATAATAAATATAAACTATATTTATAAGTACATACAATTTTTACACACATATCACCAACAGCCTGATTCTCAAAATAGTTTCAGCTAATCCTATAATTTGGATTAGTTAATATAATTTTAAACAACTATTCCAAATAATTTTCTTAAAACCAAATGACAACAAAATTATATTAGAGCTTATTTACATTTTTTGAGAATAAAATTTAGCTTCTTTTGAGTAATTCAAAGTTTAAAATTAGACAAAACTCTTTTGAAAATTGGGCTGCAAAATTCTAGTATCTATATAATATTTGAGGTAGATATAATATGGTCAATAATACTTAAGTGAGATTTAATTTATACTACTTATATTAATTGGATCATCAAGCGTATTTTGTTTTTTTCTTAATTCCGTATAATAATTGTAGACTACAGTCCAGAAATATACCTTAATCACTGAAACAATATTAATTATGCACTTAACATTCAAGAATAGATCATTTATAAAAGATACTCACCAAAATAAAATATCATGGCCATGACAAAGAACTCTACTAATTTAGTCTTCTCATCATATTTGTCGAATACTTCGTTTATTTTGTAAATAAATTCGGAAAATACGAGGGCATAACAAAAGAATATAACAACTGCTCGGTATATTAACCATCCTAATAGAACTACAGGGTGCTCCTATAACAAATAAATAATTACATACCTACTTTAAAAGATAAAACAAGCAACAATTAATTTTAAAAATAATTTCTGTTAGTTTATTTAACAAACTGTAGCCGACAAACAATTTTCACCACATTAAAACTACTCATGTGGTTTCCCCTCCACTAACATCTTTGAATGATTAGACGTAGCAAATAAATGTGTCACATCCAGTAATGGATGAATGGCGTGATTATATATTAATTTTATCTTTTATATTATATTTATTAATAAATAATTATCTAATTTGAAAATAAAATAAGCAACAATTAATTTAAAATTATGCATCTAGGGAGAGAAATGCATGGCTTTTAATGAGGTGCAATTTCTACCCAGAGGGTGAAGTTTACAAAACACCAAGGGTACAAATAGCAACCGGAAACCACATTAAAAATAATGAAAATTTAATAAGTTCATATTTTGTTTATTCTTGGAAAAACTTCAATTTAAAATCATTTGACAGGCGGTTTTTAAAAAATAAACATATAATCATTACCTATCAAAACAACCAAAAAACACAAAATAATGAAAATACATGTTTATTTTTTTGTTTCATATTATAAATTAACAACTACTGCATTAATAATTAACCATATTAAACAGCTACCGTATTATAATAAAGGCAATTAATTAACGCAAATAGTTTCGCAGAATTATATGCAAATAAATAGAAAATAATAAATAAGAATAAATACCTCTATTAATCCAAACAATAAAATTATTGTTGATGATAAGTAAAGAACCCAACTAATTGCAATTACAATAGTGGAATCTGTTATAATACATGTCAACAACACTGGATAGCACTAAAAAATTATTCATTAAAAATAAATAAATAAGTTCTGATTTAAATTTATACTTACTAATTCAATTATTGCAATAAATATACATCTAATTCTTAAGGAACAGCAACAACAAGAATAAGACTGCCAAAAGTTCTTTAACTTATCCCTAATACATACATACGTTTAAAATAAATCATTTTATATTTTACAATTTAGTTACTTACATGTTTCCGTGTTTATTTACATTAATTCACACACATGATGCTCCTGCAAATCGTTTTTAGAAGTAACATGCACTACCAACTTAAATTTTAAGTTCCTGTTGTGATTGTGATTAAACTAAAGTTAGAAATGTATAAGGAAAACACATTGGGTTTCTCAAGATTCGAAAACTGTAAATTATTTGCTTAGTATTCGTATAATTTAAAACTTGAATCTAAGATTTAAATACTGGTTTAAGAAATGTATATTTTCTTGTGATTTCTAATTTTAGATGGTAGTGACGTATAGTTTCTTAGAACAAAAATATACTCTTAACATTCCGCGCGCAATAATTTTATTATTAATACAGTATTAATCGGATAGCTAACAGGAATATAAACCGAAAAATATTGCAATTCGGTTACAGTTAATGGTTATATCAGTAAAATTTCGGTTATGTTTATCGATTACGGTTTTTGAAAATATTATATAGGTTTCGGATTCAGATTCGGTTTTTAAAAATAATAATTTTATATTTCGTTACAATTACGGTATTTTTCGGTTACAATTTTTCACGGTTTCAGTTCAAAGTACCTTTATAAAAACCTGATATATTTACGCGCACTGTACAGTTACACTATATATTTTAAGTAATTCGCAAATTTTTAATTATTTGTATTTCCGTTTTCTGCGATCTTCAAAAATAATTTCTACGTACGACATATGTAGTGGCAATCTTGCTTTCATACTACCATTCATATCAAGTGTTGCCATCCCTAATACAACTGCAAAGACTGCAACTTTATAAAAATATAAAAACTAGTAACTTATATTTTACTTCATATTCTTACAATTTTCGGATCAGTACGTTATTTAAACCGCTTTAAACCGAAATAATATCGGTTCGGTTACATTTGTGATTACAGTTTCAATTAAATTTTTATCGGTTTCCACATTTCAAAACAAAAAAATATCACCTTCGATTTTCGGTTACAGGTTCTTAAAAAGGTGTATATCTGTGCGTTTTTCGATTACGGTTATATTACGGTTCGGGTTCCTGTTAGCTAGTATTATAAGCTCGATTTTAATTATATTTTGGAATTTATTTTGACTTAATTTATGCATTTACGTATTATTTTTACTATCAATTCATATTTCCTGCAGATGATTAAGCCAGAATGCATTTTCATATCTTAAGTAAACAAAACAGAAACCACATGATATGAATACCAGTTTCTAAGTTGAAATAAACAAATAAATAAATGATAAAAACATACATAAGCAATGAATTAAACATCACGTAATTTCCTTTTAAAAAATTGTAATAATTACCAACCTCGATTGCAAAATTACTGTTATTTTGTAAAATTGCTTTACTTGCCACATTTATATTTTTTCCATGATTGCATTTTATTAATTTTTATCTTACTTGTCTTATTTGTATAATAAATAACAAAATACAAAAATATTATTATCATTTGTTGATATTTATTTACTTTGATAAAAATTATTATAAAAGATAGTTAACTGAATTCATCATTCGTTTTTAGCTAATAGTTCGTGTCTTGTAACCATGGAAAAATTTTGCAACTTTTTCTTAATAACTTATCGTTGCATATATCTTTCTATACGTGGTTATTTTTATGGCCGTTTTTATAAACAACAGAATTAATTTATTTCCGTAGTATGTATTTTAAATTAACAAATTTGAATCAATTTTGTTTATTTTATGGTACATATAACATTACTGTCAAAGATTTGATTGTCATTTGAAAGAATAATTTAATTTTCTTTGGAAGTAAATTAATTTGTCGTAACTGATCGTTAGAGAAAGCTTATTTAGTTAAAGAAAAGTGCTGAATTCGAATTAGTGAAGCAGACAGAAATTATGATTGTTATTTTAAAAATTTGAGCATCAGCGGATATTTTTGAGAAGATACAAATTTATTATTATTACATATATTCACTTGATATTTACACCTTTATTGAAACCTAAGATTAAATGAGAAAAATAAGAATATTTTAAAAATAGATAATAACAACAAAATTAACTAATATAAGTACATTTCAGTCATAGAACATATTACTAAAAAATTTGTGTACCTACAATTTAGATGTAGATTAGTATGATAAGAATATAAATAAATGATTAAAGTTAATCAGTAGCTACATTAAAAGGAAATAAATAAATAAATAAATAATGACATAATTGCAAGTTATTATGCACGTATTGTTACGAAAATAAGCAGCCGTTGAAAATGTAAAAAATTAAAATTAATGCCCGATTTTATAAGACAGCATAAATTTACTTTCATAATAAATATATTTAAATTACCAATTTCGAATAAATGTTATTTGTTTCATGGCATATATAACATAAAACCCAAAGTTCGACTGTCATTTGATAAATACATTTTACTTATTTTGGAAGTAAATTAATTTGTTTTTAGTTTTTATTTCATGTACCTATTTATTATTTCCAATTTTATGTTAATTATAACACTAAATATTTTTAAATTTTAACTTCTCACCTTCTGAAAATAACCCAGGTTAGATACAAAACCGGTTGAAGTTCTGTTTTGAATTAAAATCAATAATAAATTACATATTTCCATAAGTTAGTATAAGATTTATGTTGCTTATATTTAAAACGATTAATAAGTACAGAGTAATTATTTTAGACACGTAATGGAGCAACTGTCTTATCTTCTCTTCTTCGTTTTTCTTTTATTTCCATATAATAACTGTAGACAATCGTCCAGAAATATCCATTAACCGCTGAAACAATAATATTAATACATTTACATTTTACATTTACATAATTTCTAAAGGGACACTCACCAAAGTAAAATACTATAGTAACCAAAAATAAAACTATTAATCTTGTCTTTTCGTCATAGGTGTAGAATGCTTCGTTTATTAGGTAAATAAATCCACCAAACGTGAAAAACATAACAACTGTACGATATATTACCCATCCTAATAGAACTGTAGTGTGTTCCTATAACAAACAATTACTTTCAGTAATACATATTTGAGTAACGTGGGAGGAAAGTATATTATTTCCTCTTGCGGGGCAGATTTAATCTTAACTTTACTGCAGAGGTATACATTTATTAATAATTTTGTTTTGGGATTGAAGTATTGGTTCCAAATTATTTTATTTTTTTGTTGACAAAGATACACGTGTAGTATATAAAATAAAATAAATAAATGTATCATCACGCCTTTTACCCATTACTGGGTGTGGCACTCTGCATAAGCAGATTTCGGTAAGTGATATATTTTGTTGCGTGAAGTGCGGTTACCAGCCGTCAAATCACGGTCCTCAAAGATATTAGTGGACAGGGAGCCACAGGGGTAGATTTTTAAATTGGTGAAAATCTGTTTGTCGGCTGTGGGGATCGAACCAGGTTTCTCAAGATCCACAGGCCGACTCGATACCACTGAGCCATCTACCCCAATACGTGTAGTATATCGAATCCAAATATGAGAAATATACTTGATATAAAACATTTTATGTGGTGCAATTTTATTTTTATTAATTTGGGAAGAAACAAGTAAATATCAAAGCTAATCGTTTAGTAGTAGTCGCTTTAAAATTAATATACAATCAACAAATAACTGGAAACAACACCTGGAAAGTACAATAAAAATTATAGAATTTACTGGTTGTGCAATTTAATCCTTTTTTCATAACGCCAATTACAGCATTAATTATTAACTATTAAAAAAAAATCCCTTTAACACAATAAAGAGCAATAAATGAGTTGCAATTTAATTCTTATTTCACCGATGTACCATTTATAATATCTAAATTCAAATTCTAAATAAGTCTAGTAATTTTGTATTATTCTTAATCTTTATTAACCCTTTGCACTCCAGCCTAATAAGCAATAGTAGGAATCAGTAACTCCAAACAAATGCTGATCACACACATTGGAATGCAAACGTAAACACTTTTGATTATCTAAGACTTAAGACGCTGAGTGAGATAAACAAGCGTGTCGCAAATGCGGCGACAACGGATTTATTCCTAACATACGAAATGTCGCAAATTCGGCGACAACGGAGTGCAAAGGGTTAATCAATGTTTATTTAAATTATACACAAATAAATAAGAAAGAAGTAAATGAAAATAAATACCTTTATAGATCCAAATAGTAATATTATCGACGATGATAAATATAGAAACCAATTAATTGCTACTACTACAGTAGATTCTTCTATCGGAGAACATGTCAACAAAACTGGATAACACTGAAAAATATTTAATTATATAGTTAAAGTTATTGATTATAAATTCGTACTTACCAATTCGATTACTGCTATTAATATACATCCAATTCTTAACGAACACCCACAACAACAATATAATTGCCGAAAATGCTTTAACTTATCCCTAAAATATATGATATATTAAAAAAAATCACTCACTTTATGTCTTACAAAATGTATAATTACATATTTCTTTGTTTATCTGTTTATTTAAACTAATGCACACATACACACATTACCATTAATGCTCTTGCTCATAGCAAATTAATTTTAGAACTGAGACGCACTACCAACATAAATTTTATGTTTCTGTTACGGTACGATTCTACTAGTATGTAGAGGATACATTGAGGAAAACATGTTCAAAATTATTGGAAGGCCCAAGGTCTCCTTGGAAACCAGTTGCGTAACCAACACTGTTGTGAAGTTCAAGGTTACGTGTAAGCGAATTAAAATCATTATAACAGATTTTTGCGCGAATATTCGTGTAGTTTAAATCAAAAGGACTGCAAGTCTACAGGGGCGGATCCAGGGGGGTCATGGGGGTTATGATTCCCCCCCCCCTAAGCATGGACTTTTTTAAAATGTTGGTCCTAATATAATTATGTACCTAATTATTTACGATAACTCTATTTATTAAAGAAATTAAATAGAAAATATTATCCAAGAGCTTAAAATTCTAAGATAATTAAGAACTATTGTTTGATTTATTATTCTAATAAATAGCCAAAAACCAATATTTTGTGGGAATATTATTTCGACATGCAGATGGGAGAGGTATTCTATTTAAGACCTAGTCAAGTATGTGACTACCGACATTTGCACTTAGAAAATCAACTTCTAATTCAATCATTTTTGTATTCTATCGAAGAACCGTTTAGATATTGAAACTTTATGATTTAAAAAGTGTTTGCGTTCTTAGAGGAAATGTTTGAGGTGAAAAAATGATTTAATGTGATTTAATGCGAATCCAAAGACGATTTAATGTGATTTAATGTGATTGTAAAAATTATTTAAAGCAGGAATATAATATGAGCAAATACAAATGTTTTTTTTATATTTACAAGATGAGCAATACTCCCCCCCCCCCGTGACAAAATTCACTCCATGACCCCCCCAATTCGAAGTCTGGATCCGCCCCTGCAAGTCTAATAAGTGCATGATTTTTTTCAAGGAATAAATTTGCAGCATGAGCCGAAGGCGAGAGCTACAATACGACAAGGGAAAATATACTATTTTTTCCACCACCCCAAAATATGAAGTAATTATTTTTAAAAACATTAGACATATTATTTAAAAATTTATAAGTTACCATTGGTTTGTTTAATTTTTATTAAAAAGTGATAATAATCATTTCATTAGTACCGGGACAAAAATATTCAAAGCAACGGGACTGAAATTCTTTTCTTCTGTCGTAATTGGCAACGTCAAATGCAGCATGGCGGGTTAAAATTGATTTATTTCTATCATAAAAACCAAATATCTATCTCGGTCGTGTAAAAACATGTTTTCTACGATTGCTATGAAAAGTTAACAATAACGCTCTTACTTGTTACCGTAATGTTGACGTTTTCTGTGTAACAATCGAAAAATATCTGTTTCGCGCGTTGCCATTGAAGACTTTAAATGCGCGCTTATTTCAATAGTTACTAGGGATACAAATAGAACAGAAATAGAGGAATATTATGATAAAATGACAAAAAAATACTAACCTTTAAATTGCGTTATCATTGTTTACAAAAAGAAAACACTGATATAAATAAAGATAATGCAAGTAAAAAATGAGTCATTATTTGAAATTGAATAATAATTTTTTTAACTGAATATAAATAATAATAATAAAAATAATTTGTATTATAACTTTAATTGACGTTTTTAAACAGTAGTAAATTTAGTAGCATTAATAATGAGAATAAGGAACTGTCAAATACTTAACAATTTTATTAATAATATTATGTAATAATTAATACGGACCTGGACAGATCAACTTTAACTTTTTAATCAATTAATAATTAATAATTCTTTTCTTAATAATCGATTAATTATAATTACTGTTAAATGTGTATCTTTAATCAATTAAATTAGTGATTTAAATTACTCATACAATTAATTGATTCAAATCAATCAGAGTAATATGCTTTTTTACACATAAATCTGCTATTGCAGAATGTCACACGCAGTAATGGGTAAAAGGTGTAATGATATACAAAATAATTCAAAATTATTGCAAAAAAATAAGGATATACTATTTGATGTACAGATTAAAACGCATAAATAAATCATCCGAAATTCGTTAAAATAATTGCACATTAATTGAAGCAAACATATTTCGTGCCACTGGATTGATAGTTTACAGTAATGAATAAAAATTAGTAAACATTAAAATTAATTTAATTAAAATTGCGTAACAGTTCTTTTAATGTTTAATGTTGACTCATTTTTAGATGGCTCAGTGGTATCAAGACGGCTGTCAATTTGAAAACCCGGATTCGATCCCCACAGCCGACAAACATTTTTCACCAAATTTAATCTACCCCTGTGGCTCCTCCTCCACTAACATTTGACGATATGTTTTTCATGACACGATTTGATAGCTTTATTTTCAATAACCTGAAATATTTATGCCCCTAAAGTGAGATTTACAGTCATAGATGTAATTTTTAATTTGATGAAAATTTTTTGACGCCTGTGAAAATCGAACTCGGATTCTGAAAATGATATACTTCGAGTCTACTTTTAGAAGTACCTCATCTAAATTACTTCGTAAAGTAAAATTGGAACGTTTGAGAACATTTAAAAACAAACAATACACAAATTAGAAGAAACGTCAATATAGCTTGAGATGTCAAATGCTATACATTTGACACAAATAAATTGGTCAATTTTTCGTTAAGTGTAATAAAACTATACAAAGGAAGGAAATACAGTTTGTAGACTGGTTTCAATAAAAACTTTAATACACTACAACTTTTATTTGAAATCTTTTCTTATAAAGTAATAAGGGAAGCAATTTCTTATTTAATCGCTACAAAGCGTCTTTGTAGGACATTCTGTATTTAGCTTTGTTTCAAATAGTAAACAAAAAACTATTTTTATACTATACGTAATACACAATTTTATGTAAAAGAAAATCAACTGATAAGAAAAATAATATTAAACTTAATTTTATCTCACGTAAAAAATTCTAATCAAACATCCTGATTATCAAAAATGTTTTAATCCAGAATTATAGTTTGTGATCCAAATTACATTCCGAAAACCAAAACCAAAACAAGATTATATTAAAATGTATTTCAACTTTTTTTTTAAATATGGTTCAACTTAATTTTATTAATCCAAAATTAAAGAGTAGCTAAAATTATTTTGAGAAATGAGTTGCAAAAGCTTAAATTGATACAAAATACAAATTTAAAAATTTGTTAATAAACGATTGTTCACCTTTCAACAAAATATTATGAAAGAAAACGCTGGTGATATCGAGCACATACTCTTCAAACCATTTTACTCTTTATAATGGAATTTGTGTTCGAGATAATGTACGAGTACCTAATCTGTAACTCAATCATTACCATTATGTCGAAATTCGGAAATACTGTCACTAAAATCTGTATTCTCTTATTTCTATTTTATCTTTATGCATTTAAATCACGCAATAATAAAACTGTGACAATATACAGGATGTTTCATAACATCGGTAACATACAAAAAGTAGACAATTACTTTTACTTTAATATTTACTAAGGATATAAACTGAAACTTGTCATATTGACAGAACGAATTTATTTTCAGTACGTATACGTTTTTTTAATTATTTAAGATGCAATCGTAGACAAATTTATGTGTATGTTAAGTGCAATTATTGTATCACTTTACGCTCTTAATGCCCAAATAACTATTTTTAATCGCAGAATTCAGGTCTGTTTATCGACACTGACCATTTTTAATACTGGATTCGCAGTCTTTCCTATGAAAACAAACACTACTAGTAATTATCTACCTAAACTTTATAATACTCATAGAATTAAGAAATTTAATTAAACTTTTGTCAGTGGCATCAAAAGAGTTTGAAAATTAATTTTTTCTACGATTACTATGAAAAGTTGACAATTACACTCTCATTTGTCATCGTAAAGTTGACGTTTTCTGTGGAACAATCGAAAAATATCTTTTTTGCGCGTCACCAGAGATACAAACAAAATAGAAACTTGTCATATTGACAGTTGACCGAATTAATTTATTTTCAGTACGTATACGTTTTTAAATAATTTTAAGATGCAATCGTAGAAAAAATTATGTGTGTATCACGAGCGTAAAATGTCTTTGTTCCTCTTGCACTATAGCAGCACGAGCCGAAGGCTCAAGTAACAAAGAATCACTTTGCGCTCTTAATACATAAATAACTATTTCGATTTAAATAAATCCTTTTTGATGCGTAATCAGCATATTAAATAATACATGCCCTTAGCTTATGTCACCGAAATTATGAAACACCTTGTATAAACTAATAATATACTTTTAAAACTAGTAATTAAGTATTGATCAGTTACGGATAATAATCCTGTTATATTATACGAAGAATTATTGATAGACTTCTATATAGAAGATTAAAATTAATAATTATAATATTAGAATTATTAATTATTGTGCTACAGTAATTTGTACGTTTATTAGTTGCCTGGGTTCAATTGGTGTCTCAGTAAGCTCCAGATAGTAACTCCAAGTACAAAGTAATGTGTAGATTCCAAAAACTATCAAAAGAAAAAGTTTGTGAAATATTCCTCTATACTAGTATATTGAAAAACTAGTATTACAATAACCCTAATTGTAATACGAATACAGTTTGCGTATACGAGCCGCCAAGTTACGCAAAGTATGAGTATTACAACAGGGCATTGTATTACATGTCTTTCATACTATTTTTCCTATGGCGCATTGATTTACTTTTTATTTAAAAATTATTATTACAAATTTGAAATTAACATTATTTTGACATTTATACTTTAGATACTATTATCAATATCATTCTAAAAATAATTATCTTTAAGTTTAAGTGAAATGAAATAAGTTTAATTCTTTGATGTTCTTATTGTATCATGATGTGTTTGTTTGACAGTACGACAACTCTACAAGTAAAACGTTCCTAATAACAGTGTCACAAAATTGGCTTTCTATATGCATTATAGGAAAAATAGTTTTCAAATACTGTACCTAACTCGAAGAGCAGTGTTCCCAAATGAATTTCAATATCTATGCCTTCTACTGCCATGTAAAGCGACCAGCCTATTATGGCTAAAATTAATAACACTCTGAGTGGTAGTGATATTATTAAAATACATGCCTTCAGCTGTAAAAAGAAATACATATTTTTCTTAAAATTATAATTATGGTATTACGCAAAATATAAACATATCATCACGCCTTTTACCTTCAAAGATGTTAGTGGAGAGGGAATCACGGAGGTTGTTTTAATGTTTAACAACGAAAAATAAAGATAGTTAACAACGATTTAGTCAATTATACAGGGTGATTCTGCGAAGACGAACCCCTCCTTAACTTTTTTATTATAAGAAATAGAAACATTTTCTTCATATCGAAGTTTTAGTATATTAAATATACTATTTTATGACACATATAGATATTTTTTATAAAGTCAGGTTTACATGATACGACTATCAACTTTTATTTTTCAAATGGGAACCTAGAATTATTTTATTAAAATAAAAATCGCTATTTTTTTCTCTTTTCAACGATATATTACATGTCATAAATGTATAAGAAAAAAATCGAGATAAATAAGGTAATTGAGAAATCAGAAATTATTTTTATTCAATTATTCTAGGTGGCTATGCGAAATAAAACAAATTGTAACAAGGTAAAATTAATGACAATAATGCAAATATATATTTGTTACTTGTTTCACGTGTTTTGTCATTCATTTTACCCATTTACATTGTGTTTAATTTCGCATAGCCTCCTAGATTAGTCGAATAAAAATAATTGTAAATGTCACAATTAACTTATTTATCTCGATTATTTTCATATACATTTATGACAAGTAATACCTCGTTGAAAAGAGAAAAAAAATGGCGGTTTTTATTTTAATAAAATAATTCTAGGTTCCCATTTTAAAAATAAAAGTTGATAGTCGTATCATGTAAACCTGACTTTATAAAAAATATCTATACGTGTCATAAAATAGTTTATTTAATAAACTAAAACTTCCATATGAAGAAATTTTTTCTATTTCTTATAATAAAAATGTTAAGGGGGGGTTCGTCTTCGCAGAATCACCCTGTATGAATGTTAAGTAAAATAATATTATTAAAACTAATTTGTCAGATAAGTAAACGAAAAAATATTGAAGCAATAAATAGCATTTATTTATTATTATTATGTTTTAATGTTATCGGATATGAATTAACTGTCACTTTACCTTAGTATTGATAAACGAGCCAAGTTTAAAAAAATTTTAAACAAGCATTCCTTTTAACAAATAGCAATAAAAATATGATACTTACACAGCATCTTGTTATGGTCCCCCAAAATAACATCAAGACAGCAACGTAATACACAGCAAATAATACAATAATAAAATATGGAATATCAAGTATTTCTTGTTCTCTAGCATATATATAAATAGGCGGAAGAAACTAGAAAATAAAATATTAACAAACGTCGATTAAGAATGATTAACTAGTAGACTAATTTCATTTATCACTCAAATTGTTATAAATGTTTAGTTGATTGTACCGGGTGTATCAAGAAAAGCGGGTTTGACATGGGAAAATAGTTTTTCCGTGCGCATTGCTTCCCAAATTGTTTTCGATAAATTACTTCAAATACAAGTTATAGAGCTTAAATGTTCCTATGTTTTGTATCGGCAGAAATTAAATATGAAAATTTACAAAATTACTATTTAATAATGTTTGGCATGGTATTAAAAAAAATAACAAATTAGTTAATTAAGGTTTTCTGTCAAATATTTTGATTTACTTTTAAATAATGCAAATCTTGTCAAAATATTTGACAGAATTAAGTAACGAATTTATTTGATCTTTAGTTTTAATTCCGTGGCTAACACTATTAAATTATAATTTAGTTAATTTCCATATTTAATTTCTGTCGTTACAAAACATAAGGAATAAAATTAGTTTATTTAAGAATTTAAATACAGAATTTCAAGCTCTATAACTCTTATTTAAATCATTTTTATCTAATATAATTTGGGAAATAATGCGAATGGAAATACGCATATGATTCGCTTTTCATGATACATCCCGTATATTTTATTTGAGGCATTTATCTCTAATTTTACAGATTTTAAGCTTTACGTAAAAGAAAACTCGTAGATCTTAATTTGTCATTTATTATACGACGTTTTTGCTAATGGTTATGGTCATTTTTAAACAATTACAGAAAAAACAACAAATGTTTAAATTAATACGTGTTTGAACAAAGTTTTCATTAACAAATTTTCTTTTACCCAAAATCTGAAATCCAATTAAAAAAATTGTAAAATATCCATTCGGTTTATATAAAAAATCCACATAAAATATTTTTGAAATGTTAGATAGCAAAAATTAAGTAACTCCACTAATAGTAAAAAAAATCTTTAAGCAGTATTCATTCAATTATCGATTCTTACCATTTCTAAAGTAGCTAATAACTTGCAGCCAACTTTTAAAGAAAAACAACAAATTGAATTCTGTCGATATCGTGCCAAAGATGACCTAAAATAAGTATTTAAACGATATGTTGTTGGTGTAATAAAATTTAATACTTACATTTTGAATATAATATACACGAGACAAACAGATACAGAGCTACTTTGCAACTGAGAATTCAGTCAAATTTGCTGACACTTAGAAATGCACATACATAAGATTACACAGGGGAATCCCATACAACTTATAAACAAACTATACATAACTAACACACAATTAAAACCTTTGAAATTAATACATCTTATATCAATGTTATTATCTTGGATTTTTCTAATTATTATTAACTGAAATAAATATATATATATATATATATATATATATATATATATATATATATATATATATATATATACACAAAGAGTTTCCTTTAAAACAACTAGTAATTTTAAGGCAAACTAATGACTTTATAGAACAATATTAAATACGTAAAATAATCAGGGATAAGAGGCTAATTTATTAGTAATAATAAACCCTCTATTCGACTAATAAGTCTCAACCGGTAACAATTTTACTTAAACAAAGAAATATTTTAATATAAATAAATATATCATCATGCCTTTTACCCATTACTTTGTGTGGCACTCTGCCGTAGCAGATCTCTGTAAGTGATATATTTCTTCGCGTGAAGTACGGTTACCAGCCGTAAAATCATGGCCCCCAAAGATGTTAGTGGAGGGGGGAGCTACAGGGGTAGATTTAATTTGGTGAAAATTGTTTCTAAGCTGTGAAATATTTTAATTACTTGAATAAATATATACTTTTATTTTAGATAGTACGAAAGATTTTATTAATTATAAATAATAAATTATAATATATAAATCGAGTTACAGATATGAGATGAAGGTATTATTTTTCATGCAAATAATATCTTAAATTCTTTTGAGTTTGTTTCTGATACACTCTCACTATCAGACTTGATTATGTTTTGCTGCTTAAGCATTTCGAGATAGTAACAGCAAACGCACAGCCAACAGTATCCGGTTAAACCTTAAAGAAAACAAAACATAGTTATAACAAGTTCATGCCTATATTCATAACAACGTTTCGGTACAAAAATAAACAATCAGCCCTTGGAGCCCGCCATATACAAGTTGTAACTAAATCTGTGTAATAAAATTTAAAAGTTTAGTGGACGCACTTATCATGAATCAAAAAGAATTTTGTTTAAATTCGTAAATTGATAAATGTCTATACAAATGAACAGTTTTGTATTACTGGGTTGATAGCTACTTTTAATATTACAATAATAAACATAAACATTAGATAATAAATAAAATAAAATAAATATATCATCACGCCTTTTACCCATTACTGGGTGTGGCACTCTGCCGTAGCAGATTTCGGCAAGTGATGTATTTCTTCGCGTGAAGTGATAATAAATAATTACAAAGTAAATAGATATTATGTAATACCTACACAAATGAATCAAATAATTATGTTATTTATTCTGTCGGCTAATCTTTGACAGTTACGTATTGAGATTTAATTAATATAATTATAATGAATTACGCTTATGAAGACTGTAAAATATTTTTTGTTTCATTTTTCCGTATTGGATTATGACAACCCGGAGTACCCAAATTGTTCTTGTTAATTGTACTATTTTCTAAAAAAATCTTGTTTTAACATTACTTGTGACAATGACATTTCTCTCACTCAATTTAATTGCGGTAATAATCGTTTCCCTCACTAGTGATGAAAGTAAATTACTTTCGTCACTATTGAGGGATTCGATTACTATCATAACTAAATTGAATGAGGGAAATGTCATTTGACACGACAAGGACACGTGATGTGCATTTGCAAATACAACTCCTTTAAATTAATATAAAGTAATTATTAAATTTCTTGTACCGAAAACGTAAAAATGTAATTTACACGTTTAATATTGAAAAAAATAGTATGTAACACACGTGGGAAAGGGCAAAACTCGTACAATTGGAGCCCGAGTGATAGCGATTCTTTCGTACTTATTTTGCAATTAAACCCTTTCCTGACTAGTATTACAATATGCTATTAATTCATAATCATTGTATCCAATACTAAATACCTTTAAATTTTGTTACTCTCTTTACTTTTGCTTTTTACCAATTAGTACACAAATTACATTAACTACAGTTCTATTAGTATAGTATTATTTTGGGCGATTTGAAAATTTTCGCCTGAATACTACTATTCAGTTCAATATGGCATGGTCCAGGGCATATATTGATTTATGTTAACACTCATGAAACTGTTATATTTAATAAGGTAAATACTTTTATGAATGTTTTATTTAAAATACTCACTAAAAACAATTAAAGTAAATATGATGAACGATATTATTTGTACGATGTTAGCGGTTTCAAAACTTTGTCCCAAAATAGAAATAACAAATGAAAATGTCATTAGCATGAAGTTTCCCACTACAATTATCCAAGGTAAGATGTACCAATGGTTTATCTAAAATAACAAATTGTATTCAGGTTAAAGTAAAACTGAAGTATTAATTAACACTTACAATTAATATTCATCGTTCACACCAATAAAATTAATGCATTAATGGGCTTCTATACCATAATCGAAATAACAACAATTAATGAGAAAAACAAAATATATATATATATATATATATATATATATATATATATATATATATTGAATTATAGCGAAACAAATAGTTAAAAATAATGATTTATTTCAGAGATATAAGAGATTAAAAATATACAGACATTACTAGTGTTGAAGTGTTCTCATTGGTCACTTATTTCACGCGGAAAATAACAAACATGTGTAGAATAAAATATAAATAACTCATTGAATTGTTTGTAGAATCTATTATATTTGTTTACGATGGTTATGGCTGTTTCATATGTCATTAAAATTCTTAGTTTCAAATTTGCAGAGCAGGCACGACAACTAGCGCCTCTGACGAGATACATCATAACTAACATAACCTAACCTAATCATATTGAATGTATAAATAAAATACGCAATTCCTTTAAATGTATTTTATTTTATCACATAAACTTTAGTTTTCAAATATTTTAAGGTTATTTTATTTTCATTTTCAAATGTTTTTGAAACTTGACAGCGTGATCACTTTCATTTAATTGAAATAAAAATTACTAGATGGCATTACTTGACGTACCAAATCATTGAATTGCGCTACGCTTATTATGGCCATTTCATATGCCATTAAAATTCCGAATTACAAATTTACAGGGCAGGCACATCAACTAGCACGTCTTACGAGAGACGAAAAATAGAAAAAATTATATAAATCGCTCATTTTATGACTTTTATCGCTTTTTTCCTTTAGAAAACTCGTACTATTTCTGACAATGTCATGAAAAAAATAATTTGGTAGTATATAGTGGCAAGTGTACGATGTCGAAAATATCAAGATATTTTTATAAAACTTTAAATTGATTTATTGTAAAATACTCACAGTTTTTATACCCCATATTAATGATAACGTCGATAAAACAAACAAAATCCATAAACAAGTAATAAATATGAAATTAGTACCACCGCTGTGCATCATATTATATTAAAACAAAAAATGCACACTTGATTATCATTTGTCACAATTTTTATTGTCGATTCTATACAAAACTAACGTTGTTCTTGAATGAGCTCCATAACAGAAATGTTAAGTTTTATAGAATTTAACGATATCAGGTGCGGTTGTTATCGCAGTTTGATAATATTATTTGTTGGTCTCTGATAGTGTATATATAAAAATGACTGATAACATTTGTGAATTAATTGTATACAAGGTGTTCTCGGATTAATAGTAAAATAATTATGAAACTATATAATAGTAGATTACGTTCCTAGGATGTCACAAGTGGACCTGCCTTCAATGCCATTTTATTTGTTAAACAAATTTTCGCGAAACAAAAAGAAAATTTTTATCGCCTAGTCTTATATATATCTATAAAATTTTTACTGGTCAGAAATGACGCGATTATTCTACAGCGCAAATAAATTTTTAATTAATATAATAATTTATGGGGTAGGTGGCTCAGTGGTATCGAGTCGGCCTTTGGACCTTGAGAACCCTGGTTCGATCCCCACAATTTTCACCAAATTAAAACTACTCCTGTGGCTCTCCCTCCACTAACATCTTAGGGGGCCGTTTTTTTCGGATGGTAACCGCACTTCATGCGAACAAATATATCACTTACCGTAATCTGCTACGGTAGAATGCCACATCTAGTAATGGGTAAAAGACATGATGATATATTTATTTATTTATTTAATTTAATAATTTCACATTTAAATACAATGTATTTACTTTTTTTTATTGTTTCGTAAACATATTACTCATGGAGGTATAGATAAGTTTTATTATGTCCTGTAAATTAATAGATAAATAAGTAATTATTTTATATTAATCTTTTAACTTCAAGTTTCTAGTTGACTTTGGAAAACGTAAATTAAAAACCTTTATTTTTACATTTTTAAAATGACACAATCAATTTATTTCCATACTAAATGTTTTTAAATTAACAAATTTGAATTCTGCAAGAAAATATTATATTTAACTATTATTTTTGCCAATAGTTATAATACAATATATATATATATATATATATATATATATATATATATATATACAGGGTGAGTCTGGGAAGACGCCCCCCCCCCTTTAACTTTTTTATTATGAGTAATAGAAAAAAATGGTTCATATGAAAGTTTTATTATTTTAAATATACTATTTGATGGCAGATGTAGATATTTTTTATAAAGTCAGGTTTACAAGATACGACTATCAACTTTTATTTTTTAAATAGCAACCTATAATTATTTTACTAAAATAAAAACCGCCATTTTTTTCTCTTTTCAGCGGTGTATTAGTTTTTATTAATGTATCTAAAAAAATTCGAGAAAAATAAGAAAATTGAGAAATACTAGAAATAATTTTTATACAAATATTATAGGTGGCTATGTGAAAATAAACAAAATGTAACAGTGTTATACAACTTAACAAACTAAAGCAACAAATTCAGTAACAAAAACAACTTAAAACAAATTATTTTCACATAGCCACCTATAATATTTGTATAAAAATTATTTCTAGTATTTCTCAATTTTCTTATTTTTCTCGAATTTTTTCAGATACATTAATAAAAACTAATACACCGTTGAAAAGAGAAAAAAATGGCGGTTTTTATTTTAGTAAAATAATTATAGGTTGCTATTTAAAAAATAAAAGTTGATAGTCGTATCTTGTAAACCTGACTTTATAAAAAATATCTACATCTGCCATCAAATAGTATATTTAAAATAATAAAACTTTCATATGAACCATTTTTTTCTATTACTCACAATAAAAAAGTTAAAGGGGGGGGCGTCTTCCCAGACTCACCCTGTATATATATATATAATTTTTATTATTAATTCTTGTTATTTCGATTATGGTGTAGGAAACCATGGCAAGACTTTAAAGAGAAATATCTTCAGAATTAAATACGAAATCGAAATCAGCTGATTGTTAAATTAATATTATGGCTTGAAAATTTAGGAAAACTTCCAAACAGACCCCGTGTCAATTTTAAGGTTAGAAACAAGTAGTAAAATTAAAGAGTCACTAAAAAATAATAAATAAACCAGTGAAAACAAAAATATATTTTAAGAACATACATACATACTTAAAATTACGCTATATTCTATAAAATAGAGTACTACGAACCTCTGAAACTTTCACAAAACAGCCACTAACAGATTCATAAAAATAATCAACATTCCTATCCTGTCACACAATACACGCTTTAACCACACTAACAAGCTCTTTCATTCCTCACACCTGAAACCCAATCAAGCAACAAACGTTCAATCACATCCATACATTCATGTACATCTGTTTCATAAATCTTTCACTTGCGCCTACTTCTCTAACTACGAATCAATAAAGAAATGAAGGAAGCGATTGTTTGAAAATAAATATTACATAATTGCACTTAGACATTCTATAGTAAAAACTGAAAATGAATCAAAAAGATAAAAAAGGAAGGGAGCATTAAGAACATAAATACATAAAACATGTTAAGGAGCAAAAGAACAAATAACAAATTCTAACCATAACTAAAGGATAAACAATTATATAGAATAAAATAAAACAAAATAAAAAATATTAAGTGTCAAATTATACGTAAATAATGTTTTAGAATCAGTGGTATTAAAAGTGGTAGAGGGAAATATTTGACATTTGACATGACATGGGGACTATTTAGCAATTTAGTCGAAAATTTTAAAACATTCATTTTTTATTTTTATAAATATTTAATACATACATACATAACATCACGCTATATCCCATTAAATAGGGTAGCACGAACCCCTGAAACAATTACAGAACATTCACTAAAAGATTCATAACAAAAAATCAGTTCACGTCAACATTCTCATTCTGAAACGATACTCCTCTCAACCACATTCACACTTCCTCCCATACGAGCTCTTTCCTTCCTCACAACCAAAATCCATAATCACGCAACAAACCTTCATTCACATCCATCCATTCGCTCCTGTACATCTGTTTCGTAAATCTTCACTTACGCCCATTTCTCTAACGACGAATGTATAAAGAAATGAAGGCAGCATCGTCTGCGCTTGTTTAAAAATACATTTAACACAATTGCAGTTAGACACTGTATAGTAAAAACTGAAAATTAAGAAAAAAGATGAGGAAGGAAGAAAGCATCTCTCTGCGCTTATTTTTGAAACTGAATTCCAAACAATTGCAGTTGGACACTCTATAGTGTTACGGGAAATCACCCGGTGTGTTTCCGCCGCTTATTATGACGAGTAACAACTTTTAAATTGGTAAAATAACTATATTTAACAACAAATAATAATATTGATGTTTGTGAAAAAATTGAGTTGGAAAATGTAGTGTAATTTTTATATGTTTTTGCTTTGATTTCTGTGGATCAAGTGTCTGGCTTTGGGTTCGAGACTCTTTTAAGGAAACTTGTTAACTAACCCCTAAAAGGGGGGAATGAAGTACCACCCACTTGGGAGGTTGACTTGGATGATTTGGAAGTTGGAAGGGAACGAACTAATCGAGGTCAAAAGAGTATTAATTTTAAGTTAAAACTCGGGAATATCCTGGAGCGAAGGTAACAAAGGTTCGAAATGTTGTATAAAAGAAATTTAGGAGAGACTGTGTGAAGGGAAGTCATCTAGGAATCGTAGACAGACATCTTTACAAAAAAAAACAATTGTAACAAGCAAAAAAAAATCTTTTAAAAGAGAACAATTTGGGTTCAAATTGTTCGGAACGAATTGCAGATGCTAGTATTTTTACATCTCAAAAGTGTCAAGGGATATTTATAGATATGGTTAAAAAGTCACTGTAATAAATCTAACTACAACTTAAGAATATATGAACAGAACAACAAACTAAAATAAGGTAACTATGTATAATATACTTATGGACTAAGACAAATTATTATTACATTTTAATTATCTACTTAAAATTAAAGGTTATGGACCGGTTCTATGACAATAGTAAAAATAGAAAATGAATCAAAAAGATAAAAAAATGTTATTTAGAAGCAGTTATATATTTTAATCTCTTTTATTATTTACGTTTGAATATTTCAAACTAAACAAAGTAATGTATTCAGTTGTAAAAGTATTTCCATTTCATTACCGCATACAAACTGCCGACACAGCAACTAAGTAAGATGGGTCCTTTCAATGTATCCAACATGAGAACTCTGCACGCACAATCTTCTTCTTCTTGTTCCTTGGCCTACCGAGATATGCATTGTTCTGCTGAATGGTAGCTAGTATTGTTGAGATGTCCCTTCAAAGTGCCCTTGGGCACACTGGGACGGACCTGCCCAAACTGTTTATAACTAAAAACATTTAATAACGCGTTATTTTTATGTATTAGTCAAGGATAAGTTAAGTATACATACCACTGGTATATTACCACAGAATAAATAATAACGAAAATACATATTTTTTTCTGTGACATAATTAATAAACAAGTTTCTAAGTAACGAGGAATGAATTAACAAGCAATTTTTTAATCATGGATTACTTAAATTAATGTGCTCGTTCGCACCAACGAAACTTTGATGTCTGATTTAAATAAAAAATAACCAAAGTAAAATGTCATATGAAGCTGTCAAATATTTGATGCGATGTTGTCAGTTAATATCAAACTTAAAATTTAAGTTTTGTTAAAGAAAACGGGTATTAAGTACCGGTTTTTTTTTTCATCTCCGGATAAAGTTTCTAATATCTACCAGCGGGGCTAATAAAAAATATCGCATCGAAGTCATAACACAAATGGTGATAATTATGTTGAATGTCATTTTCTGATATGATATTTTTACAAATTATCCTGCCAATAGTTTTCGGAATGGTAAAACTGGAGCTAAGATAAATCAGACAATGTAACTAAAGTCTCATTCTCGGCTCTTAATGTAGTCACTATTTTTGTCGTGTATAATAACCTTGAATTATTTGACATACGTAATAATATCAGATCATTTTCAATTACAGTTTTAGTTTTTGTTTTAAACAGGAGGATAAAAACAAACATTTTAGTTTGCAAACTTTTAACTTTTGTTTTTGTTTTAACCTAAAATAGTTTAGTTTGGTTTTATTTCTTCAATTATGCAATTAATTAAAATTAGTAACAAACTGAACAAACTAATTATTACCGTTTAATAATATTCTCTATTTTAAAAATGGGGTAGGTGGCTCTGTGGTATCGAATCGACCTGTAGCTTTGAGAATCCGGGTTCGATTTCCGCAGTCGACAAACAATTTTGACCATATTAAAATTACCCCTGTTTGGGGCAGTGAGTCAACGGCTGTATATAATTATATACCGAGAACTGCTACGGCAGAGTGCCACATGTTACTTATTTTTGTTTTGTTTTTTACAACAATAAAATTACGGCTGTGGCTTTCTCACTACTAACATCTTTGGGGGCCGTGATTTAGCTGATGGTAACACTTCACGTGAAGAAATATATCACTTACCGAGATCTGCTACAGCAGAATTCCACACCCAGTAATGGGTATGGATATTTATGTTTCTTTAAATATAAGTTAAATATGAGGTCAAATCAAAGTTTGAAAATTCAAGGGTGAATTATTTTTTTGTTATACTTATTCAAAATAAGAAATTAGTCCGGCCCTGTATGTTAGGATGCTGAATATTCCATCCATTAGATTTGTGCGGGAGTAGTCTTGAGGGACGCTGCCCGGACTCTGGACCTCTGACGGGCTCTGGGGCTCCGGGTACCTAACTCCGGGGAACTGACCAAATCACTGTTACAATCTACAGATACACTCACATATTATACACTAGTGTCCTAGCCCCCAGTGTTTCTCAAACTTTCGTATAACTATTGAATTTCCCTTTCGAATATATATTTTTCTTTGAAAAATACTTTGAAAACAAGTTTTCTATAACTTTTATTAGAAGCATTGTATTCTAAAATTATTTAATAGTATATTATGTAACAAGTTTAGTATGTGAATTGTTTTATAAACTCTATGGCTGGTAGTACAAGCACTGTTTTTGGGTGTTCTAAGAGCACGGTTTTAACATGTTATAGATAGCTAAAACACCCAAATACACTGCTCTTAAAACAGCCAAAAACAGAGCTTGTGCTACCAGCCTAAGTTTATAAAACTTGTTACATAATATTCTATTTAAGTTTGCTTAAAAAATGTATCACAGTGCAAAAGAATCTATTTTAATATAAAATTCATTTCCATTCTGTTCTACATTAATGGTTGAAATGTAGAGTGAATATAATATATCATGTGACAAACAGGCAATCCCGTAGATACCTACCTCTGTTCTAGGCTGAATTATTTTACATGAGAACCTAGAGATATATTTTCGATTCTAGTTACATTTTCATTTTCCAAAAGCAATAAAATGAATTTATCTGCTGGAAAATTTTATTCCAGAGCGCCAATAATTCTGCACATGCGACCAATGGCAGATTCGTGTTCCCAGCAAAACTTTGCGGATATTTTCAACCGGTTGTTTCTCGGGAAAGTTTTTTCAAAATGCCTTCCAGCACTGAATCGTTAAACATGTTCATATTATGTCTTCTTCTCCAACAAATATTTATTTGTTTATTTTTCTCTGTTGTAAACAAAAATTTCATTTTTTTTTAATATTATGCATCTTGAAATTTGTCTCTATTTTCAATTTTTTAACTTGGAACATGCAAAATCCTCTATATCTTGCTTGATTGTTTAGATTTATTTGGAATACATAATAACACATCAGGAATAAAGATATGTTATTGTTTTCTGAACAAATATTCAAATGTAAATAAGAGAAACAGAACGATCGACGTATGTCTTATGCTAAGTTTGAACTTTCCTTCTAACGGGTATTAAGATGTTTTGTTTCTTTTATTTATACAGGGTGTTTCACAACTTAGGGCACTTATTTTAATCCCATATAGTACTTAACAGATGGCCGAGCATGTTAATGCACATCTCTTCATACTGTGACATCACCCGAACCAAGGTTCGTCAGTTCGAATCCGTCTGTCGACAATATGTGATTTGTCGTAAAATATAAAATACAGTTACATGTATTTCTCACACCCGGGCGCTATAAAAAGGTCACTTATACGCCTTAAATAATGTAGCATTCGACTCCGAAAACCGACAGTACGTCAGTGTAAAAACTAAGGCTCGGTGTGTCCGGTAGGCCCAGGCCCGATTTGAGCTATAGCGCCACGGATGATGCTGATGATAGTACTTAACGTAGTGATTATGAAACAGAATGAATTGTTTTCAAGTTCGCAAAAATAAAAAATAAACTCATTTTAAATTTCATATTTCCGTACAAATAACATGACCCAATTATTGGAATAGAAATAGATCAACATCTGGAACTATTCGAACTGACAAATAATACAGACGACATTTGCAGAATGTTGGCAATGACGTCTTAACTTTGTCCTTGTCTTGAAATGAGCATATTCTAAGATGCTGCGTCTGAATCTCCAATGGAACGAACGGATTTCTGATCGGCACCGAAGCATAATACTTGTCAGTTTCAGTCTTGAACTGAACTTCAACCTTCTGTTTCTGTCTTGTATTGGGTTGCTAGTGTTGTAGTGTCTTCGAATGTTGCTAGTTTAAGATCATTAATGTCATTCTGGAGAAAAGTCTCATCATATTTCAATAGATTTTACATAATGTAGCTATTTTGAAGATCTGTTCTTAAACGTATATTTACGTAATTGGTAATATTTAAAAGTCAGGTATCTTTAAACTGACAAATATTTAGCTGTAGTCCGTTCAGAAAAAAATTACAGGATGAATGTATAAAACTTCAAAATAAAGATATGTTTACGTTGTAATAAATAAAAATTTGTAAAAATTAAATATTGAAAGAATTAATAAGTTAAACAAATTTTAATGTTTGCTAATTTTTATTCATTATTGTAACCTACCAGTCCAGTTGTACGCAAATTTTTTGTTTCAAGTAATGAGCAATTATTTTTGCGAATTTTGAAAGAATGGAGTCCTCCACTATAGTCACAAATTAGTAAATTTGTCATTTATTTTGGGAATATACCAAAAACAACTTACTAGAGTTAATCAAAGTTTTAAAAATATTATTCGATTTTAAGGTAGTTCGAAACTTTGATTAGGTAAGAGGAAAGTCAAACTGAATAGTGTAGATTACGAAATTGTAGCAGTAGTAATCAAACCTTAGACTAAGATAATCTTACATCTTTTGCATATTTTTAATTATTTTCCACGAAAGTATAAATAGCTTCATCTATATATTTTTCTAAATGATAAATTAGATCATATATATGACTACAATTATATATGCTCTTCACTCTTTGAGATTTACTTTTTCTCAAGTCTGGCGTCACAAAATTAGGACTTTCCATGAAGTTTCATATATATATAATTTTTTTTTTAAATGGACGACCCCATTATTTCTGTTTTATAATCAGTACTTTGAGAACTATATGGGGTTAAATTAAGTACCATAAGTTATGAAACAGCCTGTAGATATTTCAAAATATTGAACTGTTCAACATTTTGTCATTTTTTAGATGGGTTTTTTATTCTAATTAAACTTTCTGAGTGAGGATTAGTTGACAATATTAATAATATTTCAAGATCCCTTTAAAATCTTTTAATTCATTGTTAAACAACAGTTATGAAACTTTATAAGGTTTAATATAACTTTATACTCAATTTTCTCCTCTAAATAGTTAGCAAAACTTTATCAAATATGAATAACTTTAAATGGCAGTAAGCAAACGGTACTCTTGTTTATGCATTCTAATTTAATAATATTAATATTAAAACAGTAGTTTATGATATTTTGATGAAAGTAAAGGCTGAAAACTGTGGGTAGTAAAACATTTTACAGCTCCACTTTGGAGAAGAGCTATACGAAAATATGTAGGAAAACACTAGGCTCAACAACAGTTTCAATAATAATTTCCGCCATAACGGCAGCACTAGTGCACTTAAAAACTATCATACCATAAAGCGAACTTCTTAAACGACGTCATAATCATACAACAGCAACATCCCATCTTGGAATTAATTCAAGAGATCATAACAGCTCGCGAATGATCCCAGATAAAATCTCCGAATAATAAAACAATCACAGTCCGCTCCTGGCGTCTGCAGGCCCGGAGCGAGGGGTAGAGTAATTAGAAACAATTTCACAGGGCGTTAACAACGGGCTGCCGGTTTATCAAGCCCGGTACTAGAGGAGGAAGGTGGGGTGAATTCATAGCGAGTGTAATGTGAGCGACAATTCTGATTAAACGTTAAACCGGTTAAAACTTGGTGAGCAGCGCTGCCGCCCTGCCGCTTCCGGTGTAGCGCCCCACTGTCCCCGCTCGCGAGCCGCTCTGGTGTATCCGGCGCGCTCAGATGCAGCTTCCGACTCGGTTAGTGGATGCTAACTCGCTCACTGACTCGACTCGATGCGTGGATGACGAGGTAGTCACATGTAACCTAATCTTATCTTTTGTTTTCGTTCATTTAGATTATTCGTGGCTTTCAGTCTCTAATTACTTTTGATAATTTCATTACTCGGTTCTGAAAGTTACACTTAAAATGACGTTATTCTATTATTTGTTATGATCTAATTACACTGTTTGTTAGCTGGCACTGATACCATCAGTTTCATATTTTTAAATTTCACATCTTTCATCTCTCCTTTGCAACTATTTTCCTTACAAAGTGATTCTTGCTTTTTATTTGTTCCACGAACTCCTATAATTTTGCATTTTGTACTCGTGTTTGTGATTGATTTAAAACTGCTCCGTCAAAGTGGCTGACAGCCTAGTAATGAATTTTTGTCGGGTTGTTTAAGTTGAATTGTACGCGTATATGTCAATTCCTTTTGACAGTTACGTGCAAAAATATAAACAATCAGGGGCGGATCCAGGGGGGGGGGTCATGAGGATCATGACCCCCCCCCCCTAAGCATGGACTATTTTTTAAATGTTGGCTCTAATACATAATAATCATGTCATTATTTAGGATAACTCAATTTGTTAAACAAATTAAATAGAAAATATTATCTAAGTACTTAAAATTCTAAGATAATTAAGAACTATTGTTTAATTTATTATTCTAATAAATAGCCAAAAACCAATATTTTGTGGGGATATTATTTCGACCCGCAGATGGGAGAGGTATTCTATTTAAGATCTAGTCAAGTATGTGACTACCGATATTTGCACTTAGAAAATCAACTTCTAATTCAATAATTTTTGTATTCTATCGAAGAACCGTTTTTTATATTTAGAAGATGGGCAATACCTCCCCCCCAGACAAAAATCACTCCATGAGCCCCCCCCCCCCCTAATTCGAAGTCTGGATCCGCCCCTGTAAACAATATATAAAATGTTTCATTTATATTAACAATAGTATTTTCTTTTAAAAAATCAATGTTCAGGGCCATCTTTAAACCAAATTGTGCGCATAATTCACCTTCGATTTCAATCGCTTTAATACGCTGAAAATATCACAAAACTCAATTTAAGTTCGCAATCTCTACCCTGATGCAATCCAAAGCTGTAACCACATTTTCATCGTCTAGTGCCACGCATACTGCACACATAATCTCACATTCTGCATTTGGTGCGCCCGATTGAAAACATTCAGTCCGGAGGCGACTGGAAACACGATTTGTGTTCCTGTTGTGCCACAGGCGACGGCGGCGGCAGCGGTGGTAGTGGCGGTGGTGTTTACCCGGCTTGTGCATCAGTGTTGATTCTTGCCTGCAGCGGTAGACTACGCAGATATATAGGGTAAATCCAGCCATATTGCACTCGGAACTGACGTAATTATTAATTAATAGGATCCAATAATTTATCCTCATCTAGCTAGGCCGATGGCGGACGGAATTAAAGACAAATATATCAAGAATCGAATCAAATAATTTACGTCTTCATTTAAGGAAATTTTAATCTCCGAATCAAGTAATTTCCGTCATCATTTAGGGAAATTTTAATCTCCTTATGTATATTATTTAAACCGTATTTTATTGTTAATATGCAATTAAAATAATTAATATAATTAATTATAATTTGAAATGGGATAGGTGGTTCAGTGGTATCGAGTCGGCCTGTGGATTTGAAAACTCGGATTCGATCCCCACAGCCGACAAACAATTTTCACCAAATTAAATCTACCTCTGTGACTCCCTTTCAAGACTAACATTTTTGGAGGGGCGTGAGTTGACTGCTGGTAACCGCACTTCACGTGAAGAAATATATCATTTACCGAGATCTGCTACGGCAGAGTGCCCCACCCAGTAATAGGTAAAAGACGTGATGATATATTTATTTAAATTTATTATTTATTTAAGTAATACATTATTTTCAAATATAATACCCCGAGAGCTTGAAAAGTATTTCCCGATTGTTTCGTTGCTACGCAGGGAAACAAGAGGGAAATACCCGATTAATTTTCAAGCTCGAGGGGTATTCGGCTGATTATTTTTGATGATTCTGAATAGCGCATAGGTTACAACTGTCAGAAAAATGATTGTTTATCGCCTAGCAACCTAGCCGGGAAATTATCGAAAAATTATCGATATAATTTAGACCTAGTTGTACCACGTGATGTTAAATGCCACGCTCTTATTGGTCGAAATTGGGGTTGAAAAAATAATCAAATTAATTTCCGGTCTATTATATTAGAAAAGATCATGGATGCCATGTCAATTTCATAACCATCTGCCTTATATTTCCAAATATCACTATTATACAAAATCTAGAAATTATGCTGTCCGGACTTCTAGAACACTGAATTTGTCAGAAGAAGGGCTTCTTCCCTTGAGCCTAATTAAAAGATAAAGATTTTTCGGAACGTGTATGAGATGGCAGATATCCAGTCCCGGTCCGGCTTAATTTAAGAGCTGATCGCGTGACTTGGACCTTCGGGAGACCTTCGTGCAGAGTATCACACAGCACGGTATAAATCGTGTTGGGTGACAACGACATGTAAATAATTAATTAAAATGCATTCAACTTTTATACATATTCATATCAGTGCATTTAAATTGCACAACTTTGCTTTAAATACCTCTTTGTTTCATATAAAGCTTTTGATTCAATTTATGTAAATTTGTAAGGGGTGATTTAAAAAATGGCATTAAATTGTGCCATGACAAACAAAGATAGATATAATGGGCATGTCTAAGTTTATCACAATCGGTTACATTTTTAGTTGTCAATTATGATGTATTATTTCCCACATTACTTTATAAGTCAAACAGAATACTACATTTACGCCAAGAGCACGATTTTACAAAATTTTGATATTTAAATAATTTAAAATGTGAATTCAATCACCCGAATATATTTCTGCGTAGAAACGGCAAAAGTGTTGAACCGGTATGGTTTTCATTGACCACCAAAATAATAATATTTGAACCAATTACAATTATTTAATTTCAAAAAGTCCTTCTAAATTGAACAATCGGTGACATTTTTAACTGTCAATTATGATAGATAATTACCTAATTAATACTTTTTTCATGGCACGCTTTGATAACATTTTTTTAATCACACTTTTTATTGTTTAAAATTTAGAAGGTCCAATTTTCCTAATTGATAATAGTAGTTTATGTAACAAGTACATAATTTAGGTCTTTATTGGACGAGCCGAATTTTATGGCAGAGCGAGCGCAGCGAGCGAGGCTAATAAATAAGGCGAGTCTATAAAGTCCGATTATGTACGAGTTGCATACAACGTTTTATGTTCGACTGCATGAAGAATATTTTCTCTTAAAATATGATTGTCAATACCTATATTTAAAACATTTAATTGCATCTCAAAGTGTGCTTCGTTGTTATGCATTTGTTGCTTTATTTATCAAATTGTCAAAGTGAAAAAAGTGTTGAGATGGATGAAGACATTGAAGACGTTCCAAAAGAAATAAAAGATCTTGCATGTAATGCAAGAGAATATCTAACAATTGTATGAAGACACATATAATACATACAGAAAATGGTGTTTAAATATTTCTTTTGAATTTTGTTTTAATGTGACATTAACAGCAGTCCAATTTTGCATTTTTATCGTACTAGTCCAATAAAGTACCCGATTATGGACAGTAAACAGTGTCGTAAAACAAGGTATTATGATGCAGTCGAACATAAATTTTTTTATTGTAATATTTTTTTAGAAAAAAATTCAATACGTACAGCCCCAGCATTTCATGATTCAATATTTGAATTTTTTATTATAAAATATTAAAATACAATTATTTCACATTTCGTAGCATAAATATATAATTGTCTGGTAATTTGAATCAATAGAAATTTGTACATTTATGCTGAAATGTATAAAAGATTCAATTAGATCATATTTGATAAAAATGATACTATTGTTGAGGCAAACTGGATCATTATCTGTAATCGAGCAATATATTAATGACAATTTTGTTTATATTTCAAGATTATAAATATTTCATTCTAAAAGTTTCATGTTATTTTCACGTATTTTTCTTACTTATTATTACTTTTCAACAACACTTTTTACGAAGCTGACTGCGAATTGTTTTTATATATTTTTTTTATAATAACAGTTACGTGTCCAGGTATGACAATACTATTTAAAAGACCGTTACAAATTTACAGGTGTTGCATCTTATGCTTATCAATAGAATTACGGATTCAAATTAATTTTAAAAAAAGATCATGCCTTTTACCCATTTTCGGATATGTTACTTTGCCGTAGAAGATCTTACCAGCCGTAAAATCACGGCCCCTAAAGAAGTTAGTGGAGGGGAAACCACAGAATTAATTTTATTATATTGAAAAATTTTCAATTCGACTCGATACCACTGGCTTGTAGTCATATAATTAATAAATATGTTAAATTAAAACCAGTAGCACGTGCAAATATAGTAGGTGGTTCAGTGGTATCAAGTCGGCCTGTGGATCTTGAGAACCCTGGTTCGATCCCCACGGAGCTGACAAACAATTTTCACCAAATTAAATCTACCTCTGTGGCTCCCCCACCGCTAACATATTTGGGGGCCGTGATTTGACAGCTGGTAACCGCACTTCACGCGCAGAAATATATCACTTGCCGAGATCTGCTCCGGCAGAGTGCCACACCCAGTAATGTGTAAAAGGCATGATGATATATCTATATTTATGGGGTAGGTGGCTCAGTGGTATCGAGTCGGCCTGTGGATCTTGAGAACTCTGGTTCGATCCCCACGGAGCTGACAAACAATTTTCACCAAATTAAATCTACCTCTGTGGCTCCCCCACCACTAACATATTTGGGGGCCGTGATTTGACAGCTGGTAACCGCACTTCACGCGCAGAAATATATCACTTGCTGAGATCTGCTCCGGCAGAGTGCCACACCCAGAAATGTGTAAAAGGCATGATGATATACCTATATTTATGGGGCAGGTGGCTCAGTGGTATCGAGTCGGCCTGTAGATCTTGAGAACCCTGGTTCGATCCCCACAGCCGACAAACAATTTTCTCCAATTTAAATCTACCCCTGTGGCTCCCCCTCTACTAATATCTTTGGGGGCCGTGATTTGACGGCTGGTAACCGCACTTCACGCGAAAAAATATATCACTTACCGAGATCTGCTTAGGCAGAGTGCCACACCCAGTAATGAATAAAAGGCGTGATGATATATTTTATTTATATACCTATTTATTTAATGGGGTAGGTGGCTCAGTGGTATCGAGTCGGCCTGTGGATCTTGAGAACCCTGGTTCGATCCCCACAGCCGACAAACAATTTTCACCAATTTAAAAATCTACCCCTGTGGCTCCTCCACCACTAATATCTTTGGAGGCCGTGATTTGACGGCTGGTAACCGCACTTCACGCGAAAAAATATATCACTTACCAAGATCTGCTTAGGCAGACTGCCACACCCAGTGATGGGTAAAAGGCGTGATGATATATTTATTTATTTATTTTATTTATATAACGTGCAGTTAATTTTGAGAATTAAAAAAAAATTCTTTGTTTCATAATCAGTACGTTAAGTACTATGTGGGAGTTATAATAAGTGCCATAAATTTTCAAACATCGTGTATAGAATAATCGTAGAAAATTTGTTATTTATTGATTCATCGGTTACAGATAACGATTGAATTGTAGATTATAAGCAGTAAATACATTTGCAATGTTGTGTACATATTCGGTTATCTATTATTTATTTATTTTATCTGATTAAAACAAGTGACTTAATTAGACACAATAAATGTCACGAAATAATGAAAAAAAGTTGAAATGTTTTGGTTTTTGCTGTACCTAAACCTATCTCTCAAACTAATCACGCAAGATAACACTATCAGCCAAAGTGTCTGCTCTCGGTACAGATATGTAATACGTTACCATGTTACGTTATTTTACGCTACGTTTCGTTACGTTAATTACACGGCAGATGATGAGCATGGATGAGAAGACATGCAACACTGCATCAACTAACTTTCACGTTACAACATACCCATAATGCAACGCTGGTTATATATTCAGTTTAGCGGAAGTAGGAAGAAGATACTTAACATTAGACATACAATACTTTAAGGAAGTTATATATTTTGAGAGTTCTATCTTCTTTAGAAACTAACATATTTTAATTAAAATTTACTCGTAAATTTGTAAAGATCTTGAAGAATGCATTATTGTAGTATTTTCTATAGACTTATTTTCTGCTTAATAAAAGAAATCTTTTTAATGTAAGATATCTAACTGAAGAAGTTTCTCTGATACCCGTTTGTACCAATTAAACTGAAATTTTATTTTTGATGCGATATTGTCAACTTATATTAAACTTAAAATCTAAATTTAATTGATGCATGAGTGCGAATTCAACAATGACGGCTTAACCCTTAAATTGCAAGATTTTTTCAAAATTTTGTTTTGTAAAAAATATATATTTCTATTTTGTTTTCATAAGGAAGTCATTACGAAACCCAGTTGCGTATCGAAAGAGCGTTCATTACGATACGCAACATTTTGTTTTAGACGATTGGTAGTATCGGATGACGTACTAAAACTATCAAACTGAGAACATCAAAATTTCAATATAACCTCAAAATCTGAACAATTGCATAAATGCCAATAACAGTTACCAACCAAAACATTGCATATACAAATTGTTCTAAATTGATTCGATTTAAAATATCGTAGATTTTTTAAAATATTTATTTATAAAAGAGGTAAATTAAAAAAAATTCTCAAAAGAGTTTTACCTAATCCTGAATTAAATTAAGTTAAGCTGAATTCTTAAAAAAGCTCAAATTAATTCTAAGTAATTTGTATAAATTTTTTATAGTTTAAGTAGAACAAGATTAGATAATCATGAATTTAATTTGAAAGTCGAACTATAAAAGTTTAAATTGCTATGGAAATATTGAGCATACGGACCGGTATTTCAATCTCCTAACAAAGTTTCATATATAATATAACAAGTAGTATGAAAATTGCTGAAAATATTTTGACATAAATTATGAGTTGTTATGGAAGTGGAAACAACAAGTGCGAAGCACGAGTTGTGTTTCCTATTTCCGTATCAACGAATGTATATTTATGTCAAAATATTATCTGTCAATTTTCATACTACGAGTTGTATTCGGCTTGAGAATTTATCAAACAAGAGTTAATTAACAAGAATAGTTAGGTATTTATTTGCACATTATTAATTAAGTATTATAGTGATGAAAATTTTGAATATTAAATGTACACTGAAAAAATGTAGACGTTTATGAAAATATTGAAAATATCATTTATTTTATTTGTAACCAAGGATATTATTAACAGTGGTATTTCCGTTATCAATTGCACCAGCGATGAATTTCCGACGAAATGTACATTTCATTGGTTCATTTTCAAACAAATTCGTGATCCTATTGGTTGACAGTGACGTGTGGTAAATTCTCCAGTAAATTTCTCTCAAACAAACAAAAAAACATTGCATCGAAATATATACGTAAATAAACCTAAAATAAATAATATCATGTGTAGCAGATCTCGATAAGTTATATATTTCTTCTCATGAAGTGCGGTTATCAGCCGCCAAATTGCGACTTCCAAATATGTTAGTGGTGAAGGAAAATTGTGGGAATCGAACTCGGGTTCTCAAATTCATATGCCGACTCGATACCAGTGAGCCAAATATTGCATCGAAATAATAGTTCAAATTATAAAACTTCTTTTAACTGACTTTTTTTTATATGTCAAAAAATTATGACTATAATTTTTTGTATTGAGTTCGCTTGTTATTAATTAAACAACTGAAAGAAAACAAACCAATTTCCCCATTCACCATACATTTCCGTTTCCGTAGCAATCCATTTCCATTCAACCGTGATATCATTGGATGAAAAACGCCAGACGTTTCCACATTTGACTTGTGATCGATACAATGTTAATTACTTTCGACATTTTTAATATGCCTACTCCATTTTCATCACGATATATGTTCACTGATTTATATTTATTTTTAATGCATATTGTTTATTGTCAGAGTCGTAACTAGGGCGGAAGCAAAAACTAAATTTTGTGATTATATTTAATGTTCATATAAACAACAAAGACAAAATTAATTGTCCATTCACTTAAATAATGGTTGTGGTTACTAACTGTGCTGGCCAGCCTCTGACGATGACCTGATAAGTTGACTTGAAAGCTGAATTTTTGTGAGACTTAGACAAGTGTTTATTTTAATATTTTAATATTTTATATTTAATGTTATTTTATTATTTTAACATTGCAGTAGCTTTTTAAATACTTATTTTTGTAAAGTGACCAACAATGCACAAACGTACCAATTGTTTAGTTTGCTCGGAGGTAATATTTTTTAGTTACGGCTGTGTTTATTGTTGCGAGATATTTACGGATGCGGAATGATGTGCACCCTATTCATCTATTGCATTTTGTTGCCAGCAGTGGCGTGCAAGTCCTTTGTGAGAATTCAAATGCAAGATGGCGCCATTGGGTCATTGTTTCCCGTGGAATCCATACTGTATTATAGGGGTCACGGCTGAGGCTGGGGATCCCTACTATCAAATGCGGTCTATGTCCTGTCAATAATCAGGGTATTAATGATCTCTGTGGGTTGATATTGTTCAAACATCAAGGGCTAACTCACGCTGAGATGTGAAAGCTCATTGGAATAAAGTTGCCAAGTTTAGTTTATTTGAGGATATGTTTACTAACAATCGCAGATAAGTGTAAATGTAAATATTTGACGGTAGAGGTTATCCATGTTTTGTATTTGTGTACTTAGATAAAATTAATAATGCTATTTACGGAAACACTCTCTATTTGTCTATTATATACACATTCTATATTAATTATTTACATAATTGTTGTATGTAAAATTAAAATGATGAAAGTTAGTAAAAGAATTGTTTTTTACTTCCTTGTACGAAGTAAAGGAAGTATTGTAATTGCGAAAATTTTCGGTTCTCAGATTTCAACGGAAATAGGTATTTTGACCCTCCCTGAATCCATTTTGACTAATTTCGTTATGCCGTCTGTACGTACGTATGTATGTATCTCGCATAACTCAAAAACGGTAAGCCGTAGAAAATTGAAACTTTATATTTAGGACTGTTATAACATCTAGTTGTGCATCTCCCTTTTTTGAAACCTATAATAGATTTTCATGAAAATCTATATTCAAATATAATTTAAAACTTTTCAAATTTGGTATATAAGACCACTATATCAATGGAAATAACAATAGATTTTGGTTAAAATAGACTAACCGGAAGTGGTACATTACATGAAGCTGCTAACAGTTTTCCTTGAAAAAAATGGTATTATTTTAATTTTAGAAATAATTGCTGCAAATACAAGTTTTACAGAATTAAATTCTGCGTCTAGCGCATTAAGAATTTTTAAATTAGCTTTTTGCATAAACGAGATATCTAAATTTAAATATTACATATTTTTAGATTTAAAAAAAAAAGTTTGCTATAGATTAGAACAAAAAATAAAAGATTTAATGTCAAATATGTGCAATTAAAAAAATATCTATAGTTTAATACGCGTACAAGGAAGTCATGTGGTGTCCACATCAGATTTTTTTATACTGTCACTGTGAAAAAAATATTTGTAACACCTAAAATTTTTATATAAGAAGAATTGATCAATATCGTATCAATCACTAATGTATGTTCTTCAATTTTTATTTGGAAACTAGCGTTATCTTCCAGATCTTGCTATAACGCAAGCGATGTTTAAACAGTAACTAAATAACAATAATGAAATGAGACGACCGATTTAAATTAATAATTTAATGCATTACAATTTTTATTTCGATCTATTTTCTCTAAATTAATATATAGATAGATATATCTGATACCACAATCAATATAATATTATATATTAGTTCAAATATGAATTAAATAAACCACAATTAAAACACCTACATTAAAAGAATTTTAAAATATGGCACAATATATATTAAATATATGAATAATGAAAATGTATAGGTAATTAACGATTCTAAATCTGAGAAAGAAAATAATAATGATATTAGTGAAGGGTGAGGGGTACAACGGTAGTTTTAATGTGGTAAAAATTGTTTGTCGGCTGTGGCAATAAATATAAAAACAATATATTAGTAATTGCTTAGTACACTCAGGTAAATAAATTTGGAACAATAGTAAACAATGTTCCTTCTACGTTCTACAACATAATCTCATGCATTAGTTAATAAATATTATCCAGTCCGGTCCTGAATAGCCCTAGCAACAATGCTTGCTCACCAGTTCGCATTTACTGAGCCCATTATGTACGTATTCAGGCAAATTGAACAGGGCAGTGCAGGGGCTTCATTGTGGCCTGATTACATGATGGATGAATTAGATTCGTAAAGTGTATTCATAGCACTAAACCCTATTGATACTTTCAGAAGCGTAGTCAAAATAAAAATTATAAAAATATTCCTTTGAAATCACGTGCAATGCTGCAAGTTTAAAGGAGCGCTGAGAATATGCTCGTTTATTTTTAGTCATTATTTGATCATCTTGTTTTATTTTCCTACCACGTACTTTTATTATTATGAATAAATCGATTTTGTAATGGCACAAACCATTATTTACTTTAATGGGTGTTCACATGCAATGATTACAATCATTTATTATCTCATAGTCACACACCCTCTAAATTTGAATGTCTATAGCACAAAATAAAAATAAATAAGTGCATTCATCAATATTGTTATACATTCTTATATGTTGCAACTTTAAAGTTACAGATCTGAATAGTTATATTTTTACTTCCGTGTACGAAGTAAAGGAAGTATTGTAATCGCGAAAATTTTCGGTTCTCAGATTTCAACGGAAATAGGTATTTTGGCCCTCCCTGAATCCATTTTGACTAATTTCGTCGTGCCGTCTGTACGTACGTACGTACGTACGTATCTCGCATAACTCAAAAACGGTAAGCCGTAGAAAATTGAAACTTTATATTTAGGACTGTTATAACATCTAGTTGTGCACCTCTCTTTTTGGTCATTATACAACTACCGGAAATGGTACTTTACTTGAAGCCTATAATAGATTTTCATGAAAAACTATATTCAAATATAATTTAAAACTTTCCAAATTTGGTATGTAAGACTACTATATCAATGGAAATAACATAATAGATTTTGGTTAAAATACACTAAAAGGAAGTGACACATTACATGAAGCTGCTAACAGATTTCCATGAAAAAAATGGTATTTTTTAAATTTTAGAAATAAATGCTGCAAATAAAAGTTTTAGAGAATTAAATTCTGCGTCTAGCACATTAAGAATTTTTAAATTAGCCCTTTACATAAGCGAGATATCTAAATTTAAATATTATATATTTTTTATGGGATAGATGGCTCAGTGGTATCGAGTCGGCGTGTGGATCTTGAGAACCCTGGTTCGATCCCCACAGCCGACAAACAATTTTCACCAATTTAAAAAAAATCTACCCCTGTGGCTCCCTCTCCACTAATATCTTTGAGAGCCGTGATTTGACGGCTGGTAACCGCACTTCACGCGACAAAATATATCACTTACCGAGATCTGCTTGGGCAGAGTGCCACACCCAGTAATGGGTAAAAGGCGTGATGATATATTTATTTATTTATTTATATATATTTTTATTTTTTTTAATTAAGTTTGCTATGGATTAGAACAAAAAATAAAGATTTTATGTTAATATGTGCAATTAAAAAATATCTATAGTTTAATACGCGTACAAGGAAGTCATGTGGTGTCCACATCAGATTTTTTATTGTAAAGCACAGGACATTATTTATAAACTTTATTAGATATTAGCATTGCTGCGGTGATTTGTATAATCTTTAAAATTTTATTTACTACAAAACATGCTCTTAATTGGGTCTAAAGTTGACATTTGAACTTTATATTTACTTGGGTGTCCAGCAATACGGTAGTGTAGTTCGCGTTGCGAAATTCGAATCCGAATATCTCGATCCATTCAAACTAAAAATATATGAAGTATCACACTGCGACTCGGTGAGTTCGGCCTTTGTACTGTATTTGAAATTAAATTCTTGTTGCACAGAATAACATATATAAATAAATATTTAAAATAGACACCGGGTTCGTTTCCTACAGCCGACAAACAATTTTCACCACATTAAATCAAGTGCTGTGGCTCCTCCACACTAACATCTTAAATATATCACTTACCGAGTTCTGCTACGGCAGAATGTTACACCTCATAAAGTAGTAAAGTAGTAAAGGTATGATGATATATTTATTTATTATTTGTGTTCATTAAATTAAATTATACAGGGTGTCCCATTTTAATCTTGCCAGGGGAATTTCTCTCAACGAGTACATCAGACAAAAAAACTTTCCGAATAAAAGTTTGATGGTTTGGAGGGGGACGTTCGATGCTATAACAAATTTCACCCCCAACCCTTCAGGGGGTGGATAAGGGGGGTGACTTTGAAATCTTTTGAGCTCTCTTTTAAATAATTTAATTTAAGTCCGTCAAGTATTCTTCAAACAAATCTTCTTTGTCTAGAGTAACTTGCGACGATTTTAATTTATAAATTTTTGGTTTTTTGTGTAGTAATCAAACTTTGTTTGATTTTACGGCTCCAAAGGGTTAAAATAGAGTTCATTTGAAGCGATCCTGACAGTTTTTTAATTGTAAATTGACATCAAAACCTTAATCTTACGTTTCACGAAAAAAAAAACTAGTTTTAGCGTTTACAGCGCCAGCTGTTGCAAAAAATAAAAAGTTCCCGAATAAAACCTACATAGTTTTTTATGCTCTTTTCGAATCTGCAATAAAAAATAGGGGGTTCCATTTCAGATTTCAAAGTCACCCCCTTATCCACCCCCTGGGGGGTTGGGGGGTGAAATTTGTTATAGCATCGAACGTCCCTCTCCAAACCATCAAACTTTTATTCGGAAAGTGTTTTTGTCTGATGTACTCGTTGAGAGAAATTCCCCTGGCAAGATTAAAATGGGACAGCCTGTAAATGAAGAAACTTAGATAATTGGAATATCAGTCTAATTTATTTTTAAAATGTTACAATTCCAACGTTTCGGTGATAACCAACGCCTTTTTCAGGGATATGTAACGTCTAATAATTGACATAAACATAAGACGTTACATATCCCTGAAGAAGGCGATGGTTATCACCGAAATGTCAGAATTGTAACATTATTAAAATAAATTAGACTGATATTATCTAAGTTTCTTCATTATTTAAACGGTCGATCATCGTATTTACGCTAAATTATAAATGTTTTAAATATTTGTTGTTTTTTTACTTCCTTGTACGAAGTAAAGGAAGTATTGTAATCGCGAAAATTTTCGGTTCTCAGATTTCAACGGAAATAGGTGTTTTGGCCCTCCCTGAATCCATTTTGACTAATTTCGTCATGCCGTCTGTACGTACGTACGTACGTACGTATCTCGCATAACTCAAAAACGGTAAGCCGTAGAAAATTGAAACTTTATATTTAGGACTGTTATAACATCTAGTTGTGCACCTCCCTTTTTGGTCATTATACAACTACCGGAAGTGGTACTTTACTTAAAGCCTATAATAGATTTTCATGACAAACTATATTCAAATATAATTTAAAACTTTCCAAATTTGGTATATAAGACTACTATATTAATGGAAATAACATAATAGATTTTGGTTAAAATAGACTAACCGGAAGTGGCACATTACATGAAGCTGCTAACAGTTTTCCTTGAAAAAAATGGTATTATTTTAATTTTAGAAAGGAATGCTGCAAATAAAAGTTTTAGAGAATTAAATTCTGCGTCTAGCACATTAAGAATTTTTAAATTAGCTTTTTGCATAAACGAGATATCTAAATTTAAATATTATATATTTTTTGATTATTTTTTAAATTAAGTTTGCTATGGATTAGAACAAAAAATAAAAGATTTAATGTCAAATATGTGCAATTAAAAAAATATCTATAGTTTAATACGTGTACAAGGAAGTCATGTGGTGTCCACATCAGATATTTCTGTGCTGTAAAAGTAGCATTTAAAAGTGATAGCTGGAATTTAAGATTACTTACTTGTAGGTAGGTTTTCAATTTATATAAAAAGTTTCCATTTTATATTGACACTTAAAATAAGAAGGTTTATCAATCAAACTGCTTGTCTAGGACCTAGAAAGGTCTTAAAACAGGAGCTGGAAGTTGTTTGTTTCAACATTGTCTGCAAATATCTTATGAGTATTTAAATGTGACAATGTAAACCACAATGACAACGAGTACATAAACCCAATTAGAACATTGCACTATGAAGTAAAAACCATGCAGAGTGACAGTGTCACATGTTTGGATGACCGCATGATCCACTTGCCTAGTCCCCGTTCTCGACGTCCTGCGTCCATTGTGCCAAGCTGTCACTCGCGGCGCTGGCGTCGCTGACAAAGAACTACAACCACCGCAGCTTTGTTGTTCTCATTCGTCATTTGTTGTCCAATGCCCGACGCCTGCTTGGTTTTATGTGATGTGATGCTCCACGATATGTGACATGGATGGCAGTGGGAGTATTGTTTGTTGTACAATGCAAGTGCCTCTCAAAATGCTTCTGAAACAAATCAAATTTAACAAACATATTTTTAATTCATCTATGCATAATGAGAAATAACCATTTCGAAAAGAATTAAATTTATAGTTAAGTAACTCCATTTTTATTCTGGACTGGAATCAAAATAAAATTTTAAATTATCATTTGTTATTTAAACGAAATAGGTATTAGGCTGTTATAATTATTAGATATTTTTGTTAATCAATCAAATTACTAAACATTGTTTTTACGGCTAATCCGTTAACAAAGACACAGGACAAGATTAATTAATAGAGAAAAAATGCAAATGTCTAGAGCTCGTAATTCAGAGAGGTCTAATTCGATCTCAACAAGATTGAAGTTGATTAGCAATAATTATTTATGTGAGTCAAAGAAAAACGTCAGCGGCTGAAAGCTGAGATAGATTATTTTCTAAGCGAACCAAAACTAGTTAAAACATAAGTATTAGCTCTGGTAAGAAAAAAGTGAGCTCTGCTTAATATTTACTTCTGGTTACGGCCCTGGTTTCAACACTCCAGGAAAAATATACTCGCAATTCAGTGGCACTAAAACATTTACTTTTAGTAAAGTGCATTTAATTTTTCAATTTAAAATAGTTATTTTTGTATTAAGTACGCAAAATGCGTGTATTTTTGTTGCGCGTGAGAATGTCACTATTAGTCGAGACCGTAGGTCGAGACAATAAAATACATTCGAACGCGCCAAAAAAACAAGAATTTTGCCCACGAAATACAAACAATATTTTTTCTGCAACTGTAAATAAAGAATAATACAATAATTATTGATTTATTTAAGTAAATTGAAGGAAAAAAATCAACAGTAATATTAATTTGATACTATTGATGTGTTGTTAATAATGAAACCTGACAACAAATAATTTGGGAGCGTGCACGAGATACTCTTTTGCACACTAGAATACGAAACAGTGCGCAAAATACGCTTTGTCATGGTAATTCAAATAATGAAAAAATCACGTACTTTGCGTATTGATATTAGTTAAAAAAATAACAGTTTTTGACAGTTGTAGAAAAAAATATATATGTTTAATTCGAGATCAATATGTATATAGTATCTGATATATACAAATTTTCCCGAACGAAAGGTTTAAACATTCATCAAATTAGGTTCACCGCGCAATAAATCTTCGCCAAACATTGATATCCAAGAATACCACTTTTACTTCATCCACATTTATAATTGCTTTCATACAAGTTCGTCTCATCTTTTATTCACACGACAAACTCTCAAATCAGATCCATCTAAATATATTGTACAAATTACTATATATTATTTTACTAAACAATTTACTGTAATTTATTTATTTCACGTTTTAGAACCAGTGTTTAATTTATTTATGTTATAATTTTTACAAGATCATCGTTGTAATTAGATTTGTAAATACGACTATTGTAATATCTTTTTTCATTTCCCACATAAATTAAGTGAAACTATGAATTGAATTTTTACATATTTTGCATATGTATCGTTTTTATAAGTCAGCAAATAAATAATATTATAGCTCGTGCTACACAAATAATTTTTTCTATGATTATCAACTATCAATATGACAAGTTTCTGTTTTGTTAGTATCCCTGATAACTGCTGAAATAAGACCGCATTTAACATCTTTTTTTTCAAACGTCATATAATTGACAACTTATGTGACTTGATTGACAAGGTAAAAGTATTACTTTATATAATTAGGCACATAAAGTTGCTACTTTATGTGCCTAAGCAGATAAAATAAAAACGTCAAAAACATTGCGACTCAATCATTTGTTATTATTAACATTTATAGAAATAGTACAATTTGACAAAACTTTTGCTTTTTTCGGTTTATAACCTTCGCCTTGTTTTTTCAAGAAGGCACGCAGCTTTAAATATTTTCTAATGTCAACAGTCTGCTTCAAATTCAGCAACGACTTTATCATCGAATAATGGGACCATAGAGAGGAACTTTTCATATTTTTGGAAAATTCCGAAAAATAAGCCAACAGAACATTTTCAGAATAGTGAATTAGTTTTCTGTCTGCACACCATTACAAAAACCTTTCGTAAGATGCTTCATACAGGCCGCTAGACTTAGTTGGCAGCAAATTTCCAATTGTTGTTCTTGTCGCTTCAAGAATTTCTGGCGGGGTATATCGTAAGTCAAATTCTGACATGATTATATAGATTTTTGTTGAAATGACAATGACATTCACATTATTTAGTATTTGTTTTTGTTTTTCATCGTAACCGTGACAAAATTATTTTCAATGTATCACGATTTTACGTGAATCCTGATTTTTCAAATTCCTCTTAAATTACTATTTTTTAAATTTACGTATCCGTTTGAAAAAAATCGTATATGTTATTTGGAGCAAAAAATGAAGCTTTATGTGCTTCGACTGCCAGTCTCAGCACATAAAGCTTAATTTTTGCTCCATATAACATAATATACTATTTCGAGTGTTGCCTTGGAACCTAAAAATCTAAATGTCTAAAACTCTTTTTCTTGTTTATCGAAAAAAAAATGCCGGTACCCCTTATACGATTTCTGGATCCGCCGTTGGTAGATAGATAGTTTTAATTAAAGAATGTTAATTAAAAACTCTAACAATGAGGTTGTGAACTATTGCTCTTTTGTATTTAGCAGGTTAATAAGATTCAAAATTTAGATAACGACTAGCCCAATTTGTTTTATGGTACCAATTGGTTATAAACAGATTGTTTTGTTTAATAATAGTAATATCTAGAAAATTATTTCTATTTTGCGCCTCGTTCTCTATTGCAAATTGCAGTGACACGTTAAAGATATTGAATTTATTGAAAATATTGTTTATTTGCATTCTAGGGACACAACAAATTATGTCATCGACATGTCTGAAGTAGAAAAGTATTTTGAATGCGATTTCGGGTGAAACATAACCAATTTTTGTCCGTCAGTACGATGGTGTAGATAGCGTTATGGAATTCGAATCCGAAGATCCCGAGTTCGCATCGCACTCAAGCTAAATATTATATGAACTGCCACACTGCGGCTCAGTGAGTGCGGACCCTGTACTGTAATTGGGATTAAATTCCTGTTGTACAGCGTAACATAAATAGATAAAATAAATAAATAAACTCTGTTACAATGACACTAAGTGAATTTTACATTGCACATTCAAAGAATTGTAGATATAATTTATCATTATGTTCGAAATAAGTATTGATGATGATTAGTGATTAGTTATCAATTATAGTTTAGATATATTAGTGAATATTTAGATTTTTCCCATTTTTCCTCTATAGTTTTAAAAATGAGATCATGTTGAATTGTGAAGAGCTTTTTACGCATTACTGGGTGTGACACTTCGCCGTAGCAGATCTCAATAAGTGATATATTTCTTAGCGTGAAGTGCCGTTACCAGCCGTAAAATCACGGCCGCAAATAGGTAAATGGAGGAGGAGCCACAGGGGTAAATTTAATTTTGTGAAAATTGTTTGTCGACTGTGGGGATCGAACCAGGGTTCTCAAGATCCGCAGGCCGACTCAATGAGCCACCTACCCCATCTAATGATATCAATAAGTAATTGTTGGACTTTGAAATTGTTTAAATTTATTGATCATGGAGAATTATTTATCTTATCATTCGGCTTGTCTAAATTTTTAAATAATTTATTTTAGTTACTTTAGTTTAAGGTGCCACTCCTTGTGCCGGACCTGTAGGCATTATAACTAATTATACAGATGGTAATGACATTCATTAAACATATCCTTAATATTGTTTTTTCAGATTTGTTAACAATATGTCATTGACAAATGCATGAATTCATTTCAATTAAATTAAACATGGACACATGCCATAAATTATTTATGTTTAACACAATAAACAATTTATATACGTCATAAACATAAACTTATAAAAGTACAAAACTACCACCAACTGTGATTACAACTAAACTCAGTGCATAACAGTGAATTATGTCTCGTCTAACACCAGTAGCGGAATATTATAAAAACACGACAGTTTTTATAACTGGAGCGACAGGATTTGTAGGAAAAGCAATTCTTGAAAAATTGTTAAGAAGTTGTCCTGATATTAAAAGGATCTACGTTTTAATAAGACCAAAAAAAGGAGTTAATCACAAAGAAAGATTAGAAATACTCTGCAATAGCAAAGTAAGTAAATTGATTAAATACGAGTTCTTCTAAGAATCTATTTTCATATATAATATAATAATTTCTCGTGAAATATCAATTATAATTTTTAAAAAAACTGTTAATATTATTTGAATGATAAATTATTTTACATGATTTGGGATTTTATTTCCCCGAAGAGAAATATTATAATGGAGTTTATACATTTTTACGATTATTTCTTAAACGGCAAGGTTTATTAAAATAAAGCCCTAAAATACCTAATGTACCATAATCTGATTTACAATAATTTTTACTTCATTTGTGGTAAAGCAATTTATTTCAAATATTTATAGAATTGCATCTTACGAGTTATTATTATTAAGTACATAATATTTGATTTAAAATTAAAGCTGACAAAATTTTGTGATTGCGATAGTTCTGTGTTGTTTACAAAAGTTTATTAATTATTTTAAAATATAAGCAATAATACTCCACACTTTGAAAAAACTCAATTAAACTTGAGTAATGAAATTGATACATGAATAAGTTTATACATTCAAAAATCTGCAAATAATGTTGAAAATCATATCAATATTTGTTTATAAATAAAAAACATTTTATAAAGTTACAAGTTTCTCTGCGATTTTGTTCATTATTTACATATATATGGACTTAAAAACCTTCTGGATTTACACATAATTTTACTGTAATTATAGATAATAATAATTTTTCAGTTTTTTGACAAACTAAGAAGTAAAAATCCCAATTTTAAAAATTATATTTCAATTATAAATGGAAATATTGAAGAAGATAATCTAGGAATTTCTGAAACAGACATAAATATTCTTATTAATGAGGTAATGTTTACATACACAATACATTAAATTAAATGGGGCCGCACGAACCCTTTAAACATTTACGGAATATTTTATAACTAGAAGGAAATGTGATAACTTTCTGCACAATGATGGTAATTATTGGATAAGGCCGAGTTTTGTATAGGTCTAGAAAGTTCACCATTACTGCACGTTACACATACACTCGGTTTATCTGATCAAATTAAATAATATATATATCATGTATTATTTTTTATTTATAATCGTCACTTTTTCAGTTTAAAACATGCCATGCAAATTGTACACTATGATTTTGTTACGATTATGATATTACTGTCCTATTAATTTATACACTACTCAAAATTGTACAGGGATATTATAAAAATTGAATTAATTATCTAAAAGGTAGTATAGGATTTTTCGGATATTCCAACTTTTCGATTTTTTATGGTCATTTGAGTGTTTTGGCCATTTTGGTAATTTCGCGAATTTCTAAAAAATAAATATGCTATCTTTAAATAATTTAATTAGGAACTCGAAATACTAATTAATTTTTTCTCTGATGACCACGCTGTCCCGCAAGCGACCAATACATCGCTTGCAGCTGTCTGTTCGCAGGACTACCAATAGCGGAGAAATTAATATTTTGAAAATAAAGCTCAAATATTACTTAATAACATATTGAAACCCCGAAGTGATTGCATTTATTTGAATGTTTTAAAAAAATTAACAAAAATACCAATTTTTGGAAGGCTCAGACTGGTCTCCTTTCTTAAGGATTACATTTAAACTGTAATTAATGTCCGCCAAACATTCCTATCAGTACACACCTTCTCTCACTTTCAATTTTACCCATTTAATATTCGACATACGTTCCATATAAGTAAATCATCTCATCTAGCACACATTCACTCTTCTTACAATGTTTCTTAATCAAATAAATAATAGTTATATCATCACACTACATGACTAATATCTGAGTGAGTTATTCTCGGTAAATGATATATTTTTTCGATATTTTAGGTGAATATCGTTTTTCATGTTGCAGCGACTGTTAGATTTGACGAAAAACTAAAGAAAGCAGTACAACTGAATATTATCGCTTTGAAGTCTCTTTTAAAAATAAGTAAAACGTTTCGTAATTTAAAAGTAACTATAATTTGATAATATACTTGTCTAGCTACATAATAATCAATATACTCAATATATTTTAGTCTTTTGTCCATGTATCTACAGCATATTCACATTGCTATAAATCTGAAATAAAAGAAGAATTTCATGAAGCCATAAGAGACCCGAATGAACTTATTGAATATTTGGAAAAGTTGAAAGAAGACGAAATAGACGAAGCTAGGTAGTCAAATATCAAAATCATTCATTAAATCGTGTAGCAAAAAAAATCGAATAAGAATATCATCATCTTTTCCCATAGGTGTAGCAAATCGCGGTAAATGACATATTATTACTCATGATGTGCGGTTACCAGTCGTCAAATCACGGCCCTCAATAATGTTAGCCAAAGAGGCAATTTTAATTTGGTGAAAATTGAAAAAATATTTAAATATATCATATTGGCTGGTAGCACAAACTCTGTTTTTGTATGTTTTAAGAGCAGTATTTTTGAGTGTTTTAGCTTTTTTTTTGTTAAAACCGTGCTCTTAAATCACCCTGCTTATAGTACCAGCCATTATGTATTGTATATATTTTTAAAGGCAAAGTTTGAAAGCATTGTAATAAATTTGAAAACATTACATTTTTTTACAAATAATAATTGAAAATTATGTCAAAATTTTAATTTCTCAAAACGTAACTTTTTCTACGATTGCATCTTAAATGTTTAAAAAACGTTTACTGAAAATAAATTCTTTCTGTCAATATGACAAGTTTTTATTTTGTTTGTATCTCTGGTAACTATTGAAATAAGCGCGCATTTAATATCTTTTCGCATGGAGACGTAAATCCTTTCACTTCATCTATATTCATAATTTTCATACATATCCATCCATTTCTTCATACTTATTATACACTATCTACCATCTTATTAATAACATAATTTTTAGCATCATAGGAGAATATCCTAACACGTACACCTACACCAAAGGACTGGGTGAAGAACTGGTTAGAATAGAAGGCAAAGGATTGCCTATATGTATTGTGCGACCTTCTATTGGTAAATCATTTAAATTTACAAATATACATTACCTATTACCGATCGATTATTTAATTGTAACCACACTTTTTACGAAGCTTTTAATGAGCTGTAGTTATATACGAATTCCATTGTAACAACGAATAGTCTGATTAAAAAAAAACTAATTATTTACATAATGACAAACTATTATTAAATGAATATTAAGGGCCAGGAATATAATAATATTATACTTCTTTTATACAGGCTATTGCAAAACATTAATTCCTAAAATATTGAAACATCCCGTATACCGACTCCTAAATATTTTTATTAATTTCACCAACAGCAAGGTCTGCAATAGTTATTGTCAAACTATGTTTCTCATGACATGCTTTAAAACTATATTTAGTCGAATTTTAAATATAATCAGAGAAAATTTAGTAGGTATAATAAAGTTATTATTTGATTTTTTCGGAATAACATTAAGATTTAAAGTATATTACTATTAAAGTATTAAATAATGATTTTTATACTATTTTTATAAAAAGTTGACGTTTTCTGTGGAACAATCGAAAAAAATCTTTGTCGCGCGTTGCTATTGGAGAGATATTTCAATAGTTACCAGAGATACAAACAAAACAGAAACTTGTCTTATTGTCAGTTGGCAAGAATGAATTTATTTTCAGTACGTATACGTTTTTTAATACTTTAAGATGCAATCGTAGAAAAAATTATGTGTGTATCACGAGCGTAAAGTGTCTTTGTTCCTCTTACACTATTGCAGACTTCGGCTCGCGCTGAAATTACCGTGATCGAGTAACAGATAACTATTCCAATAAAATATTTTTTATAAGTATTTTCTTGTTTGTATTAGAACATCTATGTATCATAATAATTTTTTTTCTACGACCTTATCCGAAAGTATGCTTTTCCTTGCTTGTATGCGAGTCAAAAGTAGGAAAATGAAATTTACCTCCCTAGGAAGGATAGTAACTGTTTTTCTTCATTAGATATTTATTTATTCACATATTGTAAGAATTTCTTAAATTTTATTTTAAATGACGTAGAAAAAAATAATATGTATACCTGTGTAGTAAAGTATTATTTTCTCCTACGTTATACAAATAGCTATTTCTCACTATTTTGCGAGAATAATGTTGAGGTTTTTGCGCCATGTTGTAAAAAATAATATTTGTTACAGTAGTCCACAATAATTGAAAAATCAAAAATTACTGATCTAAAATAATAAACATTCTTAATCAAAGAAGGGAGGGAAGCAACAATAATAAAAACCATATTTATTTTTCCTTATATGAGGATTAATTTTTAGTAAAGTACATGTTTAATGTCGTAGTGTTAGGTCCATGGACAGAGCCAGTTCCGGGATGGGTGGACAATTTTTCTGGTCCATTAGCGATAGTGGCAGGAATGGGGTATGGAATTCTGCATGTCAATTTCATTGATGGTACGAAAAAGAGCGATTTCATACCGGTTGACATGACGACAAATGCGATCATAGTAGCAGCGACAACCAACTCTACGCAAACGAGGTTAATAAACCCCTAAAGATTTATTACTGTTTCAGCACTAAAAATATTTGGTTGTGGCGAATAAATTCATTTTCTGTTCATCAATAGCCGCTTTATCTCGTTCTTCTATCATAATCATATTGAATTGTCGTGATCTGATTGAATAAATGATTGCTATCAAAGGAATATGTTCTCGATTTGATAATAGTTGAGATTATTTTTATTCAATTGTTAAGGTGGTTGTAAAGCCAACTCAAAAATAAATTAAACGATCCTAAAGCCAACATATTTCTTTACATAATTATTATAAATTTAATTTTGATCTAAATATACCTAACACCCTCAATGCAGTATCTTTTGAAATGTAAGAAATATGTGATTACAGTGACAACAGTATCAAAATCTATCAAATAGTAACGGGGAATACAAACCCAGTCACATGGGATGACCATTTTTCGTGGACGAACACATTTGGTCATTCGTACGTACCCTCAAAAGCAATATGGAGTATCTTTGTGATAGTAACATCGACTATCCATACCTTTAAAATATTTGAATTTTTTCTGCATACCATCCCAGGACATATACTAGACTTTTTACTGAAAATTCAAGGAAAACAAACAATGTAAGTATATTTGTATTACATTAAACTTGTTTTGAGAAGAATAGCACACTTCATTTATATTGAAATCACAAGTATAGCCAGTCGGTTTGAATTTGAATAACTCCTTTTAAAACAATTGCATAGATATGAAATAAAAGTTATCAATAATTTCAACATTTTTTGTTTTATTATGTCAAGTATCAATTTTTTATATTTATTGACATTGCCTTTTATTATCAAATGGTGAAGTTCAGTTAAAAGATGGTCTGACACTTATTCAACACAAGACGAAAAGAGTAACAACATTACGCAACAACAGGAAATATTAACAATAATTAATTGAGAAAAAAAAATGCATTGGATATGATAAAACAGAGAATTGAAAACTAATAAAATACGAGTACAATGTTTGCAAGCTACAACTGATTATTGAATAACTCTTTCTTTAGAACGCGCTTAAATACTACCAAGTTTAAATACATAAAATTTTGTGAAATACAATTATATAGGAAAAGTAAAATAGAAAAATAAGACTTGAAAAAAAAGTAGAACACTTGGGAATATGTAGAATGGATTTATAATGCCTATGGCATACTGCTCGAAGAGCATCAGAGAGCATCGAAGAGCTCTTCGATGAAACAACTGAATGCACCCGTCATCAACTTAACTTAGAGGCTCCTCTATTTCCATCGAAGAACAAACGTATCGCATTTCACTCGTATCTTTGCCTTATTCCACGTTTGCATTTTAGTTTTTCTTTGTCATCTTTAAGGAGCCTTATTTTTCCTTTTCCTCACATTCAAGAATTCTAGAATTACTGTCAAAATTTAATAACTCAAAAGGTGAATTATCCCTAGTGAATTGTTCAGAAAAGTAACTATTTATTTTCAATATTACCTAAGTGGTTAGGAATAATTGTTTACGACTTAGAATGAATATCAAGAAGACGTAGATTAGACCATGTAGCCTTACTGTTGGATAATTTAAATTTATGCTCAAGGAAAGCTTTCTGATCGCGCCGTACAGCGCGGTAATTTCGTAAGTCTTTATAATAATTTCAATGAGCTGTTGTATTTCACTTTGTATCTGAGCAGAGTATTATCACGTAATTATATTATCGTTTAAAAGATGTCAGTTATCCATGGTGCTTTACGTTTCTTAAATGTTATAGTTTTAATGGATGTATGGTAATGAAATATATCTAACAAACTTTCATTTAGATACTTGACTATCTCATCAATAGAGTTAAGATGACATATGCGTTGAAAATTTAATTTTTGCAAATCAGAGGAAAAGGAGATAAAATAAAAAAAATTTGAAGTCTCGGAAATTTATGAATTTAGGTGGATTAAGTCTTTAGCTAGATTAGTATTTAAATGAACGAGACAATAATCGGATATGTGCAAATTAAGCGTACCGTGAGAATGAATCAAATCGAAAGTTGTGAAACTTTATTATTTGTTATTCTTGCGGGGCGCGGTGGCCAAACGTGTTAAGGCACATCTCTTAACATACTGTGACGTCACCCGAACCAAGGTTCGTCAGTTCGAATACGCCTGTCGCCAATGTGTGATTTGTCGTAAAATATAAAATACAGTTACATGTATTTATCACATTCGGGCGCTATAAGCTAGCCACATATACGCCTTAAATAATGTAGCATTTGACTACGACGACCAGCAGTACGGCAGTGTAAAAACTGCGGCTCGGTGTGCCCGGTAGGCCCAGGCCCGATCTCGGGCTGTAGCGCCACAGATGATGATGATGATTCTTGTGGGTTCATTTATGATTTGTTTCAATGAAGATATTATTAAATTTAGATACAAAATTATTCTTAGTATTGAGCATGTTAATATTGACGTCTTCAAAAGTAACAATATAATCAAAATTAATTGAGAGCATTGAGTACATAGATTTAAAAATTGTGAGACAGTTAGTTTTATGTGCTCTGTATACTACGCTAAATTGAATTTTTAATTCTTAAAGAAGTCCACAATTATTCTCAATAATTCCATGATTTAAATGCATGTCCCTCTCTATTATAACGAATTAGAAAATAAATTTGAATGTTGACAAGATGAGAATCAATATTTCTATGACACCGATAATATGAAAAATATTTCAAATAATCACAAAATTAATATTAAATTTAAATAATCGGCAAAGAATGATCTTGGTTATGAAACTCAAGCCACGCCAGATTTCTGCTTCTTTAAACAAATAACTATTTTTTCTGAAATAAATTGTGACGTAATGACTGCAAAAAGATGAGTTGCTGCTCTTTATGTAACAGTCGGTCTGTGCATTTTGTATTTCTAGGTTTGGTAAAATTTATAAAAAGTATCATTCATCTATAATGTTACTTAAATACTTCTCAACTCAAGAATGGCAAATGCACGATGACAACACTAGAAAACTATTCTTCTCTCTGGATGAAAAAGACCAAGAAATATTTAACTTTGATGTAAAGCAAATAGAATGGGACTTGTACTTTTTATACAACATTCGATTTTTAAGAATAAATTTGATGGAGGATCCTCTTAGCTCAGTTACAGAAGGAAGAAGGAAACATCGTAGGCAAGTACTAATTACTTCATTCAATTATTATTTTTAATGAGATAGGTAGCTCAGTGGTATCGAGTCTGTGAATTTGAGAACACGGGTTTGATTCCCACAGCCAACAACAAAATTTCACTACATCAAAACTACCTCTGTGCCTCCACCACTAACATCTTTGGGAGGCCGTGATTTGACGGCTGATAACCGCACTTATTATATTATTTACCGAGATCTGCTACAGCAGACTGCCACACCCAGTAATGGGTAAAAGACGTAATGATATATTTATTTGTATTCACATTATTATTTTCTTTTTCAGATTCTCAATTGTTAATCACATTATATTTGCATTATCCCTCTATATATTGTATTACTATGTATATTGTGCTATATTTTAAATTATTTTAATTGTGGTTTATTGAATTTATGTTTTAAATGGTTCATATTATATTGAATGGTGTATTGGGAATATCTATCTACGTTATATATGTATATAAGGCCTGGAATGTAAAAATAAAAATGAGGACACAAACGTTACAAAATAGCCGAAGATTTTGATGATCAATTCTTCTTATATGAAAATTTCTTTAATACCAGTTAACAAAAATAAATACGTCTCCCAATTTTCATAATTATAATTTTAAATACATGTGTATGTATGTGTGTTTGTATAAAAATTAACCTACGTATTTCAAACAATTTAAATATTGCTTAAATTGTTGTCAGAAAAAGCGCCTCTTGCGACTAAATGTAGCACTCAGTGTTCTCCTATTTGTTTTTTTTTGTGTCATTCCAGGTCTTATACAACGTAAACAACAGTTAAAATCAAATATAATAAGCAAAACTAAAAGACGTTTATTTTTCATAATTATTGCCTATAGTCCATTTTACGTAAGAATGCAATATTAAGGATATATCATAAGATTTATAGTTTTTGTCGAACAATTTTTATTTATAAGAACTGATGAGAGCAATTGATATGAATAAATCATGACACCGAAGATGGAAAGAATATCAAATTACTCGAGAGCAATCAAATTTGAGTAAAGAAAATAATAGTTTGTACTGCAAACAACTATTATCTGGGGGTGGTATTCATTATTACTATTATTATTAAAATTATGGCATTTATATTCCCAATTTGTAAAGTAATGAAGATAAATAAAAGTTTATCCACTTGCAAACAGTTCCCTTCTCTGTTTATCCGATCTCAAACTGTCAAAAGTCATGTTTTTATATGAAATAAATTATCAATTTTAATAAACTATTATAACGTTAAAATATTTAATAACATAATGTGTGTGTGTTTAATTAAAAATAACTCAATAATTAATGTCGAAAATAAAATTTGGGCAGCATTTTCGAAATGTAAATGGTTGAATTAAGAATATAATGTTGTTTTATAATTATTTATCGCAAGAATAAGTCTGTAAAAAGTGCAAGACTAATATGGACGCTAGATGAAAATATCGATAATTAGGATAAGTAAATAAATATACAAGGATAGTTTTATAATTTATTAAAATAAACTAAATATATTAAATAAATATATATTATGTAATTACTATAATAAATCTTAATATTACATGTTATGTAAGATTTAAATTGTAAATGTGTCACGTTTACAAAAGGCATAGCCATTAAATATTAGCAATCCTTGCTTAATTTTGAAATAACTAACACTTGCATTGATGTAGTTACAATAAATTGGGGGGAAGTCATAACTATATTCTGGTAGAATCTACTCGACGCAGGGGCGGATCCAGACTTCGAATTATTGGGTGGTCATGGAGTGAATTTTGTCTCGGGGGGTGGGGGGGGGGGGTATTGCCCATCTTCTAAATATAAAAAAAAACATTTGTATTGGCTCATATTATATTCCTGCTTTAAATAATTTTTACAATCACTTTCAATCACATTATATCGTCTTTGGAATCGCATTAAATCATAAATGGTTCTTCGATAGAATACAAAAATTATTGAATTAGAAGTTGATTTTCTAAGTGCAAATGTTGGTAGTCACATACTTGACTAGGTCTTAAATAGAATACCTCTCCCATCTGCGGGTCGAAATAATATCCCCACAAAATATTGGTTTTTGGTTATTTATTAGAATCATAAATCAAACAATAGTTCTTAATTCTCTTAGAATTTTAAGTTCTTAGATAATATTTTCTATTTAATTTTTTTAACAAATTGAGTTATCGTAAATAATGACATCATTATTATGTATTAGGGCCAACATTTAAAAAAAGTCCATGCTTAATAGGAGGGGGGTCATGACCCCCATGACCCCTCCCCTGGATTCGCCCCTGACTCGACGTGACTTAAGGCTGCGATTGGAGGCCGGTTGAGAGAACATTTACATGTTAGCTAGTACTGAACTGCGCCAACATGCGGGTCAAAATAAATAAGCACACAAATAATTTCAAAATATATTAGATTATATTGACTAAAATCATAGTAGTTAGTACAACAGTCGAACAGAAACTCTATTGAATAATATTCTTAAAAACTACTTACATATTTGATAAGCCGAGTCGAACCATCGTGGAACAGCGTCTCGTGCAAGCAACAGCAAAATCGAGGTAGTTTTCACGGTCAAGTGACAAACACTACTTCGAACTTCTCTAGTCAAAAGCTAGAGTTTTTATACGATACCATCCCTACTCCTGATGTCAGAGCATCCGAAAAGTCTTTGTACTCTGGGGGAAAATTGTGAAAGACTTTCAAAGTCATACACGTGTCGATTCCACAATAAGGAACCTTGACCGTTTAGTCATATTTCTAATTCAATTATAAAATCGGACCGAGATGATTAGGAAATATCATGAAATGACAATATTTATTAACCATTCAACGGATGTCAAAACCTTAGAAATATGTTTCATCGTAGATAATGCCTATGGCACAGAGGTCGAAGAGCTCTTCGATGAAACAAAAGAACACACCCGTCATCGAAGAAAAATAGAGGCTCCTCTATTTCCATCGAAGAGCTCATCGATGAAACGAACGTATCTCATTTCACTCGTATCTTTTGTGTCTCATTCCATGTTAGCATATTTTTGAAATTTAGTTTTTCTTTCTCAACTTTAGAAGCTTTTATTTTTCGTCAATGACGAGTGCGTTTTGTTGTTTCATCGAAGAGCTCATCGATGCTCATCGATACTCTTCGACCAGTGTGCCATAAGCATAAGGAAGTGTGAAGACCACATCACATGCGAATCTACGTATAAGTTTCAACATCAATAACTAGGATTTATTAAAAAAATAATTACAAATAGTTACAACTTCAACATTCTTGTGACAAATGTTTAAATAGATTTTGACAAGTTAAGAAACTAGAATATTCCAAGTAGACAGCTATGGCCGGTTTTATAAACGACAAATTAGTTTACTGTCAAATAAAATAAAATTTATTCATTCAAATGACAATCCCACTTTTGACAGTGGTATTATATACAGAGTGTAGAATTGAAATGTGGCGTATAGGGATTTCAATGTTATTTTTAAAATATTACTGTATCTCTTTACCTATTCACTTTAGAGCAAAAGCGTAAATACAAAAATTGTTCAGAAATTTAGTAAATTTCGAGCTAATATTATTAAGTTGTGTGATTATTAAAGGTAATCATACCTGTAGTTTTTGACTAAAGTTAATTTATATTATAACAGAAAAATTCTGATGACGCCTGGATTCGAACCAGGGACCTTCCGCATACCGGGCAGAGATGCTAACCGCTACACCACGTCACCTGTGTTCAAAATATGGCATCAACTGAATTTTTCTGTCACAGTGTCTAAGCGTAGCTTCGTTCCGAGAGACTCCTATATAGGCATTGACAACCGGGTTCGTCTACAGTGACACAGTTTTTGATTATGAGGGAATCATACCCAAGCTTAGAGCTAATATTATTAAGTTGTGTGATTATTAAAGGTAATCATACCTGTAGTTTTTGACTTAATAATATTAGCTCTAAGCTTGGGTATGATTCCCTCATAATCAAAAACTGTGTCACTGTAGACGAACCCGGTTGTCAATGCCTATATAGGAGTCTCTCGGAACGAAGCTACGCTTAGACACTGTGACAGAAAAATTCAGTTGATGCCATATTTCGAACACAGGTGACGTGGTGTAGCGGTTTGCCCGGTATGCGGAAGGTCCCTGGTTCGAATCCAGGCGTCATCAGAATTTTTCTGTCATAATATAAATTAACTTTAGTAAGTAAATTTCATTACATAAATGTGAATAGTTCACGAGATATTAATTAAATGAAATTCAAAATTTATTCAAATTTTTTGTAGATTGCGTTGGAAAATTAAACAAATGAACTGAATATTTGACATATTGTAAAAGAATTTGACATTTGTTTGTTACAGTGTTGTAATATTTGTTAAACAAGTTTTTGAAGAATATTGTAAGGAAATAGTGAATAATATTAGCACGCAAGAAAAAATTCAATGTATTGAGTGGTATTTTGCGGGAAATTTTGATGCGCAACTGGAAGTGTTTTACCATTATGTAGGAAATGTGAATATTTAAAAAATAACATTGAAATCCCTATACGCCACATTTCAATTCTACACCCTGTATATATATATATATATATATAATATAAATAAAATTGAATTTGTAAATTTAAATACATTTACTGTGATAGTATATTTATCCTGACCTTTATAAATAATCATATATTTAATAGTAAATCCATAAACTATAAATAAATTAGAAATAAATTTACACTAAGTAGAAAATGAGTTCAGTTCCGTAGACAACGCTTGTGAAGCCATAAATAGAAGTGGGTGCATTTTCAAGAAAAGAGCAGCGATTTTAAACACCAGGAGCAGATGATTGCAAAAAACAAGATTCTGTAAAAATTATATTTGATAAGTTTCATAAATAAATAAAGATATTCAAATTTTATATATGATACTCAAAGTTAGTTGTACTAATGATCAGTTTACACCAACAAAGTATTAAATTTTAAACTTGGCTTAAATTAATTAAGGTAAATTGGATAAACATATTACATGGAATAATTGATATTGCTGTCGATATGCTTTTATTTATTTAGACTGTTTCAAGTTTTGTAGGTCCAACTGACCATAAGAGAATAATTTTGTTTATAGTTTTTGAAGGTAATCTTTAATTAAAATATTATTTTGAATTGCTTCAGGAATGTGATAGTTATTTATTACTAAATTTAATTTACCTCCGTAGGAATTGGTGGCACTGAACCACTGCATTTACTAATGATAATATTGCGAGAAATATTTAATAGTTATTTACATTGCAAGACCTTTATACAAAAATTTACAGGCGAGCATAGAAAGGTAACGGGCGAGCGTCAGCGAGCCTGTTATCTGTGTGAGCTTGTAAATTTCAGTTAACGGTCGAGCATTGTACAATGTTTTATGTGCATTTGAATCGCAATATATGTATATTTAATCAAATTAATTGTCATAGTATAACGCAATAACTAAAATGTTCAATCAAGGTCGACTTTGAAAATCTGACAGATTTTGTTTAATCAAAAAATATTTAAGTGTCAAACGTTTAAAATTAGATATGTTGTCATGATAACCAATGTCAACAGCCCGTTATAATTTTATATACGGGCTAGCACGTTATATGTCTCGTAACCGCTAGAGACAGAGTTAAGTAAACAGTTCATTACGATTCAAATGTACGTAAAATATTAAAACTTCAAACTTTATAAAATACAGAACTAACACATTTAGAAAAATATTTACAAAATATAGTAATATATATTTACATATAACTTGCTTATAAGGTCTACGACACCAGAAAACCAGATTCCATCCCAACTTCCACAACAATATTATTTCAGCGCTGAAAGCAATCCTGTTCAAATGTCTGCAGAAGACTTCAACGATCGATAAGCACACATCATATTAAAATATGAAATCGTAGCGAATATTTTCGTTTCCAGAAGTTGCCAGACATACTTCCAAGTGTGAAACATAGACTTAGAGATTAAATGAAATAAGAACAGATACATGACTTTCTTACCTAATAAACAAAACATAAATCAAAAAAATATTAAATAAAACTCTAGGCAAAGTCTCACAAAATTCAGCCTCCGAGTCACCTTATGAGGGCATCGTCGGAGGCCGGCCAGCACAGTTAGTAACCATGGACGCTTTTCGCTCTTGTTAGAGCATATATATTTTTTATTATACCTAGTCTCACCAAGTGCATGAATGACAATTAATTTTGTCTTTGTTGTTATTAAATTGCTATTGCTTAGCTTTTCATTTTATTCGGTAGATGGCACTAATGGTTCGACAGAACTTCTCATGTCATCTTACCGTTTGTTAGAGATCTTATTCTCTGCTGGCACAGTTCTTCGTCACCAGCTTCTTCACATGAACTTTGTTCTAGGTGAAGAAGTGAGTTATACCATGCTGATGAGCTCTAACAAGAGCGAAACGCGTCCATGGTTACTAACTGTGCTGGCCGGCCTCCGACGATGCCCTCATAAGGTGACTCGGAGGCTGAATTTTGTGAGACTTTGCCTAGAGTTTTATTTAATATTTTTTATTATACCTAGTCTCACCAAGTGCATGAATGACAATTAATTTTGTCTTTGTTGTTAAAACATAAATCATTAAGAATAGTATTAATATTTTATTAAACCTAGTTTCACCAAGTGAATGGACAATTAATTTTGTCTTTGTTGTTTTTTATTAAAAAGAATAGTATTGTTTAATGTATTTGTGTTACTATCAATAAATAAAGATATAAAATATTTGTTTTACTATATTTAGGTCTTTATCTACTTGACGGATAACAAACTGACTTAAAGTGATGACTCGGGGCTCAAATAAATCCGGGTTTCATTTCAATAATGTTGTAACTACTAAAATAATAATTTTGTTTTAAATTGTCAGAAGAAATCACAGTTCATGATCAAATATTGAGTACAGGGTAATTAAAAAAATAGAGACAAATTTACTATAAATTATAGATCTATAGATTAAATTACTTTGGTGTGAATAGATTTTGTATTCTACTTCCGATATCGTTGATTTTTAAAATAAAATGATATATTCTAAAATAATTTTAAATTAAATATATCTTCAAGACTAATCCGTTGCTGATTGTGGTACTCTGCCGTCACAGCTCTTGGTAAGTGATATATTTAGGCGCATGAAGTACAGTTACCAGCTGTAATATCACGTCCCCCAAAGATGTTAGTAGAGGGAAAACCATAGGGGTAGTTTTAATGTGGTGAAAATTGTTTGTCGGCTGTGGGAATCGAATCCGGGATGTCAATTCCACAGAGAAATGAATTTCCTGAATCTTTAAATATGAACAATAAATTCAGACCTGGTTCAATTGCCAATTCATATTCGATTTGAGTCGTGCAATATTAAATGTCTATGTAACAGAAAAACATTTAAAATATTCGTGCGAGGGAACAAAGAATGTAGTATATCCCCATGATATAAACCGGAGATGAAATGTAAATCAAACACATTTTCCGTGAGGTTTTTTGCTGTTAGCGCCTCTAACATATTCATGACAAATCTGCGATGTGACGATAAACAAGTCTGTTGAGATTTCTTATAAATAATTCATCATCGAACGTAACTGCATACAAATCAATGCAATTGCTTGTCGCACTGATATTCTTCTGGTTTATGTTGAACCTCGACGGATATGAACGGAAATACTGCTGTTGATGCAGAATTTTATTGGACCTAGTGTTTTTATCATTTTATTCTGCTTAAAAATTGTGAACAGAAAACTGAAACCCATCTATACATGTTATTAAATAGGGTAGCACGAACCCGCGAATCAATTACTGTATGTTTAACAGCTGTATTCATAATTCCATTTATTCAAATTCTTCTATTTGTTAATTTTCATCAAACCGCACTAATCTTGCAAACTTCTTTCACTTTTTTTTTTGATGGGGTAGATGGCTCAGTGGTATCGAGTCGGCCTGGTTCGATCCCCACAGCCGACAAACAATTGTCACCAATTTAAAATCTACCCCTGTGGCTCCCTCTCCACTAACATCCTTGAGGGCCGTGATTTGACGGCTGGTAACCGCATTTCACGCGACCGAGATCTGCTTAGGCAGAGTGCCACACTCAGTAATGGGTAAAAGGCGTGATGATATATTTATTTCTTTATTTTATTTCTTTCACTTTATTTACATCCAAGCTTCTTGAGGCTCTCCCTTCACTAACATCTTTGGGGGTCGTGATTTGACGGCTGATAACCGCACTTCACACGAAGAAATATATCACTTACCATAATGTGCCCCGGCAAAGTGTCACACTGAGTAATGGATAAAAGGCGTGATAATATATATATTTATTTATTTTGTATATTATTAAATTAAATTATAAAAAGAAAAATTGTAATACCGCCAGGAATTGAACCGGGGAATATGAACCTCACCCAAATGCTTTGACCAACTAAACTTTGATCTTCATGTATTTCAAATCATCAATCGGTCTCGACTACAAATTATATTCTCATGCAACAAAAAACAAGAATTTCATCCACGAAATTCAAACAACATTATTTCTGTCAACTGTCAAAAAATAATAATACAATAATTATTGATTTATTTAGGTAAATTGAAGAAGAACCATTAAAAATAATATGAATTATTGATGTGTTATAATCAATTGAACGTGATAAAAATCATTTGGGTGCGTGCGTGAAATACTTATTTGGCGCAGTCGGGTGCAAAATAATGCATGAAATACGCGTTGTAATAGTAATATAAATGATAAAAAATCACATACTTTGCTCATTGATATTAATGAAAAAAAGTAAACAGCTTTTGACAGTTGTAGAAATAAAAAATTAGTTACGACAAGTAACAAAACAGTACAGTCAAACTAAAACTCACATAATTTGACAAATATTATGTTCGTTAAACAATATTAATCTTTTCATAACTGGTTATGTAAATAACTATTGAATGCGAATTCGGGTGAAACATAACCAATTCTGCTAGATAGGATTGTAGGAAGAATTTATCATTATGTTCGAGATAAGTATTAATAATGATTACTTATCAATTATAGTTTAGATATGTTAGTATATACGAGTATTTAGTTTTTTTCCCATTTTTCATCTATAGTTTTAAAAATGAGATCATGTTGAATTGCAAAGAGATTTAAATAAATAATTATATCATCACTCTCTTTACCAATTACTGAGGTGACACTCCGCCGTAGCAGATCTCAATAAGTGACATAGTTATTAGCGTGAAGTGCTGTTACCAGCCGTAAAATCACGGCCCCAAATAGGTTAGTGACGGAGGAGCCACATGGGTAAATTTAATTTTGTGAAAATTGTTTGACGACTGTTGGGATCGAACCAGGGTTCTCAAGATCCACAGGCCGACTCAATGAGCCACCTACCCCATCTAATGATACAATAAGTAATTGTTAGACTTTGAAATTGTTTAAATTTATTGATCATGGTGAATGATTTATCTTATCATTCGTCTTGTCTAAATTTTTAAATTATTTATTTTAGTTACTTTAGTTTCAGGTGCCACTCCTTGTGCCGGACCTGTAGGCATTATAACTAATTATGCAGATGGTAATGACATTCATTACACATATCCTTAATTAATTTTTTCAGATTTGTTAACAATAAGTCATTGACAAATGCTTGAATTCATTTCAATTAAATTAAACATGGACACATGACATAAATTATTTATGTTTAGCACAAATAACAATTTATATACGTCATAAATATAAACTTATAAAAGTACAAAACTAAAATTTTTCATTGCTGTGCTACCACCTACTGTGATTACAACTAAACTAAGTGCATAATACCGAATTATGTATATACCAGTAGCGGAATATTATAGAAACACGACAGTTTTTATAACTGGAGCGACAGGATTTGTAGGAAAAGCAATTCTTGAAAAATTGTTAAGAATTTGTCCTGATATTAAAAGGATCTACGTTTTAATAACACCAAAAAATCTGATGTGGACACCACATGACTACCTTGTACGCCTATTAAACTATAGATATTTTTTTAATTGCACGTATTTGACATAAAATCTTTTATTTTTTATTTTTTTGTACTAATTCATAGCAAACTTCATTAAATATATATATATATATATATATATATATATATATATATATATATATATAATATTTAAATTTAGATATCTCGCTTATGTAAAAGGCTAATTTAAAAATTCTTTATTGCAGCATTTATTTCTAAAATTAAAATAATACTATTTTTTTCAAGAAAATCTGTTAGCAGCTTCATGTAATGTGTCACTTCCGGTTAGTGTATTTTAACCAAAATCTATTATGTTATTTCCATTGATATAGTAGTCTTATATACCAAATTTGGAAACTTTAAAATTATATTTGAATATAGTTTTGCATGAAAATCTATTATAGGCTTCAAGTGACCAAAAAGGGAGGTGCACAACTAGATGTTATAACAGTCCTAAATAAAAAAATTCAATTTTCTACGGCTTAAAGTTTTTGAGTTATGCGAGTTACGTACGTAGTAACGTACGTACAGACGTCACGACGAAATTAGTCAAAGTGGACTCAGGGAGGGCCAAAATGCGTATTTCCACTAAAATCTGAGAACCGAAAATTTTCGCGATTTCAATACTTCCTTTACTTCGTACAAGGAATTAAAAAATCTGATGTGGACACCACATGACTCCCTTGTACGCGTATTAAATTATAGATATTTTTTAATTGCACATATTTGACATTAGATCTTAAATTTTTTTATTTTTGTTTTAATCTATAGCAAACTTAATTTAAAAAAAAACAAAAAAAATATAATATTTAAATTTAGATATCTCGTTTATGCAAAAAGCTAATTTAAAAATTCTTAATGTGCTAGACGCAGAATTTAATTCTCTAAAACTTATAATATAAATAATACAATTTTTTTCAAAGAAAACTGTTAGCAGCTTCATGTAATGTGTCACTTCCGGTTAGTGTATTTTAACCAAAATCTATTATGTTATTTCCATTGATATAGTAGTCTTATATACCAAATTTGGAAAGTTTTAAATTATATTTGAATATAGTTTTTCATGAAAATCTATTATAGGCTTCAAGTAAAGTACCACCTCCGGTAGTTGTATAATGACCAAAAAGGGAGGTGCACAACTAGATGTTATAACAGTCCTAAATATAAAGTTTCAATTTTCTACGGCTTACCGTTTTTTAGTTATGCGAGATACATACGTACGTACGTACCTACAGACGGCATGACGAAATTAGTCAAAATGGATTCAGGGAGGGCCAAAATACCTATTTCCGTTGAAATCTGAGAACCGAAAATTTTCGTGATTACAATACTTCCTTTACTTCGTACGAGGAAGTAAAAAGGAGTTAATAACAAAGAAAGATTAAAAAACCAATCTATACATAATATCAAATGGGGTAGCACAAACCCGCGAATCAATTACTGTATGTTTACCAGCTGTATTCATAATTCCATTTATTCAAATTCTTATATTTGTTAATCTTCATCAAACCGCAGTAATCTTGCACACTTCTTTCACTTTATTTACATCCATGCTTCTTGAGGCTCTTCCTTCACTAACATCTTTGGGGGTCGTGATTTGACGACTGAACTGCATTTCACGTGAAGAAATATATCACTTACCAAGATCTGCAACGGTAGAGTGCCATACATAATGACTAAATAATTATTAAAATCGTTTTATAGTAGACTTTTAATTGTATATTTTGAATAATAACATTATATTTATCTTTCGTTTAAAATACTTTCAAATTCTTATGAAAGCACATTTTAAAGTATATGAAATGATATTTATCGTATGGCTGTATAGTAGTACCAATCTTATAAAATTAAAAATTACCAATAACAGTTGAACAATAGCCTTCATTGTTAAACAGTTGTCGGTATAATAATGAACCGATTGTGAACACAAAGTATAAAAAAAATGGCAATCCCCCATAGCAGAACATTTTACAAACAGCAGTGCTGTATTATTCGATATCAACTCTAGCCATTCATGTCTACTGTTACTGTAACTATTTGCTGCAAGGCTATTTTGTTTTTATAGCTACAAATAGCACCAGATTCTCATTTGGCGGGTGATTGTATGCACCCATTAAAGAACTGACAACTGCGAATGCTGGTGAACGATTTAGATATGTATATTTTATTGGCTGTTAGGAAATATTGTATAGTACTTGGAAAGATTCTATCGTGTCCTGGTTGCAAAGTCTAGGAAAATATTGTTTTTAGAGTCTATAAACGCGGTGTTATCTGGAAGAGGTGGAATACTAGAACGTAAAATTATTCGTAGAATTTTATTTTTGTGTTTTCGTTGTTAAATGTTATGGGGTGGGTATCGAGTCTTGAAAGCCCGGGTTTTTTCATCACCACATTAAAACTACCTCTGTGGCTTCCCCTTCACTAACATCTTTGGAGTACTGATTTGACGGTTGATAACCGCGAAGAAATATATCACTTACCATAATGTACCCCGGCAAAGTGTCACACTCTGTAATGGATAAAAGGCGTGATAATATATATATATATATATATATATATATATATATATATATATATATATTTATTTACTTTTATACAATATTAAATTATAATGAGAAAAATTGTAATACCGCCAGGTATTGAACCCGGGACTTATGAACCTCACTCAAATGCTTTAACCAACTAAACTTTGATCATCATGTATTTCAAATCATCAATCGGTCTCGACTACAAATTATATTCTCATGCAACAAAAAACAAGAATTTCATCCACGAAATTCAAACAACATTATTTCTGTCAACTGTCAAAAAATAATAATACAATAATTATTGATTTATTTAGGTAAATTGAAGAAGAACCATTAAAAATAATATGAATTATTGATGTGTTATAATCAATTGAACGTGATAAAAATCATTTGGGTGCGTGCGTGAAATACTTATTTGGCGCAGTCGGGTGCAAAATAATGCATGAAATACGCGTTGTAATAGTAATATAAATGATAAAAAATCACATACTTTGCTCATTGATATTAATGAAAAAAAGTAAACAGCTTTTGACAGTTGTAGAAATAAAAAATTAGTTACGACAAGTAACAAAACAGTACAGTCAAACTAAAACTCACATAATTTGACAAATATTATGTTCGTTAAACAATATTAATCTTTTCATAACTGGTTATGTAAATAACTATTGAATGCGAATTCGGGTGAAACATAACCAATTCTGCTAGATAGGATTGTAGGAAGAATTTATCATTATGTTCGAGATAAGTATTAATAATGATTACTTATCAATAATAGTTTAGATATGTTAGTATATACGAGTATTTAGTTTTTTTCCCATTTTTCATCTATAGTTTTAAAAATGAGATCATGTTGAATTGCAAAGAGATTTAAATAAATAATTATATCATCACGCTTTTTACCAATTACTGAGGTGACACTCCGCCGTAGCAGATCTCAATAAGTGACATAGTTATTAGCGTGAAGTGCCGTTACCAGCCGTAAAATCACGGCCCCAAATAGGTTAGTGACGGAGGAGCCACATGGGTAAATTTAATTTTGTGAAAATTGTTTGACGACTGTTGGGATCGAACCAGGGTTCTCAAGATCCACAGGCCGACTCAATGAGCCACCTACCCCATCTAATGATACAATAAGTAATTGTTAGACTTTGAAATTGTTTAAATTTATTGATTATGGTGAATGATTTATCTTATCATTCGGCTTGTCTAAATTTTTAAATTATTAATTTTAGTTACTTTAGTTTAAGGTGCCACTCCTTGTGCCGGACCTGTAGGCATTATAACTAATTATGCAGGTGGTAATGACATTCATTACACATATCCTTAATTAATTTTTTCAGATTTGTTAACAATAAGTCATTGACAAATGCTTGAATTCATTTCAATTAAATTAAACATGGACACATGACATAAATTATTTATGTTTAGCACAAATATCAATGTATATACGTCATAAATATAAACTTATAAAAGTACAAAACTAAAATTTTTAATTGATGTGCTACCACCTACTGTGATTACAACTAAACTAAGTGCATAATACCGAATTATGTATACACCAGTAGCGGAATATTATAGAAACACGACAGTTTTTATAACTGGAGCGACAGGATTTGTAGGAAAAGCAAATCTTGAAAAATTGTTAAGAATTTGTCCTGATATTAAAAGGATCTACGTTTTAATAAGACCAAAAAATCTGATGTGGACACCACATGACTACATGACTACATGACTCTGTAATGGATAAAAGGCGTGATAATATATATATATATATATATATATATATATATATATTTATTTACTTTTATACAATATTAAATTATAATGAGAAAAATTGTAATACCGCCAGGTATTGAACCCGGGACTTATGAACCTCACTCAAATGCTTTAACCAACTAAACTTTGATCATCATGTATTTCAAATCATCAATCGGTTTTGACTAAAAGTTATATTCTCACGCAACAAAAAACAAGAATTTGGTCCACGAAATTCAAACAACATATTTTCTACAACTGTCAAAAAATAATAATACAATAATTATTGATTTATTTAGGTAAATTGAAGAGAAACCATTAAAAATAATCTGAATTTGGTACTATTGATGTGTTATAACCAATTGAACGTGATAAAAATCGTTTGGGTCCGTGCGTGAAATACTTATTTGGCGCAGTAGGGTGCAAAATAATGCATGAAATACGCGTTGTCATAGTAATATAAACGATAAAAAATCACATACTTTGCTTATTGATATTAGTGAAAAAAAGTAAACATTTTTTGACAGTTGTAGAAATACAAAATTAGTTACGACAAGTAACAAAAATTTATATTACCACATACTTTAAAATAAAATTCAAAAAATGTTTTGTCAAATTGGTGGTGATGCCACCAAAGTCAAACTAAAACTTTCCAATTAGTCCCGAAACTTTTTAGTGTAAATTAAAGTACAATTAGATTCATGAAAGCTTAAAAACCAAATTAATCGGTAGTTTTATTTTGTTTAATACCCTTATCGGTCATTTTTATGGCTTAATCAAAATAAAAATCTTCGGATGTGCACTTCTTGCTGATTTCCTTCTAGTATACTTTGTGTCTGATTCATGAAACATTCTAAAAAGCAAGATAAATAATTTAAATGAATAATAACATCAGGATAAAATTTCATTGATAACAAATCACGAAAATAAACATAAAGCTCAACAAAAGCTTCATTTATTGTATTTTGGCAATTTACTCGTTCAGGAATAATAAAGTAAACACGGTAAATAAAACAGTAGCGGAGGGGAATTTTAATGAAAGATGAAAGAGAGGGTGTAAACCACAAAACATTTATCTTCCCCTACAGGGGGAACTGAAAAACCTAACCAAGGCGTTACGTTGTGCTCAGGACATACCGTGTATGCCGCGAAATTAATTAGTTGAGTGAAGAGCGTGGGAATGCAGGGCCGGTGGCAGCCAAAGGTGAAAATAAATTTTATAAACTTGCGCGAGAGCTAATTGATGAGATGAAATATTTTTGTTTTAAATAGAGAAATATATAAATTTTTAATTTTAATATAGCCGAGGAAAAATATCTGATAATTTTAATTAATTAAGCAGGCAAAAAGGTTTATTTACTTTGCAGTATATAAATAAAATTTCATAGCCATTTTTTAATTATGGAGAAGTACGTACTCAAATATATGTTTTATGTATTTTATGTTTTGTTTTTTTTTTTACTTGTTTTTAACAGAATAAAATAAATTTTATTTTAGATAACCTATTTTTTTGTATATACATTCAGAAGATAAAATCATATTTCTTTTAAATAAATAAATAAATGCAATTTGTATACAGTATACGAAATCAACGAATTAATCTGTCGGACGTAGCAGACGATATTCTGAGAATGTGAAACAGTTGAAGTGTGCACAACTTTGTTATGAGATTAAAATAGGTGCTATATTTGTGAAATACCCTGTATATGGTCAGCACCATTTTTTACCGATAGGTGAAGGATTTGGGTCTTTATTTTTGCGCAAATTTAATCTACTATTTTTTGTCTCTAGCACAAATTTTCGCTTATTCTTTTGTAGTTTTTTTTTCGTTCTTTTTCGCGATACCGACCCGCTCTTTTCTTTTTCTCCATCTTTCTTTCTTCGCTCTCATTTTGGTTGTCCAAACATTCTCTGTAGGATTCTTCTCGGCCATCCTCACTAGGTGTCCCCTATCAGCTCAGTTGTCTTTCCTGTATGTATTTTGCTATTGATTTCGTTTCAAGTTCTTCTTTTATACCTTTGTTTCTTATTTTATTTAGCATTTCAATCATAATAACAATAATATCCTGTTTAGAAAGCTCAATGTTCAAACAAAATTCAGCTCATGATTTAGTGTACATGTGAGTTTTGCAGGACCTCAAATAAGTAAATATATTAATAAAGAATGTCCCTCTAGGGATCTGTAAAAAAGTAGAGAATCCTTGTCAGCATCCTGGGCGAAGCGCCACGCCTTTATGTTTCACTTTTCGTCGGCGGTATCGCTTCGCGTGTAGTCCGACATCCAGTCGTACCATCGCCCGCCCACGCTCACTCGGCGATCCATTGTCCTTTACAACTGTCCAACTGTCCTTCCAACCGACAGTTTTCAGGCCTCATATTATCTACGAGTACGGAGTACCAACCTTACGGCCCTACACTTTCCTATTGTTGTTTTCAGTAGCTAACAATCAGTACTTGGAGTACTGAAGTGTGTGGAAACCTGGCTTAGATGTTGATAAACAAGAATACGGAGAATTTATTTGGCGAAATTTATTTTGTTTTTATAAATGTTTACTTTGTAAATCAAAACTGAAGAGTGGATAGCTCTGACAATATTTTACTATTTCCAATATAAATATATTTCCTAGAAATTCAAATTGAAATTACACTTTAGTTCAAATATTATCCTGAATTAATTTCCCTTTGGCTGTGTCGTAAAAACTGTATAATTTACATAAATAAATAAATTAACTTTTAGGAGTATTCGAATATTTGAGTACCTCGAATATTCGAGATCTGATTAATATTCGTATTCGATATTCGAATTCGAGAAATTTGATATTCGCCCATCTCTAGTAATAATATAATTGAAAATCGTACGATATTAATTAACAGCCAAAAGAAACATTGTATTAAGCATTGTTATCAGAGTAATATAAAAATGTCTTGGAAATTTTGTATTACTTGACTTACCGAAGCAAAATTAATATCTTTTAATATATTGTGTAATGTAAAACGAGCTTTAGTTTAGGAGTAGTAATATCTCGTCGAACAAGCAATTTGTCATAATTTTGACAAGAAGAAATTTCAAATACAAATACCAAATATCACAACCCAGAACCGAACCCAAACCCAGCGATTAAAATTCAGTACAGTCCTTCCAAAATGGCCCATGAGACCTTTTTGCGTTTTTTCAGCAACGATTATTTATCGATGTTATTTGAACGTAGTTCGTATTAGTTAACAGAAACGAATGTCGCTTGATGTCGTTATACATCCTCCACTCCTCAATTGACCCAATGACCCCGCCTAACCGTTGTGGAGGTCACATGTTGCATACAAATGCTGTGATATGCACTCGTTCGATGGTTTACGTTGTGAAACGTCCAGTGAACTAAGCTTTTCCACGAGAAATATGTTGTTGATAAATGTAAATGATATCAATAAGTAATTGTTGAACTTTGAAATTGTGCACAGAGGGCAATGAAATTCATTAAACATATCCTTAATTAAGTTTTTCAGATTTGTTAACTACATGCCATTGATAAATGAATGAATTCATTTCAATTAAATTAAACATGGACACGTGAGTTAAATTATTTATGTTTCACACAATTAACAATGTATATACGTCATAAATATAAACTTATAAAAGTACAAAACAAAAAAAAAATTAATTGATGTGCTACCACCAACTGTGATTACAACTAAACTAAGTGCATAATACCGAATTATGTCTACACCAGTAGCGGAATATTATAAAAACACGACAGTTTTTATAACTGGAGCGACAGGATTTGTAGGAAAAGCAATTCTTGAAAAATTGTTAAGAAGTTGTCCTGATATTAAAAGGATCTACGTTTTAATAAGACCAAAAAAAGGAGTTAATCACAATGAAAGATTAGAAATACTCTGCAATAGCAAAGTAAGTAAATTGATTAAATACGAAAATCTATTTTCATATATTTTAAATAATAATAATTTCTCGTGAAATATCAATTATAATTAAAAAACAAAACAACTTTTAATATCATTTGAATGGTAAACTATTTTACATGATTTGGTATTAAATTTCCCCGAAGAGAAATATTATAATGGAATTTATACAGTTTTACGATTATTTCGTAAACGGCAAGGTTTATTAAAATAAAGTCCTAATAACTAAAATGTACCATAATTTGATTTACAATATTTTTTACTTCATTTGTGGAAAAGCAATTTATTTCAAATATTTATAGAATTTCATCTTACGAGTTATTATTATTAAGTACATAATATTTGATTTAAAATTAAAGCTGACAAAATTTTGTGATTGCGATAGTTCTGTGTTGGCTATAGAAGTTTATAAATTATTTTAATTTATAAGCAATATTACTCCACACTTTGAAAAAAACTCAATTAAACTGAGTAATGAAATTGATACTTGAATAAGTTTATAGATTCAAAAATCTGCAAATAATGTTGAAAATCATATCAATATTTGTTGATAGATAAAAAATATTTTATAAAGTTACAAGTTTCTTTGCGATTCTGTTCATTATTTACAGATTTATGGACTTCTGGATTTACACATAATTTCACTATAATTATAGATAATAATAATTTTTCAGTATTTTGACAAACTAAAAAGTAAAAATCCCAATTTTAAAAATTATATTTCAATTATAAATGGAAATATTGAAGAAGATAATCTAGGACTTTCTGAAACAGACATAAATATTCTTATTAATGAGGTAATGCATACATACACAACACATTACACTAGTCTCATTAAATGGGGTTGCACGAACCCTTTAAACATTTACGGAATATTTTATAACTAGAAGGAAATGTGATAACTTTCTGAACAATGGTGGTAATTATTGGACAAGGCCAAGTTTTGTATCCACAGGTCTAGAAAGTTCACCATTACTGCACGTTACACATACACTCGTTTTATCTGATCAAATAAAATAAAATATATATCATGTATTATTTTTAATTTATAATCGTCATTTTTTCAGCTTAAGACATTCCATGCGAATTGTACACTATGATTTTTTTTTACGATTATGACATTATTGTCCTATTAATTACACTACTCAAAATTGTACAGGAATATTTTAAAAATTGAATGGAAAATTAAGAGTATAAATTAGATTCAAATTTTTTAAGAATACCTAAGGTATTATTTTTCTTAGAAATATTTGAATATAATTTATAGTTTTAACTTTATAAATGGGAAACTTTTTATTTAAGTTTTAATTTTACCTTCACTTTTTAAAATAATCCTGTACAATTTTGAGCAGTGTATTTTAATAATAAGATTATTTCATTATTCAGTTGAAAAATAAAATAGCAAAATTGGACTCCTATCTATGTCAAAAAAATCAAATTAATTAACTCCGTTGTGTTAAATATAATTTATATTAGGTCTGAAGGCATTATAAATCAGTTTTTATTTTTTTTTACAAATTTAATATTTTAGTGATTTAAACAAAAATAACAACAAATTACACTTTGATACACAACTACATTTTAAAAATTGATCCATCGCCTCCAAGTAAATCAAAAAAGCTTTGCATGCTACTCTTACATATATAGTATGGCACTTTATAGGACGCGCCTTATTTTTCATCCTCGCTCTATGCGCCTACTCGGTTTTAAATAAACTTCGGCTTGTCCAATATAGTCCTACATTATGTACTTGTTACATAAATAGAGGGGGGAGACACCTGTTTGAGGGTTTCAAAAAATCGAATATTTTTCACTTGCATTTTCGGCATCCTTATTCCTTCTATAATGTTTTGTCAAAATGCCAATTTGATACACAAAGTCGTTACGAAGATGCAGCGAGAAATAAGTTTATGGTGCCGGAAAAGCAGAATAAATGTAAGTCGCTGTTAGTCTTGTGTCTAACGCACTTAAATATACTCCTAACTCAAATCTTTCTCGAAACCACATTTTTACATTGCGAGACAGGGATCTCTGAAACTATTCGATCAATTTTGCTGATTCTTTCGGTTTGCGATGTCAAAATGAATTATCTAAAAGGTAGCACAGGATTTTTCGGATATTCCAACTTTTCGATTTTTTATGCTCATTTTAGTACCGTTTAAATAATTTAATTAGGAACCGGAAATACTAATTCTTTTTTTTTTTCTGATGTTTCTGTACTGACAACGCTGTCCCGCAAGCGACCAATACATCGCCTGCAACTGTTTGTTCGCAGGGCTGCCTCTAGCGAAGAAACTAATTTTTTGTGCTGGAAACTTTATAATCAAATAATACTTAATAACATATTGAAAACCCGAAGTGATTGCATTTATTTTAATGTTTTAAAAAAATTAACAAAAATGCCATTTTTTTGAAGGCTCAGACAGGTCTCCTCCCTTAAGGATTACATTTAAACTGTAATTAATGTCCGCCAAACATTCCTATCAGTACACACCTTCTCTCACTTTCAATTTTACCCATTTTATATTCGACATACGTTCCATATAAGTAAATCATCTCATCTGGCACACATTCACTCTTCTGACAATGTTTCTTAATCAAATAAATAATAGTTATATCATCACACTACATGACTAATATCTGAGTGTGTTATTCTCGGTAAATGATATATTTTTTCGATATTTTAGGTGAATATCGTTTTTCATGTTGCAGCGACTGTTAGATTTGACGAAAAACTAAAGAAAGCAGTACAACTGAATATTATCGCTGTGAAGTCTCTTTTAAACATAAGTAAAACGTTTCGTAATTTAAAAGTAACTATAATTTGATAATATACTTGTCTAGCTACATAATAATCAATATACTCAATATATTTTAGTCTTTTGTCCATGTATCTACAGCATATTCACATTGCTATAAATCTGAAATAAAAGAAGAATTTCATGAAGCCATAAGAGACCCGAATGAACTTATTGAATATTTGGAGAAGTTGAAAGAAGACGAAATAGACGATGCTAGGTAGTTTCACTAAATATCAAAATCATACATTAAATCGTGTAGCAAAAAAATCGAATAAGAATATCATCATCTTTACCCATAGGTGTAGCAAATCGCGGTAAATGATATATTTATACTCATGATGTGCGGTTACCAGTCGTCAAATCACGGCCCTCAATGATGTTAGCCACATGGGCAATTTAAATTTGGTGAAAATTGAAAAAATATTTAAATATATCATATTGGCTGGTAGCACAAACTCTGTTTTTGTATGTTTTAAGAGCAGTATTTTTGGGTGTTTAAGCTATCTCTTTGTTAAAACCGTGCTCTTAAATCACTCAGCTTATAGTACCAGCCATTATGTATTGTATATATTATTAAAGGCAAATTTTGAAAGCATTGTAATAGATATGAAAACATTAAATTTATTTACAAATAATAATAGAAAATTATGTCAAAATTTTGATTTCTCGAAACGTAACTTTTTCTACGATTGGATCTTAAATTAGTAAAAAAGTATAAGTACTGAAAGTAAATTCTTTCTGTCAATATGACAAGTTTTTATTTTGTTTGTATCTCTGGTAACTATTGAAATAAGCGCGCATTTAATATCTTTTCGCGTGGAGACGTAAATCCTTTCACTTCATCTATATTCATAATTTTCATACATATCCATCCATTTCTTCATATTTATTATACACTATCTACCATCTTCTTAATAACATATTTTTTAGCATCATAGGAGAATATCCTAACACGTACACCTACACCAAAGGACTGGGTGAAGAACTGGTTAGAATAGAAGGCAAAGGATTGCCTATATGTATTGTGCGACCTTCTATTGGTAAATCATTTAAATTTACAAATATATATTACCTATTACCGATCGATTATTTAATTGTAACCACACTTTTTACGAAGCTTTTAATGAGCTGTAGTTATATACAAATTCCATTGTAACAACGAATAGTCTGATAAAAAAAAAACTAATTATTTACATAATGACAAACTATTATTAAATGAATATTAAGGGTCAGGAATATAATAATATTATACTTCTTTTATACAGGCTATTGCAAAACATCCCGTATACCGACTCCTAAATATTTGTATTAATTTCACCAACAGCAAGGTCTGCAATAGTTATTGTCAAACTATGTTTTTCATGACATGCTTTAAAAAAATATTTAGCCGAATTTTAAATATAATCAGACAAAATATAGTATAATAAAGATATTATTTTATTTTTTCGGAATAACATTAAGATTTAATAGTATATTATAGACCAAGGTTGAGAAGATGATCATTATTGACCTAGCGCCAAGATTGTACCCCGAGATGCAACCGAGAAGTACAAGGCGCATGGTCAATAATGATCTTCTCAACCGTGGTTTATATACTATTTTTTTCACTTCTAGCTCTTAAATCCTATGTAACGAATTTTTACTTCCTTGTACGAAATAAAGAAAGTATTGTAATCGCGAAAATTTTCGGTTCTCAGATTTCAGTGGAATTACGCAATTTGGCTCTTCCTGAGTCCATTTTGACTAATTTCGTCGTGACGTCTATACGTACGTACGTACGTACGTATGTATCTCGCATAACTCAAAAACGGTAAGCCGTAGAAAATTTAAATTTTATATTTAGGACTGTTATAACGTCTAGTTGTGCACCTCCCTTTTTGGTCATTATATAACTTCCGGAAGTGGTACTTTACTTGAAGCCTATAATAGATTTTCATGAAAAACTATATTTAAATAAAATTTAAAACTTACTAAATTTGGTATATAAGACTACTATATCAATGGAAATAACATAATAGATTTTGGTTAAAATACACTAACCGGAAGAGACACATTACATGAATCTGCTAACAGTTTTCCTTAAAAAAAATGGTATTATTTTAAGTTTAGAAATAAATGCTGCAAATAAAAGTTTTAGAGAACTAAATTCTGCGTCTAGCACATTAAGAATTTTTAAATTAGACTTTTGCATAAGCGAGATATCTAAATTTAAATATTATATATATATATATACGAGTATATATATATATTTTAATTAAGTTTGCTATGGATTAGAATAAAAAATAAAAAATAAAAGATTTTATGTCAAATATGTGCAATTAAAAAAATATCTATAGTTTAATACGCGTACAAGGAAGTCATGTGGTGTCCACATCAGATTTTTTAATAATCATAACATAAGCATATACTCAAACCGAAGTCAATAATGGCATGTTGCTAGGCTAGTAGTGAAAAAAGTATATTACTATTAAATTATTAAATAATAATTTTTCTACGATTGCTATAAAAAGTTGACGTTTTGTGTGAAACAATCGAAAAGATCTTTTTCTATGATTGCTATGAAAAGTTGACAATTACGCTCTCATTTGTCATCGTAAAGTTGACGTTTTCTGTGGAACAATCGAAAAATATCTTTTTTGCGCGTCTCCAATGGCAACGCGCGAAAAAGATATTAAATGCGTATTTATTTCAATAGTTAACAGGGATACAAACAAAACAGAAACTTGTCTTATTGACAGTTGACAGAAAGAATTTATTTTCAGTACGCATACGTTTTTTAATAATTTAAGATGCAATCGTAGAAAAAATGTGTGTATCACGAGCGTAGTGCCTTTGTTCCTCTTAAACTATTGTAGCTCTCGCCTTCGGCTTGCGCTGAAATTACCGTGCTCGAGTAACAAATAATCTCTTTACGCTCTTAATACACAGATAATTATTCCAATAAAATAATATTTTATAAGTACTTTCTTGTTTGTAACATTACATCTATGTATCATAATAATTGTTCCCTCTCTAAAGAGGAAAAGCTTTTTTTTTCTACGACCTTATCCGAAAGTATGCTTTTCTTTGCTTGTTTGCGAGTCGAAAGCAGAAAAATGAAATTTTCCCCCCTAGGAAGGATAGTAACTGTTTTCCACCGTTAGATATTTATTTATTCACATATTGTAAGAATTATTTAAATTTTATTTTAAATGACGTAGAAAAAAATAATATGTATACCTGTGTAGTAAAGTATTATTTTCTACTACGTTACACAAATAGCTATTTCTCACTATTTTGTGAGAATAATTTTGAGGTTTTTGCGCCATGTTGTAAAAAATAATATTTGTTACATATAGTAGTCCACAATAATTGAAAAATCAAAAATTACTGATCTAAAATAATTAAAATTCTGAAACAAAGAAAGGAGGGAAGCAAAAATAATAAAGGCTATATTTATTTTACCTTATATGGGGATTACTTTTTAGTAAAGTACATGTTTAATGTCGTAGTGTTAGGTCCATGGACAGAGCCAGTTCCGGGATGGGTGGACAATTTTTCTGGTCCATTAGCGATAGCGGCAGGAACGGGGATGGGAATTGTGCATGTTACTTTAATGGATGGTACGAAAAAGAGCGATTTCATACCGGTTGACATGACGACAAATGCGATCATAGTAGCAGCGACAACCAACTCGAAGCAAACCAGGTTTGTAAACCCCCAAAGATTTATTACTGTTTCTGCACTAAAAATGTTTGGTTGTGGCGAATAAATTCATTTTCTGTTCATCAATAGCCGCTTTATCTCGTTCTTCTATCATAATCATATTGAATTGTCGTGATCTGATTGAATAAATGATTGCTATCAAAGGAATATGTTCTCGATTTGATAATAGTTGAGATTATTTTTATTCAATTGTTAAGGTGGTTGTAAAGCCAACTCAAAAATAAATTAAACGATCCTAAAGCCAACATACTTCTTTACATAATTATTATAAATTTTATTTTGATCTATATATTCTAGTGAAAAATAATATCGTGTATGCACCCCAAACATTACTAGATGATAATGACCTCATCTACCTAGCACCCTCAATGCAGTATCTTTTGAAAATTACGAGTATGTAAGAAATATGTGATTACAGTGACAACAGTATCAAAATCTATCAAATAGTAACGGGGAATACAAACCCAGTCACATGGTCTGACTCTTCGTCGTGGACGAACTCATTTGGTCATTCGTACGTACCCTCAAAAGCAATATGGAGTATATTTGTGATAGTAACATCGAATACCCTTGCTTTTAAAATATTTGAATTTTTTCTGCATACCATCCCAGGACATATACTAGACTTTTTACTGAAAATTCAAGGGAAAAAAACAATGTAAGTATATTTGTATTACATTAAACTTGTTTTGAGAAGAATAGCACACTTCATTTATATTGAAATCACAAGTATAGCCAGTCGGTTTGAATTTGAATAACTCCTTTTAAAACAATTGCATAGGTATGAAATAAAAGGTATCAATTAATTTCAACATTTTTTATTTTATTATGTCAAGTATCAATTTTTTATATTTATTGACATTGCCTTTTATTATCAAATGGTGAAGTTCAGTTAAAAGGTGGTCTGACACTTATTCATTACAAGACGAAAAGAGTAACAACATTACACAACAACAGGAAATATTAACAATAATTAATTGAGAAAAAAAATGCATTGGATATAACAAAACAGAGAATTGAAAACTAATAAAATACGAGTACAATGTTTGCAAGTTACAACTGATTATTGAATAACTCTTTCTTAGAACGCGCTTAAATACTACCAAGTTTAAATTCATAAAATTTTGTGAAATACAATTATATAGGAAAAGAAAAGTAAGAGTTGAAAAAAGAAATAGAACACTTGGGAATATGTAGAATGGATTTGTAATGCCTATGGCATACTGCTCGAAGAGCATCAGAGAGCATCGAAGAGCTCTTCGATGAAACAACTGAACGCACCCGTCATCTACGTAACTTAGAGGCTCCTCTATTTCCATCGAAGAGCTCATTGATGAAACGAACGTATCTCATTTCACTCGTATCTTTTCCTCACATTCAAGAATTCTAGAATTACTGTCAAAATTTAATAACTCAAAAGGTGAGTTATTCCTAGTGAATTGTTCAGAAAAGTAACTATTTATTTGTTCAACATTACCTAAGTGGTTAGGAATAATTGTATTCGACTTAAAATGAATATCAAGAAGACGCAGATTAGACCATGTAGCCTTACTGTTGGATAATTTAAATTTATTCACAAGGAAAGCTTTCTTTTCGCGCCGTTTGGCGCCAGTGGTGTAATTTCGTAAGTCTTTATAATAATTTCAATGAGCTGTTGTATTTTACTTTGTATCTGAGCAGAGTATTATCACGTAATTATATTATCGTTTAAAAGATGTCAGTTATCCATGGTACTTTACGTTTCTTAAATGTTATAGTTTTAATGGATGTATGGTAATGAAATACATCTAACAAACTTTCATTTAGATACTTGACTATCTCATCAATAGAGTTAAGATTACATATGCGTTGAAAATTTAATTTTTGCAAATCAGAGGAAAAGGAGATAAAATTAAAAAATGTTGAAGTCTCGGAAATTTATGAATTTAGGTGGATTAAGTTCTTTAGCTAGATTAGTATTTAAATGAACGAGACAATAATCGGATATGTGCAAATTGAGCGTACCGTGAGAATGAATCAAATCGAAAGTTGTGAAACTTTATTATTTGTTATTCTTGTGGGTTCATTTATGATTTGTTTGAATGAAGATATTATTAAATTTGGATACAAAATTATTTTTAGTATTGAGCATGTTAATATTGACGTCTTCAAAAGTAACAATATAATCAAAATTAATTGAGAGCATTGAGTACATAGATTTATAAATTTTGAGACAGTTAGGTTTAGGTGCTCTGTATACTACGCTAAATTGAATTTTTAATTCTTAAAAAAGTCCACAATTATTCTAAATAATTCCATGATTTAAATTCGCTTATTACGCGTATGCTATACTTAATTAAAGATCTAATATAAATGACCACACCTCCCTCGCATGTCCCTCTCTATTATAACGAATTAGAAAATAAATTTGAATGTTGACAAGATGAGAATCAATATTTCTATGACGCCGATAAAATGAAAAATATTTCAAATAATCACAAAATTAATATCAAATTTAAACAATCGGCAAAAAAAATAAAGATTGTCTCGGCTACATCTCGGTTATGGAACTCAAGTCGCAGCAGATTTCTGCTTCTTTAAACAAATAACTATTTTCTCTGAAATGAATTGTGACGTAATGACTGCAAAAAGATGAGTTGCTGCTCTTTATGTAACAGTCGGTCTGTGCATTTTGTATTTCTAGGTTTGGTAAAATTTATAAAAAGTATCATTCAACTTCAATGTTACTTAAATTCTTCTCAAAGCGAGAATGGAAAATGCACGATGACAACACTAGAAAACTATTCTTCTCTCTGGATGAAAAAGACCAAGAAATATTTAACTTTGATGTAAAGCAAATAGAATGGGACTTGTTCATTTTATACAACATTCGATTTTTAAGAATAAATTTGATGGAGGATCCTCTTAGCTCAATTACAGAAGGAAGAAAGAAACTTCGTAGGCAAGTACTAATTACTTCATTCAATTATTATTTTTAATGAGGTAGGTGGCTCAGTGTTATCGAGTCGGCCTGTGAATTTGAGAACACGGGTTCGATTCCCACAGCCAACAACAAATTTTCACTACATCAAAACTACCTCTGTGCCTCAACCACTAACATCTTTGGGGGGCCGTGATTTGACGGCTGATAATCGCACTTATTATATTACTTACCGAGATCTGCTACAGCAGATTGCCACACCCAGTAATGGATAAAAGACGTGATAATATATTTATTTGTATTAATTATTTGTATTCACATTATTTTCTTTTTCAGATTCACAATTGTTAATAACATTCTATTTGCATTATTCTTATATTTAATGTATTACTATGTATATTCTGCCATATTTTAAATTATTTATTTATTGTGGTTTATTTATTTTTTTAAATGGTTAATATTATATTGAATGGTGTATTGGGAATATCTATCTGCGTTATATATGTATATAAGGCCTGGAATGTAAAAATAAAAATGGGGACACAAACGTTACAAAATAGCCGAAGATTTTGATGATCAATTCTTCTTATATGAAAATTTCTTTAATACATGTTAACAAAAATTAATATGTCTCCCAATTTTCATAATTATAATTGTAAATACATGTGTATGTATGTGTGTTTGTATAAAAATTAACCTACGTATTTCAAACAATATAAATATTGCTTAAATTGTTGTCAGAAAAAGCGCCTCTTGCGACTAAATGTAGCACTTAGTGTTCCCTATTTGTTTCTTGTGATATTCCAGGTCTTATACTACGTAAACGACAGTTAAAATCAAATAAAATAAGCAAAACAAAGTACAAAGACGTTTATTTTTCATATTAATTACCTATAGTCCATTTTACGTAAGAATGCAATATTTTTTAACATATTAAGGATATATCATAATATTTATAGTTTTTGTCGAACAATTTTTATTTATAAGAACTGATGAGAGCAATTGATATGAATAAATCATGACACCGAAGATGAAAAGAATATCAAATTACTCGAGAGCAATCAAATTTGAATAAAGAAAATAATAGTTTGTTTTGCAAACAACTATTAGCTGGGGTGGTATTCATTGTTACTATTATTATTAAAATTATGGCATTTATATTCCCAATTTGTAAAGTAATGAAGACAAATAAAAGTTTATCCACTTGCAAACAGTTTCCTTCTCTTCTTATCCGATCTCAAACTGTCAAAAGTGATGTTTTTATATGAAGTCAATTATCAATTTGAATGAACTATTATAACGTTAAAATATTTAATAACATAATGTGTGTGTGTTTAATTAAAGATCAACTCAATAATTATTGTCGAAAATAAAATTTGGGCAGCATTTTCGAAATGTAAATGGTTGAATTAGGAATATAATGTTGTTTTATATTTATTTTTATATTTTATCTATAAAAAGTGCGAGACTAATATGGACGCCAGATGAAAATATCGATAATTAGGATAAGTAAATAAATATACAAGGATAGTTTTATAATTTATTAAAATAAACTAAATATATTACGAATTAATTTATGATATTTCATAATGCAAATAACTCATTAATTATTTATAACTATAATTACTATAATAAATCTTAATATTACATGTTATGTAAAATTGAAATTTAAATGTTTAAATAGATTTTGAGAAGATAAGAAAATAAAACATTCCAATTAGACAGCTACAGCCGGTTTAATAAACAACAAATTAGTTTACTGTCAAATTAAACAAAATTTATTCATTCAAATGACAATCAAAATTTTGACAGTGCTATTATATATGCCATAATATAAACAAAATTGAATTGAATTTGTTAATTTACAATGGTAGTATATTTATCCTGACCTAAACTAAAAGGAATATATATTTGAATTATTACTCATTGTTTGATCAAAGTTTAATAATTAAACATGAAACGAGTCTAAACTTTCTATTGATATCATCTGCATTTTGTATGCTTATTATTGCTATGGAATGTGAATGTCATATCTCAAGTGTTGTTACGTTGCTAGGATACTAATTTATAATTGTTAATAATAATATAATTGAAAATCGTACGACATTAATTAGCAACCAAAAGAAACATTGTATTAAGCATTGTTATCAGAGTAATATAAAAATGTCTTGGAAATTTTGTATTACTCGACTTACATAAGCAAAATTAATATCTTTTTTGTATCACTACACATTCTTAAGTTGTCATTATTTGACACTTTCCAGTGTCTAATACGTGTCATTATTTAAAAGTGTGAAATAAAAAAATAACTATAAAATTAAAAAAAACTATGAAATAAAAAAATCACCAGAATGAATCAAGTTTTATTAAAATTTAATTACAAACTGAACAAGATTAACTAAAATGTATTTGAATAGAGCTGTTATGAATATGATTAATATTGAATACAGGAACTATACGTTCTTTTGATGTTGATGCTGAGTTTTCTATATAAACTTGTGTTTTTTTTGTGTTGAAAGGATTTTCACAGTTATAGAATTGCCAATCAAAGGAATTAATCCCGTGGAAATTTATGATAAATATGCTTCTCTTCGTCCAGGAGGTTGATTCTGTAACTTGCGTGACTACTTGCGGCACCCATACTAACACAGATATGTCACATGCATATAGTAAACCATCTATCGGACATTTAAAAAACTAATGGGTATGACGTCACTTCTTGCGAGACACGTAAATATAGATGCGTGACCTCCGTAGGTCCTGTTTCTTACTTGCGACACTACCTGTCTCATTCTAACATTATGTTTGTCTTTTACTTTCTTGTCATTTTGCGTTATCAACGCCATATCTGCAATAAAGTTTATTAAAATTTGTTTTTGCTCCTCTGTAGCGCTAATATCACGTTTTCTATCTTCTGCCATAATGAAATCGTTTAAAAAAACTACAAAACGATGTTGACAAACAATGACATGTGATTGCAACTGACAGTTCTAGTTTCAAAACCATTACCAACACTAAACTTGGCGCGAAAACGTAAAGCACGGAATTCCCTATGCACGACAACAGAAAAGAATCGGTGACGTCATTCATTGTACTAACGCAAATTTAATCACGCAACTGCTCACGCAAGATACAGAATCAACCTCCTGCTCACACAAGTCATGACAACTTTTTTATTCAATACCATACAGAAAAATGCAGTGTACAACGTGTGGGTATCACTCAATTTTCAATAATACCTAGTATAATCGCAAAATATCTTCAGCTCCCTACACCTGAATGTTATACAGGCCATGCATTCAGAAGATCTTCTGCTTCCCTTTTAGCTGGTACTGGTGCTGATATTTTAAGTATTATTAGCACTAACGCTAGTTATTTGGTTTTTCTTACACCATGTCATGAAAAGATCATATTCCACTTCATACATTTTTCTAGATTTAGCCGGCAATAACTCCAAACTTGCAGCTTTCGCTTTTTCTTTAATTTCCGTCGGAATACCACATATTTCTTCTTCATCACTGCTAATAAAGTGATTTTCGTTCATTTTTATCAGATTAAAATTGCAAGATGATTTTTGCAAAATAAAACAAATCAAACAATCAAACCAAAACAAAACAGAGTTAGTGAACTATGATCTTTATTTTGATTAAAATGACGATTTTCTTTCAAAATTAATTTCAATCTGTTCAATTTAAGAATGTAGTGATACAAAAAATAATGTATATAACTAGTGACTAAACGGCTCACTCATGAAAAAAAAGCACTGTTTAGCCACTTGTTATATAAAATACTATTAATATATTGTGTAATGTAAAACGAGCTTTAGTAAAGGAGTAGTACGAGTAATATCTCGTCGAACGAGCTATTTGTCATAATTTTGACAAGAAGAAATTTCAAATACAAATACCAAATATAAAATCACAACCCAGAACCGAACCCAAACCCAGCGATTAAAATTCAGTACAGTCCTTCCAAAATGGCCCATGAGACCTTTTTGCCTTTTTTTCAGCAACGATCATTTATCGATAAGCTATTTGAACGTAGTTCGTATTAGTTAACAGAAACGAATGTCGCTTGATGTCGTTATACATCCCCCACTCCTCAATTGACCCAATGACCCCGCCTAACCGTTGTGGAGGTCACATGTTGCATACAAATGCTGTGATATGCACTCTGCACTCGTTCGATGGTTTACGTTGTGAATCGTCCAGTGAACTAAGCTTTTCCACGAGAAATATGTGCTCATTGTAAAGTAAATGATGTTGTTGTGGAATGAATCTGGTGTTCCAACAAGCTTTGTGTGGGATGGAGTTGTTTTTTATGTTAAATGCATTTGAATTTGTATTTACTTGCAGTCTGAACTGTGATTGTTTCTGTATATTTGCCCGAATTTAAAATAAATTAGTTATTTTGCTATTGGAATGACGTGCGACTTAAAGAGAATTCTGCGTCTAATTGGATCTGCGGTTGACATCTGATTATTGATATTTTTGAAACACAATATTATTATTTTATTATAATTGAAACATATTAATATTTTTAAAGTTAGATATTAATGAGCAGATTTATAACCAATGAAATACTTTACTAACACAGTAAATAAAATTTATTGGCCCTAAAATAAATCAAATTGATTCGAGTTTGCTAATTTAAATACATTTACTATGAAAGTAAATTTATTTTATCGTGGGTTCAAATCTCACAGCCGACAATTTACATCACATTCAAATTACCCCTGTGGCTCTTCCTCCACTAACATCGTTAGAGGCAAGGATTTAACGGCTGGTAACCATACTTCACGCGATAGGGTAAAAGGTAAAAAGATATACAGGATGGTCTATAGGACAGTATTTTTGTTTTACTCGATTATTTTAAATATTACCGAAAATTGTTTTTTATTTGAAATGCCGACATATCTGTGTTTATATTTTATATTTTCAAATTGAACATTTTGTATCTTTTTAAAACAGTTTTTCGTACAGTACAGAAACTATATATGTTTTTATTAATAAAAATAATCATAAACAGAGAGTATGCCATGAGTTCACTTCTTTAAACAATTGGATTAGTTAATTTCAATCTTTCATAATTTGTAGTCGTTTCTCTAACTTAGTTTATAAATTTTTCTTTGTTGTAATTCTTTTAGTTATTTTTTTGACATAACATACATACATACATACGTAACATCACGCTATATCCCATTAAATGGGGTAGCACGAACCCGTCAACATTCTCATTCTGACACACGATACTCGATTCGACCACATTAACACTTCCTCCATTCAAACTCTTTCTTTTCTCACAACCAAAATCCATCAACACGCAACAAACATTCATCCATTCGCTCCTGTACACCTGTTTCGTAAATCTTCACTTACGCCCACTTCTCTAACAACGAATCTATAAGAAATGAAGGCAGCATCTCTTTTGACAAATATTGTATATAAAATAAATTTATCAGCACATATGTCTTTTCACAAGCATTATTTAACTTTTACCATATTATAAACATTTACTTAAATCTACAAATTTAAAGCGACTACGATCCAGAAATTGGAATATTTCCTGATAAGCAGTAATCTTTTCAGATTCGAGAATATACAGATTTTCTTAAGATTATCGTTTATACTCTTCATTAGATAAATGCAATTTCATTTGAAGTACCCTTACAAATTATCGGTGAGAATCTTCCATCATCTCGTTTGTTTTTGCATTGCTTGGGCAACGGGCAAGTAGATCAGCTCTAGTTATATTTCCACTTCAGTATTATTTCCACGTAACTAATAATGTTAGCGCAAGGGCAGACCGGCGCGCACTTATCTGCTAATGGAATCCGAATCTGAGATTCGTTGGAGAAGTCCCCTAGGTATCCTGCGTTTCGTTCCACTTACCTGCTTCTGCCAAATGGAACCTTTTTGTGTGTGCGTCCTGCGCGTGCTCACCTCTCATGACATAAATACGCAATTCTCTGTACGACAGGACGCGTTGCAACTAAAACTTAATCCCAAGTGCCTAGCACATCTCTTACAATACTGTGCTCTATATTTCGCTCATTTTAAACATGTGGTCATTTTATGACTTTCATATTTTTAAATGAAACAGTTATTCGGCTGAATGTATTAAGTAAAAAATATTTTATTTCTACCAGGTATATTTTTGAATATTAAATAAAATAAATAAATATCATCAGACAAAAAAACATTTACTCGTTTGCATCAACGAAATTTAAATTTTATAAAATATATGAATAATATCATGACGCCTTTTACCCATTATTTGATATGATACTCTGCAGCAGATCTCGGTAAGGGATATATTTCTTTGCATGAAGTACGGTTCTTCTTCTTCTTCTTTGAGTCCCATCATTCCGTGTCGGAACATAGGGGCCGGGCACACCGAGCCGCAGTTTTTACACTGGCCGTACTGCCGGTTTCTTTAGTCAGATTATTTAAGGCGTATAAGTGACTAGCTTATAGCGCCCGACAAATCACACATTGTCGGCAGGCGGATTCGAACCGACGAACCTTGGTTCGGGTGACGTCACAGTATGCTAAGAGAAGTGCCTTAACACGCTCGGCCACCGCCCCTACGAAGTACGGTTACTAGCCGTCAAATCACGATCCTCAAAGATGTTAGTGGAGGAGATGCCATAGAGCTATTTTTAACGCTCCTTCCATGGGAAAGAAAAATATACTTTATTTCGCAGGGAAAAAATGTATCACTTCCTTGTGTCAATTAAACAAAGAAAATTTTACTTTCTATCAATCTAGTGAAAAAACATATTTTTTGAATGTTGATAATAACGAAAAATTATATAAAAAGTGGTATACTCTTTTCATTTTAAACTGGAGGAATCGGCATAAAACGATTAAACGTCCCTGTCCCATATAACTACAATGAAATCTATTAGTGCGGCTACCACAAATCGCTTAACGATGGTCACAATAGGTAATTTTTTAAGGGTCGTATTCAGCCTAAAATTATTCTTGTGTTTTTCCTATGATTGGCCATTTAAAAATACCGGTGAATGGGGTGTACAACCCTGTGCGAACCTTGGTGCATTTAATCGTTTTATGCCAATCCCTCCAGTTTAAAATGAAAATAGTATATATTATGCAACTATTTGAAAAATAGTGCAAAAGTATAATAAAAAATAAATATATCATAACGATTTTTATCTATTAGTGGATATTGCACTCTGCCGTAGCAGATCTTAATAAGCAATATATTTATGCGCGTAAAATACGGTAACTAACATTCAAATTACGACCCCATAAATTGTTGGACTGGGGAAGACAGATGTAATTTTAACGTGGTGAAAATTGTCGACTATAGGAATTGAACCCGGGTTCTCAAATCCACAGTCCAACTTGATACTACTGACCCACCTACCCCATAAATACTACATTCTCAATGATTTAGTTTTACTGTTTATTATTACTTTTAATATGTCCTTGGAGATTTTGACATTTTCTCACCAAAAATCAGTCTTCGCCCTGACACTTTCTGAAATTATATCTCAATTATTTTGGACATAAAGTACGTATAAATGACGTAATAAATGACACGGAAGTATTTAAAGAGAAAGTTTTAAATACACTTGTTTCATTCATGTTCCGGATTAGGTTACAGACAAGCTGTCTTATAAGTTGAAAGAAGATATTAAAATTAAAAAAGAACACGATATAAAATATAAAACACAACTTTCTTTATTTCTGTAACTTTTTTCCATTAAATCATCATTTCTGACAAAAACTCTTATATATAATTTGCCGAACGCCTTAGGGTGGTGTCTCTCTCTCCGACCCTGTCATGTGACCCAATTACGCGCAGCGTAGTTCCAGCCGTAGCCGCTCGAGACGCAAACGTATTTTTCAGATTTCCCGCTAACTTTGTTACGATTTGTTTTTAGGTGTGCGGAAAATTCCCCCGAGCGAGTTATTTTATTATGAAATATTATCTTGAAATTCATTTCTCGAACTCTTAACTCGGCTCGGAAGTGCTCGGCAATACTCGGCAATACTCGGAAGTGGCAGGGGATGATCGCGGGGTTGCTACGTGTTGTACAACGCGGTTCGTTAATAATTTACAAATGATTTCTGTGATTGTTTTCCTGTTGTGGACAAAAATTGTTTGGCGTTTTATTCAATTTCCTCCTGCAAGGTATTTTCTAGTATATTACGACTTCAATAAAAATGAGTTTCTATCACTTTTGATATTAATTTTAGAAGTGGAATTGATATCACTTTTTTTTACAACATTTTAGGGGTATTGATTCGTATATACTATGTCAAATTGCTTACAATTAGGTCAATGACTGTATTTGAGATACTGAACATAGGCCCTATTTCTTTTAGTTAGGTACCAAAATACAAGAGTTCCAAGTTTCCTAAACAGCAAAATTTTAAATAAATATTAAGTTGTAATTGAAGAAATTTGGGAAAACAAATTACGATATGACCAACAAAACATAAAACAATACAATAATGACTATTAAACGCATTCACTGTGAAATAAATGAGGTGAAACAATGGCAATTTAAATTAAGGATTAATTTAGTTTTTAAAAGTATGTTAATTAAAAAACTTACAAATTTAATTTCTTGAATATTGGGAAAAAAAAAATAAGGACGTATAGTCATAAAATACTTCTTACTCAAAATGTCTTCAGAAATAAGTTATTAAATATTGTTACGCTACTCCACAAATACACTGTCTATAAGTCGGGAAAGTAAAGTAATAATATAATTATAAACGTAATTGAGAGGGGATGAACATGATTGTATTATTTATTTTATTTTCAATTAGTGAAGCCAATAGTTAAACAACAACGATAGTTGCGTAGTTGGACATTGTTCAATATTAGTCTAGAGTCTATAATGTTTTATTTTAATTTATGCGTGGAAATATTTGTTTACCTCTCTTTGATTAAACATAAATATACGAGTAATTATCCTGTACTGTATTTTCTATTTGTGTACAAATATTCGTGTAATATCTAATCAAATAATTTGTTATATTTTTATTTTAATGCAAGGTTGAAATAATATATTACCAAACTACTCGTAGTTTTATAAGATATGTTTTTGTCCTGATGATTCAGTGGTATCGAGTAGGCCTATGGATTTGAGAACCTGGGTTTTATTCTCACAGCTGACAAATAATTTTCACTACGTTAAAACTACCCTTGTGGCTACCCTTCCACTAACATCTTTGGGCTCGTGATTTGACAACTAGTAACCGCACTTCACGCACATAAATATATAGCTTACCGAGATCTTTCTCGACAGAGTGCTACACCCAGTAATGGGTAAAAGACGTGTTGATATATATATTTATTTCGGCTCATTTTCTAAACTTGACGCGTGCGATAAAATTCTTATAAAACGAGTTATTTATACTATTTTTTCTGTTTTCGTCTTGTATAAATTAAAATTTTAAAAAAATTGTGAAATTTTAATCCAAGTCAATTTAAAAAATGTTGTGGTTGGTAACTGTTATTGACATTTATGCAATTGTTCAGATTTTGAAGTTGTATTGAAATGTTGATGTTTTCAGCTTGATAGGTTCAGTATGTCATCCGCTACTACCAACCGTCTAAAACAAAATGTTGCGTATCGTAATGAAAGCTTTTTCGATACACAACTGGGTTTCATAATGACTTCCTTATAAACACAAAATATAAAAAGATATATTAAACTCATTTATGTAAAATATATTTAAATTTTCTTTAGGGACCAGGTTTTGATGTATGTATAAACTCAGGAAATAAGGATGAAAATTAGGTGAAAATAAAAAATTGCAGTTTCGCGTGTTTTATGATTCGCTAATCAGATTAAAAACAGTTTATTCATAATTTCCTACTTTTGTTTACGAAAGATATCAAGCTATATTTGACATAGGAGCACATGAAAAATTAACCCTCAAATTTATTCAATAAGTATTTCAAATAGTTCTCAATAATTAGTAATAACCAGATAGATTCACATAATTAAATTTAAAACACTCTATTTATAACAATTAAAACAATTTTTGGTTTAAGTTCTGTACATTTTATTTAATTTGATAAATATCTATTGTGTATTAAGAACGTAAAGTGATTCTTTATTACGGTAATTACAGCGCAAACCGAAAGCGAGACCTGCAATAGTGCAAGAAGAACAAAAACTCTTTACTCTCGTGATACACACATAATTAGTTCTACGATTGCATCTTAAAATTATTAAAAAGCGTATATGTACTGAAAATAAATTCCTACTGTCAACTGACAATATGACAAGTTTCTGTTATGTTTGTATCCCTGGTAACTATTGAAATAAGCGCGCATTTAACATCGTTTTCGCGCGTTGCCATTTGAGATGCTCGACAAAGATATTTTTCGATTGTTCCACAGAAAACGTCAACTTTACGATGGAAAATAAGAGCGTAATTATCAACATTTCATAGCAATTTTTTTTCAACATGAATCGTACATATTATTTTTGATTGTTTTCCTTCAATTTACTTGAATAAATCAATTATTATTGTATTGTGTTGTACTCATTTTTGACAGTTCGAATGATTCTGAGCACTCAACACAAAACTATTTTCTATAACAGTGCGGAAAGTACTTAAGTGTCATTGGAATGATATTATTGTTTTCGGTTTTCATATTTTGTATTTATGACAATACAAAATATGAACTGTTGACGTCTTTTTTTGCAGTATCATTGATCTAATATTTATGATCTCCTTCTCAGCAATAATTTAAATATTATATTTAAATAACATATATTTTATGCTTATTGTATATGTTGCAGCATTTTTCTTTTTTTAATGTGAGTTTAATGCCTTTTGAAGTAGTTTTAAGATGTTATAATATTTTTTTATATAGTTTAAAAATGCAATTTTTGTTAATTGTGGTTTCGCTCTTATATTGCGAGATGTAGACTGTTTAGATGGTGTATGCGTTAAATTTTTGACGTAAGTATTTTGATACAAATAAAATAAAATAAATATATCATCACGCCTTTTACCCATCACTGAGTGTGGCACTCTGCCTACGCAGATCTCGGTAAGTGATATATTTTTTCGCGTGAAGTCCGGTTACCAGCCGTCAAATCACGGCCTCCAAAGATATTAGTGGTGGAGGAGCCACAGGGGTAGATTTTTTTAAATTGGTGAAAATTGTTTGTCGGCTGTGGGGATCGAACCAGGGTTCTCAAGATCCACAGGCCGACTCGATACCACTGAGCCACCTACCCCATATTTGTATACATCTTCTTTAATTTAATTTAAATGTAGATTTTTGCCCAATGGTGCTAGATAAACTATCGTAACTCTAACAAACTATAAATTAAAACCTGCAGCGTATTATCTAGCAATTTTTTCTGAGTCGCAAATGAAATATTACCACAATTAATTTAATGTCACCGTAGAGAAGAAGAGAGCTTCAGTATGATTTATAAAAGAAATTTACCTCCCGACAAATTCTATTAATTCCAAAAGCAAGACCTCAAATAAAAAAAACTCGCACTTGAAACGAGATGAAAATAAAGCTTTTCTGTGGGTGTTGATAAGCGGTTAATCCACGTCTATGAAATGTTAATCTTGCGATGAGAGAAAGAAATGGAGGGGGCAGCTCAGGGCAGACACGTGCGTGCGAGACCGCCGCCGCCAACACCACCGTCATTGCCACCGCCGCCGGTGCGTATCGACCACTCGCCCAGGTGCGTTCTCCACACCAGTGCATCTCAAACAATCATCCAACAACACACACCGAGTTCTATCAAACGAAGCTTATATTAATTCCGACTGTATGCAGGCATAGTTCTCGGAAATATTGGGATTTTAAAATAAGAATTGGAACTACGACAAAGTTACACTTTCATACTACCCTAATAACTAACTACTTAAAAATAAATAACAATGAACGAGAATATAACTAGTATTTACAATAAAGACGGTACTAAAACCAATATTATTACTAAAATATCTAATTTCTACTAACAAGTAACGCTAGCCAACTGTCACTCACCGATTTAAATGAAACTTGGCACCCTAATAGAACTCTAAAAAATATTGAACCCCTATTTTTTTCTTCCGGAAGTTGCTTTTTAGGGGTACAAACCACTCCTGAAAGGTGGTAAAAGGAAGAATCGCCGTAAATTAAATTAAATAATACCAAAATATTACGCGTTCAACATTGGTTATCCAGAGGTTTTTGAGATCGCCAAAATCTAATTTCGAGGTCATTTTCATCATATGCACTTTTTTAATGGGTTAAAAAAGGGTTGGGGGAATTAAATTACGATATTCAACTGAAATAGAGTTTTAGGTCCAAAACTAGTTACTTGGGGGTTTTCGGGGTCGCTGAATCTATTTTCGAGGATGAAAATCATTCGACTTCTCAAAACCACAGTTCGACACTATTTACATCATATTAACTATCATTAATTAAACTATCTGCAGATTAAAAATAAGATATATGTTACTTATACGTGAATCATAAGCAGGGTTGAAACCTTAAATTGTATCATGACACTTTAATATTTTCATTTGTTCTCAATTTACTAATTTATATTTTTGCTAAAAAAAAAACTTTATTGATTCCTAAATTGGAAAAAGAGATTTGAAAATGAATGTTTTTATGATGATCAGTTATTTATTTTGCGCAAATATTTTTCATTTGTACGTAAAATTATGAATAATTTGTCATTGAGGGTCGCAAAATAAATATGTATTCAACTAAATTAGAAGCGTATCAAAACTACATATTTCCATTGAAAACTTTTATAACCGAAAACCTTGATAACACAATTTTCAATAGGTATTTGTAAGACTTTTTAATAAAAATGATGGAATTTATAATTAAAAACATATGTTTATTTGAAAATACAGACATAGACCCAGTTGCATAACACGTTGTTAACTACGCGAAAAAAATTAATTACAGTAATAAAAAGAACCCATTCAATAATTTAAAACGTTATAATTTCTATAGTACAAATTAAACTAAAAATTATTTGTAACAAATATTGTTTTACTATTATTATTTAAATAACAATAAATATTTCGATATTGATATTAAATAATTATAACATAAAAATCAGAAAATATATAAAATGTGATGTCCGGCCATTTTGCTCATTATTAACTTTTAACATGCTGTTAGCTAACAACATAGTTAACATCTCTTAGAGCAACTAGACAATGTCTTCGATCCAGATAGCGTCTTAAAGTACGCCACAATTTTTGCAAAAAGAAAATATAATCATAAAAATAAAATAATTTTTATAATATGTACGAGTAATATATAATTTGTTCTTACTTTACTTTTATAGAAAACAAAGAATAAGAGAAAAAGAATTATATATAGCTTTTCATTTGTTTGTTGTATTTACTTGCATGTTTCCTAAGAAATATATATTATATAGGTACGATTATTTCTCTATAGTAGGTATTCATAGAATAAGTTTTACGTATTAGAGGAAAATACTAAAAATATTCTAATTGTTTGAGAGTCAGTTAGTCGTTGTTCAATTCCCTTTGTAATGAATAAGAAAGGGTCCTAATTCTGTTGGGAAAAGTAGCTACCTATGTTTATTGAATTGTAGTTTCGCAGCGCTCCCAAATCGAAAAAGTAAAAGTTAGAGGTCCCAGTTCGAGTTAGAAATTTGAATTTCTTGTCAGCAACAAACCTAAGCAATGTTTAAAAACAAGCATAAAAGTATAACACCTGTTTTTAAAGTTTATGGCATTGAAAAGTTTTGTGATCGAAATTTCGAACTAAAGACGGTGGTAGCAGCACCAGCGCTAGGCACAACTTTCAGGCTAAAAACTTTACGCGTTCCGCAGAGATTTACCCTTCAACCGTTAATGTGGAAAATATCCTTTGGAGTTCAGGGATTACCGACGTTTCCCTGCACTTATGCGGCTAGTAATTATCGCTCTTGGGCCGCAGTTCGGTCCCGATGCGAACGAACGAACGGAGAACAGATCTCTTGGGCGCGGGATTGCTTGGCGATGCCGATGTCCTTGCTGGCTCACATACTTCACAAAAATCTCACGGATCTACTTTCATTATTAATATTTGCACGGGATACGGATTTGTCTATATTTTTATTCTCGGGAGGAAACACATCCATTGCAATGATTTAACCAAATAAAATATGCAACGGCCAAATAGTTTTAATGAATAATTTGTTATTTTTGTAACAAGTGCGCGAAATTAGTCTTTTAGAACGTGTTATTATTAATTTTTTGTTGAGACTTGCAACTAAATACATTTCGCGCACAAAATTCAAACAATATATTTATTTATGTTACGTTGTACAACAGGAACTTCCAAGCCGCAGTGTAGTAGTTTATATAATTTTTAGCTTGAGTGAGATTCTAACTCTGGATCTCCGGATTCGAATTCCGTATCGCTATCCACACCACCGTACTGAAGGACAACTACATATTATTATAAAATGTAGATTAAAATAAAACGAGAATTAAATTCTATTCAATCATTCATAACCAACTTCAGTGAATTGAGCTACGCTTATTATGGCCGTTTCCTATGTCATTATCATAGTTTCAAATTTATTAAGCGAGCAAGTATTTTAAGATTGTCGGCCTGTGAGTTTAAGAACCCTGGTTTGATTCCCACAACTGACAAATCATTTTAACCACATTAAAACTACACTTGTGGCTCTCTGTCCACTAATATCTTTATATATCATTTACCGAGATCTGCTAAGGCTGATACCAGGATAAATTATTATGATCACAGAACATCATAATTATTATAATCTATGAAGTAATCATAAAACATTGTCGTTAACTCATTGATCATTAACAGATAATGATACAATTACAGAATGTAGGTGTTTGTTAGAAATAACTAAATATAAACAAGATTTCCATTTTCTTAGTTGCAAACTTATATTTAAAGATGTGACGGTTTTTCAATTTAAATTTGTAATAAATTTTGCAGTTCTTTTACTTCTTCTGGGTACTTCTAAGCCTTAAGACATTTTTAATACTTTCATTCCCTTTTTTGATACATTTAACAGTTCGATAATTATAAATAACATTGTTAAACATAATCAACAACAAAGCACACTTTGAAATACAAATAAGTAATTCACATTAACATATTTTTAGAATATAAAACGCCTCCAAAACAGTTGAACATAAAGTTTTGTATGCAACTCATCTACAACTAGGCTTCATGTATATGTTACTTAAATACTCGTAGCTATTCTATTAAACATAAATCGTTTATTATTATTATTGTAATTCATATTTTAAGGAAGGAGTAAATAGATATCTTAAGTTTAAGCAACCCTGTTTTTAACATTGCTAAAAGTTTGAAATGGTAAAAAATATTGTAAGAAATAAACGAGAATCAGAGCACATAAAATAAATGGAGAGAGAAATTTAATCCCTGTAACTTACTAAGGAATCATTACTTAAAGGAATATTATAGCTCGGGCAGAGATTTATCAGATAGTGTTATGAATGTTTCGTCGTATTTCACTTCTCGCCCTCCTTTCAACCCGAACCAAAAGACTAATCGAATTAGCTGACGTTGCTTCATTTGATACGCGATATCAAATATCGTATTATATACGCATAATAGGCACGGAATATCACCGAGATTTAGAACCAAGGCATTTATGTAGATTCTTAATAACATTTCTACCCTCCATATGCACGAGGGTTATAAACCCTTGGGAACATGAAAGACGCTCAAATAAAGCTTGAAATACCAAAGAAAATTACAATGCGCCTAATTTGGTTTGAAGATGTACCTGAACATTGATCTTTTTGAAATAAGATATTAAATATGAAACAATGGAGTAGGCGGCTCAGTGGTATTGAGTTGGCCTGTGGATTTTGAGAACCTTGGTTCGATCCCCACAGCCGACAAACAATTTTCGCCAATTTAAATCTACTCCTGTGGCTCCCCCTCCACTAATATCTTCGGGGGCCGTGATCTGACGGCTGGTAACCACACTTCGAGCGACGAAATATATCACTTATCAAGATCTGCTACTGCGGAGTGCCACACCCAATATATTGGGTAAAAGGCGTGATGATATATTTTATATTTATAAATATGAAACAGTTTACGAATCCTGTACGACACTTACAAAAAATAATAAATATTTGAAATTAAATTAAATTAAAATAAATATTTGACTTACATATTCAGTCAGTATTTTATGTTGCTAAGTAACTAGACACTCAAATTTCTTTCATTACTTGCCTAGGCAGGCAATATTTTATTTTCCTGCCTAGGCATGCAAAGCAAAGCTTTCCTGATTCTTAAAGGTCAGGCAAATGTTTATATTTATGTCAGTTTCAGGTAAAATAGTTATTTGTTTATTAAGAGCGTAAAATTATTCTTTGTTACTCGAGCACGGTAATTGCGGCGCGAGCCGAAGACGAGAGCTGCAATAGTGCAAGAGGAACAAAGACACTTTACACTCGTGATACACACATAATTTTTTATACGATTGCATCTTAAAATATTAAAAAACGTATACGTACTGAAAATAAATTCATTCTCATAACTGTCAATATGACAAGATTCTGTTTTGTTTGTATCCCTGGTAACTACTGAAATAAGCGCACATTTAATATATTTTTCGCGCGTTGCCATTTTAACACAAAACGTCAACTTTACGATGACAAATGAGAGCGTAATTGTCAACTTTTCATAGCAATTGTAGAAAAACTATTTTTTTATGTTACATACAGTATATGCATCGTTACTGTATATATATACAGGGTGTTTCACAACTTAGAGCAAAAAATTAAAGGGTATATTCTGTACGACGTGCAGATCATGAAACAAAAAGAATTTTTTTTTTAATCGCAAAACTATTTTCCATGTTTCTCAGTCCAAAATTTTTCGTTGCTACTGCTACTGGGTGGATGATTATGTTAAAGTTATTAATTAAATAAAATTCTATTATAAATAACTGCTAATAATTGAATTGTGTAATTATTCTTTCGTAGTTGATACCTACTTCATTGTTTGTGTTTAACAGGAAAGCGAATCCAGTGCAGTACTACAAAAAATGTTTTAGGTTAACAACCCTTAATTTTTCAAATTTATAAAAAAATTCTTTTTGTTTCATGGTCAGCACGTCGTACAGAATATACCCTTTAATTTTTTGCTCTAAGGTGTGAAACAACCTGTATATATATATATGTATATATATATATATATATATATATATATATATATATATATATATATATATATATATAAAGTACATCTTGCAACAATGTTGGTGAATTTACTCATCACTTGTAGTAGTATATAACCATCATTCTAAAATCTGTTGCATCTATCATGATATTTCCAATCACACATCGTGCAATTTACATTCTGTTAGTGCCTAGCTACTTTCCTACTTCCCAGGCTCACCCATAAAACAAACAATCGAGCTTCACTCAACCATTCACGAGTCACCAGCCGCAGCAGCAGCGTCACCCCTCTACATGCACATGCACATTTAAACGAACGTATTGCGGTGACCCACCGTACTGCATAACCGGAAACGCGGGAACGCCGGGTAATGAAACATGCGGGCGTGTTAGCGTGTTTGCCGAACTACATTATGTCCGCAGTGTTCGATGTTTGTGTTTAGCCTGATTAATTCCACAGACTCTGTCTGTCGTGTGTGTGCTTATAGCCGCAGAGACATTGCTTGTAAATATCTAGTGTGTTGTTCATATTGTTGTCGTGATGTCTACCGTTCCTAGTTGGCGTAATGTGCTTTGCAACTGTTAGTTTTGTTGTTTGTAGTGGTAGATAGAGTAACTGAATGGACTAGGAATACGGACAAGAGGTCCAAAATGTGATTGCTTTTGGTTTCAAGAGTCACTAATCAATGGGCGCCCGTAGGGATTTTTTAAAGGGCACAAAGCTCAGAAAACAATAAAATATAACATATAAATATACTAATATAATAGATTTATATGAAAAACTATGAAATCTTGAGTTTCAGTCAATATTTTATAAAAGTATTTATTCACTCTATATGTTTCAACCTCAACAACTATAACAGTATTATTATTATACTTTTATTTATTGAATACGTCGGTTACTTTTATCCGACTGATTTGTGAAAATAATATTCATATTTATGTCTTTAATATTTATTCATATTTATTTTCGCGCCACCGTATGGTATTAGCAGTATTACATAACTCAAAATCGTCCGGAAACCAAGTGTTTACCGGCCGAGGCCGGCAAAAATTAGTAACTTTTTATGGTTATATGTTGGCATCACTAGTATAGCGAACTCCTGAACGTACGAAATGTCAAAATATTGCATTGGCGTAAAAATATTATGATAAAATATTCATAGTTGAGTATTTTCAATACAAGAAAACAGAATATTTATACATATATTTTAAACAAAATTGTAAGTAATTATAATTCAATTAGCAATGTAAAATTCAAATAAAATATGTTGACTTTTTAGGTTTTAATACTGGAATGACAAGTCGTGAAATAGACAAAAAAATTAATTATGTTTTATGTTTATTAAATAAAGTGTACAGTGTAATTAAACTTATTGAAGATGTAAATTGATGAACAATAAATAATTAATTAAAATTAAAAGTACAGTTCTGACTATTAGATGATACCAACATAAAACAATTCCCTGACATTTAGAACGTGAGTAATAAATTAAACTTTTTTAATAAATTTACACGTCCAGAAACTATTTTGCGAGTGCTCGTATTTAAAGGCCTCGCCTGCGGCTCGTCCTTTCAAAATATACTCGCACTCGCAAAATAGCAGTTTCTGGACTAGTGATACAAATAACTATTGTTTTGGAATTTTGGAATGTACTACTTAAAATGTTGGATTTGAGAATTCGGGTTCAATTTCCACAGTAGACAAACAATTTTCATCGAATTAAATCTACCCCTGAGACTCCCCCTCCACTTATAACTTTAGGGAGCGTGATTTAACGGCTGGTAACTGCACTTCACGCAAGGAAATATATCACTTACCGAAATCTAGTACAGCAGAGTGCCACTCGCCGAAATGGGTAACAGGCGTAATGATATTGATAATATGTTGATAAAAAATTGCATAATTGTCCCGCGTGATGCCTGCGCGGATTGGAACCTGACTGGGATAAGGTCATGGGTTTTGGGCCCGCCCGTGACGGCCATTTTTCAAAAGGACATTTATCGGTATATGACCTTAGTACTTGGGGCGATATAAAAAAAATTGCATAAAATGGATTTTATTAACAGAATATTTCAGTTTTCAGTATAATTTTTTACTAAAAATTGTAAAGAAAATGTTATATAAAGATAATGAATCTTTATTAATCACTTAATTAATAACTAGCGTAACAAAATCCTTATCTGCTTATACCAGCTTATTTTATTTACTGGAAGAATGAGGCCATTTAAATGCGTAGCCTGTAAAACAGCATCCGGTAAATAAACTGTTGAAGTAAAGCGGGATAAAAAATAGCGAGTGTATTAAAAGTAATAAGTCACGCGCGATATCTCAATGTTATATCCTTTCGTGTAACGTGCAATATCCGAGTCACACACATAATGCATTCCTGAATTAATGAATGTTAATTACAGAACATGCAATCATATTTCCTTCTGACAACTTTGCAATTTTTTCCTCAGCGTTTTTACATTGATAAATGCACCAGATATTGTATGTACACGAAGCTAGCAAAAATAATTAACACTTTTTAATACTGGGACCTTTTTTTACACGAGTTTTTGGATGTCTGGTGGCGTAGTTTAGCTAGAGATGTTTTTTTGTGTTATGTCGGTACTTTGAAGTTTTGTTTTGTCTCTGGAGAAATTTTTGAGAATGACATCACGACCTTTGACATTTTAAGATTGTTTCGAGGGTGGAATAGCATTTCGCGGTTCTTAGATTTGAATAAATTGGCTAAATAGCCAACAGGCATCTAAAATATAAACCTACACTTTCTTACACTAAATCTATTTTATTTTTTCTTGTTCTTGTTCTACTAAATTTGAAAAAGAATTTTGCTGATATAATAATAGTTGAGCAACTGAAGTTTTATATGTAAACTATGGGGTAGATGGCTCAGTGGTATCGACTCAGCCTCTGGATTTGAAAACTCGGGTTTGATTTTCACAGTTAGCAAACAATTTTCACCACAATAAAACTAGTTATTATTATCTATTTGACGACTGGTAACTGTACTTTACGCGCAAAAATATATCACTTACAGAGATTTGCCACGGTGGAGTGCTACAGTCTGTAGAGTTTAAAAGATACAAGACATAAATTGAATAAATTTAAGAAAACTTAAAATATCATACATCTTTGAGGGCCGAAATTTGACGGCAGGTAACCTCACTTCACGCGAAGAAATATTTCACTTACCGAAATCTGCTACGGCAGAGTGCCACACCCAGTAATGGACAAAAGGCGTGATAATATATTTATTTATAATTTAGGTGAAAAATGCAAAACAGTCCACTTGAAAAAGATAAAGTTGGCAAAACATAGTAACTAAAATAACACTAATACAATGAATACAGAAATATATTTTAATAAATAATTGACAAGAAAATTGAGAATATGTTGAAGCAATAGAGAATAAATAATATAAAAGTAATAAAATTTGACTTTTTCTAAAATGTTTAATATTTTAAAGAATGACAAATTACCTAATCAAAAATTAATGTCAAATATATTAATTTAAAAAAAGTTTCACAATAACTGAATTATATAAAAATAAAAATGAGGGCAAGGATGATTTTTAATATTTATAATTTTAGTTATTGTTTTAACAATAATAAAAGACACGTTTTCGTAATTTAAATGACACTTCATAATAACAAATTCTGTTAATATTTTGCTGTTTCCAATGCTACTTAGGTTATTTATTATTATTAGTTAAATTTATCAAATATTTTACAGAAATTTCTTTTTAATTCACATATTTTATGGGCTTCACTTTCGTGGTATATGTGAACAATTAATTGGAATAATTTAATTTTGTACAATAAAAAGTAGTACATTATTCAACGAGCATATAATAATAACTATTATTACGGTTCAACAGCTATTACTCGTGAGTTCAATACTATATGTTTTCTACGATGTCTCTACTGGAATTTAGACTTTTAGGTCTAGATAAGTTTGACTCGGTTTAAATAAATAACAGCAAATCAAAATTACATGTCAAAGGAATCATTGACATTCCTGTCATACTTTCGATTTGATTTCAACTAAGTTACAAATTTATCTTTTGTTTATAAAACCGACCATTAAAGTACAAATAATACGTATTGCTAAGTAAAAGTATATAGAAAATTAAATATGTATTCACTTTTTCATAGTGCTGCATTAGCAGATCTCGGTAAGTGATATATTACTGCGCCTGAAATGCTGTTCCAATCATTAGAAATTGAACGAACATCCAATATGATAAAAACCAGTTGTCGGTTACAGGAGTCGAACTCAACTTCTCATTTTCACAGCTCGATACGTTACCACTACTGATCTACATATATGCGGCATAAATTTGTAATTATATCAAAGGATCAAGTAACTCATCTAAACAAATTAATATTGTTGGCTAAATCTAAATCTTTGTTTCCTAAGTCTTGAAGGAATAATGTGCTAACTGATTGAACATAAAGGTTATTGCTTCATATTAAAACCAGAAAAAAAGTCTAGTGTGGTTGTTATTACAATATGAAACGCATAGGGTTAAAAACATAAAAACTAGTCTGAAATAGAAATAAATTTCCTATTAGGGTTGGTTATCGCTGAAAACGAAAGTGATGTAACAATATTTCAAATAAATATAATGTCTACAGCTGGAATACATTTGTACTAGGTTTTTTACGAAGCTATAAAATTTACATAATGTGAAAAGTGCACGTCATGGAATATATTTTAACAAATAAAAATAATAAAAAGAGATTTATTCGTCTCGGAACCACAGTTCTGCGAATAAAACTGAACGTGTGCAGCCAACGACCGGATAATATTTAGATTGAAAAATTAGAAAACTGTAAAAAGATTATACTTTTTTAGAAAATACAGAATGATAGTTTGTGCTGTAATTGTATACCTAAGGCAGAAAGTAGTCTATTATTATTGATGGTTGAAGTCTGAAGCAGTAATTATTTTCTATATTGCCAGTTCAAATCCGTTTTAAACGATCGGTAAAAAAGTAGATTTTTCAAACATCTTTTGGTTACAAAAGTGAACAGTTGCAGATCAATGCTTTTTGCAGATCATTGCTAATAGATAACAGTTTGCAAAGTTTTTTGTTGCATATTTATCAAGAAATTCATATTTAAAAAAAACATCGTGTAGACATTAGACACTAATAAACGTGGAAAAAATTGAAAATATTAAAAAATAGTATGATGTTTCTGTACGAGGCGACGACAGAGCAGAGTCTGTAATTTTAAAATTATATTAAAAAAAATATATTAACGTACAACGTTTTATTTCATACTGTTATATTTATATATTTTATGGGACAAGTGGCTCAGTGGTATCTAGTCGACCTGTGGATTTTGAGAACCCTGGTTCGATCCCCACAGCCGACAAACAATTTTCACCAAATTAAATCTACCGCTGTAGCTCTCCTACCACTAACGTCTTTGGAGACCGTGATTTGACGGCTGGTAACCACACTTCACGCTAAGAAATATATTACTTACCGAGATCTGCTTCCGCAGAGTGCCAGTAATGGGTAAAAGGCTTGATGATATATTTATTTATTTTATTTAGTGTCATATTTAATTATTAAACATTATTTTCATATCCTAATCTTGAAAGTAACATCTTAAATACTTATAATTAAATGTCAAAAACTGTTTGTTATCTCGGAACTTCAGGATACCAGTACTGTAATATTTATTACAGTAGTAATACTGTAAAGTCTCACTTTTCGGAATGAAGTTACTACTGTAAACATAGAAATACGATACAGTATGAAATAAAAGTAATTTCCATAATCTCATTGGTTAATTTTTTTTCAATATTTTTATTTATTTATATCCTTGGAAATCATTTAAAATTTTACGTACATTTGAATCGTAATGAACTGTTTACTTAACTCTGTCTCTAGGGGTTACGAGACTTATAACGTGCTAGCCCGTGTAAAAATTATAACGGGCTGTTGACATTGGTTATCATGACAACATATCTAATTTTAAACGTTTGACACTTAAATATTTTTTGATTAAACAAAATCTGTCAGATTTTCAAAGTCTACCTTGATTGAACATTTTAGTTATTGCGTTATACTATTGCAATTAATTTGATTAAATATACATATATTGCGATTCAAATGCACATTAAACATTGTACAATGCTTGACCGTTAACTGAAATTTACATGCTCACACAGATATGCTCGCCTGTAAATTTCTGTATAACGGTCTTGCAATGTAAATAACTATTATATCAAATTAATTTTTAATTTTATCGGCGTAAAAACATTCTAATATGCCAAACATGTATAACATATATGAAAGCATCATTTTCTACACTAGAGCGTAAAGTACTTATTTTCCGCTAATCTTGTGGGACATGCCTATTTTTTTTACATTAAATATTTATATTCACATTAAATATATGTACTTATTTACTTTAGCTTTCTATAATGTCCATGAAAATAAAAAAATATTCTTTATTTTTGTAAGCGGGATGATAAACTGTTTGGAGAAATATTAACATAAAAATTTTAAATTAAAATATATATTTTTAATAGTACAAAGAGATTAAATACAGCTCTAAAATTGAAAACATGTACACATGAAAATGTTATAAAAATAAATAATACTTTTATTTCTGTTCCAAACATAAATGAAATATGGAACAGCTCGTAATAATACCATAAATCTCAACATTTACATTTCAAATATTTATATTCGTTACCTGTTGAACCAGTTTTCATTATTACTTATTTTAATTTACTAAAATTTAATATTTTTTGTAGTTTACATGTTTCTCATAGCAATTTATTCAACAAGCTTGAAATAATTAAAAATTGAAATCTTTTGTGTCTCTTTATTAACAAAGATTCGTTTAATATTACGTTCGTTTCATTTCATATTTATGCAAACAATGAATAATAGCTTCATAACAACAAAGACAAAATTAATTGTCATCCAACACTTGGCTATGTTTCACAAACTGTGCTGGCCAGCCTCTGACGATGCCCTCATAAGGTGACTTGGAGGCCGAATTTTATGAAACATAGCCAAGTGTTTATTTTATATTTTTTTAATAATGTCTTCTTTTGAAGTAATAAAACTTTGAATTTTTTTTTTTAATATTATGTATTTGTTATAATAATGATTGCTAATAAAAAAAGTTGATTAGAGTGCTTGTCTCATAAGCACACATTCCTGAGTTTAAAACCCAAATAAGAAAATTGTATTTGAGTTGTTCTGATTTCTCAATATGCTGTAGGTCGAATACTTTATCATTACATGGCTTTTATATAATGTAAGTAAAATTGCAGTAGACTCCTCCAAAATATTTTTATAATAATAAATAAATAAATATATCATCTCGCCTTTTACCCATTACTGGATGTGACGCTAAGCAGATTTCGGTAAGTGATATATTTTTTCGCGTGAAGTGCGGTTACCAGCCGTCAAATCACGGCCCTAAAGATATTAGTGGAGGGGGAGGCACAGGGGTAGATTTAAATTGGTGAAAAATTGTTTGTCGGCTGTGGGAATCGAACCAGGGTTCTCAAAATTTACAGGCCGACTCGATACCACTAAGCCACCTACCCCATTTTTTATTGTTAGGTTGGCAAAATTGAACAAATTAACTAGCTCAAACAGTAGCTCCAAAATGCTGTATGTATCTTCATGCATTTGTTTGTCACCGAAAAATATGTATTGTATTAAGATTTTTATAAATCGCAAATCGGGTACTTTCGTTCATTATCGTAAAAATCCGACAGGTCTGGGATCTGTACATTATATTAAATACGTAAGATTATTGGTTTTTATTTATTAATAAAACATGTTCCTGCATATCTTATCAACTAGTTTACAAAGTTGTTTGTTCGTGTCGAATCAGTAGAGTGCGAGCTCCGTTAGTGATCGAAGTGTTTTCGTTGTTTTGTGAATGTTTTAGTGAATATTTAGTGATATTTCAATGCATAAATTAGTTTAAATTGTGTAGTGATGTGCATATTAGTGTGTGATGTATAAAAGGAACGTTAAAATATAAATGGTAGTGCTATGGAATGAACTGGATGGACCTCATAGGAGTCTAAGGTGTGCTGGACAACGTGGGACTTAGTTGGCAGCTGATTCCTACTCAACGTATGTAACAATTAAATTTATTTTAAAAATCTTTCAGCATTCTTAGTTATAGAAAATACTGAATTTGCTCTATACAGGGTGTTTCGCGACTAGTGTAACAAACTTTAACAGCTTATTCCTGAGGTCATTTTAAGTAAAAAATGTCATATGAACATAGATCCTATTCCTTCTAGTTACCAAAATACCAAAAATAACACGAAATTTTCAAATTTTTGTAATCAAGATACTTTCGGAAAACAAGAGTTCTATTGAAAAGTCATACCTTATTTGTCTTAATTAATTTTATTTATTAACGAATACGATTTAGAGAACAAAACATAAAACGACACAATTAAATAGACACAGGACAACATAACCAAACATGGAATAGGTTAACACAATAAGAAATAAGATAACAAATTTTTAAAAAATTACAGCAAGTGTTCAAAATGAGCGCCTTGAACTCGTATGCATGTTATTATTAATAAATAAAATTAATTAAGACAAATAAGGTATAACTTTTCAATAAAACTCTTGTTTTTCGAAAGTATTTTTATTACAAAAATTTTAAAATTTCGTGTTATATATAGAACTTCAACCCCTTGTATTTTGGTAACTAGAAGGAATAGGACCTATGTTCATATGACATTTTTGGCTCAAAATGGCCTCATGAATAAGCTGTTAAAGTTTGTTACACTAGTCCTGAAACACCCTGTATAAAGTAAAACTGATATGTCTAGCTCATCGTGTTATCTATAATAAATCTCCATCATACCTTTTTAACAAATTATCAATTCGAAACTAACATCATCAATCCAATTTAAGAAATAGTTTCCAATATCACATTGCCACACATGCAACTGCTCTGTTCAAAAGTTCTTTCAGTTATCTTGTACCAGTTACTCTTAATAAAATTCCATATCCAAACTTAATACAAAATCCAATTATCTTCGCAACTACTATAAAAAAAAGGTTAATTAAAAATATTATTTCACTTCATTAAAATCTTTGATAACACGTCATTTGTCCATCTAGTTTTTCATTATCTTTATATTTGTATATAGATTTGTTGTAGAATATGTCATTGTTTTATGTTTTTATTCTGTATTGAAATGTGCCATTATTTTTCTTATCTTCGCTTTTTGTTTGAATTAATGTAAAGATTATATGTAAGAACAGCCCCGGCTGAATATTGTCAATAAAAAAAGTTTATTATTATTATTATTATATACTCGATTATTAGGGGAATTAAATTTTTACATGTGTAATGTCAAGCCCCGGACGCTTTAATCAATTGGAGATAGATTTATTTTCGTACTTTATTTACATAAATCTAAGAAAAAATTTGGTTGTAAATGTACTTTAAGCAACAATGTACAAAATATCTCTGGATGAATGCTGCTTTTTCTATACTTTTTTATTCAAGTATTTGTCAGAATAAATAATAGACGAAGTACAGGCAATATGCACAATAGCTTTATTTAAATATACTTCCTTTTCCTATGGCACTACTATCGAACACACCGAGCCGCAGTTTTTACAGGCGGATTCAAACTAACGGACCTTGAATCGGGTGACGTCACAGTATATTAAGAGATGTGCATTAACACGCTCGGGCAGTCTTTCGCTTCGTACACACTATTTTCATAACTAAAGCCCGGATATTGAGGCTCTTAAAAACACCCAAATAAGCAGGCATATAGGCCGGCAATTACTCTAAAATAGGCGGGATTTTAGGCAGCCTAAATGTAAATAATTTGATTTAAAAAAAAATAAACGAATCCTTTTTCTAATATTGGTACTCGTATCTACTCTTCGTTAATAATCATTTTAAACAAAAATTAACGCAATCAGAAATATAATAATGTAGGGTTCTCATTTTATTAACTATTATGCAAATTCAAATTATGTAGTATACTTTAATTCACAAAATATTACGAGCAATTGCTCTATGAAATTTTTGGAAAGCGACTGTGTTCGGTCTGTCAGAACTTGCTTGTAAGTTGAAAACTTCGTTCTACATCACAAAATGTGACAGGGGCATTCTTATATTTAGCCATATCGTCTAAAGTTACCTCAGCTCCATTTATTAATAGCAAAGACACAATTGAATTGCCACGTAAAATTTTGACTAAAAACCGTTTTTTCTTTCGGCATTTTAAATTCATACACAAAAACTTGATTAAAGTATGTACTTTAAATATTATAGGTTAGGTTGAAACACTTTGTCGAGTGCTGAATTAGGCAACGAAGTAGATGATAAACCTTGTCTGCTCAATAAAAGTTAAAATAGGCAACAAAAATAGGCAAAATAAGCACAATAACCAAAATATAGAAAAAATAGGCTCTAAGGCACGAAAAAAAAAACCTTCCATTACACTTAAAGATATTACCTATGTATAGAAAAACGAAATTGCCTGAAGTATATTAAAATTTGAATCTAGGCAATTGCCTAAAAACCCGGGCTTTAATCATAACTATCTATAAAATCACATGCGGCCTTAACAATTCACTCACGTCTCCTCATCCCTCACTTATTCCAAAATGATCTCATTTGGCGTAACTCAGTCGGACTGAGATATACTAGACTAATATTTATTAGTTCCAAACACACACAACCCCAAACAAATGAATCTCACAATACTTAAAATTTCCTAAACCAATAACTATAAATTAGCTAAGACTAAACAAAACATATACACAATTTTAGAAATAACAGCCTAAATTATAAAAATTTATATAAACATTTCCACAATTTGAAAATAAAACACAGTAAATTAATTACGAAAAGTAATTTTCGGTTGTATATATAACGTAATGATAATGCATCATTAACAGAATAATAGCAGTAAATATCCTCTTTAATCGTGCTGTCTGCCACTTTGAATGATGTACGCTATTATAACATGGCAACGTTGATAGAGTCATTATAACTCAATCTCGTTGATTAAAATGCAAGAGGCACGTGAACTTATTAATAAAAATCCCACATGAGGTTCAGCCATATTAAACAGCTGACGAAATTTCACATCAATAATACACCCATGTCAAATTTGAATGAATGGGCAAACACAGACTTAGTTAATAAATCTGTACTTGATTTATTGACGTATTTGTTTGGCTCCACTACTGTATTGTATTGCAAAATGTATTAGATTTTTATATTTTCTATGCAAATTTATGCAAGGATTTTGCGGATACAAGCTACTTGTTTTCAATAAATTATTGATCTAGTTTTTATGTAGAAACATGTCGAACTAATATATGTATTAAGAAGGGTTTTCAATTTTTTCAATCAAATTTTTGTTGTACTTTCTTCATTGTTTAAGGCTGATATTTCAATCTCTTAACAATGTTCCTTATAAATATAAGAAAATGGCAATTTTGTTTCATAATTTGAACTATAATTTCACTGCGATATTTTTTGTTTCTTCGATAAATACATTTATTAGGACCTTTGTTAGGTAAATGTGGGGTAGATGGCTCAGTGGTATTGACTCGGTCTGTGGATTTGAGAACCCTGATTCGATCCCCACAGGCGACAAACAATTATCACCAATTTAAATCTACCCCTGTGGCTCCCTCACCACTAATATCTTCGGGTACCGTGAATTGACGGCTTATAATCGCACTCAATGCCACATCTAGTAATGGGTAAAAGGCGTGATAATATATTTATTTTGTTTAAAATTACCACTGTGGCTCGCCCTCCACTAATATCTTTGGGGGTCGTGATTTGACGGCTTATAATCCACCCCACGCGAAGAAATATATTATTTACCGAGATCTGCTTAGGCAGAGTGCCACACCCAGTAATGAGTAAAAGGCGTAATGATATATTTATTAATTTATTTTATTTAAAATTGCCACTGTAGCTCGCCCTCCACTAATATCTTTAGGGTCATTGATTTGACGGTTGGTAACCGTACTTCACGCGAAGAAATATATCACTTACCGAGATCTGCTACGGGGAAGTGCCGCAACTAGTAATGGGTACAAGGAGTGATGATATATTTATTTATTTATTTTGTTTAAAATTACCACTGTGGCTCGCCCTCCACTAATATCTTTGGGGGCCGTGTTTTGACGGCTAATAATCGCACTTCATCCGAAGAAATATATCACTTACTGAGATCTACTAGGACGGAGTGCCACACCTATTAATGGGTAAAAGGCGTGATGATATATTTATATATTTATATAAACGACAACATAAATTAATCGTTATATTCTGTAAATGAATCACTATCTGTTAATGATTGATTTATTTTTCATGTTTACCTTACAGATTATTATGATTTTGGTATTATGTGCTGAAAATAATTTACCTTGGTATTTTAACCTAATTGTCATGCATTCTAAAAAGTCACTGGCAGTTTCGTAAAAATTCAGGTGCACTGCTTTCCCTGGCTTAATAATAGTGCCCTGACTAACCGCGTATTAAAATTAGTTGGGGCCCTCGTTGCGATTTAATTACCGATGTGATTTAGCGTCGGGTGTTGGTGATTTTTTTCAGTGTGTGAAGCCTTTGTCGAGTAACGCGCAACTTTTCCCGCATGAATACCAACACTGCCCGCCAAACTTCAGCCATAATGGTGCGCGAGCTACTTGTGCTCGCACTCGTGCCTTTGTTCCAACTTGCCGCTAAATGAATACTTGATAATTACAAAGTTTCACCTGAACTTTGCGTCGCGTGTGCTGGGCGCGAGTATTCCATTCACCCGCTGTCTGTTCTATACATTAATTATTTTAAAATAGGCACGGATATTGGGCGAGGCTTTACTTTCACCTATTGTCCCAAATTAGCCATTTGTCACATCTCTTTGTGCAAGTTATGATAACAGAGCCGGCGTCACAGATTTTTCATGCTTTTCAGAATACCTTTACTAATTTTTTTTTAATCCAGCTACAGGTAGAAAGCTAAAAGATATTTTATTCCAATTTTTCACTTTATAGTTTCATTTAAATTTATGGGGCAGGTGGTTCAGTGGTATCGAGTCGGCCTGTGGATCCTGAGATTCCTGTTACGATCCCCACAACCGACAAACAATTTTCACCAAATTAAATTTACCCCTGTGGCTCCCCCAACATCTTTGGGGGCCATGATTTGATGGTTGGTAATCGCATTTCACTCACCTAGTATTGAGTAAAAGGGATGATGATATATTTTATTTTATTTATATTAAGATAATTTTCATTATAAACCAGTTGTCAATTTTCGTCATTATAATTAGAAATTGGTAATTGTGGTAATTGTTTTTTTTTTAAATCAATTGTTATAATTCATGTTAGTATCGTATTAAATATGGTGTATGAATAAGGCAATTATTATAGCAAGTTTTAATTTGCATGAATGTAGTTTTTTACTTTTAAATTTGTTACATATTGCCTTTGACATTAATAAAATAATAAAATTTTAATTGAAAATTTATAAATATGTTTTTATAACTTATATATTTAAACTGTAATTTGTTTCTGATATTGGAATATTTAATTATAAACAACAGTGCCAATATAAAAACATTAATTTTTAATTGATAGCCAGAATTTATTAGCTTTTTAATTTAGTTCAATAACATATACAGACGTTCAGAAAAATGAAATTGTAACTTCGGATATTATAATTATTGGTAGTATTATAGTTTGATTCGTATATTGGTAATAAAAATTTTAATTAATATTAACAGCGAGATATTATCTAATGTATAAAACAAAGTTATCAAATAGCACAATTAAATTACTCAGAACAAATTCATTTGACATATTATCAGTAGTGAAATATCTCATGTGAAACTAGTAACCATAACCTAACCTCAATAAATAACTCTCGCGCACCTAGCGGCCAAACCCAGCACTAGATCTAGGCGGGAGTTTCAAAAACCATTTCAGATTTATCGTCGTCGGTGTCGCATAACAACACGTGATTAAATCAGCGCGTGACGCTCGCTCAGCGTCGTCCGTAGCCGGGGGTCATCGCTCGGCGTCGCTCCGCGGGTAAATGGCGTCGTTAGTGGGGAAAGGGAGGAAGCAGTGAACAACTGCGGACGGGCGATGTAATGTCGAGTGCCGCAATCTAAACTTTGTTATTGCTTGAATGCGCAATCGATGTGCGGCAGATTACGGGCGCTGGGCTGGACCTGCACTTGTGAAATGGTGCGTGTTTGGACTCTCAACGGGGTACGATACAAATGCTGTTAAGGGAAAATATTGCACAAGTTTCATTTTTGTTTACTGTGCTACTTTTAACCTCTTGGTTTTCTTTACTGTTTCGTCACTTCGACAAACATCATTCTTTTTCTGTCTGCTGTCTTTTTTGCCCTTACCTTCCATTTGGTTACATATTTATTTTAGAGTACAACTATCGAGGCCTTATTTATTTGCACTAAGGGTGCAAGATATTGATTTATTTTGCTACTCTACATAACAAGAACTTTATTTTAAATATAAGACGGAAGGCTTACACATACAGCTTATACTGGTATTTGAATCACTAGAAAACAAAATGAAAAACCTAGAGCGCATTGTTCGACAAGAATTACTTTTTAAATGGTCATCTCGAAATAGTGTGTGCGCTTCGAGTAAAAAGTTTCTTTACTGGTTTAATTTTTTTGAATATACCTCAACTGATACTTGAGTTTTTTTTTTAATTTTAGGTCAATTTAGACTGTTGGCTCTAAAATTCTTTCTCAAAAAAAGTTAATTCATATACACTTTAATTTTATAGTAGAGATGGGCGAATATCAAATTTCTCGAATTCGAATATCGAATTCGAATATTAATCAGATCTCGAATATTCGAATACTCCTTAAAAGTTACTTTATTTATTATTAATAATTATTTACTTATGTCCTTTTCATTATTTGAATAAAATTGTTAAGAAAAAGACGAAAACTTCAAATTTAAGGTGAAACGTACGGGCTGATGTTGGCGAAAAACAAATTTGAAATATGGTACGTCTTCATGGTTTTGAAACAAAATATCTTTGTTATTAATAACTTCAAAGTATTGTAATAGCTTTAAGTTTATATACAAATGATAAAGAAAAACATAGTCAAAAATTGAGGTCAACATATGGCGCGATATTCGAGGTATTCGAATGTTCGCTATACTGACGTTAATATTCGAAAATCTCGAATATAGAATAATGTCAATATTCGCGGCATTCGACTATTCGCGGATGATATTCGCCCCATCTCTATTTTATAGACATAGCTTCGAGAAAGTATAAAACCTGATGAAATAAAATTTTGGACAAATACATATACAGACTCTGTATCTTAAAAACCAAATAAAATATGAAAATACGGCATTGAATTCCTCGTATCCGAATTGACTTAAGCAAATGGGGTAGGTGGCTCAGTGGTATCGAGTCGGCCTGTGGATCTTGAGAACCCTGGTTCGATCCCCACAGCCGACAAACAATTTTCACCAATTTAAAAAATCTACCCCTGTGGCTCCTCCTCCACTAATATCTTTGGAGGCCGTGATTTGACGGCTGGTAACCGCACTTCACGCGAAAAAATATATCACTTACCGAGATCTGCGTAGGCAGAGTGCCACACCCAGTGATGGGTAAAAGGCGTGATGATATATTTATTTATTTTATTTTATTCAAATGTTTCATTTTTTTGTCAACGACTATGTTTCAACTCCTTAAAATTGATCTATTGGATAACGCTAGTAAAGCAACGTTGCACGCAGGGAGTATTTGGATGGATGACCGTTCAGAGCAACCCTCGTTGCTGTTAACTATAAGACCTAAAATGTAGGATCAGGACGTAATGGCGGAATATGACCTTAGAAGTTGGTATGCCAAAAAGCCAGAAAAAAGAAAAAAATACATTTTTTCTACAACTGTCGAAAAATGTTTGCATTTTTTCACTAATATCAATTCGTGAAGTACTTGATTTTTGCATCAATAACATTACCATGACAATGTATTTTGCGCACTGTATTGCACCCTAGTGCGCAAAATGAGTATTTCGCGCACGCTTCCAAATGATTTTTTTCACGTTCCACTTGTTATAACACGTCAATAGTATCAAACTTATATTATTGTTTGTTGTTTCCTTTTAATTTACTTGAATAAATCAATTATTATTGTATTATTCTTTTTTGACAGTTCTAGAAAATATGTTGTTTATATTTCGTGGACACAATTCTTGTTTTTAGTTCGAATGACTCGATCTGTGGTCTCGACTAAAAGTGACAAAAAACAGTTTTTCGCGCACTTAAAACAAAAATAACAATTTTTCCTGACTTTTGAAAATTTCTTAAGGGGTCATCTTCATATCTCCTTTACTTTTTGAGAACCTCTGGAAGTTCAAAATCTGATGATGTAAAATTAGGAAAATTTAACTTTTCCTTAGTTTGATTTAATACAAAAAAAATATCATTCTCGCTCTCGTCCCACATTGTCGTTATTTGGCGAGGCGAGATGCGAGAGTACACTCATATCATCGTGCATTACTCGCAGGATATTCTCTTTGATCGCATTGTACTTGATTTACCCTTATTATTTATGTCATAAACAAATTCAAATAATATTTCGTTGCAGTTCCATGAACAATAGACTAAAACATAACCGTATTATCGTTTTGTGAATCAGAACAATCTTCCAGGATAATACACATAGGGTTAAAAGCGCAGTGAAATTAGCTGCGTATCCTGCAAATTAAACGTTTGTGTTCAACAGTAAAGCGTTGTGAGTCTGATTCATATTGCATTGGACTAGTTTACCAACATCAGTTCCGTACTGACAAAGTTCTGCTTTTATGAAAACTGAATTTACTATTGATTTTCACTTATTTGTATACGTAGGATATAATCTGAAATGAACTGATTTAATTCACTAGTTTAAATGTTAATATTTTATTAATGAATTGGCTTTAGTTACTGTCAATTTGAATGGAATTGTTACTATACCAGGGAAATGATAACAGTGAAATTTATTACCAAATTATTACATTCCAATACAATTTGACATGTAATTCAAATATATATCTCAATATGTGTAACTATTTTATATTATGGCATAACTAGATTTCAATCTGTTAATTTATAACAATACTAATGCAAACTACGAGATATTCAATGCTAAAATTGTTTGATTTATAATGAATCTAGTTTTTAAAAACCGAAAAATTTAAATCGAGAAGAAATAATTTCTGAGTTCTACTTTTTCGAGGTTATATCTTATAAATGAAGCAAATTAGAATTGAACTACCTATTGGGTCAGCTTGACGGACTCCCACGCTAATCTCCTTGCTCCCTGATAAAAAGTAAAAAAACAGACATATTTTTTACCCTTTTAGCTATTACTGGGTGTGGCACTAAAAAGTAAAAAAAAACATATTTTTTTAGCCTTTTAGCCATTACTGGGCGTGGCACTAAAAAGTAAAAAAAACATATTTTTTTAGCCTTTTAGCCATTACTGGGTGTGGCACTCTACCGTAGCAGATCTCGGTAAGCGATATATTTTATCGCGTGAAGTGCGGGTACCAGCCGTTAAATCGCGCCTCTCCAAAGATGTTAGTTGTAATAGTTATTTGTATATCAAGGGAAAAATGATGTATATATACACTTTTTTTTTCTTCTCCCATGCTTCAATTATATGTATTTTAATGGCAGTCTTTAAGACAGATTTTCATTACAAAACGATTTAATATTAATTTACTGCCGTAGCAAATCTCGACAAATTATATATTTTACTTGTGAAGTGCAGTCATCAGTCGTCAAATCACAGTCTCCCAAAGATGTTAGTGGTGGGGAAGCCACAAAGGTAATTTAAATGAGGAGTGACTTGAGTTTTTAAATCCACAGACCTACACGACTCCACTGAGCTACTCGTATCTACCACATAAATAAACTAAAATTAATTTCACAGCTTTTATCCGGCTTCAACTAACCATAATTACATACATATATACATACATAACATCACGCTATATCCCATTAAATGGGGTAGCACGAACCTCTGAAACGTTCACAGAACATCCACTAAAAGATTCATAAAAAAATCTGTTTACGTCTACATTCTCATTCTGACTCACGATACTTGTTTCAACCACATTAACACTTCCTCCATACGAGCTCTTTCCGTCCTCACAACCAAAATCCATCATCACGCAACAAACCTTCATTCGCATCCATCCATTCGGTTCTGTACACCTGTTTCGTAAATCTTCACTTACGCCCACTATAAAGAAATTGTAACAAAGTGAAACAATTCAGAATTAGTTGTTGTTATAATTAGGATTTTTCACTACCAACTCAGCTTCGAAAGATACAGACAAATTAAATATTATCTTAAGTATCTTTTTTTTGTAAAGTTGACTTGACAGAGTTTTGGTTATCAAATTTATTAATGTATATGTTTGTAATAATATCAGTATTCTTCGATCATTATTTATCGAGTTTATGGTTTTTCTGAATTGTCGCGCTTGCTAGCTATTATGTGATGACATATCTGGGTAAATTATTAGCTGTGCGTTGGTCTGAGATAGCTTTTGATCCTTATATTTCATCCCTTAGAAGCGTCTGGTGTTTTTTATGTAAACTCGTGCATGGGAACAGTTATCTCTAACCAAGTCAACGATTCCACTCTCTTACCTCTTGTCAGCACGTCCCATGGAAAACAACAACAAATATTCAGTGGTGGTTTAGCTTTTGGATTGATAAGATGTAGTCTTGCCATGCAGTAACTTTAGTTCATATGTTGTTGTTGTTTGCCATCTTCGGTCAAGTTGTTTAAATAGAGATTTAATATGTTTCGTTTAATATCTTTCACTTTTGTAATTTAGTAACTTTTATATTTATTTTTATGTTAATAAACCTTAAATTTTGAATAATGATTAACTTATTCGCCCAGCTCTTGCTCGTGTTATAAAATGAAGGCAGCATCGCCTGCGCTTGTTTAAAAATACATTTAACACAATTGCACACTGTATAGTATTTCTATATAATAGAGATGGGCGAATATCATCCGCGAATAGTCGAATGCCACGAATATTGACATTATTAGATATTCGAGATTTTCGAATATTAACGTCAGTATAGCGAACATTCGAATACCTCGAATATCGCGCCATATGTTGATCTCAATTTTTGACTATGTTTTTCTTTATCATTTGTACATAAACTTATACTTTGAAGTTATTAATAACAAAGATATTTTGTTTCAAAACCATGAAGACGTGCCATATTTCAAATTTGTTTTTCGCCAACATCAGCCCGTATGTTTCACCTTAAATTTGAAGTTTTCGTCTTTTTCTTTTCTGTCTTGTTTTAATTTTATTTTATCTTAACAATTTCATTCAAATAATGAAAAGGACATAATTAAATAATTATTAATAATAAATAAATTAACTTTTAGGAGTATTCTAATATTCGAGTATCTCGAATATTCGAGATCTGATTAATATTCGTATTCGATATTCGAATTCGAGAAATTTGATATTCGCCCATCTCTACTATATAACAAAGCTGATTATGCAATTTCTCCTAGTTAATTAGCAATGAATATAATTTAGTTTCATGCAGTTCATGTCAGTATTATCACATGATCTCATGAAGTAACTTCCTAAGTCGCTTAGAGTAAATCTCGGGATTAAAACAAGCGATAATGTACGTGATTTTGACCAAGTGATCAGTAATAATCGTTGCACGTTCCCAAATCTGCAGTTTACTCTGCATGCGAGGTTACGTTCATGATATTCATATACACTGGTGGCCGCTTAAACTTGATGCCTTAATCCGGAGAAGATAGCCGAAGATAGGTGTAGGAATCTCTCTAGAGTACCACTAAATGGGTTATGAAACGAGATCTCATGCTGACTCTTTACGACATGTTGCTAACTCACTCACAACAATGCAGTTATTGAAAAGTGCACCCCGAGGTACTGACGTTTTTATTAATTATAAAGTTTATTTGTCGTAAAGAACTTAATGGCGTTTAAGTATTTTTGTTTGGATTTTATTAGAAAAGGAAAATTATGTGTGTCGTTGACAGGTATTAATTTCACGTGGTTTTAGTGCCTTTTTGTTTTGTGTTATTAAGTTTTTATGTTTTTGTTTTTAACCGCATGAGTTTATGATAAAATTTATAACAAATAATTGTTAGAACTTCTATTAAATTTTAATTAGTTATTTACAATTGTGTTTTGGATTCTTTGATCAGAAAATTAATATTGTTGTTATGAAAGTTAACTTTGTTTTAAACTGTTTGTTTTATGTAATTTCATATATATAACTAGCTTATATGGGAAAATACATCAATATTGTCAGTATATTTTATAATAACATAATAATGAAATAATATGAATAATTATAAATAATACAATAACAATAGGCTGAATAATGTATTATATTTTCAAATTAATTTGCTATCTGAAATTGACAAAATAACGTTGTTTTGAAATTAATTTTTTAATTTAATAAATAATTGAATTAGGTCATATTAAACATAATATAACAACGTTTCATGAAAATTATTACATACTTACTTAATTGGGTTTTAATAATATATTGTTTCATTAATATAACAAAATTTAATTAAATCCCTTTCTAAATACATTAGTTATGCCATCACATTAACATATATGAGATGTCTACTTGTTATATATATTAGCGAAAGAATTAAAAATTATAATTACGGTTACATATTGTTACTAGGAGTGAATGTGATACTTTGTACGCCAAACCAAAGACAAAATAATATTGATATTTTTTTTTCATTTTATATATACTGAAATATTAAAGATATAAATAAAATAAATAAATATATTATCACGCCTTTTACCCATTAAGATTAGATAATCTAAAATTGTATATTAGCTAAAACTTTTTTAAGAATCAGGCTATTAGATATTCGAGTAAAGAGTCTAATGTATTTAGTTTGTTTATTTAATCTAACAAAAAATACACTTATTACACATAAGTATGGGAATGTCGTGTAAAACCTAAATTTAAAAAATATATATTCAGGATCTACCATTTATTATTATTATTTCTGTTACACTGTACAACAGGAACTTGATCCCAATTATAGTACAGGATCCGCACTCACCGAGCCGTAGTGTGGAAGTTCGTATAATTTTTAGCTTGAGTGCGATTCGAACTCGGGATCTCCGGATTAGAATTCCGTATCGCTATTCACACCACCGTACTGACGGTAAAATATAAAAGTTGGGGTTACTTTTGGTTACACCGGAAATAAAATATTTTCACTTTTATCTAGAATTTGTCACGCTTTTTGATATAGTTTCTAAATGTGTAATATGAATGTAATTGCTTTAAAATGTCTTTTGATGTGCCTGTTTTTTGAGACAGCCGGTATAACTTTATAAAATTTGTATTTAGTTGAAGACTTAATACGAGAGTCGTTCAATAAGTCCTTAGAAAATCCAAGAGAGCAGCACTCCTAACTAGTCAACTGTTAGAGTTTTAGCTTTAGCCGTCACGTAGTTTCATTGTTGTTGTCAATTGTAGTAAAAAACTTTTGATTGTTTATAATAATGGATAAAAGTGAGTTTCGAGCGGTGATTAAACATCTGTATTTAAAAGGCTTAACGCCGAAAGAAATTAAAGCTGAGTTGGATGATGTTCATGGCACATCTGCTCTTGTGTTTGCAACTGTTTACAATTGGGTGAATGAGTTTAAACGTGGCCGTACATTCACAAAAGATGAACATCGTTCCGGACGCCCTGTAGAAGTGTCTACCCCCGAAATGATTGACCAAATCCACGATATGGTTTTAAGTGACCGACGAATCAAAGTGCGCGAAATAGTTGAGGCTACAGGCATATCACAAGGCACAGTCGCTTTAATTTTGCACGAAAAATTAGGTGTGAAAAAAATCTCGGCAAGATGGGTGCCGCGGTTGCTCACAGTGGAGAATAAACGCAATCGTGTGGTGGACTCTGAGGCTGTTTTGGCGCTTTTCCGTCGTAATCCTGAAGATTTTCTGCGTCGATACATAACTGTGGATGAGACTTGGATACATTACTACACTCCAGAGACAAAAGAACAGTCAAAACAGTGGATTTTTTAAGGCGAACGGGCTCCGAAGAAGGCGAAGACGGAGAAATCGGCTAGCAAGGTTATGGCAACGGTCTTTTGGGATGCACGCGGAATCATCTTCATCGTCTATTTGGAAAAGGGAAAAACGATAACAGGAGCGTATTATGCGTCGTTATTGGACCGGCTGAGCGAAGAAATAAAAGAAAAACGTCCTCATTTGAAACGCAAAAAGGTCCTTTTTCATCAAGACAATGAACGTGTGCACACCTGCGCAGTTGCGATGGCCAAAATTATGGAATTAAAGTTCCAATTATTGCAACATCCACCGTATTCACCAGATTTGGCCCCCAGTGACTTTTTCTTATTTCCAAACTTAAAGAAATGGCTTGACGGACGAAGGTTTACGTCCAATGAGGAGGTCATCGCCCAAACGGAAGCCTATTTTGAGGAGCTTCCGAAATCCTACTTTTTGGACGGCTTAAAAAATTTGGGAAAACGATTAGAGAAGTGTATAGAGCTAAAAGGAGATTATGTAGAAAAATAAAAAAAAATCTACCCAAAAAAAGTGTTTTTTCTACTTTTTTCTAAGGACTTATTGAACGACCCTCGTACATTCAGAATTTAAAAATTTAAAAACGTGTATTTTATGTTTTAAAATATATAATTATGCAGTATAAAGCATGGCTATTTGAAATTTAAATCTGGGAGTTAAATAATATCGTAACAAAGTATGAAAATACGTTGAAGGAATTTGTGCCGAAAAAATAAAAATAAAACATCCAAAAAGCTAATGGACATTCTTTGAAAGTCGAGCTACATAATCCACTAATCTACTTCCGTTTCACCCAACACTTATTTCCGATTTGACTCTGTCCCCGCTCACACGTAACCGGTATAAATCGCATTCAATCAATCCTTTCAAATGGACCGCGCGAGCCGCCGTTTCAAACACATTTCCGCTGCAGCGGCCTGGGGCCATTTGAGTCGCTCTGTTGGCAGCAGTGCTGCTGCACTCAATCATCGCTCGACAACCAGATTGTGTTTAGCGTTAATAAGATAATGCCGACTCGTTTACGGATTGCGACGGACGTCACAGATGCCAGGCCATGCCGTGCCGCGTCGATTGTACGAAAATCGGAAAATCGAATGCAAGCTGAATTATTGGAAATGAGTTAGTAATTGCGTTATGGGATTTTCATATTTCGTGAGTAATGAACAGATTGTTAGAGCTGTAAATTTTATTGCGGATTTGCAACTCAATATTTATTTTTGTTCACTATACGTTAAAATGGATTTTTGCGATTTGCGAAATCTAAATGAAGTATGCGAAATATGCAAATAATTTATTACACAGTAAACAAATATTTTCCTCTTTAACGATATATTCTGGAAAAACAACATCACGAGAATCATTGCAGAAATTATACATGCTTCTAAAGTAATAAAAGACATACGTCATCACGCCTTTTACCTATTCTTAAGTGTGGCATTCTGCCGTAGTAAACCTCGGTAGGTGATACATTTCTACGCGTAAAGTGTGGTTACCAGCCCCAAAGAGATTAGAGGAGAGGAAGCCACAAATGTAATTTTAATGTGGTGAAAATTGTTTGTCGGCTATGGAAATCGAACCCAGGTTTTCAAATTCACAGTCCGACTCGATAGTTCGAAACTACTCGTGAAAAAATGTATGGTACCTAAAAGTAATAGTTTATTTGTTTGAATGAAAATTGTTAGATAATCTAGATATTAATTTAAGAAAATTCATATTCTCAAATTAATATCTATGTAACACTGTAAGTTTTTCATTTTTGAAGAGAAAAGCAGCTATCGTATTTGAATAACTTTATCAAAAAACTAACTGACAAATGTTAATATTTTTATATCATCATTATTTATATAAAATTTGAATAAATTTGGTCAGTTAGAAGAGCAGATAAGTTGATAGCATTTTTGAGCGTTTTCGCTTGTACTCCGGAGCGGCCTTAACTCGCTTCCGATAGATCTATTAGCATACCAAACTGTAAGATCCTAACCTACATAACTTTTAAGTTAAAACCAACAGACGAAATGTTCCTCTAAAATATTGCTATTAAAAAAATTATAATATTGGTATTAATTTGGCAAACAAAATACGTGTTGATAAAGTATTTTTGTATATAACCATTTGAATAATGTATTATTTATGAACATAAAAGTAATCTTTTATATCAGTTTTATGTTGGATTATTATTCCTGCTGTTATGTTCCAAATTTGTGCTTTACCGCTGTAAAGATTTCACACGCAACTCTAACAAAAGTCGCTACAAAATAACAATTTGTGAACAAAATTCTTACGCTACCATATCACGTTTAGCTTACACTTAAACAAAACAAACATAGACATAATAAAAAAACAAACACTAACTCACTTGCGAGCCGAAAGTCAAGTGTGTAAAGGCAGTAATTCACTGCTCGACCTGGCTGTTACTTTGCCAGAATTTATGTTCCATTATCGCCGCTGGTTCATGGCAATGGTGATGGTGGATTGTTTTGTTTCACATGGAAACAATATGCAATTACGAAGCGCGAAAAGTTCATGCATCACGTTGGCCATCGCAACGCTAGTATAGCGACAATGCAGATGTGACGTCACCGGAAACTACTGCTGGAGGAACACCAAAAGAAATTCACTATTTTTGTTCAATTGTGAATATAACTTTTCTATGAAAGAAACTGATATTTAACAAAATTGTTACTGAAAATACCAGGGTTCGTAAATATCATGATATTTATAATAAATATCAAAATATCTGATATATAGGATATATATCAGATAAATATCACTTTTTGGATATTTATTTTTTAATTTTAGTTTTTGTACACATTTATTATCACAATAGGAAATACAAAATAAATTATTATTTCTAAATAAAAAATTAACATAGGTAATGAAAAAAAGTAAATATACATTAAATGGATACACAAATATTATATAGTACTAAGAATAGTAAGAATATTTAAAAAATCCTATATTCTAGATAGGGGCAAATCATCATCTTCTGATGAACTTCCTGAACATAGCGTTGCAGATAGAGACTCACTTGGCCAAATCCAATCTAAATTAGTTTTTTTTGTAGTTTCTTTTTGGTTTAAATATTTAAACATAAAAACTAATTTACCGGCTTTGTCCTTACCGAGACGATTACGTAATTGAGATTGGACAATGCCAAAAGTGGAGAAATATTGTTCCAGCCCTGCTGTGGCTGCTACAGCAGTGTGTAACTGTTCACATAGTTCAATAAATGTACTTTTATTTGGCCACTCTGACTCATTGATAGTTACACTTTTCCACCATATTAAAGGATTTGTATTTCTAAAATGAATACCAAATAAAAATTAGTCAAAAGCTAGTAAAATAACAATTATCTTTAGAATATAATTTTAACAGAATTAATGAAAGTAATAATGAGGTATATTGTATTTATTACACACTATTTGAAATTTTTATATAATGGATATATATCATTGCAAAAATATGACGATATATATCAAAATAAATATCATGATATATATCGATCGATATATATCTTCGAACCCTGGAAAATACACATTCTTTTTAGGAAGAAATGCAATTGATTATTTTTTAATTTGTGATGTCACGTGGTATAAAATGAAATCAGATTACAAACAAATTGTTAATATCGTGGTAACAACTATCACTTACATTTTGACGGTTATTTTATTTAGCTGACAAATTATTATGTAAAAATTATAATTACAGTCTCCGTATGAATGATTTATATATTGTTCTTACTTTTAATAAATCAAAATTTAAAGGTTCTTTCTCCTATTTAGCGCCCATTTTGTACAACAGTATTCCTTCTTCTTTGAAATCTCAACCGTTGAATTCTTTTAAGAACAAAATAAAGAATATGATATAATTTTTGAACATTCATGTTAATGTATTTATTTTTGTAAATTTTGTTGGTTTTTTTTTTTTGATTATATTTTTTGCTTTGTAATATATGTAACGTTAGGTGGAAGAGCAGCCTTTGGCTGAACCTCGCCTATGACTTGGAATGTCAATAAAGATTATTATTATTTTGTACAAATTTTAATATACCATTTTATGGGATAGCACGAACCCTTGAAACATTCACTGAACATATATTATTTCATTAGAAGTATCCTGCAATTATTCGTATCTTGGTACACAACTTATCCTTTAAAAGAGCGTATATTCCTGTCATGTGGTAGGTGGTTGGTGGTCTGTGAATTTGTGAACCCGGGTTCGATTCCCACAGCCGACAAACAATTTTCACAAAATTAAAACTACCCCTGTGCCCTCCTCCTTGCACAAACATCTTTGGGGCCGTGATTTGACGACTAGTAACGGCACTTCATGCGAAGAAATATATTACTTACCGAGATCTTCTACTGCAGAGTGCCACACTCAGTAATGGGTAAAAGGCGTGATGATATTAGTTATTTTTATATCTTTAAATTCTTCTCATTCAGAATTTTTCGTTTCCGCAACAAACTTTCAGTCACATTCAGTAATTTTATTCTTAGATCGTCTCAACAATTTTTCACCGTCACCTTCACCAACATATAACGTACGTTACATATATATATATATATATATATATATATATATATATATATATATATATATATATATATATATATATATATATATATATACAGGGTGATTCTTGGAAAACGAACCCCCTCCCCCAACTTTTTTATAATAAGAAATAGAAAAATTTTCTTCATATTGAAGTTTTAGTATATTAAATATACTATTTTATGACACATATAGAAATTTTTTATAAAGTCAGGTTTACATGATACGACTATCAACTTTTATTTTTCAAATGGGAACCTAGAAATATTTTTTAAAAATAAAAATCGCCATTTTTTTTTTCTTTTCAACGATGTATTACTATAATAATAATAAAAAAGTTAAGGGGGAGTTCGTCTTCCCAGAATCACCCTGTATAGAGTGTTTTTATACTTCGACCAGAAATTTAAGATTATATATTAAATGACGTATTGATCGTAGAAAAAAATATTTTTTTTTTAATCGTAATTAGTAGACCTATTTTTCAAACTAGTTAACATGATTTACCTAACATGTAGCGTTAAAATGAAATAATCTATTAAATAAATTATGGATATTTGTGCAATTTTGTACCATAATTATTTCCTTTTAATTTGCAAACACTGATTTAGGAATCGTTCAATCGATATAAGTTCAGTTTTAGCTTCTTTTATTTTAATTTAATTTTTGTGTCTTACGTGATGCAATGTTTTTATCAATATCTACTTAAAGTAGATACATAAAACAAATGTTGGTTTATATTCCTTTTATTTTATCAAAGTGCATTCGCTTCATTTGTTATACCTTTTTGCATCAATTCCATTTCAAACGACAAAAACAGTCAATCTCAACACCCGACTATTTGTAAACCGCAAACCCTACAAAACAAACACTCGTTTCAATAGCAGGAAAATAGTTTTAGAGCAGTAGCTCTTGATAATGTTTACTTCTGTTTTATGCTCAGTGCGGTTCGCCAGAGCTTCAAATTGATCCACCGCGCATTATGGACATAGTGAACACTTCATCTATGTCATGTACCTACAGTTTTGTTCACTCGACATAGATTGAAATGCGTGTAAATTATTTGAAATTGAGTGCAATGTTAGTAGATTTAATGCGACAAATAAATAATCCGGTGAAATATTTGTGGGAATAGAGAATTCTGAGGGTTTTGTTTGGGAGTTTAAGTGGAAATGTAGTGATCCTGAATAATTAATCAATTGGTTATTTACTTCTGAATTATTTATAAAAATTGAATGAAAATGTTCAATTAATTGCATTTAATTTCCATGTAAATTTACTGGTAAATACATTATATACTAGTACGTTGATGGGTTGGAAGCATTACTTTTTACTTCCTTGTACGAAGTAAAAGAAATTTTCGGTTCTCATATTTCAGTGGAAATACGCATTTTGGCCCTCCCTGAGCCCATTTTGACTAATTTCGTCGTGACGTCTGTACGTACGTATGTATCTCGCAAAACTCAAAAACGGTAAGCCGTAGAAAATTGAAATTTTATATTTAGGACTGTTATAACATCTAGTTATGTCATTATATAACTTCCGGAAGTGGTACTTTACTTGAAGCTTATAATAGATTTTCATGAAAAACTATATTCAAATATAATTTAAAACTTTCCAAATTTGGTATATAAGACTACTATATCGATGGAAATAACATAATAGATTTTGGTTAAAATACAATAACCGGAAGTGACACATTACATGTACCTGCTTACAGTTTTCCTTGAAAAAAATGGTATTATTTTAATTTTAGAAATAAATGCTGCAAATAAAAATTTTAGAGAATTAAATTCTGCGTCTAGCACATTAAAAAATTTTAAATTAGCCTTTTGCATAAGCGAGATATCTAAATTTAAATATTATATATTTTTTGTTTTTTTTTTTAATAATTTTGCTATGGATTGGAACAAAAAATACAAAATAAAAGATTTTATGTCAAATATGTGCAATTAAAAAAATATCTATAGTTTAATACGCGTACAAGGAAGTCATGTGGTGTCCACATTATATTTTTTATATTAAAAAAATTAACATGTGGTAGGTGGCTCAGTGGTATCGAGTCGACCTTTGGATCTTGAAAACCCTGGTTCGATCCCCACAGCCGACAAACAATTTTCACCAAATTAAATCTATCCCTGTGGCTCCCCCTCTACTAACATCTTTGGGGGTCGTGATTTGACGGCAGCTAACTGCACTTCACCCGAACAAAATATATCATTTACCGAAATCTGCTAAGGCAGAGTGCCACACCCAGTAATGGGTAAAAGGCGTGATGATATAATTATAATAAAATAATTAAAAATTAACGATTGCTGTGGTTGCAGCGCCTATTTTTTTACTTCTGATTCTTATTACCTCAGTTGCAGTTGGATACGCTACTACAGATCCATTTACCCGAAAAAAACAAACAAAAGATTGTTTATTTATTTGAAACATAAGATACAAAAGTTCAATTCCTATTTCATCAGATGAAACAAATACCTGATAAAATATATAACGGTGCCCTTGAGCTCTCCAATTTCCAACTGCATGAAGTTCAACAATGAGCCGCATCGCGACGCTACCTGCAACTTTGTTTTAAAATGCCAGTCACAGGTTGGGCGTCGTCCCGGCGTCTCTCTAATGATGATTTATGCCACGGCACACTTGACGAACGAGCCTGAACTAGGATTATAAAGTTGAACGTCGCTATCGGTTTTACTCTCCTGGGGACCTCACAGCTCTCAGCTCTAACCGCCGCGATTTTTCCTCTAACCGCGTTGTTGTGTCTCTGACCGGGTTTAACCACGACAGAATTTATTACCGCGGTTCTGGAGCATGAAATTTCATTGCGGGATGAATTGATGTACTTTCCCTCCGGAGTTTCAATGAAGGTGGTTTACACATTTTGTCTATATTCTAAAATATTCTATATTCATTACGAACATATCTCAATCTAAATGATAATAGTAGGACCTTATTTAAGGTGGCTTTATAATCAACTTAAACCATCTAAGGTTTTGGAAGCATATAGGACGAGGTAGCGGAAAGGCTGGGCCAAAATAATAAAATCTCGTATTGCTAATTCTGCAAAATATTACATATATACTTTTTATTACCTGGGATAGAACTAGGGCTGTGCAAAATAATCGATTAATCAAATTTAATCGATTAATCGATCAAATGATCATTATTTTTTAAATAATCGATTAATCAAATGTTTGATTAATTGATTAATCGATTGTTTGATTAATCGATTAATCAAAATAATCGATTATTTTTAATAATCAATAATCGTTTATTGAAAACCATAATCGAACAGCCCTAGTTAGAACCCATCGCGGTTTTGCACTATTTGTGTAAAACATAAGCTTTGTTTTCCTTTTAAAACTGTGATAAATATTACGATAATTGTTAACAGTTTATAATTAAGAAAATGGGCTAGTATTCTTTTGTCGAATAAAGTTTTTTTTTAATTTTTGTTACAACATATACGCTTGCCCGGTCCGTGAAATTGTAGTAAATCTGGTTCCGGTTCGTGGATTTATTGTAAATATTGTTCCGGTTTGTGAAAATATTAAAATTATTGTTCGGAATCTTAAAAACTATTAAGATTAATTAGTTTCGGTTCATACAAACTTCAATATTAATGTGGTAAAAATTGTTTGTCGCCTGCGGAAGTCGAACGCGGGTTTTCAAATCCATAGTCCAACTAAAAATCTCTGAGACACCTACCCTACCCTAAAAAATTCGTAAGAAATATTGTAAATGTAAATGACAGAAATAAAATGAAATTATACATATATTTTATAGCTACCACAAGCAAACAAATGATGTGGAAATAGATACATAAATAATTTATTTATTTAAATAATTACAATTTTGTGAAATGTTTGATGAAATGGTAAAAACATATTTGAATATCAATAATTCATTGCACAAATGTATGTGCGACTCTATTAATAAATAATTATCTATGATTTATGAATTACCTGAACTGTAACATAAAATATATATTTAAATATAGACCTCAAATTATTTTAAAATCTATTTAGTTGTATGAATAAGAAAATTATAATATTGAATCAAAAACTAAATTTTCATTTGTATAAAAAAGTAATATTTCTGTTAAATAATAAAAAAAAATATTTTAAAACCTTTCACCGTCGCTAATATCAAGAAGAAATATATTTTTAGAGATAAGAAATAGAGTAGATGGTTCAGTGGTATCGAATCGGCTTTTGGCTTTGAGAATCCAGATTTCATTCACATAGGCGAGAAATAATTTTAACCACATTAAAACTACTCCACTAATATATATATATATATATATATATATATATATATATATATATATATATATATATATATATATATATATATATATATATATATATATATATATATATATATATATATATATATATATTATATATATCTTCGGAAGTCGTGATTTGACGGTTGGTAATCGCACTTTACTTTATTTATTATTTTGTTTATAAATGCGAGGCGTCAATTGACAAAAAAAAACAAAATTTGTTAATTACAAAAAAAAATTCGGAAAAAACCTGCGTGTTTTTTAGCGTATAATCTGAATCTGCACTAAATGTGGGTTCCCATTTAGGACTTCAAAGTTGCCCTCTCCCCCGCCCCCTTGAGTTAGAGGGTAGCAAATTTTCCACAAAATCGGATGTCACTCTCCAAACTGTAAAACTTTTATCTGGGTGATTTTGCCATTCGATGCACATTTTTTGAAATATTCGAGAAAGTTCTGTATACATTTTTAAAAAAGATCATTAGTCCGATGGAAACTACAGAACCAATTAGGCTTATGTTTCTCTATTAGTAAATATTTAGTTTAGCGAAGTTCGTACAAATATTTGCAAAAATATAAACATTTGAACAATTCACTTGATACTGCAAACATTGATTTCAAATATAGTTTTTGTTCGCAACCAAACAACCAATGTTGCATTTCAGTCCGAAACTAACCGTATACTGACCCTGATAATATTTTTTTTTACTATGAATTAGTAATCACATTTGCAGCAACAGTTGAAAAATACAATGGTGAAATAGGAAAAATTATATATAGATACAATATATTGATTAGAATTTGTTTTAAATTGAGGAAACAAAGGCGAAATTAATTTTTAAATTTGTTTGAGTTTAATTGCAGAGTGAATAATAACTTTAAACCCATGTGTATTTGAGTCGCAATTTACTTATATAATTTATTCATCTCGTAATTTTTACATTTTTTTATCTTCGATTATATTATAGATGAAAAAATAGACTAGTTTGATATATTTGTTTAACAATAGTCAGTAAACGTTTCGGTTTGTGGAGATTTTCAAGTCAAGACGAAATTAATATATTTAAAATTATTATTATTATTATTATTTATGGGGTAGGTGGCTCAGTGGTATCGAGTCGGCCTGTGGATTTTGAGAACCCTGGTTTGATCCCCACAGCCGACAAACAATTTTCACCAATTTAAAAAAATCTACCCCTGTGGCTCCCCCTCTACTAATATCTTTGGGGGCCGTGATTTGACGACTGATAACCGCACTTCACGCGAAAAAATATATCACTTACCGAGATCTGCTTAGGCAGAGTGCCACACCCAGTAATGGATAAAAGGCGTGATGATGATGATATATTTATATTTAAAATTAATTTTATTACAAACATTCTATTAATGGACAAATTTCAAGATAAAAATAATTATTTATAATATAAGTAAGTGAAGTAAGGCTGTTATGTAATACTTGCTAATTAAAAAAAAAACTACATGTTCAGTTGTAGGCGCGGTGGCCGAGCGTGTTATGGCACATCTCTTAACATACTGTGACGTCACCCGAACCAAGGTTCGTCAGTTCGAATCCGCCTGTCGACAATGTGTGATTTGTCGTAAAATATAAAATACAGTTACATGTATTTATCACACTCGGGCGCTATAAGCTAGTCACTTATACGCTTTAATTAATGTAGCATTTGAATACGAAAACCGGCAGTACGGCAGTGTAAAAACTGCGGCTCGGTGTGTCCGGTAGGCCCAGGCCCGATTTGGGCTGTAGCGCCACAGATGATGAGATGATGATGACATGTTCAGTTATTAGATAACCTTTTTTAGATTTATTTATTTATGTTACTCTGTACAACAGGAACTTAATCCCAATTACAGTACAGGGTCCGCACTCACCGAGCCGCAGTGTGATAGTTCATATAATTTTTAGCTTGAGTGAGATTCGAACTCGGGAACTCCGGATTCGAATTCCAGATCGCTATTCACACCACCGTACTGACGGTTAAATTTGTACAGTTGTTACTAATTATAATATTACAATCTACAATTAATTAATTATTTCTTACCGATAAAATTGAAAATTTGCAATTTAAAGGCATATAACGACAAAACGGATAAAACCATAGACAAAATAACTGAGTTTGATATTTACTTGTTGTATTTGGTTGCAACGTTTTTTTGTTTGTTATTTGTCATTGCTAGGATATTTGTTAACAGATATCGTTTATTATTGATACTGGAAATTTACACAGATTTAGTATACAGAGTGTTTCATATCTTACGGCACTTATTTTAACCTCATATTGTATTCAATGTACTAATTATGAAACAGAAATTTTTTTAAAAAATCGCCAAATTATTTGCACTTTGCATAATGAAAATATTTCCAGTGCCACTGGTTTGAGAGTTATTTCTAATATAATAATAATTAAATTAGAATTATACCACTACTAACTAATATTTATCTGATATAAAAAATAAATGGACTATTGTAATGTTTATAATTTAATTCTCACTAGTGTAACAAAGTGAAACAATTCAGAATTAGTTTTTGTTATAATTAGGATTTTTCACTATCAACTCAGCTTCGAAAGATACAGACAAATTAAATATTATCTTAAGTATCTTTTTTGTAAAGTTGACTTGACTGAGTTCTGGTTATCAAATTTATTACTGCATATGTTTGTAATAATTTCAATATTCTTCGATCATTATTTATCGAGTTTATAGCTTCTCTGAATTGTCGCGCTTGTTAACTATTATGTGATGACATATCTGAGTAAATTATTAGCTGTGCGTTGGTCTGAGATAGCTTTTGATCCTTATATTTCATCCCTTAGAAGCGTCTGGTGTTTTTTATGTAAACTCATGCATGGGAGTAGTTATCTCTAACCAAGTCAACGATTCCACCCTCTTACCCCTTGTCAGCACATCCCATGGAAAACAACAAATATTCAGTGGTGGTTTAGCCTTTGGATTGGCAACATGTAGTCTTGCCATGCAGTAACTTTAGTTCATATGTTGTTGTTTGCCATCTTTGATACAAATTGTTTAACTAGAGATTTAATGTTTTCGTTTAATATCTATCACTTTTTGTAATTTAGTAACATTTATATTTATTTTTATGTTGTGAATTTTATCTTAAGGGGTAAAGCCACTCTAGAATTTTTTTTAAATGCATTTTTTTTATTTGCTTAAATTATAGTTTAAACCATTAGGAATAAGGGACAATTAATTTAAATGCCGCGCGGAAGTATTTCAGAGGGAAAAAAGCATATATCTATTAGTACTAGTATTTATATATATATATATATATATATATATATATATATATATATATATATATATATATATATATATATATGACTCGAAACTTTAAACGCGTTTTTCTCGAAATCATATTTTCAAAATCGGGCGAAAAGAAATCTGAAATACTAATTGATGGATCGTGCTGCATCTTTTTAGTTCTTATTCTAGATATAAAATACTCAAAAACTACGGGGGCTTTTTTTTTAAAGTGCTTCATTAGTTTTCTATGGTCGTTTTTATATAGAAATTTAGTACCGAATAATGAACTTTTTTTCAAACGTGCGCCATTTTGTTAAAAATCAAAATTTTCAAAATCCAGCCCGTAGTTTTTTAGAGTATACATCAGAGATTAAGAAAACATATCCCTTTTTGATTCAGGTCTATTGCTATTCCCGGAATGTTTTCGCCCAATTTGCCCTACACGCCGAGAGGAGTCGCCATTTTTTTAAATTTCTGACGACAATTTTGAATATTTTCTTAAAAAAAAAATTTTAAATAAAATTTAAAAAGCACTAAATAAAGATCCAAAAACAGTTCTTAAGCAGCACGTTTAGATTTCGTTAAAAAAAATCTTGAAAATTACCCTTTTTTTCCTTGTCTAGAGTGGCCTTACCCCTTAATAAACCTTAAATTCTGAATAGTAATTAACTTAGTCACCCAGCTATTACTAGCGTGTTAGACTATATTAGAAATAACTCTAAAACCAAAATTAAAATGGTTTACTTCATGTAAAGTGCAATTAATTTTACGAATTTTGGAAAAAATTGTTTCTATTTCATAATCAGTACGTTGAGTACTATATGGGGTTGAAATAAAAGGCATAAGTTATGAAACCCCGCCATATAATATAACAGGATCGCTCTTAGAAAAAATCTGAAATATGAGTTGAACCCATTACTAACCTAGTAAATATTTCAAAAACCCGATCATACAAAAAATATCAAATGGTACCTTAATTCAAATTACAATTTGAATACATATTATAATGACAAAATTATATTATCCCGCTTTCTGTTTTGAATATTCTTAAGTGACAAAGTTTCCAATGTACTTTACCCATTTTTCTTTGAACTCTAATATTTCCGCCAAACAAAGATCAACATTAACACCCCAAAAACACTTGTCCTGGAGTTGTTTGTACAATAACTTCATACTCCGCGCTAATAATTTCCCGAAACGATTATAATCTGGCGCCGTGGGCTCCGGGTCTGCGCCAGAGGCAACGGACTTCAGAGTCAGAAGTCCGGGAGGCGGATGGGGATACCAAGCGGGGTTAACTGCGGTATTAAACAAGCGGGCGCGAACAATTAAACCAGCAAAGTCTTGGCGCCGACTTTGCCGGTGTTAACTTTGTGGTTGGTTCGTGAACTTGCCTCGTGCCTCCCGGAGACGCCTGGACTCGATACACGGAGTCTCTGGAGTCGGAGAATTCCGCGAACGGATGGAATACTCTGGAGAGGTTGCCATTGCAGGACTTGTAATTCGAAGGAAACAGGTTTTCTTAAATAACTTTAATGGAATTATAAATTGTCAAATATCATTCTACATTTGCTTAACACGAATATTCAAAACAACAATATTAACATACTCGTATATATGAGAGTTCGTAATCGGCATTTGATAAAACATGATTAACAATTAATCTAATAATACGCTCTTGGTTGTTTCACAATTCGCATTTATTAAATACCTAATTCAGTTGTCTAAAGATGCCTGAAAGGGCGAAACGATCGTCACATTTATAAATGCAAATTGTGAAACAAACAACTGTGTATTTGATCAATTATTAATTAAATATAGCATTTTGTAAAATGAAATTGAATTATTAAGCCTAAAGGTAATATAGGTAAAACACAATTTTCCTTGTTGCTTGGATACGGCTTGAATTATTTAAATCATTAATAATTAGACAATATAATAAGAGATGACGTTTCGAGTCTTTAGTTAAATCCATCTTCAAGTCGAAAATTAAGTACAAAATTGAACATACATGCTTGAGGTGAACATGTTTTTTAATTTTTGCTTCGATTTTATAAATTGTATTTTTCTACGATTGCTGTGAAAAGTTGACAATTACGCACTCATTTGATATCGTCAAGTTGAAGTTTTCTGTGGAACAATCGAAAAATGTCTCCAATGCCAACGCGCGAAAAGGTATTAAATGCGCGCTTATTTCAATAGTTACCAGGGATACAAACAAAACAGAAACATGTCATATTGACAGTTGACGGAACGAATTTATTTTCAGTACGTATACGTTTTTTAATAATTTTAAGATGCAATCGTAGGACTTCCCTTCCAATACCACCTTTAACAGATCATAAGTTGACGGCGGTGATTCTTTGTTCCTCTTGCACTATTGCAGCTCTCGCCTAGGATCGCGCTGCAATTACCGTGCTCGAGTAACAAAGAATTACTTTACGCTTTTAATACACAAATAACTATTATATCAACATGTAATTTTAAAAAATGTACCTTTTTTACGACCGTAAAAAAATATATGTACTTGCAAATTACTTTTGTAAAATTGAAGCTGTTTAGATGAAACAGGTTCACCGATTTCTATTGCAGTCTAAAAACTGAAACGTAAATAAAAACCGAAACCTTTTAATAAACCGGTTTACCAAATCCGAGTATTGTATAAAAACCGGACTTTACGTTTTATTTTCACAATAACCTAAACCAAAACCCAAACCAATAATTCCTGGTTGTACTGGAAAAAAAATAATCCAAATTTAAATTGTGAGATTATACAATGGCCTATTGGAGCTACCAAGATTAGTTTACATAACAATCGACTAACTAGTATCGTAACAATGCAACCTGGATGATAGTTAACATGTTACACATATTATGACCAGAATTAGCTAATTATATTTTAGATAATCTATACTATATCATCAATATTTTACGAGTATCTTTATTGTTTTCCTAGTAGAATATATAAAGTTGCTATGTTTGATAAAGTTCTTAAGTTTTTAATTACTGTGAAGTAATTATTTGCTGCGGAATCAATACAAAAGTTTTGCAGATTTTAAAATTAAATTTTAGTACCCGTAAAACCGACTAGGTAAACAATTTAACGACCTTATACTACAACTCTTAACTTTTTATGATAATTATTAATATTTATAATCTTGTTTACTTTCATTCCACCAACAATGTATTCAATCAAACTTTAATGAGATATCTTCAAAAGTAATTAAATGAAAATTATTTCCGCTGCTAGGTATTCCAATAACATTTGATGTACCTATAAAAAATTATCATTCAGGCATAAAATTATTTTTTTATTAAAATGATTTTATCCTGGTTTAAAATTTAGTCAAAGGATTAGAAAGTTAATTAATTTTTTAATCAAAGTATTTTATAATCCTTTTATTATCATTGGTAACAATAACACTTTGTTCTCACTTTAAATACTTTTTGTCACTGGCGTTAATTAATATTTTATAATCCTCGAAAGATGTCATAGAGACAAAGTATTTTATTTTCATTGGTTGTAAACATTCATTAATTAACTTTTATTATGTAAAATTTGAATAAAATTTTTCAAAAATATGAACATTCTTTTCTAATATTACAGAATACTATTTTTTGCATAATCATTTTTATGTTTACCGATAAGGTTTACAAGGCAATATATTATATTTATAAAATAATTACTTATCGACCGAGAGGCAGTAAGTAAATACAAATTCAAAAAATTCCGACAACTAATAGTTTCAAAATAATTATGAAATATTTCTAAATTTTCCTGCCTGTATTGGATGTACTAGTATTGGAAATAGAGACAAAGTCGAAGCATTTTTGGGGGAGAGGTATGGGTAAATGTGTACCCCACAAAAAAATTGTTTATAATTGCATCCAACAAAATATTAGTGTAGGTGGCTCAGTGGTGTCAAGTCGGATTGTAGATTTGTGAACTCGAATTCAATTCCCACAAACGAGAAACAATTTTTACCATATTATAATTACTAACATCTTAAGGAGCCATGATTTGACCGCACTTCACGCGCATAAATATTTCACTTACCGAGATCTGCTACTATAGAGTACCACACCCAATAATATTTATTTATTTAATATTTTAAAAAGTATAAATTTTAGTCATAGAAAAAATCGAAAATATTTCAATCTAAAATTTTCATTGATGATTACGTATCTTTTATTGAAGTTCAATCTAGATGTACAAGCTATACAAGACAGAAGGTAGAAGATAATAAGTTTTATAATCGTCTCTTTAGTTACAAGATTTTTATTGTTTGACGCTAGCTGCGCGAATCGAAGCGAATGCATAAAAACCTAGTATTTTCTAGACTTTCTAAAACGAGTCACATACTATACTTTTTCAATGATCACAAATTGAGATAACAAAACAAAATTAAGTTTTATAAATTATTTAAAAGTAAGGTTTAATGACATAGTCTTAAGCTAACTTCATTCCGTGCTTAATACCTCAAGCCGTGACTAAAACATTCGAAGCAACCACTTGTCAACATGTGATTAAAGTGTTATTTAGAAACTAATACGTTAAAAACATTTTAATAACGCGAGTAGAAAAAATAAATTACTTCAAGTAGCACTTGGCCGTTGGCAAATGTGTGGTTACCAGCCATTAAATCACGACCTACCAAAGAGGGTAGTAGAGGTAGAGATTAAGTTTGTAATAAAACTGATGTAATATTTTCGATGTAAACTCTTGAATTATTAATGAAAAGTCAGACGAATATGAGTAAGCTGTAAAACATGACATCTAACAACAGTACTACACGGTAAATTTAAATATATCATCTTCCGAAATTTCAATTGCTTATCCGTCACAGTGTCGAAAATATCCTAAAGTTTCTTTTTCCTATCGCCATTCAATAAATCAAAATATTAAATTACCTCGTGCACCAAATGCATCCTCTTCCACCTTCCAAATTCTTCCACACCTGATACACCTCCACAAACCGAAATAGAAACACCAATAGCGGCTATAATACCGCGATTCATCCCGCTGCCGGGGATAAATTGATATCCACGCTGCAGGCAGCAGGTTCTGGGGCTCGCTGTTGGTAACCGGTGCGTTTGGTCGGGTTTATGGCTGTCGAGAGACCGGCTACCGTGCTATGCGTAGCCCATAAACCTGCGGCCTAGTGCCCCGGTCGGCGTATGTGGGAGCGAATGATCGGGAATGCGACATGAGGAAGTTTATTGTGATTTGGAAACTGCGATCAGAAAGGAATTAGCACGTTATTGGGATTTTTTATTGAGTAATGTCAAATATTACAATAGTTTGTCTAAATATAAATCCGAAAGTAATTTCTAGTTGATTAAAATAAATATATCATCGCGTCTTTTACTGATTTCTGGATATGACACTCTGTCAGAGCAGATTTTGGTAAGTGAAACATTTATCCCCGAAAAGTACGGCTACCATTCGTCATATCACGGCCCCCAAATTTGTTATTGGCGGGGGAGTCACAAGGGTAATTCTAATGTGATGAAAATTACTTGTCAGCTTTGGGAATCGAACCAGGGTTCTCAAATCCACAGTCCGACTCGATACCATTGAGACATCTGTACCTATGAATAAATTAATAATATCTTTTTCATGCAAATATTAAATCAAGTTTACATTTATAAGCCAAATTCAACTTTTTTGTAAACAGTCCGACAAATATTTATAACTACTTTGGCGGGGTGTTCTAAAGCAACCAAAAACACAATTACAAAATATAGCCGACAAAAACAAATTGTGTTTTTTAAATTTGTAATACATTTTACAGTTTTTTAATGAACATATTGCAGTTGCGTGACACGTTATTATTGGCATATCATTTACATAAATAAAAGTTACAAACTAAACTTTCCTAACAGTTGAAACGTCGTACATTTATTTGTTATTTTGTTGCAATTCCACAGTTATCTCGTACTCTACTTATTTAATCATCTTTTTCTACTTCCGTTATTAAAATGTCATTTAACGTACTGGTTTTCATGGCGTTAAATAACATCTTAATCACATGTTGACAAACCATGGCTGCGAATGTTTTAGTCACGGCTTGAGATATTAAGCACGGGGATCAGTCATCTGTCATGGTAACTAAATTTTACTTTATAAATAATACGTAAAACTTAAAATTTTGTAGTTGTCTTAATTTGCGATCATAAAAAAGTATAGTATGTGCCTCGTTTTAGAAACTCTTTAGATAATTGTGTGTTATATATTCGTAACTAAAGAGACGTTTATAAAACTTGTTGCCAAATATTTACGTAGTACTTTGATTGATATTTTAATGAGAAAAGTAAATTAAAGCACGTGGCACTCAAAGACAGGCATTCAGAGTTGCTTTATTGGGATATGAATAATGTCGGTCCTAAGTTAACTTACTTATTCACAAAGACATAATTCTCGAAAAATGATTCCTTTTTCATTACAAGTAGAACTTCATTATGATGTAATAAATAGCGTGAAGAAATAATGTATATCTATGATCTGAAATGTCTTATCAGAATGAAGAAAAGGCAACATTAAAAGACCTAATTTGAGTAATTTGTTTAATGCTTGACACTATCAACAATCACATTATTTCAGCAAAATACATAATTACAATTCCCCGTAAGTGGTACAGTATCGTTGGCGGCATGGTCGCAAGTCAAGTTTAAAATCTAGCTGGCGGTTTCCAACCTATTTGCATATCTGAAAAACTCAACAGCATGAAATATGTAGTCCCGACGTTCCCAGCACAAATTATGCTTACAAAAATACGAACGCATTAGATAAAGACAGACAAATCGAGAAGATTCATCTTCGTCTGTAATATTTCTTCGCATATATCTCTGTGAAGCTTGGGCAATCTTGGGTCCAAGACGGAAATAGCCGCATTCATGAATTCGTAAAAGAACCGGAGAATCAAACAAAAGATCTTTGTTTTCTGTCACTTCAATAACATTATTAGTGTTGATTGTCAGTAAACCGCTGGGAATCAACAACTGAGCATCAATTGAACCGAAACGAAGACAAACGAATCACGGTTTATTTATTATTTACTAGATAATTTAAAATATCTTTCCTTATTTTCATCCAAATTCCGATTTTTGTGCAGAAAATAAATTAATAGTTCTTAAAAATAAAATAAATAAATATATAATCACGTCTTTTACCCATCACTGGGTGTGGCACTCTGCCTAAGCAGATCTCGGTAAGTGATATATTTGTTCGCGTGAAGTGCGGTTACCAGCCGTCAAATCACGGCCTCAAAGATATTAGTGGAGAGGGAGCCACAGGGGTAGATTTGAATTGGTGAAAATTGTTTGTCGGCTGTGGGAATCGAACCAGGGTTCTCAAGATCCACAGGCCGATTCGATACCATTGAACCACCTACCCCATTAAATAGTTCTTGATATGAATATTACTGTAAAATTAATCCAAAACCTTTACCATTACTGGGTGTGGCATTCCGCCGTAACAGATCTCGATAAGTAATATATTTCTTCGGGTGAAGTGCGGTTACCAGCCGTCAAATCACAGCCTTCAAAAATGTTAGTGGACGGGAATCACAGGGGTAGTTTAAATGTAGTTAAAATTGTTTGTCGGCTTTGAGAATTGAACCCTGGTTCTCAAATCCACTAAGCCGACTCGATACCACTGAGCCATCTACCCCATTATTCACTGAAAATATTATAGATGAATTATTAGATTTACCATTTGGATCAGATCTAACTCACTGTTACTACAATAATAATTAATGCAAATTATAAAGTTGTTTTCAAGTAAATAAACTTTTAAATTTTTTGCTCTTAAAAATAAAGAAATTTTAAAAACTTTAAATTTTTAAACATCATTAAATTTATATATTTGAAGTCATTATTATATCAGTCCTTATTTAAAAATCAATATAATATTTGTAATTTTAGTAGAAACTGAGGGGCTGCGAAAAGTATTTGAAAAACTTGGGGGTCCCCGATGACAAAAAGATTAAGTATCTCTATAGCAATATTGATAACATTTCCAGCAAAAAATGAAGAAAATCAACATCACACAAAAGCGGATTTTCTTTTCTTCTGAAACTGAAACAAATCTAAAAAAATTAATTCCCACTTCAGCAAATCCTTTCTGGGCTGCAGCATGACATTTCAGCTTTGATTTCCAAGGCAAGAGCAGAGGGAGGGTCCCCGGACCATTTATACAAATGCGAATCGATACCACAAAATAGATTACCCGGTCCGCGGCAAGGCCGGGCTGCAGGATGAAGTATTTCGATCACACAGCGGCAATAAAACACGGTTGTAGTAGTCTTGTCGCTGCGACGGGACTCTATTTGTATAGCGGCGGATCGCTGAAAGCCGCCTCCTTAAACCCCCAACCCGAAAATGCACGAGGGTCTTCGGGTAACCTCGACATTTGCATGCAGACGTGAAGAAAGACTTTTATTCTTGATTTTACAATAAAATAATAAATACGATGTAAGCTACAAATCTGCATCCTATTGGGATTTTTAAATATGATTGCACTCATTATGACGAAAATTGGAGCTACGACAATGGTAACTAATAATTAAGACAAATAAATAAAAATGAATGATAAATGATAAAATAGTATATTTAAGAACGAGTTTTATTAGTCATGTTTTTATCGCAGGGGTCCAAATTTACTAAAGGACAAGTGTGATAAAAGTCTTATAAAATGAGTTATTTATACTATTTTTACTATTTTGCGTCTTTTATAAATTACAATTTTTTAAAACGTGTGATATTTTAAAGCGAGTCAATTTAGAACAATTTGTATATGAAATATTGTGGTTTATAACTGTTATTAACATTCATGCAATTGTTCAGTTTTTGAGGCTATATAGAAATTTTTATGTTTGACGGCACGTGCAATATGTCATCCGCTACTACCAACCGTCTAAAACAAATGTTGCATATCGTAATGAACGTTCTTTCGATACACAACTGACTTTCATAACGACTTCCTTATGAACGCAAAATAGAAAAACTATTTTAAAATTTATTAAAATTTTCACCCATATTATTGAGAGTGTCAGACCTCTTTGTATATTATTCATCATCTGTGGCGCTACAGCCCAAATCGGGCCTGGGCTTACCGGACACACCGGTCCGCAGTTTTTACACTGCCGTACTGCCGATTTTCGTAGTCATATGCTACATTATTTAAAACTAGCTTATAGCACCCGAGTGTGATAAATACATGTAACTGTATTTTATATTTTACGACAAATCACACATTGTCGACAGGCGGATTCGAACTGACGAACCTTGGTTCGGGTGACGTCATAGTATGTTAAGAGATGTGCCTTAACACGCTCGGCCACCGCGCCTGTTTTGTATAATATTGGGGATCCCATAAATACAGGCCCCCTGGAGTAGGTTCTTATGGATATGTTGAGTTGCTCGATGTGGCGAGTGACAAAAACGAACTATTTTTTTTATTTAATGAAAATACAAAAATGTGTACTCGGGCATTTATATGTTGACCATTACATTTATTTTATATGTTTTTCTAGCAAACTTCACTTGTTTTGTGTTAAAAAAATATAGAATGATAAAGAAAAAAGTGTCCATGTAGTGCTGCCCTCTGTTATATGGTGCCAATTACAAGAAATGCACCGATAGTGATTAATTTCCCAGCTGGATAAAATAAAGTTTCTTCAAATCTGTGTTAAATATTTAAGAAGAAATTCAGATGTCTTATAGTGTACACGTATCAAATGTGTTGGTGATATAAATCTCTTTTTGATTAAACTCATCTCATCTAAAGAGAAATAAGCGGATCTTTTTGAAGTTAGGTAATTACATTCATGTCAATCCAATTACGTACGAGTTTCAATTACCGGAAGAAAATTCGATTATCTACCAGAAAAACTTGTGTGGCTTCAAAGAAATTGATTCCAGTTAAAAGGACCAAAAATATATCAGATTTCCCAAGCTGTTAAGGAGAAAAATTAATTTATCGTACATTGAAATATCATAGCGACGAGTATTCATAATAATTATGCGTGTCATTATGCAATAATTTTGCTGAACTACCAATAATTCAATGTGTGCTTTATTTAATTATTATTATTATATATGATATTTTCATAATAAACTTCTCATCATTTATGTATGGGTCGTAAAAACCGTTAATTATTTGTTTACATATAATTAATATAGCATCCATTAATTTTTTGAAGTATATAATCACCACAATTAATTATTATTTTCCAAATATTGCATTTTACTGTTTGTGAATTAAATGCGCCTCCGTCAAAAGTTCGAAGTTGAGTTTAAATTATTTTTTTTTTACTTTTATGAAAGATATATACTGTTTCTATGTATATTTCGGAAAAGACACTAGAATCAGGAGATCCAGAATCGCACTCAAGCTAAAAATTATACGACTCTATACTATAATTGGGATTAAGTTCCAGTGGTACAGCGTGACATAAATAACATAACAGTTACTGCTGTGGTTCCTCTTTCACTAACATCTTTGGAGCCGTAATGTGACGGCTGATAACCGCACTTTACGTGCTAAATACAGGTGTTCAAAAATTCGTTTTATAAATTTTTAGTGCAAGTAGAGGAGATCAAAATAAGAACAATTTCTATGATTGCTATGAAAAGTTGAAAATTACGCTCTCATTTGTTATCAAGTTTTCTGTGGAACAATCGTAATATAGCTTTCTCGCACGTCTCTAATGGCAACACGCGAAAAACATATTAAAAGTACGCGTTTCTAATGGCAACGCGCGAAAAATATATTAGATGCGTGCTTACTGTAATAGTTACCAGAAATACAAAAAAAAACAGAAACTTGTCATATTGTCAGAATGCATTTATTTTTAGTTCAAAATTTAAGATGCAATAGTAGAAAAATTAATTGTCTACACTTATGCAGCTCTCATCTTCGGCTTGCGCTGCAATTACTGGGCTCGAGTAACAAAGAATCACTTTACGGTCTCAATACACAAATAACTATTTTGTTATATATTATAGGGTCGGTTATGTTTTTAAAAGCCTGAAACTCTTAGATGATTATTTCTGGTAAATTTATTAATTTCAACAAATCTAAATTTATTAAAAGTTATTAGAAATAAAAATAAATAAATATATCATCACGCCTTTTACCCATCACTGGGTGTGGCACTCTGCCTAAGCAGATCTCGGTAAGTGATATATTTTTTCGCGTGAAGTGCGGTTACCAGCCGTCAAATCACGGCATCCAAAGATATTAGTGGTGGAGGAGCCACAAGGGTAGATTTTTTTTAAATTGGTGAAAATTGTTTGTCGTCTGTGGGGATCGAACCAGGGTTCTCAAGATCCACAGGCCGACTCGGTTATTAGAACTTCTTTTTTTACTAACTTCAACTGAAACTCGTAGAAAAAATTATGTGCAGCAATTATCGTGCTGGAGTAAAAAAGAATCACTTTACGCTTTTAATACACAAATAGCTATTGTTAAAATGTTGTTGCTGTTGACATTACTGAGTGTAAATATAAAGCTGGTATAAAACAGTAACCGCCAATCAGTAAAACCCTTGTGTAATTTGACTGTGAAATAATTATCGCCAATTTTGTCGCAAATGTTCCAATGTAACAATAAAGTCAATTTTATTAGTATGTATCATTACAACATTTTCCCAGAGTCATAAATCGCAGAGTATTGTCCTGGCAATTCTATTCATTTCCCAATAAAACCAGGGAACAAAACAGCATAGCTCGCAAACAAAAACAAAAGCAAAGCGAATTGGAGATTTTTATTTTATATGTGTAGGACAGTCCGGGATACAAAAAAATCAATATCACATACTTAGTTGATTAGACGCAGCGCGTTCTGTCCGTGTGTGAGGTGTGCAAGGGGTTTAGGCGTTCGCGGTGAGGACACGGGGGCGGTGAGGTAGGAACAATAACTCCGCAGGCAAGGTCCCCGGCCCGCCCCTCCTCTTCATATTACATCCCGTGTAATAGGCACTTAGGCACTGATATAGTAGCACCATTAATTCATACCGCCTGAACGCTCGTTCTACCACCACCACCCGAAGGCGTGTTTACTAACTCTACATGCGAGCAGAACATCTTCGATCCTCTTTAATCCACTAATTTATGTTGCGATATAATTACTACCTACTACATATCTAATCAGATTCATTTCTTTTTGGAATTTATCACTGCTCTTTATAATGGCGACAGTCAAATCTAATTTCTTTTTCTACTAATCCTTCTAAACGTACCTGCATAACATCAAGCCATATCCCATTAAATGGGGTAGTACCAACTCTAAAAATATTCACAGAACATCCACTCACCAGATTTATCAAGAATCCGACTTTGTCCAACATTCTCATTCAGATGTTATACTCGTTTCAACCACATTCACGTTCTCTTCATACAAGCTCATTTATTCCTCACACTCGGCATCTTTTTTCACACAACAAGCTATAAATCACATCCATCCTTTCGCTAAACAAGAAATTAATATTGTTTAATCATTTCAAGCTAACCCAATTTACCTAAAATTACCCATTGCTTCTTTGGGGATAGTGACTTGACGACTAATAACCGCATAAATATATTACTTATCGAGATTTTCTACGGCAAAGTGCTACACCCAGTAATGGGTAAAATGCGTAATGATATATTTATTTATATCTATGTTATGATGTACTGACCATAGAACAAAAAAATCTAAATTCGCAATTTTAAGATTATGGTTCTGGAAGTGTACATTTTTAGAGCTACTGGCTCACACTGCAATAATTTATCTCATTTTATATATTGAAAAAAATATAATATATTTATAATTAGATATGGGCGAATATAAAATTTCTCGAATTCGAATATTAATCAGATCTCGAATATTCGAATACTCCTAAAAGTTAATGTATTTTTTATTAATAATTATTTAATTATGTCCTTTTCATTATTTGAATGAAATTGTTAAGATAAAATAAAATTAAAACAAAAAAAAAAAGATGAAAACATCAAATTTAAGGTGAAACGTACGGATTGAAATTTGAAATATGGTACGTCTTCATGGTTTTGAAACAAAATATCTTTGTTATTAATAACTTCAAAGTATTGTAATAGCTTTAAGTTTATGCACAAACGATAAAGAAAAACATAGTCAAAAATTGAGGTCAACATATGGCGCGATATTCGAGGTATTCGAATGTTCGCTATACTGACGTTAATATTCAAAAATCTCGAATATCGAATAATGTCAATATTCGCGGCATTCGACTATTCGCGGATGATATTCGCCCATCTCTATTTATAATTACAATTTAATTATTCATATATTAAATATAGTAACTATTAAACCAACCCTTCATTTTCCGAATTTTGAAAAAATATTTTTGCTTTAAGATTAGTAAGTTATTAATACATTAACAATAGTATAAAAGCATCCTGTATAATTTACTTATTTATACTACTCAGTACAACAGGAACTTAATCCCAATTACAGTACAGGATCTGGATTTACCGAGCCGCAGTTAATAAAATTTTAGCTTGAGTAGGATTCGAACACAGAATCTTTGGATTCGAATACCGTACCGCTAACCAAAACAACGTACTGCCGGAAGCTTCACGTTTGGTACATTAGAACAAACGTTCAACAATTACTTGTTGGAAAATTCAAACAGCTGTTCTTGGACGTCTATTGTTACCTGATGAACTTGCTAAGCACACTGTCAGTTAAAGTACAAAAGCTGTTACAAAGTTTACAAGTTCAAAAGGTATCTATTTTTTATACATTTTTATAATAATGATTGACTAGTGGTAAATGTACTATATAGAAAACAAAGTACCACTAAAAAATGGTAAAATGCTAAAAATGGCGTGACAATGAAAAAAATTGATTCTTTTTTGTCAAATATGATAAATGTAGATATATCAGACGGATAATTATTTTCATTAGAGTAAAGATCATTAAATATAAACATAACCTATTTAATATTATATTTAATCTACACTGAATAGTTATTTTTGTATTAAGTGCCCCAAATGAATGTCTTCTAGTCGAGACCGCTAGGTCGACACAATAAAAGTCATTCAAACGTGCCAAAAAAACAAGAATTTCGTCCACGAAATACAAACAACATTTTCATTACAATTATTGAGGAAAAAACTCAAAAATTATATGAATTTGGTACTATTAACGTGTTGTAACCAATGGAACGTGAAACAATAATAATTTGTGTGCGTTCGTATGATACTTATTTTGTGCACTAGGGTGCAAAACAGTGCGCAAAATACGCGTTGTCATGGTAATGTAAATGATTTAAAAAATCATGTTGTTCGCATACTGATACTAGAGAAAAAAATTGAACATGTATATTGGAATTGTAATAATTATTATAATCATAACACAAAAATTGATGCTTCCTCCAGAAACATCTTAAAATGTATAATCAATCAAGATTCTTAACTTCAAAATTGGGTAAAAAAAACGTGAAGTTTATAATTTCATTACATGAAAAAAGCTTACATAATTAAAACAAATTTCTGTTTAAGTTTTGTACAACATATTTCAAATTCGACAGCTCGGCACACTAAACCTGTACATTTCTCAGGAAATTAATAAATTAACAAAACAGTACTTAAGCCAAAAAATGTTTTAATTTTTCAAAATCATGAGTATTTGCCGGGATTTTAACCTAAAACCTTTCACACGCCAAATGACTGCTCTACTACTAGAGCTGCATATTAAATGTCAACATTACACGAAAAAAAAAGTTCTTCGCCAATTATTTGTAGCTCAAGTGATAGAGCAGTCACCTAGGGTGTGAAAATTTCAAATCCTGGAGAATACTCATAATTTAAAAAAAATATTTCTATTTATGATTTGATTTTAATGTCAATAACATAATGCATATTAAAAAAATGTTTTAGTTACGCCAAGTTCGTATTTAATATAATTTGCAATTGTGTATCTAACAAGTGTAGTGTTTGGTCTCTCGCGATCTGGGTGACAATTTTTCGGAAACTTTGCGTTCTTTCGGGATAGTTGAGCGTTCAAGCAATAGTTTTGAAACGAGCAGGAACCACGATCGCAACAATGATTAAAGTATGAATCTTCGAGGAAGGAAAACGATGAAAACTGCAACTTTAACGATGAGTCTTCAAAAACTTTCATATCAACTTTGGCATAAATTATTGGAAACTGAATTTGTGTCTGTAACTTGTTAATGAAGAGAATAATACATTATTAATTTTTCTTTTTTTACGTCGAAGTATTTATTAAGATTTTTAATTATTAGATTGTGTAACTGTTGGAAAAGTAATTAAAGTATTTTATTAATTATTCTTCTCATTTCAGTTTCTTAACTAATTTTTAATTGTCACTGGAGTAATTGGATCTATTAAGAAACTTTATTATTGAGATATTCAACTACTAAGGGATGGCGTTGATCACGATATGTGAAACTTGAGACAAAGCTACACTTTTAATTGGTCTCCATAAATTTACTTTTGCTGTCACTTGTATTTTTTTTCTTTATTTTCTGTTTGCTAGAAGTGATTTTTTAGTCATGTATATAAAATATAGTTCTGTATTGTCGTTAGTTGCAGTTTTACTATTAGTTTCATTTATAATTTAACTTTTAGGAACAAATTTAAGTATATAGTTTATTTACTTATTTATTTATCTATGTTACGCTGTACAACAGGAACTTAATCCCAATTACAGTACAGGGTCCGCACTCACCGAGCTGCAATGTAATAGTTTATATAATTTTTAGCTTAAGTGAGATTCGAATTCCGTATCGCTATTCACACGTGTTACAAAAAGAAAATACGCTTAAAATGACTAAAAATGTGCTTATAAGTCAACTCGGGCAATGCCGTTGAGTGCATCTTCATATCTTGTTTAGTTTTTGAGATATAGCTTGCGGAATGGCTGAACTTTCCAAACATTTATCAACATCAGGTTTTTATTAGTTCTATTATCATTTATTTTTATTTATTATTTAAGTACTTAGTTTTAAGGTTAGTAGCAAACTGGGCTTTTACTAAGCGGCCAGGAACCCAGATATTCAACGTTTTATTAGACATTCTAATAAACAAATATGTTCAGATAATTTATGGCAATAAAAGAAATAAATTCATTCTTTGCTATTCTTTGAAAGTTTCCTACAGAAACAGAAAAACTAATTAAAGAGAAATGCAAAAACTTTCAGAGTAGGTATCAAAATGATATTAATTTTCAAATCAGTGACGAGATTATACATCTGAAGACAGTTTAGTATTTATTTTAATTTTAGAGAAAACTTTATTGTACTAACTGAATTATGGGGTAGTCGGCCTGTGGATCTTGAGGACCCTGGTTCGATCCCCACAGCCGACAAACAATTTTCACCAATTTAAATCTACCCCTGTGGCTCCCCCACCACTAATATCTTTGGGGGCAGTGATTTGACAATGATAACCGCACTTGACGCGAAGAAATATATTACTTACCGAAATCTGCTTAGGCAGAGTGCCACATCCAGTAATGCGTAAAAGGCGTGATAATATATTTATTTATTTTATTTGAATTATTAAACCAACTCACAAAGCACCTATGCTATAAATTTAATTTCAATTCATCTTCAATATATAATTACACAGAAAAATATAATTTATAAACATAATAGAGTTGGTTTTTCTTATATTTAGTTTTTATTTCCTATTAACTATTATACTATTGTGTGGGAAAGGGGCCAGTAAATTTATAGCATTGAAGCCAAAAATTTCTCTTGGCGACCCTGTTTATCGACAAAAAATGGGCAAAAACTTACAAATTCGCAGCCTGCTTATCATACACAAAGTCACCAAAGTCTAATAGAGCAGTGGAATAGATAGCTTTAAAAATTAGCTTGCTCATTACTAAATTCCAGTTTGTTCTTCGTATTAAAAAATTAACAGGTTAATCTCCTTAAGCCGTAACTCTTTATAAACGGTGTTAATTTTTCGTTGAAAATGCCTCCTTAACCCTTAAACATCCTTGAACATTCTTCCATCAACGCATCTTGTTCGTCGCAGTCAGTGCACAATACACAACATCTTTGTAATGAACGTGCGACGGGAGAAGATACCATCACGGCGAGGTATACAACGCAGCGCGGCAAATTTAAATTCCCCCTCGCGTCCCGGGTGTAATCCCGGTGGCTTGTCGCCTCACTTTGCGCTGGAATTGCCTCCCCGCACCTCTCAAGACCCGGACAAGCCTTTAAGTGGCCCTCTTCATGTCAGATAAACGCCGAAATATTACCACCATGGCCTGCCGCGATGATCCTGCTGTTGTTAGCATAATCTGAAAATGTTTTAGTCTCTGATGAAAGGGAATTTTTAAAGGTGCATATGGAATGTTATATAAATGAATTCATTATTAGATTTTGTCTTATCTCTTCAATACATTTTGAAATATTCATTAATTGTTCAATTATATATATACATATATCGGGTGTCTACTTTTTCTTCCGAACATAAAAAATGAAATGTTAAAATTTTGATTTAGCGATATCTCTTTCCCTATTAATTTTAGAACAAAAGTATACCGAAGAAAAATGTTCAGAATGAAAAACTGCATTCTTAGAGTATAAGTTTGTTGTTCAATTGTTTCTTATTTCCGAGTTAGAAGCAAAAGAAAATACACGCTTTAAAGTAATTATCAGAGTGCCATTAAATGCTCGAATAAATAAATAAATAAATTAGCGTAAGCTTCCAATTCTGGTCCAATATGTCAAATAATGGCAGACACAACAAACAAATTATTGTTTTATTTTTCATGGCAATTGCTTTAAAGCGTGTTCTTTCTTTTGCTTATAACTCGGACATAAGGAACAATTGAACAACAAACTTATACTCTATGGATGCACTTTTTCATTCTGAACATTTTTCTTCAGTACAATTTTGTTCTAAAAGTAATAGGTACAGAGATATCGCTAAATCAAAAATTTAACATTGAATTTCCTATTTTCGGGAAAAAACACCCGGTATATATATATATATATATATATATATATATATATATATATATATATTTCTTTTTGAGATATATGCAAGTTTATAAGCCGTTTCACCAAAGCTTTATTTATTTATTTGCTGAGAGGAGAATGACGTTTTCTTATCACTACTCTATAAGAAAGTAAAATTTTTCACTTATACTCTCGGTAGAGCATTGATTCTTTCCGGATTTTTTTTTTTTTAGTACACTCCAACAACGGGTTAATTTGCATTCGCGTTCCACTCGTGTAGATTACGTTATTGGAATGCATGATAAAATATTTCCCGGATATGGATTACAGCTTGAAGGCAGATTCAGTAATTAAACCGTAACGACACCAACACAAAAAGTAAACATAATTTAGGTTTTATATTTTGTTTAAAATAATCAAGTTATGATATAATAATATATTCATGGCAACTTGTATCAAGTAAATAAAATTGACAATAAAAAACTATTTTTAAATGTTAGGTCAAGTAAAAAAAATTGTTTTACTATGATACAATGCTAAATATAATGTTTCTATGGGCTGCTAATTTATGTCGTACGATTTTCAATATTGTAAAGTTAATTATTTCAGTTTAAACTATAATTTCATTTTAATTGTCAGTTACTTTTCAACACAAAAAATCTGTAAATTCAGCGCACTCGGTTTTTTAAATCCGAAAATAGTAGGTTCAATTCCGGTTCAAGTTCAACTTGACAAATTTAACAACGATTCAGGTTCTCAAAAACGATGGGTTCAGAACTATTTTCGGTTTAGGTTCGGTTCGGTTTCCGGTCTCTGATTTAAACTTAATATTTGTACTGTGGGAATCGAAAGTTGCTTTATAAATCCATAATCCAATTCCATACCATTAATTTAGATAAAGTTTTTACACTGCCGTAGTCAAATGCTATATTATTTAAGGCGTCTAAGTGACTAGTTTATAGCGCCCGAGTGTGATAAATACATGTAACTGTATTTTATATTTTACGACAAATCACACATTGTCGACAGGCGGATTCGAACTGATGAACCTTGGTTCGGGTGACGTCACAGTATGTTAAGAGATGTGCCTTAACACGCTCGGTCACCGCGCCTTTAAAAAACGATGGGTTCAGAACTGTTTTCGGTTTGGGTTCGGTTCGGTTTCTGGTCCCTGATTTAAACTAAATATATGTATTGTGGGAATCGAAAGTAGCTTCATAAATTCATAATCAAATTCCATACCAATAATTTAAATAAAGTTTATTATTCTCTCAATAAATTTCATTTAGATTTTACTTTTGAAGGACGGAAAGTGGCACGTTTTCGCTAAATTGAAAGGAGAAAATTTTAATTTTCGACAGAGCCGTGATTTATAAAATACGAGCATAGGTACTGCTTTTATAATATTAGAATACCTAAATTAGAAGAATTCTAGATTAGAACTAGAAATTACTTTTGATATCAAACAACACATTGTAAATATATTTATAAGAATGAATTAAGCTACTGTTGAAGAAGGAAGTTTTAGTAGAAAAATAATCAAAACATAAATGCAATTTCACAGACACAAATATAACTGCATTGAAACATTCGAAGCAATAACATTACCGAGCAATCCTTGTTGTATCATTTCTCGTTCAGGATGCATTCAGTTTGAACAGTGAAACAAACTGTTAATGCTATGAAACTAACGTTGCAACTTTGTATAATAAACATAACTGCGTTAATATTTCCATCTGCTGGTTATATTTACGGCTGGAAGTAAGGTAAACTTTCTTCATTAACTACCATCAAATTAGGATTCGGTTTTGCGAATAGCCTTTAGGAAGATTCTGCCAAGAATACACATTAATGCTTTATATCAGACATTAAAACTTTAAAACAATGTACTTACCTATAGCTAGTTTCAAGTAATAGCGGATATTTTAAGAATTAATGGATGCTTTCAAGTCTCTGGGCTTGGAAGAAAATATATTTCACATATCAATTTTAACTGTATTTCATCTTCTACTTGAATTGTTTTTAAACTTGCTTCGTTGCTGACGTTATGAACTTGCAGTTTGTCAAAATACCCGAGTTTGAACTACAATTTTTGACATTTCATTTGAATTTTCTAATATAACTTTACAACAAAAATATTATAAAAAAATAAATATATCATCACTCCTTTTACCCCTTACTGGGTGTGGCACTCTGCCTAAGCAGATCTCGGTAAGTGATATATTTTTTCGCGTGAAGTGCGGTTACCAGCCGTCAAATCACGGCCCTTAAAGATATTAGTGGAGAGGGAGCCACAGGGGTAGATTTAAATTGATGAAAATGGTTTGTCGGCTGTGGGGATCGAACTAGGGTTCTCAGGATCCACAAGTCGACTCGATACCACTGAGCCACCTACTCCATAAAAAAAAATTATAATTATTAAAATTGATACAAAATGATATTATAAATTAAAACTAATTCTAGAGGAAGGCCACAAGGAAAATTTTAATCTGATAAAAATTATTTGTCAGAGTAGATAGCTCAGTGGTATCGAGTCGGCCTGTGGATCTTGAGAACCCTAGTTCGATCCCCACAGCCGACTAACAATTTTCACCAATTTAAATCTACCCCTGTGGTTCCCCCTCCACTAATATCTTTGGGGACCGTGATTTGACGGCTGGTACCCGCACTTCACGCGAAAAAATATATCATTTACCGAGATCTGTTTAGGCAGAGTGCCACACCCAGTAATGGGTTAAAGGCGTGATGATATATTTATTTCTATTTACAGACCGATTCGGTACCACTGAGCTATCTACCCCATAGAGTTATTTATTTACTGCCCCATACAACTTTTTATTTTCTATTGTTTACATTTTAATTGATATTTAAATTAGCTGAATTTATTGTAAAACTTTTACGAGCCAACGATAAATAAAAGATTGAAAAATTGTGGACACATCAAAATATTTTTATATTTCCCAAACTACAAGCATACAGGTACTAGAACAAATTTTATTGAAAATCGATATATTGCACAGCTACAAATGGACATAAAAATAGAAGAATTATTTCATATTTCTGATGTAGGTACTTTTTTATTTCGTTTTGGAAACAGGCACTCTGAAAAATTACAAAAATATTATCTTGTTGTAAGAAGTGCAGTCAGTATAAGAAGTTATGAACATAGAATATTTCTCTTGTAGATACTCTTGTCTGTTGTTCTCTTTATTTTTGTCTCACGTCTTACTATCTTAACTATAACTTTGATATAATACTTTTTGACCTGGTTACATTTAGGATTGTTATCTATGTTGTTAACTAATAGAATGTTAAAAGTTAACAATGGCCAAGATGGCTGTCATAATTCATTAATTATTATTTGTTAAATAACAATGGTAAAATAATATTTATAACACATAATTAATAGCTTAATGCGTACTATAGAAATTATAACGTTGGCAAATATTTTGACATTTCTTAAATGCGTATTTTTATTCTAATTCAACTTTTTCACATAATTAATGAAATTAAAGAAATACTAAAATCACCTCTCTCCCATTAACTGTTACTCTATATTATATATAAAAATAGTTTTTACTTCCTTGTACGAAGTAAAGGAAGTATTGTAATCGCGAAAATTTTCGGGTCTCAGATTTCAGTGTAAATACGCATATTGGTCATCCCTGAATCCATTTTGAATCGTAAAAAATTTAAATTTTATATTTAGGACTGTTATAACATCTAGTTGTGCACCTCCCTTTTTGGTCATTATATAACTTCCGGAAGTGGTATTCTACTTGAAACCTATAATAGATTATCATGAAAAACTACATTCAAATATAATTTAAAAGTTTCAAAATTTGGTATATAAGACTACTATATCAATGGAAATAACATAATAGATTTCGGTTAAAATAGACTAACCGGAAGTGACACATTACATGAAGCTGCAAACAGTTTACTTTGAAAAAAATGGTATTATTTTAATTTTAGAAATAAATGCTGCAAATAAAAGTTTTAGAGAATTAAATTCTGCGTCTAGCACATTAAGAATTTTTAAATTAACCTTTTGCATAAGCGAGATATCTAAATTTAAATATTATATATTTTTAGATTTAAAAAAAAAATTAAGTTTGCTATGGATTGGAACAAAAAATAAAAGATTTAATGTCAAATATGTGCAATTAAAAAAATATCTATAGTTTAATACGCGTACAAGGAAGTCATGTGGTGTCCACATCAGATTTTTTTAGTATGTATTCACTTCTGAAGATGGCATAACTGCCGAAATAAAGTAATACTGTTTAATTTGTGAAATAAAACCAATTGTTGATCATTAAATTTATATATTTGAGGTCCTTCTTGAAAAAAAAACAATATAATATTCGAAAATATGTGTACAAAAAGTTAAGAACCGCTGATTTAGGTGTAATACGATGAGTATACGTATTTGACATATTCAGTGCGGGATAAGATTAGAAGTTGCAATTTCGCTAAATTCGACGGTACACATGAGTACTTTCTTTATTCGGTCGCTTGGGTCCATAAACCCATTAAGCGCCGTCGTCGACGTCGTTTCCTATCGCATACTCCATACTCGAAACAGCACAACAGCGACGCACCCGCAGATAATAGCGCGAAACGACTGCCAAGTGAAAAACGCGCGAGATAAAAAAGAAATTTACGCCGTCATACATTTCGTATTTCAATAACTGAGAGAAATTCTGCGTTTTGTGGCGTTTATGACCCTCCTGAAGGCATAGTTAGCGACGTCCTCAGATGAATCAATCACAGACGTGACGCTCTTACGTGCGCTGGGAAAGAATCACTCTTCCCGGAAGTTATTCCTATTATTGATTTGTAAGTTAACTCGATCGAGATCGTGCTCTCGCTTCTTTCAGATTTTAATTAAAAATGCTTTCTTCAGAGTTCATATTATCAATTTCATTTATCTACAATATTTTGTTTTTACATTTTATCTTATTACATATTCTGATTTCATAAACATCACTCAATACATTTATATTTGTTTTATTATTATTTTACATTTTCCAAAATATACATTCATTTCCTTGAGGTACAAATAAATAAATCATCACGCCTTTTATATATTTCTGCGGTTACCAGTCATCAAATCGCGGCCCCCAAAGATGTTAGTGGCGGGGGAGGTACAGGAGTAGTTTTTATGTGGTGAAAATTGTTTGTCAGTTGTAAGAATCGAACCCAGGTTCTCAACAGCTAGTATCCGCACTTCACGCATATAAATATATCACTTACTGCGATCTGCTACGGTTGATATAGTAATGAATCATTTTATTTATATTTATGCTACTCTGTACAACAGTAATTTAATCCCAATTAAAGTTCTCGATCACTTATTAAGATAAAAAATATATAAAGTTTTATGAATTATTAAAAAAGTGAGGTTAATTAACAATGATAGATGTCTGAAGCTAGCTTCACCACCATGTTTAATGTCTCAAACCGTGACTAAAACGTTCGAAACCCCGGCTTGTCAACATGTGATTAAAATGTTATTTAGTTATGGCGGACTCGTCGACAAAATGTTGGCGTGAGGTTGCTCGGGCGTCAACGGTCGGATAGCGGTTTCGGAGACAATAGGGTTTTCAGAAAGAAACACAAAGTTGGTAAAAAATGACGAATTGAGTCTTTATTAAGCACTGGTGTCACTACAGAAATGTCGTTGATTAACAGCAGGTGTAGGATATACTGAGGCGGGATCAGGGAATATAGAGGTGACGTTTTTGGGAAAACGACGCCTGGCGTCGGGACGCCGGTATGTCCGGAGCGACGGTCGGGGCCCGCGGTGTAGGCCTGCAGGTTCGGAAACGGCGAAATCGCGGGTTGGTCACAAATCGACGCCGGGCGTCGCGGTGGTGGGGTTCCCGTAATAGCGGCTGGTCGACTCGTAATGATCGCGATGAGTGGTTTTTCACTTTTCCGGAAAATCGACGCCGGGCGTCGCGACGATGGGGTTCCCTGGACGACGGCTGGTGTGTCGGAAACGATTCCGCGACGCGTCTCGCGGAATTTGACGTGGTGAACTCCGGCCGTACACGCAAAACTCCTCACCGTAACGTCTCGGATTCGCTCACGACAGACGCCAAAGTGATTTGTTCGGTGGTCGCACAAGAGTTCCTAAAACGGAAGGTGGCACGCGACGAAGTCGCGAAGTTACGGTGTGAACTCCGGCCGTGCACGCAAAACGCCTCACTGTAACGTCTCGGATTCGCTCACGACAGACGCCAAAGTGATTTGTTCGGTGGTCGCACAAGAGTTCCTCAAACGGAAAGTGGCACGCGACGAAGTCGCGAAGTTACGGTGTGAACTCCGGCCGTGCACGCAAAACGCCTCACTGTAACGTCTCGGATTCGCTCACGACAGACGCCAAAGTGATTTGTTCGGTGGTCGCACAAGAGTTCCTCAAACGGAAAGTGGCACGCGACGAAGTCGCGAAGTTACGGTGTGAACTCCGGCCGTGCACGCAAAACGCCTCACTGTAACGTCTCGGATTCGCTCACGACAGACGCCAAAGTGATTTGTTCGGTGGTCGCACAAGAGTTCCTCAAACGGAAAGTGGCACGAGACCTCGAGGAAGCACAATACGGTACGGTAAATAAACAGGAGTGCTTTTCTTACCTAGAAGTCGGTGTGGCCTGGTGACTGGAAGACGGTAGCGGAGATGTCGATTTATTCACAGATGAAAGATTGACTGTGTTGGCTGTCTCGGCAGCGCGGTTTATATACTGTTTTGTTAATTAAACGGGTCCTAGGGTGTCAAAGTTTGTCCGTCCTATGTTAACATATAGGGCGGATTGGTTATAAACGGAAACTGGACTACCCGGTCCGTGATCCAGTTTAATTAGCAATTTTCCGATGCGCGTCTTACTTGTGAACCCGGTGTTGTTTTTTCGCGCCTCTCAGGTGTTGCGTTCGCGAGATACAGGCGTTTCCGCGATCGTGATCTATATAACAATCTTTGTGACGAGCACACTTCGTCACAAGCTCTATGGAAAACAGTACTTTTTTGGAATTCAGTCAATTTTAATTTTTATTATTCAGTCTCCGTTTCGTCTAACACTTTAGCCTTTTTCTGGACTCTATTATAATTAAATAAATTAACAATAATAAATAATTAATAGAAACTATAAAATACAATAATAATAATTCATAAATAACATTCATAGAAAAATATTAATAATGATAGAATTTTTTTAAATATTATGATTAAATATATATATTTATATTTTAAAAAGTCAAAATATATTTGTAAATAATATTAAAGAAACAGTATTTATAAAAATGAAGAAGGAAGACTTAGAAAAAATAAAATAAATAATTTAATTTTGAAGGATAATAGCTTGATCAAAGAAAATTAATTAATTAAATTTGAAATAATTTTTTTAAATTTTTTAAATTTAATTTAATTTTAATAACAGAAGAACAAAAAACTTTTTACCAATTCTATGACTCGGATGTCCTATCTATTTGAATATTGTAATAAGAAAATCAAGATAATGAAATCATTGTACAGTATATATTTACTTATTCAACAAGAAAACAGTAGGAGTCTATTAAATGATGTATACATATTTGTCAAGATTAAAATCTTGTCAGATGGAGAAATAAACCACTCGTGCCACGTGCTTATCGCATGCGAGTACAATGTTTATTCTTACAGCTTTTTATACGAGTTGACACAGTAAACGAGGCTGCAATTCCAGGCAGCAACGTGTTTCTCATTCCCGGAGTCTGTAGCGAGCTCCGGGTACCAGTTCCGGTGCTGCGAAAAACTCGTACAATAAGTGCGATTTAATTTATACTCGAAACTTTATGAATGAGTTGTGTATTTGAAAACTTTGTTTTAGATTAAGTGGAGTGTAGACTTCTGTTGAAGTCAAGTTTATTTTATTATTTCATAGTGTTGAACTCCATTTTGTGTAACCGGTTCATAAGATTAAATTCACAGGAAATTTTCGTTCTTCTGTGTTAGGAAAACTAGCAAATAATAATGTACATAATAAGAGGAATATAATTCAAATTAATAAAATAATAGCTATTAACATACCTAGGAATGTTATGTGTATCATTACTAAAGCCCGGATTTTTAGGCAATTGCCTAGATTCAAATTTTAATATACTTCAGGCAATTTCGTTTTTCTTTACATAGGTAATATGTTTACGTGTAATGGAAGGTTTCTTTTTCGTGCCTTAGAGCCTATTTTTTGTATATTTTGGTTATTGTGCCTATTTTACCTTATAAAGCCTATTTTGCCTATTTTTGTTGCCTATTCTAACTTTTATTGAGCAGACAAGGTTTATCATCTACTTCGTTGACTAATTCAGCACTCGACAAAGTGTTTCAACCTAACCTATAATATTTAAAGTACTTACTTTAATCAAGTTTTTGTGTGTGAATTTAAAATGCCGAAAGAAAAAACGGTTTTTAGTCAAAATTTAACGTGGCAATTCAATTGTGTCTTTGCCATTAATCAATGGAGCTGAGGTAAGTTTAGACGATATGGCTAAATATAAGAACGCTCCTGTCACATTTTGTGATGTCGAACGAAGTTTTCAACTTACAAGCAAATTCTGACTGACCGAAGACAGTCCCTTTCCGAAAATTTCATAGAGCAATTGCTCGCAATATTTTGTGAATTAAAGTGTACTTCATAATTTGAATTTGCATAATAGTTAATAAAAGAAAAAGGATTCGTTTTTTTTTTTTTAAAACATATTATTTACATTTAGGCTGCCTAATATCCCGCCTATTTTAGAGTAATTACCGGCCTATATGCCTGCTTATTTGGGTGTTTTTAAGAGCCTAAATATCCGGGCTTTAATCATTACAGCCGCAGATGACAGTTTGAAATCCGAGCTTATCATGCCTTTTACCCATTACTAGGTGTGGAAGGCTGTCATAGCAGATTTTGATAAGAGCCATTTTATAGGAGCGATATTTTATTACTCGATTTTTTTATAGTACGATAAAATGTTACTTTGTAGTACTCGTAGAATTATTGGACGATAGTATATCGCTTATGCTAAATGGCACTATGATATATATTTATGCGCGTGAAGTGTGGTTACTAGCCGTCAAATCACGGCCCCCAAAGATGTTAGCGAAGGCGGAGCCAGTTAGATTATTTTAGTGTGTTATTTTTGACTCATTTTCAGTTTTTATTATACTCACAGATCGTCTAACTGTAATTGTATAGAATTTACTTTCAAAAATAAGCGCAGCGCGATATTCCTTTCCTTTTGTATCTTTAAAGATTTATTTTCAGAGGAATGGACGAAAGTGGAAGAATTATTGTGTGTGGAGACGAGTGGATGGATGTGATTGAAGGTTTGTTGCGTGATGAAGGATTTTGATTGTGAGGAATGAATGAGCTTGTATACAGGGTGTTTCACAACTTAGAGCAAAAAATTAAAGGGTATATTCTGTACAACGTGCTGATCATGAAACAAACAGAATTTTTTTAAATTCGAAAAATTAAGGGTTGTTAACCTAAAACATTTTTTGTAGTACTGCACTGGATTCGTTTTCCTATTAAACACAAACAATGAAGTAGGTATCAACTACGAAAGAATAATTACACAATTCAATTATTAGCAGTTATTTATAATAGAATTGTATTTAATTAATAACTTTAACATAATCATCCACCCAGTGGCAGTGGCAACGAAAAATTTTGGACTGAGAAACAAGGAAAATAGTTTTGTGATTTAAAAAAAATTGTTTTTGTTTCATGATCAGCACGTCGTACAGAATATACCCTTTAATTTTTTGCTCTAAGTTGTGAAACACCCTGTATAAGGAACATGAATGTGTTTGAAGTGAGGATGATGTGTCAAGATGAGATTGTTTTCTGTGATTAATCTGATACGTGGATGTTCTGTGAATGATTCAGGGATTCATGCTACTTCATTTGATGGGATATAGCGTTTTCCGTCTGTGAGAATCGAATTCGCAAATTCGCAGTTAGACGCGTTTTCACTGAGTTTCCTATCTCTTAATATTTAATATACCCCCTTAATTACTTAGTTAGTTGACATATAGATGTGAGAGTGATAAAGGTAGAACCTGCATGTTCTTCATCTTCTAAATAAATCAGGTATTTTTAGTGATGCGTTTAATTGGATTTGAAGTTGGCATCTGAATACTGATCTATTTTAAACAATATATTATTTATTATAGTTGAAACTTGTAAGTCAAACATTGAAAGTTTAGTAATAAATTTACCATATTATATTGATGTGGAAATGAAAACAATTGGGAGCAAAATAATAAATAGTACATTATTATCCCTGTGGCTCCCTTCTACTAACATTTTTGGGGGACATGATTTGACAGCTAATAACTGCATTTTACATGCATAAATATATCACTTACTGAGATCTTTTACAGCAAAGTGCCACGCCCATTAATGGGTAAAAAGTATGATGATATATTTATTTTATTTTATTAAGCACATATGGAACTATCGGGTAGGTGGCTCAGTGGTATCGAGTCGGTCTGTGGATTTGAGAATCCGGATTCGATTCCCACAGCCGACGAACAATTTTCAACACATTAAAACTACCCCTGTGGATCCTCTACCACTAACATCGTTGGGAGCATAATTTGACGGCTGGTAACCGTACTTCACGCAAAGAAATGCAGCAATGGGTAAAAGGCATGATGATATATTTATTTATTTATTTTACATATAAAACTAAAAAGTTATACAAATTTGTATAAATTTATAATTTTTTTTATAAATCTGTAGTGAAACTAAAATTTTATAAATGAATTTGGTCTTACATTAAAAAAGTATTTAGTATAAATATCGCACCGCTAGTACAAGACTACTATAAAACAAAATTTGATCATTTTGTGTGAAGAAAATTGATTAGGTCAATTTTTTTAATGTAGCACTAAATTTATTTCCATGCCACTAAATAACTAAAAATGTAAATATTGTATTTTCTAAAATAATATAAATTTTACATAAATTTATGATAACTCAAAATATGTTGTATTTGTTTTAATTTCAATGAATTGTATATTATACAATAATAATATACAGAATTAATATGAGAAATGGAAAGAGTCGAAAATAAAGAAAGTAATGATAATTTAAAATGCAAGTGTGATATATCAATATGTTTCTATCGCTGTCATTTAATAATTCAAAATAAATCGGACACATTCGTTAATTATCGTAAAATCCCCGAGTGCTGTTATAAAATAATTCATTTGGTAGCGTTCAAATACATTAAACAAACGCTCGCGAACAAGTTACAGCATAGCTCACTAATTACTTTGAATCGTTAAAAACCTTGGATGAAAGAGCTGGAGCAAACTAGTACAGTGCGGGCTCTAGTCGTGTAAGCAGTGATTTTGGTGTTTTGTAAATATTTAATAAATATTTTGTGATATTTAATATGTAAAATTGTTTAAATTATATTATAATATGCAATACACATTAATATATGAGTGTTAGTGCTGTGAAATTGACTATTTCCGAGTTCCAAGGACCCAAAATCTTGCTGATAAACTGTGGACCACGTGGGAAATGATCTCTAGCTGATTCCATTCCAAGTAGGCACCAATATTATTATTTTTTATTCTGTATATCACAAGTAAATCATAAACCAGTTTTCCTCATTTGATTTGTTTCGTGCAGTTATATATAAAAGTAAGTTAATAACAATGAATAATTTGTAATACTACCATAACTTCATACCAAATTCCCCTACATTACAATGTTCTGGTTACAATTTTGGTGTAACCGTGCACAGATATCGATAGATGATTTATTTCAACTGTAAATTGTAGTTACCTGCCAGTGGCGTTCCTAGGGTATGTTCCGCTCGCGTGCAAGAATAATTTTGCAACTCTCCTCCCAACCCCTCTGTTGATTGTTTCTAGAAAGTTTTTTCGATTATCAAACATTTGTAATAAAATAACGCATCACATAATTTTTATAAAGTTGTCGATAAAGAATGACTTTTGTTTTCATAACATAATTATTACAGTATATTAAAATATGGAAAATAAATGTATGTACACCACATTTTTACTGATTATCAATAATTTATATTTTTATTACTTACAAAGCATATACCTAGAAAACAACGGAATGATTTGACAATGATGCTACCTCTTAAAAAATAAATTAAAATTATTTAAATTTGTAATTTATTCTTAACATTTTTATATTTTAATGGGATAGTAAAAATTATATTTATACCTTGTTTCATTTAACTTTGGTGTACAAATAATAAACTATTTAATTTATATGAATACAAGGAATAAAATTAAGGGTATATACAATACTACGCAACACTTTGTAAACCCCCAAAAAACATTATTTTCAAGATCATGTAATTTGGTTGAAAATAATTTGTTTTCAACGTTTTCGGGCTCAAATGAAAGGTTGAAGTCTCTACTTTACAATGATGTATGTGCTAATTCAATATAACCGGAAGTGCTTTAGCTACAACCGGATGTTTCATTATTTATAATTAAGTTACTAATTAAATAAAAGTCTACAAATAATCATTTATTAATTAGTTTTTTTTTAAATTTATATATCGGACCAACTACTTAGGTCATATGCCGATATATCCTTTGTATGGCCACCACGGGTGGGACCCGAACCCACGACCTTATGGTCGTCAGTCAGGCCCTCAACCCGTGCGGCCACCACGCGGGACAAAGTAGTTATTATATAGGTACCTGTTGTAATGCCTTATTTATTTTTTAAATTAAATGTACTATTAAACCAGTGACACTAAAATTGGTCGCTAGGAATGAAATACCCTAATTTTTGCGAATTACAATAAAATCATTTTGTTCTCTAATCAGTATATCAAATTATATATGCCATTAAAATTTCGTATAGGTATAGAAACACTCTTAATAAAAACAATAATAACAATTCAAATTAAACGTTTAGTCATAAATAAATATTGGCAATTAATATTAATTCATATTAGTTATTTTACATCCGCGGGAGGGAACTTTATTTCAACGAGGGGGAAATTAATCCCCGGCCAGCTTGTTGTACATTGCGTATACCAGGTGAGATGGAACTGAAACCTGCTGAAATTCAGTCAATAAAATTTAATTTATAAAATGCATCTTATTAAAATTTTACGAAAACCAAGACATATACTAGTGTTGACTGTAACAGCAACAACTGCCTCCACCGCAGTTTCTTCACTTCCTCCGCAGAGTCCGGAGTGCAACAGCGCACGCGCGTCCCACCACCGCAGGCACAGGAATATCTGGTTGAATTATTGAGTGCATGCAGCACGACGCGGCCGCGATAAACTGCGCGTGTGGAAATTGGACGTGACATATCAGTTTGCGGAGATGTTACAGACGCGACGCGACGCTCCACCACGCTGAGAAGAAGCGACCAAAGAAACGGAAACGGATGGAGTTTGCGACCAAATTACTAAGAGCAAGGACAATGTGTCTTGGAAAGATGGCTGTTTTTTCAATTTAAGTGTTTCATGGTTCACCAAATCGGACTTGATCTGAATTTTAATTTCTTTCAATTGGTTTAACAATACGAAGTTAGTACGAAGAAAAATTTAAATCACTAGGATTCTAACGTTTTTGTTTTTTTTTTGTTTTTTTCATATTTCTCATTACTGTCGTATATACACCTGCCTCATTCTGAATTTTGTTTGCTGTATCGTTGTGATAAAGTACTACAACTGACAGCTTTCATTGGAGTACATTGAATCTATTCGGGATTATTTTGATCTTGTTTTTAAACGATCCCGTATATCATTTAAGTAACTTGTGTGAGAACAGTGTGCCTCCCAGTTGATTTGCCTTTACATACACTTTCAGAGTTTCGATAATGTTCAATTACCCTACGAATATGACGTGTAGAAACTATGTAATCAATGTCCATGAAATTAACAAAATTCTACAGAAATTGTTCGCGACATTGCTCTAGAGCAGTGGTTTCCAAACTGGGGGGCCAGATTGTTTCGAGGGGGGCGCGCTGTATAAAAATATAATTGAGGCTTATGAGCACATTCTCCATTCACATCATACGAGGGTCGTTCAATAAGTCCTTAGAAAAAAGTAGAAAAAACACTTTTTTTGGGTAGATTTTTTTAATTTTTCTACATAATCTCCTTTTAGCTCTATACACTTCTCTAATCGTTTTCCTAAATTTTTTAAGCCGTCCAAAAAGTAGGATTTCGGAAGCTGCTCAAAATAGGCTTCCGTTTGGGCGATGACCTCCTCATTGGACGTAAACCTTCGTCCGCCAAGCCATTTCTTTAAGTTTGGAAATAAGAAAAAGTCACTGGAGGCCAAATCTGGTGAATACGGTGGATGTTGCAATAATTGGAACTTTAATTCCATAATTTTGGCCATCGCAACTGCGCAGGTGTGCACACGTGCATTGTCTTGATGAAAAAGGACCTTTTTGCGTTTCAAATGAGGACGTTTTTCTTTTATTTCTTCGCTCAGCCGGTCCAATAACGACGCATAATACGCTCCTGTTATCGTTTTTCCCTTTTCCAAATAGTCGACGAAGATGATTCCGCGTGCATCCCAAAAGACCGTTGCCATAACCTTGCTAGCCGATTTCTCCGTCTTCGCCTTCTTCGGAGCCCGTTCGCCTTTAAAAATCCACTGTTTTGACTGTTCTTTTGTCTCTGGAGTGTAGTAATGTATCCAAGTCTCATTCACAGTTATGTATCGACGCAGAAAATCTTCAGGATTACGACGGAAAAGAGCCAAAACAGCCTCAGAGTCCACCACACGATTGCATTTATTCTCCACTGTGAGCAACCGCGGCACCCATCTTGCCGAGATTTTTTTCACACCTAATTTTTCGTGCAAAATTAAAGCGACTGTGCCTTGTAATATGCCTGTAGCCTCAACTATTTCGCGCACTTTGATTCGTCGGTCACTTAAAACCATATCGTGGATTTGGTCAATCATTTCGGGGGTAGACACTTCTACAGGGCGTCCTGAACGATGTTCATCTTTTGTGGATGTACGGCCACGTTTAAACTCATTCACCCAATTGTAAACAGTTGCAAACACAGGAGCAGATGTGCCATGAACTTCATCCAACTCAGCTTTAATTTCTTTCGGCGTTAAGCCTTTTAAATACAGATGTTTAATCAACGCTCGAAACTCACTTTTATCCATTATTATAAACAATCAAAAGTTTTTTACTACAATTGACAACAACAATGAAACTACGTGACGGCTAAAGCTAAAACTCTAACAGTTGACTAGTTAGGAGTGCTGCTTACTGGAAAAAAATCATTTTCGATACTACGAGCACCATCTCTTGGATTTTCTAAGGACTTATTGAACGACCCTCGTAGCACACACGTGTTTTTAACTCGAGCTCGCAGTAACATAGTTTAACAAACAAAGCCTTAGAAATTTTATTACCTTTCGTAACTTCATATTTGTGTAAAACAGGCTTTTCCGCTGTAGCTGTTTTAAAGACCAAAATATCGAACTCGAATTACGAGTGACGATATCTTCCATGACTTCCCGGTTTGAGAAACTGAAAAACAAGCACCCATTCAGCACACTCAAAAATTATGATCATATTGTATAAATATGCCTAATTTAAATTAAATATAATTTCCAATCCTGTTACAATTTTATGATTATAAATGTTGTTACATTATTTTGTTCTGTTATTATGCTGTAATAAACATAATTTTAGATTAAGAAAAAGATTTGTTATAACAAATATCTTATATAATAACAATATTTGTTTATAATACTTATTTTTTTGTATTCTATAAAATAAATTATTTACGATTTTTGAAGTTAGGCTGTTATAAAAAAAGAGGGGAACGCGACAATTTTTTACGGAAAAAGGGGACGCTGAGAGATAAAGTTTGGAAACCACTGCTCTAGAGAAAATATGCTTTCAAAATAAATTTGTCGTGTTTTTCTGTGAACCTAACAATTCCAATAAACAATTTAAAAATTACTTCATAATTCAGTTCTATACTTACTTTGTAGTCCAATCAACAAGATGTTAATAAAATATGTATCAATATCAATAAAGGAAAAAATATTTGAAAAGAAACACGAATAAAATACAATATGTTTAATGAAAACCATCTAAAATAGCATGTGGAACAGTTTCGAAATAAATATAAATAATTTAGTTTAGTGCTGTAAAACTATACTCCTCTCTGAAATAATAGGAATAAAAATCACTTATGAAAATCAACAACTAAAAATAATTAAATCGGCCATCAATTCGCTATGAGGTATTTTACAGCAATTAATGTTTCATATGAATTACCGTTTGCAGGTCGTGGTTACGCTTAAAAGTGATGTGGTCGCTGCAAATAACGCGGTTACATCAGGCAAATAATTCTCTCTGCACTCGTCACCATCATTCGTATAATTATTGTAAAATCATCAATTCCTCTTATTTATTTTCTGTGATGTTACAAATTGCAACTGCATCCGCCAAAATATAGAAGTTGTCCCACGAAAACAGCAACATAGAACCATAAAAGATTACATTGTGAATAAACCAGAGCTTCCCAATCGGTGTACCGTAAATAATTACAAAGGATAACTGTACTCAAATATTGTAGAACAAAATAAAATGTATACATCGCAATAAATGAATGTTGTTGATCAATTGTGCACAACCTTTTTAAACTTGCAACTGTTTCCTTAATCGGAAATTCGATGCGACTAACTTTTTTCAATTTTAATAACTACAATTAAATACTGTCATACATTATTATTAATCCTGTAAGTTCCTTAAGGAACATAGGGCACCACAGGTAGTCCAATGGTGTTTCAATACCAGAGAAAAGTACAAGGTTGCTAGTCTTGTTCTACTGTCATACATACTAAAATAAATTGAATAATTATAAAAATATATATCACGCCTGATTGAAGGCCGAGAAGGAAAAAATCGAAACAAACTTTGACAAAAATTCTATTATATAAAATCTGAAAATATAGATGTTGATATTTTGATGATCTAAATTCTCAGGTTATGTTATAGTTTATCAAATTGTAATATCGTTTCACATTGATCTTGTTAATTAGTTTTCTTAATAATAACATTATAAAATAATTATATTTCGTTGGAAATACTTTCAAATTGTTATAATAATAATAATAATAATGTCAACGGCCTTGGCTCAACTCGTTGGAACTGATCTATGCGATAACGCGAGTTAAGCAACGTTGCGCACGGGGAGTATTTGGATGGGTGACCGTCCCGAGAAACCCGCGTTGCTGTTGACTCTAAGATCTAAAACGCAAGATCAGGGCGTAATGGCGGCATATGACCTTAGCAGTTGGTCCGCCAGGAAGCCAGAATAAAAAAAAAAAATAATAATAATAATAATAATATTTATTTCCCAACAAGAACCAATTACAGGGAAATTCATACAAAAATGTTTATATATAAAAAAATAATAAACATACAAAGAAAAAAACAAAGTAAAAATACATTACAGAAAAATATCGCTAATCTGCAGTTCGGCGTTCCGGCACATAACGTAAATGGGGGACCTCTGTAGTACATCAGTATGCGGCGTCGGTAAATAGAACGTATTGATGATCCTAGAAACAGATCGCGGGACCCGTATAGGTATACGAGAAAGCAAGAAAGGCGCATCAACCATATTGTGAAATAGCATCCATAAAAATTTCGCAGTGCACAATTCGCGTCGTTGACTTAAGGAGGGAAGGCCGTGTCTCAGAAGAAGAGAATTCTGATCAATTCCTCTATCAGGATAGACATTGTCTAATTTGAAAGATAAAAATTTCAGAAATCTTCTATGAATACGATCAATAGCAAGACACTGATAGGTATAATGAGGATACCAAACAAGTACAGCATATTCTAGTTTACTGACAACTAGAGCAAAATATAACGTTTTGAGAAGACTGACGTCATGAAACATTTTAGAAATTCTCATTATGTATCCTAATGTTTTACTGGCAGCAGCGCAGATGTTTTCAATATGTTCAGAAGAACTCAGATTCGGAACAAATGTGACCCCTAAATCCTTGACAGAAGTGACTTTAACAAGAGGAATATCATGCATATGATAAGCATAGATAAGAGGCGAAGTTCGGCGGGTAAAAGACATTATGCAGCATTTTTCTGTTATAAAAGAACATTTTAAAATATACTCAAATTTTAAAGAAATTGAGTATGGGGTGCCGCAGGGTTCTATACTTGGGCCGATATTGTTTTATAAAAACGATTTTTGTGACTTGATTCAGCCATGTTGTAGTGTTCATTTTGCCAACGATACTACTTTAATTAGTGACCATGAAATTATTGAAGATCTTATTTCTATAAATGATTCTAATCTAAGTAAAGCTGAGACCTGGTTTGCTGCTAATAAACTTATGTTAAATAAAGATAAAACTCAAAAACTAATTATCTTCACCAAACAGGAGTTAATTAAAGGAAACACGGTCTCATTATTAGGTACCCTAGTAGATGATGCATTAAATTGAAATTCACATATACTTCAATTGGGTAATAAATTATCAAGTACAATTTTCCTCCTTGGAGACTGAAACTTCTCACTGATTCTTCAATGCTGAAATCTATATATTTTGCTGTGTTTCACTCACACATCTCCTACGGTATTTTGCGTTGGGGCAATGCTCCCAGTGCTATTAAAATATTCAGGCTTCAGAAGACAGCAATTAGAATCATATCAGGTTTAAATTTCAAGGAGCACTGTAAACAATCTTTCGTAATTTTAGGTATCTTGTCGTTTCCTTCTTTATACATATTAATGACTCTAATTGAAATCCACAGTAATCAGATATCTCTACCTAAAAATGGTGATTTCCACAGTTATGGAACTAGATCTACTAACATGTTACGCATGTCACATCTCAAACGAAATAAATCTATTAAAAATTCTTTAGATTTAGATCTGTATTATTGCCAGAAGCCATCAAAGGCTTATGTAACAAAGATTTTAAAGAAACAATAAAGCGGTTTCTCTTAGAAGTAGTTATTTGTGTATTAAGAGCGTAAAGTGATTCTTTGTTAGTCGAGCACGGCAAATGCAGCGCGAGCCGAAGGCGAAAGCTGCAATAGTGCAATAGGAACAAAGACACTTTACGCTCGTGATACACACATCATTTTTTCTACGATTGCATCTTAAAATTATTCAAAAACGTATACGTACTGAAAATAAATTCGTTCTGTCAACTGTCAATATGACAAGTTTCTGTTTTGTTTGTATCCCTGGTAACTATTGAAATACGCGCACATTTATTATCTTTTTCGCGCGTTGCCATTGGAAACGCGCGCATTTAACGTCTTTTTCGTGCGTTGCCATTAAAGCGCGCGACATAGATATTTTTCGATTGTTCCACAGAAAACGTCAACTTTACGATGACAAATGAGAGCGTAATTGTCAACTTTTCATAGCAATCGTAGAAAAAAAATTTATTTATTTATGTTGCTCTGTACAACAGGAACTTAAACCCAATTGCAGTACAGGGTCCGCACTCACCGAGCCACAGTGTGATAGTGCATATAACTTTTAGCTTAAGTGCGATTCGAACTCGGGATCTCCGGATTCGAATTTCGTGTCGCTATCCACACCACCGTACTGACGGATAAGTGTTTTTACTTTGTTGAGGATTTTAAGTTTCATGACTTTGGTTGTTGATCTGAAATACACTATATTTCATTTTTTTGCATTTTTGCACCTTTTGACGTAGTACAAACATTAAAATGTAAAGTAGTAAATAAATAAATCTAAATCTATTTGAAATAACATTCAACGTATGGCTACGTAGCAATACCAATCTTACAAAATAAAAATTTACCCAAAACTGTTTAACAATAACCTCCATCATTAAACTGTTTTCGGTATAGTAATAAACCGATTATGAACGCAATGTATAAACAAAATATTTGTTTGACAGTTAAAATTATAAATTTGTTTACATTTGTTTCAGTTCCATGACTAACTACGTAAATATCATAATTTTTTCATAACATTTATACTCATACTTATTTTGAACAACAATGAAGTAAAATGAAATGTGTACCTCTTTTTTATTTGAAAGCTTTTCATGTAAAGTAATCAGGGAAGTAAATAGCAGCGGCAAACATGCTTCCAATGTGAATAATAACACAATTTTCGAGTAACGCTCTGTTTATTTGTTATTAATATCTGAATGAGGTACAAGTAGATATAGTATTCAAATGGAATTTCTGTAATCTCTAATTTAACAACCCTTTTGTAGTACAACAAGTGTAATAAATACATTAATGAAATGAGATTATTTAATATTTGCATTATATATTCTGTTGAATATTATTCTACATTTATGCTTTCATGTTATAAATTATAGTGAATTATCTATTCGTAAATTCATAAATACATTAATAGAATTCAATATGTAGTTACATGGAAATGAAGTACGTACTTGTTAATTGTATTAAACATTCCGTTCTAATTATCGCAATGTAGGTATTATCAGTATAACTAGAGAGCGACTAAATAAATTTTTTTTTTTGGAAAAAAACTGGTTAAAAAGCTCAAGGTTTGCCTAAAGATGCACGGAATTCAACAGAGAACATAAGAAAAAACAGGTATATATAGTAAAATTTTGAAAAATGAAATAAATACTTTTTTACAAATCAATTTTTAAATACAGGGTGTTTCTATACCTTTGCACGAAACTTTAATGACATATACAGGGTGTTTCAGGACTAGTGTAACAAACTTTACCAGCTTATTCCTGAGGTCATTTTGAGCCAAAAATGTCATATGAACATAGGTCCTATTCCTTCTAGTTACCAAAATACAAGAGGTTGAAGTTCTATAAATAACATGACTTTTCAAATTTTTGTAATCAAGATACTTTCGGAAAACAAGAGTTTTATTGAAAAGTTATACCTTATTTGTCTTAATTAATTTTATTTATTAATATTAACGAATACGATTTAGAGAACAAAACATAAAATGACACAATTAAATAGACACAGAACAACATAACCAAACATGGAATAGGTTAACATAATATGAAATAAAATAACAAATTTTTAAAAAATTACAGCAAGTGTTCAAAATGAGCGCCTGGAACTCGTATGCATGTTATTATTAATAAATAAAATTAATTAAGACAAATAAGGTATAACTTTTCAATAAAACTCTTGTTTTCCGAAAGTATCTTGATTACAAAAATTTGAAAATTTCGTGTTATTTATAGAACTTCAACCTCTTGTATTTTGGTAACTAGAAGGAACAGGACCTATGTTCATATGACATTTTTGGCTCAAAATTACCTCAGGAATAAGCTGTTAAAGTTTGTTACACAAGTCCTGAAACACCCTGTATAATTAGATATACTGATTATAGAACAAAAAGATTTTTTTTTAATTTGCAAAAATTAGGGTATTTCATTCCTAGTGAACCTTTTTGTGTCACTGGTTTAATAGTACATTTATTTAAAAAAAAAATTAGGCGTTACACCAGGTACCTACATAATAACTAATTAATAAATGATTATTTGTAGGCAGTGTTTCTACTTTTATTTCATTAGTAACATAATTATAAATAATTAAATGCTCTATTAAACTAGTTACACTAAAAATTTTCGCTAGGAATAAACCTTAATCTAAAGTCCGTTCGGTGAGAGATTACAGTATGGTTGCATAGGATGTACGTTTTGTGATTTTAATTGTCTGACCAAAACATCAAAATGTAGATAGAACTAATTGTTCTCTTAATTAAATGGCGTACAATTTGGTTAAATATTCTAAAATGTCCTGATTGGTTTGTATTCCTCCCTTTCACCTAAAATGTTGTACTAGCCTGATCTAAAAACAATTCCTAAATTAAAAGTTACTAAAAAAAATTGTTTGATCTTTAATTCCCGTAAAAGTTTAACAGTAGCTATAATTGAATTTTCAATTGTTTATCTGGAAGGCATCATCATCCAACTTTTCAACATCTACAAAAACAGTAGGTTTTTATTTCAAAATCCTGTGTCACGCTAACGAGCAGTGTGTCATATTCCACAAAAGGAATATTTAAAATTTATCAAAAGGGGAATTTCTGTGCCCGAGGCCTGTTTTTTTATTACAGAGACTTTAATTTTAAAGTTCTCCGTGATTTCGCGGCGTTGAGAAATTATTTATGTTGGCGTGAAATATATTTGATATTCCGTGCGACCCAGCATGCAGCGTTGTTCGCAAAATGCACTCAGGTAAAGTGTGCCTTGTGCCCGCTTGCTTGATTGCAGCATACATCAAATATTAAACTTGTGACGTCATAGTCTGATACACTGTGCTTGCCTATGTGCATTTACCTACTATGTTTCATATTGTATTACGAAATCATCTTTTTCCATCCAAGAGATTCGATTTATTTTTCATGAAACTTAATTGCATCCCTTCTAGCTCTGTTTTCTGTAATAAAATATTGCTCCTTTTTTGTTCGTTCTATCACAGCAATCTAATCATATAAATTAAAATTTGATTCCCACAGCCGACAAACAATTTTTACCATATTAAAACTACACCTGTGGCTTGCTCTCCACTAACATCATTAGGGGCTGTTCTTCAACGGCTGGTAACCGCACTTCTCGCGAAGAAATATATTACTGAGATCTGATACTGCAGAGTGCCATACCCAGTAATGAATAAAAGGTGTGATGATATTTATTTTTTGCAGATAACCATATACAGGGTTGTGAATCGAAAAACGGACCATAGCTTTTTCAATGATATTTTTGAAATGTTCAATTATTCTTCTTCTTCTGATGGCACTACAGCCCAAATTGGGCCTGGGCCTACCGGACACACCGAGCCGCAGTTTTTACACTGCCGTACTGCCGGTTTTCGTAGTCGAATGCTACATTATTTAAGACTTATAAGTGACTAGCTTATAGCGCCCGAGTGTGATAAATACATGTAACTGTATTTTATATTTTTACGACAAATCACAAATTGTCGACAAGCGGATTCGAACTGACGAACCTTGGTTCGAATGACGTCACAGTATGTTAAGAGATGTGCCTTAACACGCTCGGCCACCGCGCCTGTATGTTCAATTATTAGCTTTCCTAATTATTTTACATCAAAAATATTAAATATTGCACAGGAAAAATTTCTGCATTTTTTTTGACACTAATATTTATAATCTTACTCTACCTGGAGTCGGAAAAATGACGGATGTTAATTGATAATGAAATAACAAAACAAATGTGATAATAATTTAGTGTTTATTTCATATAATACATGAAAAAATTACTCTAAAACTAAAGGAATTTTAATAATAATAATAATAATAATTTATTACCTAACAGAACAATCCATTAACAAGGTAAAGTATAGTAACTGTATAACAAAAAAATACACCATATTGATAAATAACAACCATAAATATATAAATAATAACATTACATTATTCTGCAATTGTACAAAAGTGGATTCACTGACTACGAATTTCTCTCAGCGAACAATTAAAAATATCACAATTAATGCACATCAAATTGTAACGAAAATGGGCGATCTAAGCAACATGTTTGTGTTGACTTTAAATGTGAAGAAAATATTAGAATATCTAGTGCAAAATCTGGCCACTGAAAAATATATCTTGGAAAGTAAGTAACTGCAATCAAATTAGTTAAGTAACAGTTTGTACAAAAATACAATACCTTGAACAATGTACCTAGTATCCAGAGAAGTTACATTAAATGTCATCAGTCATGTTTGCTGACTGAAACCCCTAATGGGATAAATATGATGAACTTTAAACCACATAAATTTTAAGTATTTACGTTGAATAGTTTCGAGCATATCTTTGTAACAACGGTATAGCGGATACCAAACTAGAGAGCAGTATTCAATAATTGGACGCACTAGGGAACAAAATAACGAATACTATCACATACACTGCTCGATCATTCTCAAACTGTCACAATATTATAAGTACGCGTAATTTCATTATAATAATAACGGATAAAAACAATAACTTGTAATTCTAACATTTGTTTTGTTACTTATTGGCACTGATGATTTAAGAAAAAATCTGATGTGGACACCACATGACTTCCTTGTACCCGTATTAAACTATAGATATTTTTTTAATTGCACATATTTGACATTAAATCTTTTATTTTTTGTTCCAATCCATAGCAAACTTAATTTTAAAAAAAATAAAAAAATATATAATATTTAAATTTAGATATCTCGTTTATGCAAAAAGCTAATTTAAAAATTCTTAATGTTCTAGACGCAGAATTTAATTCTCTAAAACTTTTATTTGCAGCATTTATTTCTAAAATTAAAATAATACCATTTTTTTCAAGGAAAACTGTTAGCAGCTTCATGTAATGTGTCACTTCCGGTTAGTCTATTTTAACCAAAATCAAAATGGATTCAGGGAGGGCCAAAACACCTATTTCCGTTGAAATCTGAGAACCGAAAATTTTCGCGATTACAATACTTCCTTTACTTCGTACAAGGAAGTAAAAAAGTATCATTAAACATTTCCGTCATTTTAGTCACTATGTTGACAAAAATGCCATTATTCTCAATTATATTTCTCTGGAATTTTTGTGTCCAGTTTAAGCGATTTGATAAATCTGGAATGCAGAACACCTCTACTTCGACAGGCATTTTGTTAACTTTCATAGTACATTCGTAGGAAAATGTATGGTTATTAATTAGATTTTTAGTTGTAAACTGTGTGAATATAAATCGAAGTTAAGTTATTCCGGATAAGGATTTATCGATGTAAAAGATTGATTGAAGCCTTCGTTGGCAAACGGTAGAAGCGCTAGGAATTTTTATCTGTTGGTTGAAGTAATGTATGTGAAAGAGACTTTGGAACATTCTGCAGCGTGCAGCAATTGTTCGTCGCGGAAACAAATTCTCGTGCGGTGGCTGACGTGTAAATAACATCCCCACTTATCTCAAATCAACAAACACGTAGCCGTGACTTGGGCTCCGGTGGCCTGGTTCGCTAGCTCCGGGTTTCGTGCACGTGTAAATGCAATTGTGAAAAACAAGCCAGTCTTGGAACGTAACAAATGACTGCGGTGTTAGAACCGCAATCAACACCGCCACTGCTACCGTATTAAAGTTTAACCAATCGTTACATATTTATAGGTGAATGTACCCCCGATTTCTCCTTGCTTACTCCCTGTTGGAAAACAATTTCCCTGGCAATATGTTATTAATCGTAAAAGCACATAACAATAAAAGGGTAGTAAACCCGCCCTAACTGGGTTATTTTACAGCGAGCGAATGTAACCGCGGTTATGCCCGGCTTAACAACCACTCAAAATTGTTTTTCTCTAGACTATCGACCAAATCGCATAACGGAACGCGGATTCAATAAAAACTAACGTTAAATTCAATGTTTGCTGGTTTATGATGTGAGCAAATTAATACACTGTTTTATTATCGGTATTTTCTATTATCGTTGTTTTCATTCAGTTTTACCAGGATACAATTTCAATACTGTTTGCATTATCAAACAGTATATTTATACGACTATTTTTCAGTTTACAATATGTATTCACAATATCTTTTGTAGTAGTATATTCTTTGTTATAAATACCTACAGATATATAAAATATTTAATTGAACATATATGTATATAAAGAAATATGAGTACATTGTAATATAATACATATGAGTACATTATAATATAATGCATGCAAATGTCTCATTTTCTATTGTATTATGTCCGTCAGTACGGTGGTGTGGATAGCAATACGGAATTCGAATCCGGAGATCCCCTAAAAATTATATAAACTATTATACTGCGGCTCGGTGAGTGCGGACCCTGTACTCTAATTGGGTTTAAGTTCCTGTTGTACAGCGTAACATAAATAAATAAATAGTAAAAGATGACGAATATAAATCCATAATATTACTTCCGGTTTTCAAGGAACTGAAAGCACGTTTAAAATTTCAAATGAAATATTTTATATTTTCTTACAAATCAGAATAGTGCAACAAATTTGCTGTAGTCTTGCTAAATAATCTATATGTTATATTTTTTAAATTGTTTATTAGATTTCAAACTTTAGCGAAAAATAAATAAATTTTAAAAAACTTAATTTTTTTATTATTAATATTTGACGACGTTTTGGCAAAATGTTTTAGCCATTTTTCAGCAATAAAAATGCATATAAAATAACTTTAAACTAATATGGTACAAACAAAACATAATACATTATTGAGGTGTACAACTCAATTATATTTTATCTTTAAAATATTTCACAAAGCTTTATTCTCACTATAGCAATGCAAAGATTAATTAAAATGCATACATGTGACCATGGTTTTAAGGAACGAAAAATAATTACTTTATGTCTGACTTAAATAAATAAAAGTACATCGAAGTAAAATATCTTTTGAAGACATTCACGTTGTTGTCAAACATTGTCAGTTTATGTCAAACCTAAAATTAAGGTTTCGTTAGTGCAAACGCTTCGAAATTGTAGTTCAAATTATTTTTCAAATGTTAAAAATTATTGTTTTTTTAATTTGTTAGACGAATAAATATATTAGGAACTGTTAGTCGATTAAAATATTTGCCCGCAGTGTATTTACAATAGACAGAAATTACGACTATATGAAAATATTACCATTATATTTCGTAAATAACACAAATAAAGTAGATATATCATCAAACATAAGCGATTACTTTTTAAATCTCCAACTTAAAACCATGAGAGCTGCGAAGATATGAAAGAAAATTCCTTAAGAATCATCGGTTGAAGTTTTCCTTCGACGGTTATATCTGCGGCAAAGCGGCGATCGTTATCTGTTGGCGGATAAAACTGTTTGGATATGTTTAGCGGCGGTCAGCGGTCCGGTTACTCCGGATTCCGGTAGGTAGAAGGGAAGCGGGAACTTCTTTCTCCTATAGGATTAAGTTAGAACGCGTCGTCTTAAATACGGAAGATTCTTTTACTCCGTGCCGAATACTGAATCGATTCTGTTCGCTAAAGCTAAAGAAACTTTAAACGAATACTATCAGATACACTGCTCAATGATTCTCAAACTGTCGCAATATTATAAGTAAGCGTATTTTCATTACATTTTACAAACAAGATGTACACCTTTTTTTTCAACCAGGTTGTTAAATAGTTATTTAACTATCAAGTTAATTAGGTCGATTAATAATGAAGACAATTTAATGCGAGAGCATAGCGAGCGATTTAATTGTCGAGATTATTAATAGCCGATTAACACATGAGTTAGTTACAATATTTTAATTTGGAGAAAATCTAATTTCATTCCGTAAAAAATTTGTTAGGTTATAGCCACGATAACTTGAGGCTGACCAGGGGCGGATACAGCGGGGGGGTCATGGGGTCATGACCCCCCTAAGCATGGACTTTTTTTTTAATGTTGGCCCTAATACATAATAATGATGTCATTATTTACGATAACTCAATTTGTTAAACAAATTAAATAGAAAATATTATCTAAGAACTTAAAATTCTAAGATAATTAAGAACTATTGTTTGATTTATTATTCTAATAAATAGCCAAAAATCAATATTTTGTGGGGACATTATTTCGACCCGCAGATGGGAGAGGTATTCTATTTAAGACCTAGTCAAGTATGTGACTACCGACATTTGCACTTAGAAAATCAACTTCTAATTCAATAATTTTTGTATTCTATCGAAGAACCGTTTAGATATTGAAACTTTCTGATTTAAAAACTACAACTTAGCGCTAGCCAATATTTGTGTATTGTACGCATCCAAAGAAGTCGTTAATTAATAAAAATGATGCATTAATAGGGGTCATTAATGTATGATTTTGTATACGCATTAATAAATGATCAACGAAAAATGTAATTTAAGGTACTTATTTCCATGGCGCTAAATAAAATCTTAATCACATATTGACAAACTGTGGCTCCGAACATTTTAGTGACGGTGTGAAGTTAGCAACTAACCTATTAAGGAGTGAAGTTAGCTCCTACACCTGTCATTGTAATTTAACCTCATTTTTTGTGTAATATTTGACAATAGATATCGTTACTAATTAAAACCAACAACAAAATAGTTATTTGTGAACACTACTTATGTATATACATTAAAACGTAAAGTAAAATTAAAACTAAAAATGCCTCGGACGTTATAGTGTTCTTTATATACTTCGTATCATAGCAATATACAACAAATAATAATCAACTGAAACATTTTTTTTCGTGGCTATAAATATAATTCTGTAACCAAGGAAACAGTAACCGTGTTATTAATATTAGCAATAAATTGCTATTATTATTTTATTTATATATCGGACCAACTACTAAGGTCATATGCCGATATGTCCTTTGTATAGCCGCCACGGGCGGGACCCAAACCCACGACCTAATGGTCGTGAGTTAGGCCCTCAATCCGCGCGGCCATTACGCGGGACAATTATTATTATTATTATGGGGTAGGTGGCTCAGTGGTATCGAGTCAGCCTGTGGATCTTGAGAACCCTAGTTCGATCCCCAAAGCCGACAAACAATTTTCAACAAATTAAATCCTTCCCTGTGGCTCCCCCTCCACTAATATCTTTGGGGGGCGTGATTTGACGGCTGGTAACCGCACTTCACGCGAAAAAATATATAACTTACCGAGATCTGCTTAGGCAGAGTGCCACACCCAGTAATGGGTAAAAGGCGTGATGATATATTTATTTTATTTGCAACAAATATTTGGCTATTTTATTTTTATTGGGTGTTACAAATACCAATACAATAGGTAAAACCGTTTTAATGCCCGACACTAGCAACAACATAATATAAAAAACTATTGTACAAAAAACTAATTTAAAGCATGCAAATAATAATAATAAAATTTCCTTATTGACTTACTCTCAAGGGCGAGGTTCAGTCAAAGCCTGTTCTACCACCTAATGGACGTATTATATAACTGATACGTGTATTGTGTAACATATCTGTTAATTTTTAACGGCCCATTAAAATTTTTAACCATTGATAACAGACCACACTAAATAAAAAATGAAAATTTCATTCGACATATATATTTTTCTTCGTTAAAATTTTTAATTGACCGTTAAAAATTAAAAGGTCAGTTACAAAATACGCCCCGAATAACTAGTTACACTAACTGTATTTACATTTTAAACCTGGTTTAAATAAACAAAATGAAACTGAATGTTTTACAGCAATGTTAATTATTCCAAAATGTATTTTCAATTAGCTTTTATTTATTTAAAACAAATTTAAAATGTAGATTTTGTTGATGCAACTGGCCATTACTCTGTTAATTTTTAATGACAGATAAATTATCTATTAACAATAGATGTCAGTACAGTGGTGTGGATAGCGATACGGAACTCGAATCCGGAGATCCCGAGTATGAATCTCATTCAAGCTAAAAATTATTTAAATACTACACTGCGGCTCGGTGAATGCGAATCCTGTACTGTAATTGGGATTAAGTTTCTGTTGTACAGCGTAACATAAATAAATAAATAAATAAAAATTACAGTTGCTATGTATATCATCACTGATTGATAATGGGGTAGGTGGCTCAGTGGTATCGAGTCGGCTTGTGGATTTGAGAACTCGGGTTTTATTACCACCGCCGATAAACAATTTTCACCATGTTAAAACTATCCCTGTGGCTTTTGCGTCCACTAACATATATCACTTACCAAGATCTGCTTCAACAGAGTGCCAGGCTCAATAATGGGTGATATATTTATTTATTTTACTGATTAATAACTTTAACTGCCGTTAAAAATTAATAGAATCACTTTCACAGTGCTCCCAAAATTCGTGTAAATTCTAAAAGTATAAGGCTTTATTTCGATAATTTTAATGATAGGAGGTAAATTTCTTTCCTTATTGAATTTATGAGGGGTCGTGAAACCATTTGTTAAGCTCCATTTATCTTTATTTTATAAAATTTATCATTGAAAATCAATTAAATATATTTGTAGGAAGGAATGTAATAAAACAAATACAATTTTTGTTCACTTAACGACCGATGAATAATTCATTATTTGGTTCATGAATAACTCGTTTTCTTCCAATAAAGCAAATTCAATCAATACGATGAAATACAAACTTCAGTACCTACCTAAGGAAAAAAAAACAATATCTCTTTTACATTATTCTTTAAAATAATAGGATTTTATTTTATGGGATAGATGGCTTAATGTTATCGAATTGGGCTGTGGATCACCCATATGTACTGAACCACTTGTCCCTAATTTTTCAATTATTCTTATATTATGTTATTTTATTATACATATTCCACCAATCATGAAACCTATTGCATATTATAATTAAATCAATTACACGAGTAAGCTAAATATTTATATATATATATATATATATATATATATATATATATATATATATATATATATATATATATTTTATCTCATTACAGTATGAATAAATATAATAAATAAATATATGATTATGCGTTTTACTCATTACTGAGTGTGGCAAAAATTAGTTGTGAGTGATTTTTATTTCAATTAAATGAAACTAAACACGCTGTCATGTTACAAAACCAACTTTAAAATATTTGAAAATCAAAGAAAAACAAATAAATAAATATATCATCACGTCATTTATCCATTACTGGGTGTGGCACTCTGCCGTAGTTAGGGTTGTGCATTTGACCAGTCAAATATTTTTCGGTCAATTGACCGACTATTTGACCGGTCAATTGACCAGTCAATTGACCAAGAAACATATAATAAAAATCACAATTAAAATTGTAATTTACTTATTGTTTACTACATCCAATATTACGGAAAATGAAAAACCAACAACAACTAATAAACAAAACCACATCAAATTCAAAATAAAGGGAAAAATAAAGTAAAAGACGTAATGAAATGAAATAATATGTATTTATTTTATTTGGAAAGTAAAGTAAGCGAATTCTCAAGAACCCAGAATACCAAACTAGATATATTCATGTAATAATAGTAAGTAGCTATTTCTATTGAACAACAGATGTCGTGGCAGTTCCATTTAGATTATTTGACCGTTTTATTTGGCCGTCAAATATTTTTGGTCAATTGACCACGGCACAACCCTAGCCGTAGTAGATCTCGGTAAGTGATATGTTTCTTCACGTGAAGTGCAGTTACCAGCTGTCAAATCACGGCCCTCTAAAGATGTTAGTGGATGAGGAGCCATAGGGGTAGTTTTATCGTGGTGAAAATTATTTGCCGGCTGTGGGAATCGAACCCACAGGTGGACTCGATACCACTGAGCAACCTACCCCATCAAATTGAATTAAAAAGGAAAAAATTGGGATACGTCTGAATTTCAATCTGGGACCTGTAAACTTCTGTAGCAAAGAAAATGAACTTCAAACTGAAAAGCATGTTCTTGATCATGTTTATTTGATTTTTTTTTAGTTGCAACATAATTTTGAATTAAATTGAAACTTGACAATAATTAAAAAAGAAGTAAGTAAAAAGTAAAGAAATGTATACGGAACCAATCTCTGATTAAAAGCGTAAACAGTGACATGTAATTCTGATAAGGGTTCCAATTCCTCCATTAATTAGTAGGACAGTGGTGAGGTAACAGCACAGTGCAACGTGGCAAACATTTCCAGTTAATTGTTTGCATCGGGAACAAATGAATTCCGCCGTTGCACTAGCTAACAAAAGGATTCCATTAGATGTACGAGTTTACACGGCGTCGTTCCGTCGTTCGTCCGTTGCAATTCGCTACTGTTTACAAAAGAAGCGCGACGCGAACGCTGCCCGGAAATTCCGACCGTCCGAGGAGATAATCCGGAGGAGCGAAGCTGATCGCTGGACAAGAGCCGGCCAGAGACCACCAAACAGTACCAGGAAACGTTCTCAAGATTTATTAGTATAGTTTTTCTATCTCGGTATAATGTAATGAAAAATTCATTTGTTATATTCATATTTGACAGTTTGCAATTTGACATCTTGCGACTTAAGAGGAATACCCACCCCACTATCCAATTTTTCCGGGGCAAGTGAGGTGTGCGAGGGGACAGTTAGTAGGCCGAGCTTCTTCAGACCATGTGACTGTTTAGGAGGGGCTTTAATACAGCGTAGCAGTACAGTCTCGAATAAAATTATTACATTATCATATAAGTGTTGGCAAGCATCAGCCGATACTTTGTATGCCGTACGCCATACGCCGCACAAGCGATAAACAGTTTCTCAACTCTGCGAGTATCAGAATGCACGCTTGCAAGGCGTCATGCTCAACAATCTGTGTCAACAATGGAATATTGGTACGAGCAGTGCCGGTTTTACCATAAAGCGGGTGATTCATCCTCTTCAAGCCCACAACTTTTAGGGGCCCCGAAAAAGTATTCATAAAATAATAACTTTTCAATTCAAAAACAATAATGACCATGTAGTAAATTTAAAATATGTAACTAAAAATAACAATTTAAGACTTTTCTTTTACAATTAAATATGTAAATCGTTATCGTATTTTAAAAAATTATGTAGTTTAAATATTTAACAGAATGTAATGCATGTGTCGTACAAAAAAGGTAGATAAAAAAAATACACCTAATTAATTTTATAACGGATTTTAATAAATAAAAATAATCAAAATTAACATTTGTAAATAACACACTTTTATATATATATATATATATATATATATATATATATATATATATATATATATATATATATATATATATATATATATATATATATATATATATATATATATGTACACTTAATTAATTTTATAACGGATTTTAATAAATAAAAATAATCAACATTAACATTTGTAAATAACACACTTTTATATACCGGGTGTCTACTTTTTTTTCCGAACATAGGAAATTCAATGTTAAAATTTTGATTTAGCGATATCTCTTTACTAATTAATTTTAGAGGAAAAGTGTACTGAAGGAAAATGTTCAGAATGAAAAATTGCATCCATAGAATATAAATTTGTTGTTCAATTGTTTCTTATGTCCGAGTTAGAAGCAAAAGAAAATACACGCTGTAAAGCAATTATCAGAGTGCCATGAGAAATAAAACAAATTAGATAACTTAATAATAGGTATTTATTTATCTAGATTTTGTAGAAAAACGAAAATAATAGTTATAAATAGTATAATTAATTTTATTATTAAATTAAATGCTCGAATAAATTGCTATTAACTGCTAGGCAATGGCTTAATCTATTGTAGAATTCTCGACGAACGAAACTTAATTGTCTTTGGGTAATATTGTTGCACTCTTGTATAATTGCATTTCAAGGATGCAATGTCATTGTATGTACCATGTTGGTACACTTTTTTTTTAAAATATGGCCACAAAAAGAAATCACAAGGAGTCAAATCCGGAGATCTAGCTGGCCAATTAATTGTAGCTTCCCGGCCTATCCACGCATCAGGAATTTAAAAATATTTTAATATTTCGTCTTTCCATAACTCTAATAATAATCAAATCAAAAGAAATATTACAACTGTCAAATAATGTCAGACACAGCAAACAAATTATTGTTTTATTTCTCATGGCACTCTGATAATTGCTTTAAAGCGTGTATTTTCTTTTGCTTCTAACTCGGATATAAGAAACAATTGAACAACAAATTTATACTCTATGGATGCAGTTTTTCATTCTGAACATTTTCCTTCAATACAGTTTTGCTCTAAAATTAATAGGTAAAGAGATATCGCTAAATAAAAATTTTAACATTGAATTTCCTATGTTCGGAAAAAAAAGTAGACACCCGGTATATATATATATATATATATATATATATATATATATATATATATACACACACTTAATTAATTTTATAACGGATTTTAATAAATAAAAATAATCAAAATTAACATTTATACATAACACACTATAATATATATATATATATTTCTTTAACGTCCCTATTCATGTAAGGAACTTAATTATTTTAAACTTTTTTTTTCTCTAATAGCTTCCTCTATATAGTCAGGATTTCTAATGTTCATATTCCTCTGATACCTTGAATCAACTAATTCAGGTAACATGCAATCCATGTAAAATTTAACCAATTTTTCTTGCATATTTTCTATCCAAAAAGTATCGTCTCTAGTTATTATTTCAGTTTTTAAATCAGTATATGATATACATACAGCTAATATACATTTATAGCGCCTTGTTGTTCTTAATTGGCCCTGAATTTGATAATACCAGCTGTGGTGTTTATTAATACTAAATTTATTGGAAACTTTATCTTTCTTCCAAAAAGTTATTTTTTTATTGTTTATAAGTTCATCTACATTTAAGTTTTGGGGATTGTAAGGGCATTTTATTTCTACTACTGTATCGTTCCCTATTAATCCATCTGGTGTAGCTGCCAAAAAAGGGAATTCATTGTCTACGAACATGCCGCACTTAATAATTGGTTCATTTATCTGATTTTGAAGTATTTCCAGGGCTATTGGCTCGAAATACTTTCCATGTTTAATTGATGCAACATGGGAAATATCTTTTCCGTATAATAAATTTGTTACTAAGGATATACAACTGGTAGTTGGTAAACGTCGGCAAACACTAAAAAAATTTGATGCAGTCAATAATTTTCTTCGTTCTTCTAACCAAACTGCACTATCAGATTGTAAAATTGTATTTTGCTGAAATTCTTTGCGTTGCTCTTCAGTAGTCATCAATCCCTGTAAGAATAATTTCTTTTCCATTTCAAATTCTTTTACATCCATGTCAGGTTTTTGGCAATTAATTCCGTAGTCTTTGTCTTCTTTATTTATCTCTTTTCTTACTGGTTTTTTAAATTTTAAGGTCTTTTTTACTCTCTCGCATCTTTTTACTTCAAATTTAGATTTTATTTTACTGGGACTTTTACCTACTATTGATTTATGCAATGAATAATGAGCTCTATTTTTCGAATTAAAAGAAACAACAGCTGCATAACACCGTGATTGATAAGATCTGCCCTTAGCAAAATTGATTCTTTTCCCGCCTACAAATTTTGCTACAATTGAATGAAATTGTTCCACAACATTGCTATCAACATCAAATAATAAACTACGCGCATGTCTAGAAACTAATTTAACAGTGACAAGTAGTCTATTGTACATTTCCGGAGAGTTCTTGAAATCAAGGTATAGGTTTTCTTCTGTTTTCTTTTTGCAAAAATATTCGTCACATTTATTATGGTCTCCAAAAACATGATTCAAGCTGTTATCAATATCTTCCTTTAAATATTTGATTTTGTTTAATGTTATCATATCACTTGATTTTCTATATTTAACTGCACTTATAACAGCTCTGCGCAGTCGTAATATTCTTGGAGTCAACAATTTCCTTAAATGTAAAGGATATCGTGTGTCAGAGCTAATTATTCTTAATTTGTTACAATAATTACGCAAAATATGATTTCGACATTCAATTTTTTCAACTGGAGTGTTTTTGTAAGGGTTTGAATCTAATATTTTTTTATAGGTACTACTGTCCCCATCACCAATCATTTTGGTGTATTTGATGCCATACATATCGATACTCCTGTTAAATCCTTCAAGTAAAATATTAGATTCCATACCTGTTGAAGATCCATCGTAATTTTTGAAACATGTATGTGATTTTACTTCAATATTATTTTGTTTAGTATGGTTGCATACTGCACAATATTTATTCTTTATCCCAATGTATAAAATCTCTCCAAATTGGTGACCAACAATAGCAGCTGCTCCAGATAAAGCATTATAATTTGATTTATAACTCCGTTTCGACCAACATGCATCAGCTACAACCGTAATACAAGGTATACCATTCTTGTCTACATTCCCTATTTTAATAGCATGTTCCGCTTCTTTTTTGGCAGCTTGTTGCATTTTCTCAAATGCAACTTTTTCCCAACCATCACTGACAATATTGTGGTACTTAGTGTACGTTCTTTTATTCATGCAAGGAATTTCTAAAGAGGATAAAAATTCTTCAAGATTATAAAATCCTGCACCAATACTCATTATCCCCTCAACTGCTGCTGTATTTACATCTAGAGTTTCCATATGATGATTTTTAGTTTCATTAGTTGTTACCGAAAAAATAGAATTGCACATTGTGCACTTTATATTTAACACTGAATTTAATCCTTGTTGAATTTCTCCAATTATATTAAAATTGCTGAAAGTACACCCAAATTTATCACCATGTTCACTTATTAATTTTAGCGATTGGAAAAAGTGACCTAGTTGTACTAATCGTCTACCTTCAATATTAAAATTAACGGATGAATTAGAAATATTGTTTTCATGATGAATGTGGTCTTGGACTTCGATTTCATATATTCGATTTTCTGGTTCATCATTCAATATATTATTGGATTTTGTAATATCGTTTCTGAAATGACATATTTTTTAATATTAGGATTCTGCCGAAATCCCTTGGTAAAAAATATAATAACAACACTAATTATATTTAAATAAATATATCTATATAAATACAGAGCCCCAACTAGCAATCCTTGCGCCCGGGTCAAATGAAAAAATACATATATCACAAAACGTTGACAAAACATACATAAAAAGAGTCTAAAATTTAAAGCAATACGCAAAAATTTTCATGTATAAGGTGGTTTCAATTAATACTTTGTATTTTAACGATTTTGTCCTCAATAGTTTAAATAAGAATGCATAAATTGTTTAAATTACTGTTTTTGCGCCTTTATTGAAGTGCTTTGTTTAGTCTCTGTATAAATAATGTAAATTAAATAATTATTTTAAACATTTTGAAACTTACATCGTATTGTCGGTTCTAGTCGTCCTAGAATCTTTTAAATGATCAATTTTCGGTGGATATGGGAGATCAAATTTCCTGCATCTATGAATAAATTCACAAATAATATAAACAAAATTAACGCACGCTTTTATAAATAATAATAATAATAAAAATATATACCTACCTATTGTATTCTCTTAAATTCCCACATACTTTTCGTTTACTAGACAAATTTAATCTATTTTTTTTACCTTTTCGATTACCCATTATAAAGACAAAATGAGTATTTCACTTTTACAGTTAAACGAACAATTCCAAGTTGCAAGTAAATATATTTTACACCAACTGTACTAGGCGGGGCTTATGGTTCATGCCAGTAAATGCCACTAGCGGCGCTAGCTATCAATAGCAAGTTTATCGTACAAAAGGAGTTTAGTTTATACCATAAAATTGGCACTAATTTAAAATATTTTTAAATTTTTTTTTTTCACATGAAAGATTAAAGTCTATGCTAGGTTTTCTAAGTAACAATTTTTTATTTTCGTTTTAGTTTTTTTAAGTATTTAAACGTCAAAATTTACTAACTTTAGAGCTTTGTAAAACTAGTTCAAAATAAAAAATTTAGAAAAATGACACTAAGTGAACTTAGAGATAACTTTTATTTTTATGTTAAAAAAAAAAATAATCAAATCGGACCAAAATTAGAATCAAATTCGTGGCCCAAACCAGAACGAATTTTTGCTTTATTCCATACGGGTGGGTATTCCTCTTAATGCAGTACTACATGTTGGTAGATACTCTACTGATAAATACACATAATTTATTATGTACGAATAGGTTAAATTTATCTTTTATTATTAGCATTTTTTGAGGATAAAATACTAGCCACAGTGTTTACTTAACGTGGGTGATTAGTAACAATAAATATTGCTGGCGTTTGAAATGTAACTAATTAGTAAAATTTGGATAATTATTAATTAATACTCAATCGTAGGAAAAAATATTATTTGTAGCTCGTGTAAGAATGATTTATTTAATTTAATTGAAGTTGTTCAAAAATCCTTAAATGTTTAATATTTACTAATTTTCATCATATCCATACAGTGGCACAAAAAAAACTTCAGAAATATTCTTTTTTCTAAAACTATTAAAAAAATATCACTTTTTCACTAATATCAATACACTGTTTTGCACCCTAATTCGCAAAATGATTATTTCGTGCATTCTTCCAACTTATTATTTTTTCATGTTCCTTTGGTAATAACACATTAATAGTATCAAATTCATATGAGTTTGATTGTTTCCCTTCACAATGGTTTTGAGTCGGCTTGTGAATTTGAGAATCCGGGTTCGATCTCCACAGCCGACAAAATTTTTTTACCATATTAAAACTACATCTGTGGCCTTCACTAATATCTTTGGGATCCGTGAGTTAACGGTTTATAAACGCACTTCACCCGAAAAAATATATCACTTAGCGAGATCTGTTACAGCAGAGTATCACACCCAGTAATGGATAAAAGGCGTGAGTACATATTTATTTATTTTATTTGTTTTCCTTCAATTTACTTGAATAAATCAATAATTTTTGTAAGATTCTTTTTTGACAGTTCTAGAATTTTTTTTAAATAATTTTGAAACATCCTATATATTTTTGCAGCCCTGTAAAATTTTAGATATGCAATTACATTCCTAGATCCGGTCCAGTTTTTATTACTAAGACCGCGATTTAATTTTTCTATATATTAAAAAGAATTTCGATCGCAGTATCATCTACTGCATTTTTAGCTCGGACAGAGTATAAATTAAAATTGCTATAGTCAAGAATATCTTATTAATAACGTTGGCAAAAATATTAAGTTGTAGGGAGAGTAAAAGCATTAGAATAATTAGTTCCACATTTCGAGCGGAAAGGTAACCATGAACGGTTATTAACGACATCAAGAATCGGATTCGGTTTCAACTTCGAGTCTCGGATTACTAAACATTAGTACCTAGTGCCCAACCCTAAAGCAAAACCAAAAGGATTCAATGACTCGTGTACGTTTCACACACCCTGCGGATTTATTTTTTAATATTAAACAGTAACAAATCTCCAAGTAAATAAAAATTATGATAAATCATATTAGATTTATATTATTACTTAAAAATTTTAAATGTTTTCAAATTTCTAAAACATAAAGCAGAGCAGCTTTAACTGAAGTCGTGAAGTGTCGGATTTTTAGCATCGAGCTCGTCGACGGTTTCCGCTTTTAAGCTTGAATGTCGACCACGAACCAACTCGCGGCTTTGTGCGTCACTTCCGGTCAGACTTCGCATCCATTCCGGCGCTGCAGTTGCGGTGCATGCCCGCCTACAACGCCGCCACTCATAGCGGCGCAATTGTGAAGCTGCGGCGTATGAATATGTGACAGTGAATGAGAAAAATGCTACTTTGTTTGGCTACTGGTTTCAGTTGTTTGTTTTGTGGACGCTTTTATGTTTTTTTAATGTGTAATGTGAGAGATTTTGAAAGTTAATAGGTTTTTTAATGCAAAAACTGAATTTATTATAACGTTAAAAATAGACTTGTTTATTTTACTTCAAACATAAACAAAAAAATGTTGAAAGCAAAATTATAACGGAAAACATTCGTCACTAAATTACTGTTATAAATTATATTTTGCACTTATATCAATCAAAAAATGAGGAACATTAAAAACATTTTATTTAAATTTTAAAAACATATTATTTCCAAAAAATATACTGTGCAAATATGTGTTTAGTTTGAAACTATAAATAATTTCAACCGACCAATGGTCATATTAACTTTTGATTGAAACTTTTAAAATTAAATTTACACAGAATAAGTTGCATTCATCTTGAACCCGAACATACCATTCGATTTAGATGACCAAGTCACTTTTGGCATTTTTGTTGTAAATGTACATCTCTATTATTTATATACCATGTCATACAAATCTGTAAAATCAAATCAGCCCACTATATGTCATATCATGCATGCATACTCTATGTAGTGTAGCAAGAAATCTTCCTTGCACGTATTGCAATAAATCGCAGCTCATTCTATGCGGCTTCCTGAAGGATATAGATGTGTAGCAAGCGTCTCTCGAGCACCGCACCACTGATTGCGGTTGTCATTCATATTCCTTGACGCTCGGCGCCCTGACGTCATGGCGCCGTCATGTGCGCTGCTACTGCTCTTGACGGTTGCACCGCTAACTAACAACTCTCAACCAACCTGAATTTGAGATGAGATGACGCGAGGAATAATATATTTATTACATATACAGAGTTTTGCTGCAGGCTAATTTTCTATAATTAATTTTGATTAGCTGGAACTGGATTTGAACTTCATTAGCATAAAGTTATAAAATGGAAAATATTAAAGAAATCAGATGAAAATGTACACCGTACAGTTGATCAAAATTAATTATTGTAGGATCAATTTAATGAATACTTCAAAAGTTCGTGCTATAGTGCAGCCATCGAATCAATGTCAATAAAAACAATAAAATCATGTGTTAATAAGTTTATCTACGACCATATATGTAAGTAGGTCATTAAAAACAATTTGCAAGAACAGTAAGTGTTTGTTTACGGTTGCTAAGAGTATATTACGTAACTGTTCTCAAGAAAATTTTCATTTGTTATGCGGTAACACTGCTGTTTGACAGTTGTTGTTACAAATATAACCTAACAAATATTCTGTAATTGTTCTTATTATTATTTATGGTTGTAGATAAAGTATAATACACAATTCGAATTGTAACGCAGTTACATTGCTCGTGAAATTACTGCACTCGCCAAGGCTCGTGTGCAACTTTTTCACTCGCACGTAATGTGCTTGTTACAATTCTGGTTATGTAATATACTATTACATACGCGTTTGTAACATACTGTAAAGATAGGTTACAATTATTATTTTTTTAAATCATTGAATTAAATCATTTTAGATTTTTTTGTATTTTGTTTTAATTTAATTATATTTCTGGTACAGAACAAAACAAATATCTTAAAAATTAATTTGTTTAAAAAACATTTTTAAGGTTTTTTGTAAAATCAGTCCAATGGCACGAAAAATATTTGCTTCAAGTAATATGCAATTATTATTGGGGTAAAAAAATTCTTTCTGTTTTATAACCAGTACGTTGAGTACTATATGGGTTTAAAATGAGTGCCATAAGTTGTGAAACATCCGGTATAACCATATCAAAGATAACAATTTTAATTTAGGCGTATCTTGCGTTAGGAACGTATTATGACTATCAATCAATTTGGGCTCATTGGATGTAATTTTTAATTCTGCATATTTTTAAGAACTTTATTCTAAAATTATAAAGACAGAAACTAATATCAAATACAAATGTTACCACTGTATTATCAGTTTACGAAAAAATGAAACACCCGGTATATAACTTCCATAAATTGAAAAACAAAAGCCGATTTGTATCTTTTATAACTGCACAAATATTAAATGCCCTATTGCTCTTATATTGAAGATTGAAGCAAAGCTGTATCTTCAACATCTAATATAAATTATATCTATATGTAATCTTCCTTCTGCATCGATAAAAAGTATCCAGTTCTAGGAATAGTTCGAATAAAAAGGAAGACGTTATATCCGATTACATTCTTGATAGATCTCTTAGGGAAAAATGTTGATGTTTCCGGGAATCCGCGACTTCGTTATCTACTTACCAACGTGTCGCCAGAGGAGGACACAAGCTTCATTAATAACTACGAGCAAGCAGGCGGTGGTTCTCAGAGACATCTGAATTACGAGCTCAGCCGCCTGATATTTGTGTAGCGACAGCGAGTTCGTTGAACTAATTCCGCTGCCAATGCGATCTGCGTCTTTTTCCACATGGGATTTATTATTGTTTTGTTTCAAACGACCATTGCGATGAACCGTTATGGGACTCTGTGATAAATTGGAAATGAAATTACTGGAGGAGTCTATGCTATCTAGAAGTTTTATTTAGAATTCTGGCTTTTTATTTACTACTAGCGTTAACTCCCTCGCATTTAAGGTGGTTGTATACTCAACTTAAATCATAAAGGTCGAAGTATCAAGAAAGCTGTACCAGAATTATACTTCTATTCTATAATGTCAACCTTGTAAAAAAATAATTACTATTTTATTGAACAAACTCTGGAAACTATAAAAACAATAAATACAATGCCAAAATCTGTGTCGTAATAACTGTCAATAATGCATAATATTTTTGTAATTTCCTGTTTCAAATAAATATTTCTACATTAAAATAATAAACATAATAATTTTGCATGCTGTATAAAGGAGAAATTAAATTGAAAATGTTAAAAATTAGCTTAAAAATATTGATAGCCTTGGAAATTAAACAAAATTAAACAAATGTTTCATCTGTCAGCAGATAAATATTTCTTGTTTCATGAATTTATTGCCAGTAGTTATTTATTAGTCTTTAATTTTAGTGAATTATAAGAAAAATGGTGGATAATTACTCAATTAGTGAAAGATATGAATTTCGTTTACTGCAATTTATCATAACAATTAATAATTTAAAATTATTTTTTCTTTAAACTATTTTGTTTCATTTCCAAGACTATCCATATTTTTATGCTAGGTTTCAACATTTTCAATTTAATTTCTGCTGTTATAAAGCATGCAAAACTAATTCTGTTTATTGACTTTAATATAAAATTTTATGCTCTACAACAGTTATTTCAAGCTTTTTTCTCAAAAATAAAAAGAGAAGCAGGAAATTACTAAAATATGATTTTACATGTGAAAGTCCTATGTTCCGGGTTCTCGGTCACCATCCTGTATATTAATAAGTAAGTAAATGTATGGCAATAAAAAATAAATGTGCTGCACTTATTTTTTAAAAGGTTGAAAATGTTATAATAATTTGAAAACATTACATTTATTTATGGGGTAGTCGACCTGTGGATCTTGAGAACCCTGGTTCGATCCCCACAGCCGACAAACAGTTTTCACCAAATTAAATCTACCTTTGTGGCTCCCCCTCCGCTGACATTTTTGGGGGCCGTGATTTGACGGCTGGTAACCGCACTTCACGTGAAGAAATATATCACTTACCGAAATCTGCTAAAGCAGAATGCCACATCTAGTAATGGGTGAAAGGCGTGATGATAAAATTATTTATTTATTTACATTTATTTCAAAATAATGGCGAAAAATGATTTAAAATTTTCATTTAAATTCACAAAAACTATTGGAAAGAAGAAAAAATCAGTATGTTTAGAAAAATAATAACCCAAATAATTTTTATTTCACTATGAATCGACATTTTCATTCATAAAATACTTTTAAAATAATTATTATCGTCATTTGTTATACCAAATTATAATATGTCATGTAAGTTATTTATCCCTTGGTCTAAACTTGACATGAATGCCATTTTTAGGCCTCAATACTAAATCAACCATCATCACTAAATCTTCTTTTGTATCAACTGGATCAATTTCAAAATGACGTAAAATTGATGATATAACACTCTTTACTTCTAACATTGCAAATCTTTGACCTAAAACCAAAAATTAAATACAATAAGTACAACATTGATAAAACATTAATAGTACATGCCAAATAGAAGAAAGACAATTGATAACAACAAAGACAAAATTAATTGTCATTCATGCACTTGGTGAGACTAGGTATAATAAAAAATATTAAATAAAACTCTAGGCAAAGTCTCACAAAATTCAGCCTCCGAGTCACCTTATGAGGGCATCGTCGGAGGCCGGCCAGCACAGTTAGTAACCATGGACGCGTTTCGCTCTTGTTAGAGCTCATCAGCATGGTATAACTCACTTCTTCACCTAGAACAAAGTTCATGTGAAGAAGCTGGTGACGAAGAACTGTGCCAGCAGAGAATAAGATCTCTAACAAACGGTAAGATGACATGAGAAGTTCTGTCGAACCATTAATGCCATTTACGCGTCCATGGTTACTAACTGTGTTGGCCGGCCTCCGACGATGCCCTCATAAGGTGACTCGGAGGCTGAATTTTGTGAGACTTTGCCTAGAGTTTTATTTAATATTTTTTAAAGACAATTGAGTTATTGAAACTGTTTGTAGTAACACAATTTTTTTATTTGCTGTTTCATAAGTTGAAAGAAAATTGTATTCTATTTGACATTACTTTTATAGAAAGTTACCAATACAGTTTCTGGGTCCTGCGCTAAAAGGTACGTAGGCATATGGATTCCGATCTTTAGTGTTTTCGGGTAAAAATCGGTCCGGATCAAATTTTTCCGGATTCGGAAATACAGTAGGATCTCGATGTAGATGATATATGAAGAACATAACCATAGAACCACAAGGCATCACATACTTGCCGTTTCCTTCAAATATACTATATATTATTAATGTACTTGTATAAAACAATTAAAATTGTTTAAAAAGTGCTAGGAATTTATTTTTGTTTATGAGGTAGGTGGCTGAGTTAGAATAAGAATTTGAGAACCTGGTTTGATTTCCACAACTGATAAATTTTAAAATAAATAAATAAATAAATATATCATCACGCCTTATACCCATTACTGGGTGTGGCACTCTGCCTAAGCAGATCTCGATAAGTGATATATTTTGTCGCGTGAAGTGCGGTTACCAGCCGTCAAATCACGGCCCTCAAAGATATTAGTGGAGAGGGAGCCACATTAAAATTATCCCTGTGGCTCTCCTTTCACTAATTTCTTTGGTAGCTGTGATTTGACGGCTGGTAATCGCTCATAAATATACCACCTAGTAATGTGTAAAAGACGTTATGATATATTTATTTATTTGTTTAAACAAGAAAATAATTCAAAATTCCTAGAACTTTCTTAATACTCTTATTTAGATTCTTACGAAATGTAACATCTTCATTCAAAGTTCTTGATATAATAGGAACACTAGGGTACAGTCGCAAGGTTTCCTTTATAACACGATCTAAATAAATCATATTTTGTAGATCTTGATAACTTGCGGATTTAGTAGACCCATTAAAAATATCATCCAATTCTGATCGAGCTCTCTCCTATTATTAAATAAAATTACAGCAGTTAGGAGCAAGTATCTATTTCCCAGTTGCGTATCAAAAGAACGTTCATTAGGATACGCAACATTTTGTTTTAGACGGTTGGTAGTAGCGGATGACATACTGAACCTAGCAAACTGAGAACATCAAAATTTCAATATAACCGTAAAATCTGAACAATTGCACAAATTTCAAAGTTGAGATGACATATTGAACCGCGATTTGACGGCTGGTAACTGCAGTTCACAAGCATAAATATATTATTTACTGAGATGTACTACAGCAGAGTGCCACTGCCAGTAATGGTTCAAAAGCATGATATATTATATTATATGATACATTATATTATATGATATGATATATTATAGGTTGTATTTGACGGCTGGTAACTGCAGTTCACAAGTATAAATATATTACTTACTGAGATGTACAACGATAAAAGTGCCACTGCCAGAATGGGTGAAGGCATGTTTATTTTTTGTGAATTTTGGTTGAACCGGATCAAAATTTGAAATTTTTTTAAATATGTTTCTGTATAGTTCAGAGTACGGGAAATACACTCGTTCAAACCGCATTTCAATATCTCTCTTAGTTTTTGAGTTATATCGATATTTGACTTTTTTTAAACTCAACTTTGAGAGCCCATATCTCGAAAACTAAAAGAGATATTGAAATGCGGTTTGAACGAGTGTAATTCTCTTGCGCTACTTAACTTATGCCGAAATATTATTATTATTAAAAATTTTTCAACTTTTTTCAAAATTTTCTATGCTAAATTTTACAGCAAAATTCGCACGGACACATTTTTTATTACAAAAAATCCAAAAATGGCCAAAATTTGTAAAAATCTTAAGGCTAACCTCTTAAGAAATTTCTAAAAAATGGCTATTTTCGATTTTTTAATGTTTGCTGTGAAAATTTGCATACCTATGTATTTTCACGCGAGGAATTCACTGGTGTTTTCAGATTTTCATTATCTCTGCAACTTTTGGAAATATTGAGAAAAGAATTTTTTTTAAGTTGAATAATTTTCAAAAATGGTAAAATTTCGGTATAAGTTACGTAGCGTAAGAGAAATACATTCGTTCAAACCGCATTTCAATATCTCTTTTAGTTTTCGAGATATGGGCTCTCAAAGTTGAGTTTTAAAAAAAGTCAAAAATCGATATAACTCAAAAACTAAAACAGATATTGAAATGCGGTTTGAACGAGTGAATTTCTCGTGCTCCGGGTTATATAGAAACATAATTTTTTTTTTTTTTTTTTGAACCGGTTCAACCAAAAATTCATAAAAAATAAACATACCTTCACCCATTCTGGCAGTGACACTCTATCGTTGTAGATCTCAGTAAGTAATATATTTATGCTTGTGAACTGCAGTTACCAGCCATCAAATACATGATGTTATTCCTTAATATTTATATAAGCAAAGCAATTTATCATTTCTGTACTATAAATGATTTGTTATTCATATTGATGTTGTGTTCAGTTCATTTATTTTAATTGTTGTTGTTTCTAATCTGATAATTTTTTTAAGAATAGATTATAAATACAAAATAACGTGCAAATTCGTTTAAAACTTAAATGTTTGTGAAACTCGTATCATCTGGGTTAGATATTTCGGAAGTCGAAGATAATACAACGAATATTTGAATACACAATAACAGCATTTAAATAAAATGCCATTCTCTAATAAATAGACCCTCGGCTAGCACACCATAGTTCCAAGAACAGTAACACGACAAGTTGTTGGGTGTAGCGGGTACATAAGATTTAGGGGCAAATACAAAAATTATATTCACTCCGGAGCGGCCTTAAGCGATCAGCGTAATAGGAATACAATAATTACCTGGATATCTTTGTGATTGGCTAAAACAAATATTGTATATGCTATAGCCATGGACGTTGTATCATGTCCCTAAAAAACATCAGTGTACATAAAATAATGTTTCAATTTTTTTATTCTCGACGCTTACTTCAAACATGAAGGTATCCACTTCTTCTCGTATTCCGACATCGTCTATTTCTCCGGTATTTCGTTTCGCAGATATCAAAAGATCAAGCATAGCGAATCGCTTCTTTGAATAAACAGAGTTATGTTCATCCTCTTCTAAATTTTCCATGTCACTGTCTTTAAAAGTTCTCTCGCGTTCTTTAATAACTTCGTCTGTAAATTGATGTAGAATTTTAAGATATTTATTGAACTTCCAGCCAGATGGAACGAAAGTAAAATAGAACCAATCGTAAAAATGATGAATATTAATTGCTCGTAAGACTATCAAAGATCCCAATCTAAAAAAAAGAAATATAAACATTATTTTATTACTAATATTTGATCAAGTTACTCGTGAATAGCTTCTCGGTATATTTTCTCTTTTTCATTCGATTGTAAACGAGTTCCCATTGCTGTTTCTGTAATATAATATAAATCAGATAGTTTAATTATTGAGATCAATGAAAGGAATGGGATTCTCCACTACAGTCACAAACTATTTAGGACATTTGTAATCTTTGTTGAGGCTAGACCCAAAAATATCGTACTAGAAATAATCAAAGTTTCAAACATGTTATTGCTTTTTAAGGTATTTGAGTATTTAATACCATTAAGTCTGACATCAGAACATTGCGATCTTTCTTTAACCATTTCTTTCGCATATCTACTCTATTCAGAATTTTTCTATTACTCATGTCTTTTGTCTTCGTCAAACTGTCAGTTAATTTTAAGTTAATTGTTATGTTTGCGTCCGTGACGGCCACACAAAGGACATATCGGCATATGACCTAGTAGTTGGTCCGATATAAATATATATATATATCATCATCTGTGGCGCTACAGCCCAAATCGGGCCTGGGCCTACCGGACACACCGAGCTGCAGTTTTTACACTGCCGTACTGCAGGTCTTCGTAGTCGAATGCTACATTATTTAAGGCGTATAAGTGACTAGCTTATAGCGTCCGAGTGTGATAAATACATGTAGCTGTATTTTATATTTTACGACAAATCACACATTGTCGACAGGCGGATTCGAACTGACGAACCTTGGCTCGGGTGACGTCACTGTATGTTAAGAGATGTGCCTTAACACGCTCGGCCACCATATATATATATATATATATATATAAAATAAATATTTAATATATATTATTTCATAATTAATTAATATGTTACTTAAATACTGCCTAGTTCGAAACTTTGGTTAGGTTTAAATAAATCAGTAAAGGGAAAGTCAAATCGAATGGTGTAGATCAGAAAATCGTACCAGCAGTACTCAAACCTTTGACTAAAATAATCTTACAATTTGTTTTTTTTTTTCTGAAATAACTGATAGCAATACATATTTTTAATTATGTACTGAGAAAGTTATGTAAACTTCATTTATATATTTTATATGTGACTACAATTATATATGTCAGCTCCGCTGTTTGAGACACTTTCTAGAACTGTAATTGTTTTTAATTTAGAAGAAGTTTCATAAATTCAAAAAAATAAATAAATAAAAAAGATAGTAAAGGACCTCATTATGAAGGTGAATGAATCGAAAATTGTGTATAAGGATAAGAATGTTTGATGAAGATTGATTGCGTGATGAATCTAATTCAATGGTTTGTGCTCCCCCATTTCATGGCATGTATCGTGATGTTATTATATGTATATATATATTCAAAAACTAGTTTTTATCGCTATCAAACATTCTTAAATATTTTTATTAAAAAATGCTTGAATAAAAAATAATTTATAAATATTTGATAGCAGAAAATATGATACTGAAATTGTCAAAATATTTTTTTTTATCATACCACATATTATATCTAGAGTTAGTTTTGATACTATTGGTATAATATTTGTTTTTTCTTTTCCACATTCTTGTCCTAATTCCTTAATAAATATTTCGGAATGTTCTCCAAAAATTGTAACAAATCTTTTTAAAATATTGAAGTGGAAGGCAGGTGTCAACAATTTTCTTCTTTTGTGCCACTTATCACCTAAAATTGTAAACAAATAAATATTAATTTCATGAGTTAAATGCTTAAAGACATTGCACATATACGATGTATTTAATCTTGATTCTGATGTGCAATTATTTTTGTGAATTTCAGAATAATTATCAGTACCTTAAATAATATATACACTTAAATTTTTTCTCAAGTATAAAAATACCCCAGTATAATATAATTATGTTTCTATGATAACATAAAATAATTGTAATAATTACTATTATTTCTTACCTTCACTTGTTAGTAATCCGGTACCCAGCCAACTTCTAAACAGAGCATAAAGATATTCCTTTCCTATATGCTTTTGACTGGATAATATAATCTATAAAGTAAACTTTATTTTATTTCTATTCATATTATTTAAAAAAAAATTACTGTTATTTACTTCAAAATCTTCAGCTTTAAATAAATTAAATGCTGGAAAGAAACCGCCCCAACCCCTAAATCCAGACGGATATTCTTTCACCCAGTCATTAATTTGCAGAAATAATTTAGCTAAAACACACACGTATTACTATTTATATTAAAATTTATAAAAATTTATTTCACAAGTTGCGTAGAAAACTTAAATTTCTTCTTGAAATTATTTTTTTCACAACCATTCATGTTCGTTGTGCTTTTACATTTGTTACTTTTTACTTTTAAATATTGATATCAATGTATTTTGTTATTTTGACCTTATTTATTGTACACTTATTGGAATTATTGGAAGATATTCCATTAAATGTCCGCCAAAATTTGATATTCCAACATGACGGAGCGCCACCACATTATGCCGGTAATGTTCGGAATTATTTAAATAATCACTGGATAGGACGAGGTGGACATATTTCATGGCCAGCAAGATCTCCTGACCTTACGCCTATGGACTTTTTTCTTTGGGGATACGTCAAGGATCTTGTCTACCAGAAGATACCTACAGATGCAGAAGACATGAAAGAGCGTATTCGGAATGCTTTCCAAAATATTTCGCGAAACATGCTGGCAGATGTTCGAACACATCACGTTCAACGCTTAAATTTTTGTATTACAGAACATGGTCGTAATTTTGAACATTTGTTTTAAGTTGTTTTTGTTACTGAATTTGTTGCTTTAGTTTGTTAAGTTGTATAACACTGTTACATTTTGTTTATTTTCACATAGCCACCTATAATATTTGTATAAAAATTATTTCTAGTATTTCTCAATTTTCTTATTTTTCTCGAATTTTTTCAGATACATTAATAAAAACTAATACACCGTTGAAAAGAGAAAAAATGGCGGTTTTTATTTTAGTAAAATAATTATAGGTTGCTATTTAAAAAATAAAAGTTGATAGTCGTATCTTGTAAACCTGACTTTATAAAAAATATCTACATCTGCCATCAAATAGTATATTTAAAATAATAAAACTTTCATATGAACCATTTTTTTCTATTACTCATAATAAAAAAGTTAAAAGGGGGGGCGTCTTCCCAGACTCGCCCTGTATATCTTTAATTTCAAATCTTTATCTTAGAGCCTACATAAAATTAAGTAGGTCAGGACCTTTTGTTTTACTAAAATAATTGCTTCATTTAAAATTTCTACCAATATTTTGCGAGTAACTTATTTGTATTACTTTTATTTCCCAAACTTTTAATAAAGGAAAATTCTGGGAAGTTATATTTTATAAATTAGATTTTATTATTATCAAGACAGATTTATGTTAGAATGTTCCAAAGGGCCAGTGTTTTTTGCAATTTTTACAGTCGAGTCGATCGGGAAGAACTTGTTTCAGATTGAGTGTTGCGTGCGGGAATTGTCGTTTTGAAGGTTACGAGTACAAAAATAACTATTTTGTTACATGTCCACAAAATACGTTCTTACGGTATATGTAAGATTTTTTCGTACGAGACGAAGAGGGAAGGAATATTAACGGACGTATGACGTATAACATGTTATTTCGTACTAAAAAACTAGGGATAATTTTATCGTAACGTAATTTAATCATTTTGTCTCATGGTTCTTATAAAACATGTTTTTTAACACGCATCTAAGAATAACTGCGATAAAAGTATTATAAAATGAGTTATTTATACTATTTTTTTTCTATTTAGCAGCTTTTATAAATTAAAATTAAAAAAAAAATCTGCGACAGTTTAAACCGAGTCAATTTAGGAAAATCTGTGTATGAATTGTTGTCGTTAGTAACTGTTATGATGAAATTTTAATGTTCTTATTTTGACAGTTTCAATATGTTATCCGCTACTATCAATCGTGTAAACTTCCTTATAAACGCAAAATAGAAAAGAGGTATTTAATTATTTCCGAGAATAATCACTGCTGCTTTTATTTGTTTGACAAGTCTCAAATAGATCAATCAGTCAATTGTTATTCTACTAATCTTTTTATTTATTACACTTTTATCAGAAAATAAAGCTCATATTCTCTTTAAAATAAATAATTACTGTTCCTAACTGACAACAGCATTTGAATGATTAATACCTAGTATCATATTCAATTCTTCTGTCTGGTCGTTTACTTGATGTCATTTTGTCATTATCCGCGCTGTAGAAGGGCTGAGGGGTAAAACGCTCGAAGCTTGTTATCGACTCCGCACGCCGTGTTGCTTTTACCCCCTTCTCACCCTACACCGCGCGTTAACAGAGGGCGGAAATGTCATCCCGGACGCTGTTAGTAATTAGACTCCTATTGAAATTAACGCTATTTTAAGTTATGGTGAACGTTATACGTGCTGAGGGTATTAATACTACTCGTAGGATGAAATAAATTACTGTTTTGTTCTACTGCCGAAACGAAAACCAACATTCTTTTTAAATTTATTAATTAAATGGTTAAATAGTGTATTTCAAGGATTAAACATATTAGTGGCAAACTAGTACCTCTTACAGGTGCATGAATTCTTTTAAGCAACAATTAAAAAATAACAGCATACTTCGTCTATGTGGAAAGTCATCTACGATATTTAATCACCATTTGGAGAATATGTAACGATACCTTGAGACATAAACTCCTGAAAATCCTAGCAAGGGGTTTGCAAAAGTCTTGGTCTGCAATTATTAATATTTTGTTACTAAATAACATTTGAAAAGTCTCCTATTTTTACTAACATAACAACAAAGATATCTATTGTAACTAGATATAATTAAATGAAGAATAATGCTTTTGTCTTTAGCATAGGACATGAGACATTCCACCCCGAAAACAACTGCCACTCCGACTCGAATCTTTTATCCAACAAACATCTTAGATCTCAGACACATCCATTCCAGAATTAATTTCCCCTACAACAGGTTGGCAACCCTGTCACCGGGCTACAGGGGTTACAGACACGTAATAATGTTTTGCTCCGAAGCTCGCTCGGGTTCGTCCGCGGTGCCTTGTCATTTGTCTTCGCACTCGTTTGTTTTTAGCGATCGCTGCTTGTCTTGTCGTGGCCCTCTTGGCTATTCTCTATCGCACCAAGCACGCCGCCGTATTTAAAGAATGGTAACAAATTCATGCCATGGGGAATAATTAATTTTAGAAATGACAACATGGCATAAATCGTTCCCTGATGAATGGTTGAGGAATTCTTCGGTTATTGATCAATGTTAACGATTTGTTTTATTTGTTTATCCTCCAAGCAACGATTAATCTATTTGTTGACAAACTTTTATTTTAAATTTTTGCAAGAATCAGAATACAAGCTTAATTAATCTCTTTCTTTACACTGAAGCAACTATTTTAATACTGAATAGTTTTTTATCTACCGATCTTAGATTATTCAAATTGGGTTAAAACATATATTTTCAAAAAACTTTTAATAAAGTCTAATACAATCTTGTTACCTTTTAGTTTCCGGAAAGTGATTTAAATTCATTTTTTTAATAGGACTAGAATAGAATTAGCTAATCCTAAATTCAGGATTAAACTGTTTAAACCGGTTTCCTATTTTTCGAAACATTTATTATCATAATATTCTTAATATCGGTTAATCGTTAATCAGTATTTTAGAAATTACATGCGTACTATACTCTCCAGAAATATGAATTCATAAACTTTGTAAAAGCAAAAATGGGCGTTAGGAGGAACATATTTAGACGATAACATATTCGTGCAATGGCGCACTCCTGTTTATTTCACAGTTTCTGATGACCATTTCACAATTCATCCATTTCAATAGCTAGCTAACAATGCACAAAACTAGCGTCTTATCTAGAAGGAGCCATGAACAAACAGACGTACCGACGTACGGAGGAAGTCATCTGCCGTCGTGTGAGACTGTCTCGAACTCCATACAATGTAATGCTTTCATTAGCAGATGATTGGTGATCACACCCCGTGAGTTGTGCCATTGTGCGCGTTGTGACTCTGATAGGTTCGCTTTAATTACATTCTCCAACGTGAACGTGGAATTACTGACTGCGATGTCTACGAACTTATGGAGAACACATACGCAGACTTCGATGAGGGAAACTTACGAGAATATCTTCAAATTTGCATTGTATTTTCATATTTTTGCAACTCTTAGTCTCTGGAATTTTCTTAAGAGTTAAGATTCATATTTGTTTATTTACTATGCAAGACAACAGGAAATTAATACACCCATACCTCGCTATACGGCCGCTCTTTAAACGGCATTTCGCTATAACGGCCCTTTTCAATTAAGGCACTTTTCGATTTACGGCCTAAAATGTTTCGCTATAACGGCAAAAAACTTTTTTCCCATTGAATTTGCCTTATACGGCTTTTCGCTTTGCGGCCAAGTTTCGTGGAACGAATCTAGGCCGTAAAACGAGGTGTGGGTGTATAAAAAGTAGACCTGTAAGAAAGTAAAATTTTCTTCTTTGAATTGAAAGAAAAAGTGATACTTTTCGTCCATAGGGAACAATAGCTTTTTGTGAACTTAAAGCAGAAAGTAGTCTATTATTTTTAGTGCATAAAGATTCCTGGTATTTTTTTTATACCATCATTTAGAAGTGCTTGAAAACTTTTATTTTTCATACTGATTATAAAAGTAATCTTTTTTAACAAAAACAATCGTTTAAAAGTAATATATTTTTCAATTATTATAAAAATCGTTTACAAACTTTTTAAAAATATAAAATAAATAAAATAAATATATCATCACGCCGTTTACCCATTAATGGGTGTAGCACTCTGCCTAAGCAGATCTCGGTAAGTGATATATTACTTCGCGTGAAGTGCGGTTACCAGTCGTCAAATCACGGCCCTCAAAGATATTAGTGGATAGATATAGTTAAAAAAATGTTACAATTTCGTTTCATAATTGATATTTTTGAAAATAACAATATCTGCAACTCATAAAAAGAAATATCTCACTTTCTTCCCTTAATATACAAGTATAAGTATATACTCAAATTGTATTTCATTTAAATTACATTCCTCTAATTGTTTCTCAAAAATTATACTTGAGCATTGATATTCTTAGTACTTGCTTTTTCATATTTACTATGTAACTACTTGTAAACAATTTTTTATATTTATATTAGAATTTATATAGTTCTCAGTATCAATTTACTTTCACCAATCTTCACATAGGTACATAAGTTTTTTTGGGCTACGTAATAATAGCTCTTTTTCTTGTAGAAAACATTACAATGTATAAATATACGAATAGTAAAATATATCAACTATTTACTCGATAATACCAATACAGAAACTGTAGTTATGTTAATAGAGTTCCGTGCAGTCCTTCAAACTATATTAAACTCGAAATTAAACCGCAGCTGCAGTTGATGTACAACAAATTGTTAATTATGATGTTGAACAAATTCCAGGAAGTGTTATAACATAAACATCGTAAATGAAAATCAACAACATGAAAACAAACATCTTCAACTTTCAACAATAATCCCAAGTGCATCTACGTATATCAAGTTCGTAATAAATGATGTATTAATAAAACGAAAAAGGTTAAAAACTTGGAATGCAAATTTAATACCTTTAGAGGTGCGACAATAAGACGGCAGCGAGCAGAGAGAACAGAGAAGGAATGAAAATATTTCAAAGCCCGCATGGAAAATAAATATTGTTAAACATTGTAGTTCTTTAATCTAGCAAGTTTTTCTGAATATAACTAGTACCTACGGTCGGAAAAAATATGCGACATCCGAATCAAATCCGATCCGAAGTCTGCTTTCAGACCAAATGTAAACTCTAAACGGATCCAATCCAAAGTTGAAAGAAAGTTTGCGATCCAAAATTAGGATAAAATATCTGATCCGAAGTTTGGATAAAATATTCGATGCGATGGGCGAATGAAATCTTCGATGCAAAATGTTCAAACTCAGATTTGAAGTATACACTTTGAATATATAACGTACATTCCAAATCCACAATATTTATTTATTTATTTATTATTAGATCAACGATCAAGAGGTCAAGAGACCAAATTACAGAATTAATTTTTAAAATGTCACAACGTTACGTAAAATTTAAAGAACCTATGTATCTACTATGATACAATATTTATTAGTGTATTTAGAGTAGAAAGTATTCTATTGCCGCTTGCGCATGTCAATTGTTGTTCGAGAGGTAGTCGAAAGTAACAGCGTACAAGAGCAGGCAAGGGCATTTTTTATACAATTATTTTAAAATAAAATCTAACAAACGGATATGTTACTTTCCTTCTTGTTGCTATTGTGGAGAAGCAAAGATGCTATTTGCTATGCTTATTGCTATTGGAGATAATCAATAAAATAAACCCTTGTTTCTCGGGTAAGGATAATTTTCCGTTGTCAAAGATTGCTGAAATAGCATATTTTCCGTTATGGTAGTATAAAAAAATATTCAAAGAACGTTACGACAAAATTTATGATTGTATTTTTGAACAACAAATTTATAAATATAGTTTCATGTACATATAACGGTTATTTTTATTATGAATATACTACTATTGCCGGATTGGAGTGCATTTTTCGATCGGATTTTGAATTGAATGTTGGATCTGATTGCGGATTGCCCTTTAGATCAGATTTCGGATCAAATCTCTAATTAAATTGCGAATCTGATATCAATACAGATTTCGGATGGGATTTAGAGTTGGATCGGAACCAATTTTCAATCAAGTCTACCATCTACAAGGCGTTATATTTTATTAGACCCAGAAAATATCTCGTTTATTTATCAACTTAGCAATTTCTTTCATATAACATGATTTATACAGCAACATGTAAGCTAGTTGATGACGGATGTACATTCATGATATCATTTCCGGTTTATTAGTAATAAATATCAACTTTGAAATTTCAAATGGAACATACTATATTTTTTTACAAATTTGAAAAATGCATCAAATTTGCTTTACAATCATGTAAAATAATCTATATGTTACATTATTAAAAAGCAAAATGGCGGGCACCTTATTATACACCTAATCGGAAAGAGAATAGTGAGCTATGACTGTGGCTTGAAATAAAACAATTAACTAAAATAATTGTATTTATTATTATTAAACGAAATAATATTTTTTGTCATAGTGATACAGAAAATAAGAATAAGGAACACTTAATAACAACAAAATGATTTTATAAAAAATATTCAAAATGGCTCCCAGTCTCTTCAATGCATTATGCACAATGTTTTGAAACAGAATAAGTGGCCCTTTCTATTTGGTCAGCAGATAAAGATTCAATTGCTGCTTAAATTTTATTCTCCAGTCCGTTTAATGTGTTTACTGGTTCATTACAAACAAAGTCTTTCACGTAGATACAAAAATCAAGTGGTCATATCGGGAGAAAATTAATTGAAAAGGCTGGGAGTCATTTTGAATATTTGTTATAAAATAATTTTGTTGTTATTAAGTGTTCCTTATTCTTATTTTCTGTATTATTATGACAAAAAATATTATTTCGTTTAATAATCATTACAATTGTTTTAGTTCAAGTCACAGTAATGGCTCACTATTCTCTTTCCGATTTGGTGTATAATAAAGTGCCCGCCATTTTACTTTTTAATAATGTAACGTATGGATTATTTTACATGATTGTAAAACAAATTTGATGCACTTTTCAAATTTGTAAAAAAAATATGGTATGATCCATTTGAAATTTCAAAGTTGATATTAATTACTAATAAACCGGAAATTATATCATGAATTTACATCCGTCATCAACTAGCTTACATGTTGCTGTATAAATTATATTATATGAAAGAAATTGCTAAGTTGATAAATAAGCGAGATATTTGCTGGGTCTATTAAAATATAACACTCTGTATATAATAAGAAAATAATAATTTTGTGTATGTTGGCTAACCTGTTCTTTTTTGAAAAAACAAATCATCATTCATGTGTTTCTTGTTGGCAACACGAATATATTTGCTTCGAATAAAGTCCGTCTCTGAAAGATAACTTCAACAACAGCGAAGAAAAGAGTACGAAGCGCAATATGTTCTTCCTCTATGCAAGAATGAAATAACCGGATATTACGACGATACGACGAACTATTCGCTAGTACGGATATTTTCAAAAGCACTTCAGGTTTCCGAGCGAAGGAGTGCGTTCCTGAGTTAACCGTGCATTTAGAAATACAACAAATGACTCAATTTCAAGACGAATGAATATTTCATCGTGTTGCCAAGCTGAAGTAAATACTCTAGTCGCTCAACCGCAAATGTCTAGGACACTACAACAAACTGCAGCGATTGCATGGAAATGTATTTATTTCGCGACTTTTCATTATTTGCAAGAACACTCAACACGCGATGAATTCTTCACAATAGAACTTATTCTCTTATAGCATTGCACAATGGCATACTAACAAGGTGAGCGAGAGGTGGTTTACCCCGGCAGATAGACAGAAAAGGGTGCAATAGCAAAAAGAATATTTAATTTTTGACAATATTTGAAGTTCATTTTTAAAGAAATGAAATAAAAACTCGAAATGTTCTTTGAAATTGTGGTAAATATTGTTCCAGCTTGCGAAATTTAAAAAATATTTAAAAAATATTAAATAAACAGACTAGTCTATGGTTACTAACTGTGCTGGCCAGCCTCTGACGATGCCCTCATAAGGTGACTTGGAGGCTGAATTTTGTGAGACTTAGCCAAGTGTTTATTTAATATTTTTTATTAAACCTAGTTTCACCAAGTGTATGGATGACAATTAATTTTGTCTTTGTTGTTATTTAAAAAATATTATTTGAATGAAGGTTTCTTCGTTTTGGTTCATCCAAAAAAGTACTATAATCTAACGATGTACTATTTTTATTATACAAGCTGACAAAAAATGAACAACTATTTAAAAAAATTAGTTGAAATTTGCAATGATAATGATCTTCAAACTGAGAGCATTTTCTTGGTCATGTTGATTTGATTCGTTTGAACATAATTTTTAATTTGTTTTCCATTTTGCTTGTGAAATTATCCATTTCGAGCTCTAAATAAAATAAATAAATAAATATATCATCACGCCTTTTACCCATTACTGGGTGTGGTACTCTGTCGTAGAAGATCTCGGTAAGTGATATATTTTTACGCTTGATGCGCGGTTACCAGCCGTCAAATCACGGCCCCCAAAGTTGTTGGTTTAGGGGGAGCCACAAGAGTTGATATTAAATTGGTGAAAGCTCTAAATAAAATAAATAAAATGAAATATATGTAATTAAATGGAATTATAAGAAACATAATTGGGATACTGCCAAGGTTTTGATGCCTTGGAGCTATGAAGTCCGATCATATGCCTTAACAACTATGCTACGGTCGCCATGCAGTAAACATCTGATTTTATTTCAATTTTTGTCTCTATTTTGTTCTGTGCCATAGGCAGCTTCGATTCCATAATTCTTTCAAATACTGAAAGACTTGAAACTAGAGTTGTCTGGCGGCATCCCAATTTGTGTCTTTATAATTCAATTTGCTTTCATTAATTGTTAAGTATATACTGAAATAACAGTGTCACTGCAAGCGGCTCTCGCGTCAAGTCTTTCAGTATATGAAGAGTCATGAGATCGAGACAGCCTATGGCAAAAATTAGTATAAAATCAAATTTGAATGACATGGATACTGTTGTAGCTTAGTTGGTTAAAGCACGTAATCAGATTCAATAAATCCCAGGTTCAAATCCCAATTTTTATTTTTATAATGTAGGTGGCTCAGTGGTATCCAGTCGGCTTGTGGATTTGAGAACCCAGGTTCGATTCCCATAGTTGACAAACAATTTTCACCACATTAAAACTACGAGTACTGTGGATTCCCTTCAATTCACATCTTTGGAAAGTTATGATTTGACGGCTGGTAACCGCACTTCACGTGCAGAAATATATCACTTATCATGATTTACTGCAGCTGAGTGCCACACCCAGTAATGGGTAATAAACGTGATAATATATTTATTTTTATCTACACAATGCAATTTGATTTGATTCATTGTTAAGTATCTACTTAATAAAAAAGAAATATGTAATAGTTATTTACATTGCAAGACCGTTATACAGAAATTTAACGGTCGAGCATTGTACAATGTTTTATGTGCATTTGAATCGCAATATATGTATATTTAATAAAATTAATTGCCATAGTATAACGTAATAACTAAAATGTTCAATCAAGGTAACTTCGAAAATCTGACAGATTTTGTTTAATCAAAAAATATTTAAGTGTCAAACGTTTAAAATTAGATATGTTGTCATGATAACCAATGTCAACAGCCCGTTATAAATTTTACACCGGCTAGCACGTTATAAGTCTCGTAACCCCTAGAGACAGAGTTAAGTAAACAGTTCATTACGATTCAAATGTATGTAAATATATTTAAATGCATAATTTCGTTTTTAGTCAAATAACTAATAGATAAATATCGAAATAGAAACTATCAAATTAATATACCTGTCTAGATGATTAAATTGAGGTGAATACATATTCCATTGTCAAACTTTGTGTCAGGAAATAGGTTAACAGTTTCCGTGTGTTTAATATTATCAAATGTTAAACTAATAGTATGTACAGGTATTCTTGTTTAATGTGGTTAGAAGTTGAGAAATTTTCCCCTTAGGTTTACCTATTTAGTTAGCAAAATGTGATTATTGAGTAAACTTTACCACATAACTGAAACTAGAAATGCAGTAGAGTAAATAATCATATATTATTTCATTCAAAGCTCACTTTACAAAAGCAAAACAAAAACTAATTGTTAGTTAGCACGATCTATAATTCAATACAGAGTTATGGACATAATTTTTATTAAGGTTATTTACTAATACTTCCTCAATCTCTAAGGTTCAAGATTTGTGGTAGCCATTTAAAAATCGCTTTTAAGAGGATATTATCCGGTACGAAAAATAAGCTATTTTTCTGGAACAAATCGTGACTGTATAACAGCACATATTTTATTAATTTTTTCACTATTATGTAAATAAAGGATGGAAATAGTGCGCTAACTCTGATTTTTTAATTTTTCATTCCTGGAAAATTTTTGTATTTGCGTTGGAAAATCACCTATTTTTGATAGTAAATTAATCACAAAAAAAAGTAAAATTTTGATATAATAGTGAGATAGCGGCCTGCAGGCAACCTTTATTTATAACTATAGCAAATTTCAAGCATATAGGTTCATTCTTGCGGCTGTAGTTTGTTCCAGAAAATGATCGCTTTTCGAATACACCTTGCCTACTTTACAGGCGCAAAGTTAAGATTTTCACAGTTGGAGGAGTTAACTTGCGGTTATCGTTGCCTGAATTGATGTTGGGAGCGAACCTGCTGCATTTGATGTCAGATTGTTAACCTGGATCTTGTTGGGCTGTTAATGCAGTTAATGAGTGAGAAGGTGTTTTCATAAATATATGTCGAACCAAATATGACGAACAGTTTCATCGCAAGTGTGAGTAAATTTACATATTTCTTTTTATTTAAATTCCCGTAAAAATTGCAACTATTATTTTCTTCACGAAAATATCAGAGAAAATGTATATTACTCTACACAATGTGTCTTCAATTGAACGAAAACAATCAAATCTACGATAAAAATCATTTAATAATGCTCTTAAATTACTAATGTATCACTTGAAAAACATTCGATAACAATTTTTTATATTTTTGGTAAATAGGTCAAGTTTTCTTTCAAATGAATTTAAAATTTGAACTAAATTATACGCATATAATTTTTTTCCTTGCTAAATTTAATTCATTGAAATAAATAAATAAAATAAATAAATATATCATCACGCCTTTTACCCAGTACTGGGTGTGGCACTTTGCCTAAGCAGATCTCGGTAAGTGATATATTTGTTCGCGTGAAGTCCGGTTACCAACCGGCAAATCACGGTCCTCAAAGATATTAGTGGAGAGGGAGCCACAGAGGTAGTTTTAAATTGGTGAAAATTGTTTGTCGGCTGTGGGAATCGAACCAGGGTTCTCAAGATCCACAGGCCGACTCGATACCACTGAGCCATCTACCCCATTGAAATTAGTTAAGATATTAATAAATATCGTTTGCGACCCGTATAAAAGTATCAGGCGAGCCATAGTTTAGACATGGCTGATATAAAGCATTTGAGGGAAGAACGATATTGTAACGTTTATTATGCCTATGGCACACTGGTCGAAGAGCGTCGAAGAGCTCTTTGATGAAACAACAGAACGCACCCGTCATCGCCGAAAATTAAAGGCTCCTCTAATTCCATCGAAGAGCTCATCGATGAAACGAATGTATCTCATTTCACTCGTATCTTTTGTGTCTCATTTCACGTTAGCATATTTTTGAAATTTAGTTTTTCTTTCTCAACTTTAGAAGCTTTTATTTATTGTTTGTCAATGAAGGGTTCGTTCTGTTGTTTCATCGAAGAGCTCATCGATGTTCTTCGATGCTCTTCGACCAGTGTGCCATAGGCATTACAATTTCGGGTTAGATGAAGTTTATTCTTAAAGAAAACACGAACAATGATAACACTAACAAAATATTTAATCAAAACTAAAATAATGTATCTAGTAGAATTACGAAGACATATATTTATTTACAACACTTATTTATATTCACAATAATGCACTAAGCAACGACTTGCACAGTTCACACTTCAATACCGACTGACTCTTTCGGCCTAAATTCTCCCTTATATACTGAATCATGTTATTTCCACAACTCTCTAGAATATTCCAGAAGTATTGCAACCATCTGCCCGTGATTCACCGCTCAAACACGTGCCACCACTTCGTCATATATCGATGGAAATAATATCATAAATCTAAAAAAAATACATCAGTATTAAAGTTTCCTGTTATCGTGTGTTGACAATTCATTTAATATTTGTAATTTAAATAATTTGGTATCAAATAACTGTTTCTATATATATATATATATACCAACTTATTTAAAAGTTGACAATTATTTGTGTAATTTTTAGGTTTTCTGGAATGACGTGTAATGTATTTATTATTACGAAAATAAGTAGAGGAAATTAGATTTGAATTTTGAGCAACACATAGTGCTGATCGTTTATTAGGTAGGCGAGATGTTGTCCACACCTTTGTTAATTAGCGGCAGGGAGCATCATCGTTCCTGAAATCGATAATAACCCTGCCTTCCCTGGAGAGCGCAAGTCAAACTGCCAAGGTTTAATTAATGAATTAATAAGTTTTCCGCTAACATTGCTCAAAGTTTATACAGAGAGATTCAAATTCTTTGATTTGTTGGTGTTTTTATTTTATACTCCATTTTTACTTCCTTGTACGAAGTAAAGGAAGTATTGTAATCGCGAAAAATTTCGGTTCTCAGATTTCAACGGAAATAGGTATTTTGGCCCTCCCTGAATCCATTTTGACTAATTTCGTCGTGCCGTCTGTACGTACGTACGTATATCGCATAACTCAAAAACGGTAAGCCGTAGAAAATTGAAACTTTATATTTAGGACTGTTATAACATCTAGTTGCGCACCTCCCTTTTTGGTCATTATACAACTACCAGAAGTGGTACTTTACTTGAAGCCTATAATAGATTTTCATGAAAAACTATATTCAAATATAATTTAAAACTTTCCAAATTTGGTATATAAGACTACTATATCAATGGAAATAACATAATAGATTTTGGTTAAAATAGACTAACCGAAAGTGGCACATTACATGAAGCTGCTAACAGTTTTCCTTGAAAAAAATGGTATTATTTTAATTTTAGAAATGAATGCTGCAAATAAAAGTTTTAGAGAATTAAATTCTGCGTCTAGCACATTAAGAATTTTTAAATTAGCTTTTTGCATAAACGAGATATCTAAATTTAAATATTATATATTTTTTGATTTTTTTTAAAATTAAGTTTGCTATGGATTAGAACAAAAAATAAAAGATTTAATGTCACATATGTGCAATGTAAAAAATATCTATAGTTTAATACGCGTACAAGGAAGTCATGTGGTGTCCACATCAGATTTTTATATTTATCAAAACATAATTTGTTTTTTATTAATATTTTCTATCAAACCCTCAATCAAATAAAATTTATTTTTCTATGATTGCTATGAAAAATTGACAATTACGCTCTTAATAGCAACATCTTTATTTGCAGATTTTATATTATAACTATATAATTCACATGAAAAAAACTATATTACTATCCATACATATGTGAAGTAAAAAGAAAAGTATGGAAATTTTTCCTGCTTTAAAAATTTCAAGTATATTCTTCTGAATTTACAGTTAAAATAACGCCAAAATATATTCGACAGCGTTACCACAATGCGCATAAATCCCTAGATTGTAGTTTGATCTTTTTTGCAATTGAAATTGTATAATTTCAATACAATAAATGACGCAATGTAAAAAAAAATGTATATTATATTCTGTTATAACTATTTTACTTTTATTTATTAGTATTCTGGTAGAAAAGAGTTTATAATTTGGCGGCTCTAATGGATGAATGGTTGAGCTGTCCATTTAGAATGTAAGAGTTAGTTCCACGTCATCAAGCTCGTACAAATACAAATTTATGCCGCAAACAACAGCGTAGTAACAACGTAACTAAAAATATCACTAGGAGGAAGATAGTGACTGCATGGCCTCCTATATTTTTAATTAATTTCCGTGTCAGTGAGCGGTTTAATCTGAAACCGGGAGTGATGTCGGTAAGTCAGGGCGCGTTGCGGTGGCAGCCTCGGCAACTATTACCGACTGAGCCAGCGGAGCAGGAGAAAGCTGCGTAAATATTCCTGCCGCTGCCGTGAGATCCTTGCGCTCATGAATTCTTACTGAGAATGAAATTCATTTTGTTTTATTAAGTTGGCGCCGTGCCGACAAATTTCATACTTCACGTTTGGCGTACGTGCTGTTTGTTTAATAAGGGTTTTATTTTTTGGTTACAGCGGCTTTCTTCCGCTAGAATCTTCTGCATAAATTTTATTTTAGTCATTACAAATCCTGCTTCTTTTCAAAGATACGAACCTGCTTCTCAGTCGTACTTGTACAAGCTAATTTACCAAATTGATTTAAATAGCCTTCTTCAAATTTTATCTGATTTACTTTTTAAGTTAGTTTGCATTAAATTGTATAGCCAAATTGAAATTTTTTAACATTACATATTAAAATAAAACTAAAATACACAATAATACAAATTATCCAACTCTTAAGCTTCAAATTGCTTATTAAATATATGTTATCTGTATTTTAATGGCATTCATTAAGATACAGACTTTTATAATTAATATTAAAGTGATCATAACTACCGATAATATTGACATAAATTACGAGTTGTTATGGAAATTCATATCAAAATATTATCTAACAATTATTATATTACGAGTTGTATTTTGCGTGAGAATTTAACAATCAACATTATTTGTATAGAAGCAGTTCCCATCGAAAATTTGCTATTTCGATATATTTTTTCAATTGACGTTTATGAAACTCACATTTATTTTATTGGTAATTAAGGAGATTTAATTACAATGAAAAATTATTACTTATTAATTTTAATATTTGAAAATTATCAAAATAGCTTTCATTTTATTGGTTGATTTTTAAACAAATTTGTGATTTTATTAGTTTACTCATATACGTGGTACATTCTGATTGTAATACAGATTATTGACCATTAGAGCACATCATTTTCTGTTTCCATGGTGTTTCTATAGCTTGCTCAATAAAATAGTAATAGTGTTTTTTTGACATACAAGAGTGACATTTATTTCAATAATTTTGGATGTTAGATTTGGTCGTAGAAAAAATAGTGTATACAACTCATGTATAATGGCTATTACAAACTTGTATAAAATACTATTATTAGTACTTTATAAATCTGTATATTTACGGTCAGAATTATATAAAACAACTAGATACTGGTTTCAGTGGGATATCGGTTTAAGTTGGATTGAATCCGGAATCCACTTTTTAAACGGATACTGGATTATACGAACATCCAGAGTTCTCCGAATAAAAAATTCGGATATAGGTTATTTAAAAATCCGAAAAACTAAAACATAATTTTACTTGTAAATAAAAAAGTCTTTTTATAGAACAAAGAACAAAATCCCCCGTATTTTGATAACTATCTTGGCTACCAATGTAAACGATACTGACTTTTGAAAATAAATCGTTGTAAATGACTCCCTCCTCGTAATGATTTTCTAGATCCGCCACTGTACCCAGTATAGTTGTTCTTTGTTTGAAATGAATGGAATTTTACTCGGGTTTTCGCACTTTGCCGTGATGCAGATATTAATATCAGAGTACAGATGAGAACACTTATTACACCGGGCGTGTCTAGCATCTAGTTGTTGGCTCCTGGAACATTATTAATTAAAAGCACACATAATGCACAGCGCGATGCGGTATCATGTACGTCTAATTACCTGCGTAGCAACAACACTGCAACCAAGGATTCATCACATTTCACATACCTACTTTGATCGTTATACCACCTTGTTCAGTTGTGTTATGTGTTATGGATTGCAAAGTTATCGATATGATAAAGCTCTCGAGGATTTGATGTTGTTCCTTGAAATCTTATCTAGTGATCTACGGATCTTTAATGGTGTCTAAAGCCAGTGATTTTTCAGCTTTTGCTATTATTTTTAATGTATGGTGATATAATAATATATAATAATTTTGAAAAATATTTCAAGCACAAGTTGTTTTAAATCAAATAGTGATGGTTATTTTACAGTCCGTAAAATACTTTCCGGCCGCTAAAATAATATTTAACATAAAAAAAATAGGGTGAAAACTACTTTATAATTTAATAAAAAAGATGAAGACACGCGGACGAAAAAGCATTCGTACTCATGTGGATACCGATTTTGATATCGTCTCGTTCGGAACAATTCCTTCATTCGTACGAAAAACTGCATTTTTCATCCTTGTGTCATAAAAAACTATTTTAATTCATTTTTTTTTTTATTTAAGAAAATTATAGAGGTATTTCGGCAGCTAAGGCCACTAATACCCCGGTACATTGGTTATTTACACATATTTAAGTTATATATCATTTGTAAGGTTACAGTGTTTTAGGTAATTGGTGATATTTTGTATGTTTTGTGGGTTGTTTGCTAACGCTAGTTTTAATGTGGAAGGTATATTATGTGTTTGTCTGTGTGCAGTGTATTTGTTACATTCTATTATAATGTGTGCTACCGTTAGTTGTGTGTTGCACGTGTTGCATAGAGGGGGTTGTGTTTTTTGTAGTAGATGGCTATGTGTGAGGCGAGTATGCCCAATTCTTAGTCTGGTCAATATTATTTGGAGTTTTCTTTCTTCGGGTACTGTCCACTCTTGGGTTTCTTCTTTTATTTCCCTTAGCTTGTTGTTCACTGTTTGTGACCACCTATATTGCCATTCTTCTTAATTGATTTAGGTAAGAATTAATTTTTTGTTGCAATGGGGTGGTGTGTTTTATTTCGGTTTTGCTTTTATATAGTTTGTTATATGCTGGGTTGTTGGGGTTACTGGCTAGTCTTGTTATGTAGTTTAGTGTTAATTGTTTCCTTCTGGATTCTAGTGGTGGTTCTCCGGATTCGATTAGTATGCTGTCCACTGGACTTGTTCTGAATGCTCCTGTGGCTATCCTTAAAGCAGTATTATGTATAGGGTCTAATAGTTTTAATCTAGATGGTTTGGCTGTAGAGTAAACTATACATGCGTAGTCGATTTTAGATCTGATTAGAGCTTTGTATATGGTGATGATGTTTTTTCTATGTGCTCCCCATTTTAGATGACCAATAGTTTTTATGATGTTTAGTTTTTGGGTGCATTCCTTTTTCAGGTTGAGTATGTGTGGTAGCCAAGTCAATTTTGTGTCGAATGTAACTCCTAGAAATTTTACAGTTTGTACATAGTTTATTTCATAGTTGTTAATTTTGATTACTGGGTGTTCATGGTGTTTTTTCATTTTACAGAAATGTATTGCTTGAGTTTTTAGTTTTGAAACTCGATAACTGTTTTGATTTAACCATAAATACGACTATCTCTTCGATCAGAAAAACTTACTTTCTGTGTCTGTGTCTACCTACTTTTCATATTTAAAATAAATGCAAAAAAGCCTACTTTCCATCATAGTTGTATATGTTTACGAATCCTATTCTTATATGTACATTCATCCTACTAAAATCGATAAACTCAGCTTTAGCTAAATAGAATAAATACTTCAGTACCTGGAATACATTTTTTACAAACATACATACATACATACATACATAACATCACGCTATATCCCATTAAATGGGGTAGCACGAACCCGTCAACATTCTCATCCTGACACACGATACTCGTTTCGACCACATTAACACTTCCTCCATACGAACTCTTTCTTTTCTCACTACCAAAATCCATCAACGCGCAACAAACATTCATTTATTCGTTCCTGTACACATGTTTCGTAAATCTTCACTTACGCCCACTTCTCTAACAACGAATCTATAAGAAATGAAGGCAGCATCTCCTGCGCTTGTTTAAAAATACATTTAACACAATTGCAGTTACACAGTAAAAACTGAAAATGAAGAAAAAAAGATGAGGAAGGAAGGGAGCATCTACTTGTGCTTGTTTTTGAAACTGAATTTTACACAATTGCAGTTGGACACTCTATATTAAAAACAGAAAATGAATCAAAAAGATAAGAAAGGAAGAGAGTATCTCCCTGCGCTTGTTTTTGAAGGTGAACTCCACACAATTGCAGGTAAACACTCGAAAAATCTAACCAATGAATCTAAAATCAAAAACCATACGCTTGTCCTATTCATCATATTTATCCCGCAATTAATTTTCTCCAAACATTCCTATCCTGACACACCACTTTTACAAACAAATATAATTAATCAAGCATCCTTTATATCTCCTTTTTGATACCATATCCGTTTATAAATTGTCTTTCTTCATATAAGGTTCAAATCATATACCTGACAAAAACTCGTATTATCCTAACTCCTAACCTTCTAACCACGCATGTGGTACGCCCGCTGAAATGCTGAAAGTTTCGCGCGGCTTTCAGAGTCGGTTAATAATTCAGTGTACAGAGCGTTGGCGCTCAACGTATTTCACTTGGCTTTTCGTAGCGTAGGCCTAGGACGCCAGGTAGCGACAGCACTGCTGCCAACGGAACGGTGTATTCAAGAACTGAATGAGATAATAGGATCAGCTGTAGTGGAAATAGGACTGGAGTGTTTGACAATTTATTCAATAGATTTGTTTCCAATGTTGATAGAACTGCTATTGGCAACTTTTTAGTTTCATAAATTTTTTATTCATTGGTACCTTAATTCTCAGAACAGTTTAAGAAAATATTGATTTTTTTTTATTAGTAAAATTTAGCTGAACTATTTTCTCATAAAAATTTAAATAAACTCTTATATAATCTAGTTAACACGTGATTTTCGGCATGTGATTTAGATTAACTTTTTTAAATCGGATTAAAATAATAGTAGCTAATCCAGATTTCTAAATTATCTAAACCTATTTTGAAAATTGGAATGTTAATATTAATAGATTTAATATCCTAAAACAGGTAAAGAAAATAATAAATCTTAACTAATTTACTTTTGATAATGTTTCTTTCTGGTAAAGTAATGAAAAAATTATATATATACCTCGTGAAAATAGTATCATTCTTCCTTCAGGTGAAAGTAATATACTTGATATTGATATACAAATACATATTTTTACCAGCAACTGACAGGAAATAAAACATTTGCCTGACCTTTAAGACTCAGGATAGGTTTGCCTTGCATGCCTAGTCAGAAAAATAACATGTTGCCGGCCTAGGCAGGTAATGAAAGAAACATGAGTGTCTAGTTACTTAGCAATATAATATACTGACTGAATATGTAAATCAAATATTTTAATTTAAATTAATTTAAAATATTTGTTATTTGTTTTAAGTAAAATGTTATACGTAACACGTCACAGCGTCGTACAGGATTCGTAAGCTCGACATGAAATTATCCACTTATCCTGTAATTGAACGCTTTCCTTACTTTTTACGTAAATAACTATTGTATTTCATAGAAAAATTCTTGCTTTTGACTTTCTCACGAGCAAAAAAATACAGATTTCGCACACTTAATATAAAAATAACTATTCCGGTTTTGACACCTAATTTAAACAAAATTCAATTATTAAAATAAGATTGCCAGAAGATGTCTACATAATCGTTCGTAGTCCGTTTTACAATAGAAAAATGAAATAATTTCTGACAATGAATATGTCAAATTGATGTTGAAAAAATGTCACTGCCAGATAACAATTTTATATTAAATTACTCTTCTAGTATACTATGAAATCTTTTCTATAGTGCCGTTTAAATTTCACATACTTTCTTCATCTTTTAAAACATGTTGCACGCATTTTGCATTTTGATATTGTCAACACACGAGATCACAAATTATGATATATAATGTAAACACTTGGCTATGTTTCACAAAATTCAGCCTCCAAGTCACCTTATGAGGGCATCGTCAGAGGCTGGCCAGCACAGTTCAGTTAGTAACCATAGACGCGTTTCGCTCTTATTAGAGTTCATCAGCCAAGTGTTTACATTATAATTTTTATTAAACCTTGTTTCACCAAGTGTTGGATGACAATTAATTTTGTCTTTGTTGTTATTTAAATTGTTATTGCGTAGCTTTCCCTTTTTTTCGGTAGATGGCATGACCAGTTCCACAAAACTTCTTATGTCATCTTACTAGTTTGTTAGAGATCTTATTCTCTGCTGGCACAGTTCTTCGTCACCAGCTTCTTCACATGAACTTTGTTCTTGGTGAAGAAGTGAGTTATACCATACTGATGAGCTCTAATAAGAGCGAAACGCGTCTATGGTTACTAACTGGAGGTTGATTCTGTATCTTGCGTGAGCAGTTGCGTGATTAAATTTGCGTTAGTACAATGTATGACGTCACCGATTCTTTTCTGGTGTCGAGCATAGGGAATTTCGTGCTTTACGTTTTCGCGCCAAGTTTAGTGTTGGTAAGGGTTTTGAAACTATAACTGTCAGTTGCAATCATATGTCATTGTTTGTCAACATCGTTTTGTAGTTTTTTTATACGATTTTATTATGGCAGAAGATAGAAAACATGATATGAACGCTACAGAGGAGCAAAAACAAATTTTAATAAACTTTATGGCAGCTATGGCGTTGATAACGCAAAATGACAAGAAAGTAAAAGACAAACATAATGTTAGAATGAGACAGGTAGTGTCGCAAGTAAGAAACAGGAGCTACGGAGGTCACGCATCTATATTTGCGTGTCTCGCAAGAAGTGACGTCATACCCATTAGTTGTTTAAATGTCCGATAGATGGTTTTCTATATGCATGTGACATATCTGTGTTAGTATGAGTGCCGCAAGTAGTCACGCAAGATACAGAATCAGGCTCCTGAACTGTGCTGGCCAGCCTCTGACGATGCCATCATAAGGTGACTTGGAGGCTGAATTTTGTGAAACATAGCCAAGTGTTTACATTATATTTTTATTAAACCTTGTTTCACCAAGTGTTGGATGACAATTAATTTTGTCTTTGTTGTTATTTAAATTGCTATTGCTTAGCTTTCCCTTTTTTTCGGTAGATGGCATGACCAGTTCCACAAAACTTCTCATGTCATCTTACTAGTTTCTTAGAGATCTTATTCTCTGCTGGCACAGTTCTTCGTCACCAGCTTCTTCACATGAACTTTGTTCTTGGTGAAGAAGTGAGTTATACCATACTGATGAGCTCTAATAAGAGCGAAACGCGTCTATGGTTACTAACTGAACTGTGCTGGCCAGCCTCTGACGATGCCCTCATAAGGTGACTTGGAGGCTAAATTTTGTGAAACATAGCCAAGTGTTTACATTATATTTTTATTAAACCTTGTTTCACCAAGTGTTGGATGACAATTAATTTTGTCTTTGTTGTTATGATATATAAACTATAGTTTGTAACATTTTCTTCATAGTCGCAAGTCCTGCCTGTTTTCTGCCATCGGCTTTAAATATAGTTACTGGTAAATTACCAGTAATAACCGTAATTCTGAATTTGATGAAAATGGTGACAACGAAAACAATTAAAGTAATTGGATGAAGGAATTCATGAATATGGGACAGGAAAAACAACAAAATCTTAACAGAAGATAAATAGGTCATAAAGCGCTAGGCTGCTATTAACCCCTAACTTCCCGTAAAGTCACATGGCAATCTCACATCTCGACTTGAGACATCAAAACGCAATGTCGTAAATAAGTCTGAACAATAAAGAAGCATAGCATCGCAGAGCCTGACGACTTTCTCCATCCAGTCCACTTTTATTTCATCAATCAGTAATCATTTAAAGGGCTGGTCCTCGCAAACACGCGTTGTGAATGTGCCTTTAATCCGCGAGTGAATAGAAGATGTTCCCGTGCGAATGAAATAGTCCGTTTTATTTGAAAGCATTGATTTATTGAAGTCCGTGGCTGGTTGATTAATGACAGCGGAGTTTAGCATTGCTGCGTTGTCTCCAACCATGGACAGTCAGTGGCGATCGTGACGGGGGCATGTGTGTTTTTTCACCTCGTCACAGATAACCCTAAGCCCTCGCTGGACGAAATTAATGAACTTATCTCTCAAACGACAGGTATTAAAAATGTGTATGATATGAAACTACGTTGGACATAAACGATTTGAAAAATTGACCAGGTATTTATCATGTTTGAAAAATATTTAAAAATAAATTCGAGATAATGTTTTTAACGATGCGATGATTTTTCCTCAAAACAGAAATAAAATTTCACCTGCTGTTTTAAAATATTTTTTAATGTATTTGTTTTTGTTTGCATTTTGTGTTTCCGTCTAATTAAGCCATAATTCTGCTCATTACACGATTACTTTTTTTTTCATAATTACACTTTTATCAGCTTTCAGTTCAAAACAATTTCAATGTAACTTTTTTTTCATTAATTTAATGATAATCTATAAAAACGGCATGCTCTGAACTCAACCACATTACTCAGTGAAACTATAAGTACTATAATTATTTTTTATTAATTTAATTACTATTTATTTATAGGTGATTTATACAGCGACATTTATCCTCGTCATTTAAATATATTGTGCATAATTTTAAGGTTTACCTCATTTACAACCTATAGTTTTAGATAATCGTGAATCTTTCATTAATCCAATTTAGCTTTACTATATTCTCAATAAAATTTAAACAAATTCTAATACAATCTTGGTATTATTTGGTTTTCGGAAAGTGATTTGAATTACGAGGGTCGTTCAATAAGTCCTTAGAAAATCCAAGAGATGGTGCTCGTAGTATCGAAAATGAATTTTTTCCAGTAAGCAGCACTCCTAACTAGTCAACTGTTAGAGTTTTAGCTTTAGCCGTCACGTAGTTTCATTGTTGTTGTCAATTGTAGTAAAAAACTTTTGATTGTTTATAATAATGGATAAAAGTGAGTTTCGAGCGGTGATTAAACATCTGTATTTAAAAGGCTTAACGCCGAAAGAAATTAAAGCTGAGTTGGATGAAGTTCATGGCACATCTGCTCCTGTGTTTGCAACTGTTTACAATTGGGTGAATGAGTTTAAACGTGGCCGTACATCCACAAAAGATGAACATCGTTCCGGACGCCCTGTAGAAGTGTCTACCCCCGAAATGATTGACCAAATCCACGATATGGTTTTAAGTGACCGACGAATCAAAGTGCGCGAAATAGTTGAGGCTACAGGCATATCACGAGGCACAGTTGCTTTAATTTTGCACGAAAAATTTTGTGTGAAAAAAATCTCGGCAAGATGGGTACCGCGGTTGCTCACAGTGGAGAATAAACGCAATCGTGTGGTGGACTCTGAGGCTGTTTTGGCGCTTTTCCGTCGTAATCCTGAAGATTTTCTGCGTCGATACATAACTGTGGATGAGACTTGGATACATTACTACACTCCAGAGACAAAAGAACAGTCAAAACAGTGGATTTTTAAAGGCGAACGGGCTCCGAAGAAGGCGAAGACGGAGAAATCGGCTAGCAAGGTTATGGCAACGGTCTTTTGGGATGCACGCGGAATCATCTTCATCGACTATGTGGAAAAGGGAAAAACGATAACAGGAGCGTATTATGCGTCGTTATTGGACCGGCTGAGCGAAGAAATAAAAGAAAAACGTCCTCATTTGAAACGCAAAACGGTCCTTTTTCATCAAGACAATGCACGTGTGCACACCTGCGCAGTTGCGATGGCCAAAATTATGGAATTAAAGTTCCAATTATTGCAACATCCACCGTATTCACCAGATTTGGCCCCCAGTGACTTTTTCTTATTTCCAAACTTAAAGAAATGGCTTGGCGGACGAAGGTTTACGTCCAATGAGGAGGTCATCGCCCAAACGGAAGTCTATTTTGAGGAGCTTCCGAAATCCTACTTTTTGGACGGCTTAAAAAATTTGGGAAAACGATTAGAGAAGTGTATAGAGCTAAAAGGAGATTATGTAGAAAAATAAAAAAAATCTACCCAAAAAAAGTGTTTTTTCTACTTTTCTCGTAACTAGAGTGACATTTGCTAATCTAAAATTAAAAGTTAGATAAAACACTATAACTAGGGTGCCATCGAAACAGACATTAGAGATTAACATTTTTGAAAATTTTAATAGCTGATTCAATCTGACTTAATTCAAGGTCCGATTCGATCCGAAATCTGACCAGATATCCGATTCGAAATCGAATTCAACATTTAATCTGAAATTCAAAATTTAATTATATTAATGACTTCAAATGCATATTAACAATAAAAATGTATTGAAATACCCTTAAAATCTATACCTTAAAAATACATAGAGAAATTAAAATTCCCTTAAACAATGACATAAATTATTTATAAAATTAAAACACTTGGTATATTTCACAGAAAATTTTTATATTTATACGACGCGTTTCGACTTTTCAGTCAGGTAAATTTTAAAAAGTTTGAAAAATGATGACATACGTATTGCTGTTATGCGATAGATCTGACATACTACAAAATATTGCATCTTTTGCATGAATGTTTTTTGATTGGCTTTCGATGTCACGTCACAATCTTGATTCGAGTTTCCACGACAATTTTCCATCACCTGCCAGGATTTCCTTCGCTTTCTCGCTATTTCCGTGCTGTCATCGCTGTTTTCTTTCATCGCGTTTCTGTTTTTCTTTTAATATAACGTGCGTGATTATGAAGTTTCATCAACCCAGCTTCGGTTGGGAAGATTTATAACCGGCAAAGAAATAACGGCGGTAAAGTATGATTATTTTGTCGTGTTCACCAATATGCTGCCGGTATTTCGGCATAATATTTGAAAGCTGCCATGGATGCAAATTTATTTTGATTTGGTATTGTTTTGCGGCGATAAAATTTAAAGTTACGATTTTGTGTTCCGTTAGCCTTTTCCGAAATTTTATTGGAAAAATAAAATTTTATTTGCTGTGTGTTTATGCCGATGAAAAGTTATGATTTTGTGTTTTGAACGCATTAGTAACGCCGTTTTTTATTGGCGTGTCCCTCGGTTATTCGAATATAGGTTACTATGTGGTGTAAATTTTAAACTTAATCACTATGCATATGAATGATTTTAATTGTAATTAGCTTTTTTAATTTACTGCTATACAACAACTGATAGTAAAGCAAAAGGTTTGAATAAATTAAACTTGTACGTTGAGTATTATGAACCTAGACGCATAAATATATTTGAGAGATAAACTAACGTAATAAATTTAGCGGAACGGTAAAATTACAAGTAATGTTGTCTCCTTTATTTATAGAATAAGTACGTAATTCATTTGAATAATAGTGTCCTTATCTACTAGGTACTATAAAATGAAATCGTTCTTATTCTATTAAATTAAATTAAATTCATCTAATATTATTTATGGTTTTCAAAATAATAACCGTATTTAAATATTATGTTATGATACAATTGATAGTAAATTGTAAGTACCAAAAGATAAAATATTAATTATATTTATGTATTATCTGCCCTATATAATCTTCCCTTTTATTCTGTAAATAGATTGTTATCTGTAATCGATCGATATATTAATGACAACTATTATATTTTATTATTGTATTGTAGATTATCATAATTTCGGTATTATGTGTCCAGAATTATTTACCCTGATATTTTTTAGTTATTTTCATGTATTTTGATTAGTACGTACTTATATAAAATAAAATAAATATATTATGTCTTATTGTTAACGCCATTAAATTTCTCATAATTTCATGTCTGCCTTAGTTCTACGTCGACTGATTCATGGGTGTAGCACTCTGCCGGAGCAGATCTCTATATGTGATATGTTTATACGTCTGGAATGCGGTTACCAGACATCAAACACCCCATTGCTTGGGGGAGAGCCACAGGGGTAATAATAAAATAATTACATAAAAATGTTATTATAACATAATTTAAATAATTATAACTTTGAACTATAACCTAACTGAATAAATGTTAATATAAATTTGAAATGTTTATTGAATCTGTCAGTGTTATTACTTTCAAATTTTATTATAATTAAATATTACGATGTAGGAAAAATTGTTACTCAAACTGCGATTACAAGCCGTCAAATTATGATCTCCAAAATTGTTTGTGGAGGGGAAGCCACAAGGATAATTATAATCTGGTAAAAATTATTTGTCGGTTGTGGGAATCGAATTCTGATTCTCTAATCAACAGTCCGATTCCTTCCTATCCCGTGTAAATTTAAATAAATAAATAAATAAAAAACAACAAAGACAAAATTAATTGTCTTTGAATGCTCACTTGGTGAAACTAGGTTTAATAATAAAATATTATACTAAACACTTGTCTAAGTCTCACAAAATTCAGCCTCCAAGTCAACTTATGAGGTCCTCGTCAGAGACTGGCCAGCACAGTTAGTAACCATAGACGCGCTTCGCTCTTATTAGAGCTCATCAGTATGGTATAACACACTCCTTCATCTAGAACAAAGTTCACATGAAGGAGCTGTATGACGAAGACCTCATAAGTTGACTTGGAGGCTGAATTTTGTGAGACTTAGACAAGTGTTTAGTTTGATATTTTATTATTAAATAAATAATTCTTCATATAAATACAATCTAATGGACAAAATTGAGATAAAACTAACATCTTAAAGCAAGAAATCGTGCGTTTAAATCTCGCTTATTTCGACTTATATTAATAATTTTTTTTTTCTACGATTGCTATGAAAATTTGACAATTACGCTCTCATTTGTCATCGTAAAGTTGACGTTTTCTGTGGAACAATCGAAAAATATCTTTTTTGCGCGTCTCCAATGGCAACGCGCGAAAAAGATATTAAATGCGCGCTTATTTCAATAGTTACCAGGGATACAAACAAAACAGAAACTTGTCATATTGACAGTTTAACAGAACGAATTTATTTTCAATACGCGTACGTTTTTGAATAATTTTAAGATGCAATCGTAGAAAAAATGATGTGTGTATCACGAGCACAAAGTGTCTTTGTTCCTCTTACACTATTGCAGCTCTCGCCTTCGGATCGCGCTGCAATTACCGTGTTCGAGTAACAAAAAATCAGTTTACGCTCTTAATACACAAATAACTATTATTGTGCCTGAATTATTCGGAGTCTATTATAATCTGGTTAGACCCCATGTACTGTAATTGGAATTAAATTCATGTTTTGCAGAGCAACAAATAAAATTAAATTTAAATATATATCATCATCATCATCATATATCATCACGCCTTTTACCCATTACTGGGTGTGGCACTCTGTCGGAGCAGATCTTGGTAAGTGATATATATATTTTCGCGTGAAGTACGGTTACCAGTCGTCAAATCACGGTCCCCAAAGATGTTAGTGGTGGGGGAGCCACAGGGGTAGATTTAAATTGGTGAAAATTGTTTGTCGGCTGTGGGGATCGAACCAGGGTTCTCAGATTTAAATAAAGCTAATTTGATATCTCAGAGTACCGGATTTTATTATTTGAGAAGCACCAAATTAAATGATTTGGAATAAAAACAAACAGTTTTATGAATAGATACTTTATACATTTAAAAAATAATTTTCTAACATATTTCATAAATACCTGCGACTCTATATAACTGAATGCGTGACGTCAAGAGCGTTGTACTGAATGTAGCAGTGAATATTTCAACACAAAAGCTATTAGACTATATCATGCAAAAATTGAGAATAAGAAAAAGAAAATCGTTTCAAGTATTTATATCTTTTGACATGAAGGTCACAGTTTTATGTAAAAATATATGACAAAACAGAACAAAAATAAATTACAAAAAAATTTATCGCCCAAGTTTGTATCCGTGTTCTTCCACGGCTGTGTTTCATAAAACAATAGATTCACCTTCATAAATAACCGACGCAGGGGAGAGAAAAAAATCACTGGGGTGTATTTACGACTTGTGTGGGACGTCAATAGATGTCAGCGTTGTAGCGTCGTGCGAGTGTTTAAAGACGTCGTGGCGGCGGTGAGGTGTAATCCAGGGCCGGCCCGATGATTTGTGGCGTCGGTATCACGATGAGTCGCGGCGAGTCTTAAAGAACGGAGCCATTATCGGCTTGGTGTATAAATCACTGGCAACGCCGCACTCGCAATTCATCATACGCGTCCGGTCAACGCTGCGCGACGCTAATTTTAACCAAGTCCGCCCGGTTGCACATTCACAAACTACTTTCTAAAGTTTATCAGATTAAATAGCTACATTTAAAATTGTTGAAATTATTGAAAATAAAATAAATGCTGGCAATTTCTGACTTTGTTTTAAAACAAAATTATAATTAAAAGTGACAACTTATAACTATTTACACATTTTTATGAAAAATAAAAAAATAATTGATCATGACTATTGTCTTCTTTTCCGAAAACTCTTTTAGAAACTGACACTTTTTCAATTATGTAGAAAATCGTGTCAAAAAGTAAACATTACAATTTGATTGATTTAATGTAACTCTCTGTCACTATTTTTATATATTTATTTGATATATGATATTAAATTTTTTACATCTGTCAAAATAATAATAATTTTTATCTTCGTATAATCAAATATAATACAACACATGTTAAAGGGATTTAATTCCGATTGAACAGTGTAAGAATAAATAAATAAGCTTAACTATAAACTAATTGGTGTTGTTTCAATTTCTTCTAAAGTTTAAATAATAATAATAGACTAAACAACGTCACACTGAGATGTCAACTTTATTTCTAATTTCATTTTAAATGTTTATCCACTTCTATTAAATATATTTTACAGCACTCATATGTAAAATTTTCAATGCTCAAAGTACTCATCAATTATATATAATTCAAATATTTATAATTTTATTCATTATTAAATTCATTATTAAATTATTATATTTATTAATATCTTAACTCATTTCAATGGGGTAGGTGGCCCAGTGGTATCGAGTCGGTCTGTGGATCTTGAGAACCCTGGTTTGATCCCTACAGCCGACAAACAATTTTCACCAAATAAAATTTACCCCTGTGGCTCTCCCTCGACTAACATCTTTTGGAGTCGTGATTTGACGGCTGGTAACCGCACTTCACGCGAAAAAATATATCACTTACCGAGATCTGCTTAGGCAGAGTGCCACACCCAGTAATGGGTAAAAGACGTGATGATATATTTATTTATTAAATTAGAGATATTTAAAATGTTATTTTAATTGCTGCCTCCTGCTTAATTCATTTGTTATTGACTAGCAAATTGAATTCTTGAGGTGAAAGTTAAAAAAAACAAATATAGCTAGAATTAAAAATAATGTGATTCACACTGGTCATTATTTCCCTGCCAATTTTGAATAATAACAAAAGCTGTCCTCGTGATTTTAATGGCATCCTACGCGAGGGTGCGGTAAAGATATTCATATTGCGAATACGCACTCAGGATCGGCCGACTCGTTAGCAGCAGGGGCCCTGCCACTCTGCGTCCCAATATTGACCCAATTTCCGGATTCGTACAGTCGGGAAGTGCTTAACAGCGGACACAATGCGATCGTTGTTACGAACGATGGGTCGGATTGCGTGCCACTTCCTCTTCCCCGCTTCTCTTGCCCCCTGGTGTGGACACTTCCACGTCCATGCTATTGATACCCCAAACCTCAGCCCTGGAGCTTGGTTGCGAGTAATCATCAGCTCGACGCGTTGTTGTCAGATGCATGATGTTGCTGATCTCCGGATTATGTATTAAATTAGTGTTGTTTGAATGGGTATTGTACTGAGTATGATCGCTTTAACAAGCGTATCATTATGTTAACATAATATTACGATTTTTAAATAACAATGCGTTCATTGTGGCAAAGGTATCATTTTCTACTAATCTAATAACTAAATACTTGAAAAATATATACAAATTAATTACATTAATAAATAAATATAAATATATCATCACGCCTTTTACCCATCACTGGGTGTGGCACTCTGCCTAAGCAGATCTCGGTAAGTGATATATTTTGTCGCGTGAAGTGCGGTTACCAGCCGTCAAATCACGGCTTCCAAAGATATTAGTGGAGGAGGAGCCACAGGGGTAGATTTTTTTAAATTGGTGAAAATTGTTTGTCGGCTGTGGGGATCGAACCAAGGTTCTCAAGATCCACAGACCGACTCGATACCACTGAGCCACCTACCCCATAATTACATTAGAACTATCATTTACAATAAAGAACGTAATAAAACTATAATTAACTAATATTATACAAAAAAAACTAATTTCTACTAAGAATAACTTATCTTATTCTAACACGAAATGTTTACTTATTCGCTTGGCAACAGATTGGTAAAATATATAGCAAAAATAAATAAAAAAAGTTACAGAAGTTATACAAATCATATTAAATGACGATTTCAACAACTTATACCGAAGATGGCAAACAACAACATATGAACTAAAGTTACTACATGGCAAGACTACATCTTGTCAATCCAAAAGCTAAACCATCACTGACTATTTGTTGTTGTTTTCCATGGGACGTGCTGACAAGGGGTAAGACGGTGGAATCGTTGACTTGGTTAGAGATAACTGTTCCCATGTATGAGTTTACATAAAAAACCCCAGATGCTTTTAAGGGATGAAATACAAGGATCAAAAGCTATCTCAGACCATCGCATAGCTAATAATTTACCCAGATATGTCATCACATAATAGCTAACAAGCGCGACAATTCAAAGAAACCATAAACTCGATAAATAATGATCGAAGAATACTGAAATTATTACAAAAATATGCACTAATAAATATGATAACCAAAACTCTGTCAAGTCAACTTTACAAAAAAGATACTTAAGATAATAGTTAATTTGTCTGTATCTTTCGAAGCTGAGTTGATAGTAAAAAATCCTAATTATAACAAAAACTAATTCTGAATTGTTTCACTTTGTTACATTATTAAAAGAACCTGTGACCTACATACTTAAATTTATACATAAAAGTTAAACAATAAATGGAACTACTATTAAAACTACAACTAAGGACAACACAGAATTATATTCTATATAAATTAATAACAAACTACTTCTAGCAAACACAAAATAAAAGACAACAAAGCTAAGCTCATGACGACCAATTGAAAGTCTACCTCAAGTTTAACATATTGTGATCAATGCCATCTTATATTAGTTAAATATCTCAATACTTGTATTTGCTTATATTTCTAGAAAAGAAACTACAGTCGAACCCCGATAACTCAAACTCTGATAACTCGAATTTTTGATTATTCGAACAAAATTTATTGGCAACAACGCCAAGAGTGATAATTGCATGTAATTTTTTCTTCATAAATCGAACTTTTATTACTCGAATTTCTCGATAACTCGAACAGAAAACGACGCGCTTATATTCGATAAGTCGAAGTTTCGGGGAATCCCGCGCTTTCGATGAAACGACGCATCTCTTGATTCAGCCGCAGTTTACATTCCGTGGTTATTCTAAGTTAGTATTTCACTCGTATACTGCTTAATTGTTAGGCGTTAGGCGTCATATCACCGAAGCGTATTTTAAAGACCTAAACAATAGAAGATAAGTATGGTGTACCTCCAAATACAGTGTCTATAATTTTAAAAAATAAGGAATCGATTATCACAGCATTGGAATATGGTATATTGCATCTGGTAGTAGCCTGAAACAATTGCTAATTATTTTAAAAATTCCGGGTTTGGTCAGTGTACTGTGTGGGAGGAAGAGAATGATATTCCTTTAGTTTTCATCAAAGAACAATTAAATCATATGAATAAAGAGAATACAGCAGTACTTTAAACTGAATACGAGTCTTGGGTACATTTAAATAATTCACAGGACACTGGCACTCTTGATGATTATATGCAGGTGGATGACGATCTTGTTACATCTGAGTTTCCCACTGATGTGGATATTGTCAAGTCTTACAGTTCCGAACTTATAAACCTTGATATGGATGACAGCGAAAGTGATGATGAACCATTGATACAGGAAGATTTTCAGCCACCTTCGAATGATATGGTTGCAAATTCTATACAAATTTTGAATTTATATTTACAGACAAATGAAGATACAATCGATTATATTTAAAGAGATTTAAATAGAATTCAAGCTTTTTTTTGAAAATAAGAATAAAAAAACGGTACATGTCACAAATTACTGAATATTTTACGCCAGAATGAACTACAACGTTACCTGCCCATAGAAAAATATACTATGTATGTATTTTATTTAATTATATGTATATTGTGCATATTATGTTGTCTTTATTTGAAATAAATATGTATTTTTTTTACTTAAATAAATACATATGTACATATTATTATTTTTTTGTAAAATTCGCTTACTCGAAGTCTTAATAACTCGAACTTTTTTTGTGGCAAGTCATGGTTCGAGTTATCGAGGTTCGACTGTATTTACAATTATACATATATCTAAGGCACAAAAGTACAAAAACACTAAAATAGATTTAATTAATATATTATTTATTTATCATGTATACAATTGTTACTTTTTACCTAAATATGTAGCAGTATGTCGACTTCCGGTCGGCGTCATTTATGACCAGTAGCAATGTCATAGTTCACAGTGTGATACTCCTCTATTTCTTCTGTAAAAATTCTTCCTCGGAATTTAATTATAACGTAATATGACCATAAAATTTTTAAGTGCCATACAAATAAAAAGTCTCATTAAAATTTAATTAGAAAATCTCATAAGAATGCTTTTTTATTTTTGGATAAACTGAAATTAATTTTACATTGTAAAATGGCCCCACTAATCTCTGAAATCGTAACGGACTAATTATGAAATGTCGTGTGAAATTCCACAATTGTAACTAAGAATATTTGTGAACCGTTTTAATAATTTAATGTTTGTTTGTCCCAAATAATTGAAATTCTATTACAAAGTAAATTAGTGGCTTAGTTTGCAGTGCAAACTTAAGTCAGGGCCTACGCCTTAATACCATTTAAATATTTCAGGACGTGGGTTCAGTTGGCTTTGGTCGGGTCACCACCTATTTACCCAGTTCATCTTACCGCAATTGTTACATAAACATTATTTATAATGCTCTCGCTAGCCGCACTGCCGCACAGATTGTTCTCGACCCATTTAAAGTGAGATTAATAAATTTACTATCACGCCACCTGCTTTGTTCGTTGTGTTTCTTACAAATTATATCTTTACCTCTAAACTTTCTGTTTTAATTATCTAGTTCTTTACAAAAATGTTCTTGTTTCAGATGCGGCCCAGATTTACTCAGATGAATTTTGCAATCATTTAAGGTTAGTGAAAATATTGTTATACTTACCAACAACAATTTAAAGTATTTTATTATCAATTTATTGGATTTGGTTTCCAAAGTATAAACTTTTTTTTGTAATATAGCAATATAATATAGTGAGGAAAGGATGTAATTGTGAAACGAGTACGAAAGTTGTTCCAATAGTACGAGTTTTGCATTGGTCCTTTCCCACTGTTTTAAGTTTTCGAGTCAAATTGCTGTCAGGTTACAAGGTTGAGTTGTCTAACTGAAATTTATCCAAAGAAAATCAAATGCTCGAGTGTAATTCGGCGAGATAATTTAACGACATTTTATTTATGAATCGGTTTATTTAAAAGTGCAATTAGTAAACCTACAATTATTATAACGACAAATACTGTAAATAATATTAATGTAGTTGGTATTTTGATTTGGTTGCTAGGAGAAAGGTAAATAACGTTTTATCACTTGCAAAAAGTTACTAACTTTTTTTCGCTGTCAAAACGATAAATTTGTTTTCTTATTTATGGCTTACTTTATATTGGAATTAAATTATCAACATTAAACGTGAAAATTACATTTTTACGTTTGCGATACAAGAAATTTTATAATTATTTTTTCTACGATTGCTATGAAAAGTTGACAATTACGCTCTCATTTGTCATCGTAAAGTTGACGTTTTCTGTGGAACAATCGAAAAATATCTTTTTTGCGCGTCTCCAATGGCAACGCGCGAAAAAGACGTTAAATACGCGCGTTTCCAATGGCAACGCGCGAAAAAGATTATAAATGCGCGTTACCAGGGATACAAACAAAACAGAAACTTGTCATATTGACAGTTAACAGAACGAATTTATTTTCAGTACGTATACGTTTTTTAATAATTTTAAGATGCAATCGTAGAAAAAATTATGTGTGTATCACGAGCATAAAGTATCTTTGTTCCTCTTACACTATTGCAGCTCTCGCCTTCGGCTCGCGCTGCAATTACCGTGTTCGAGTAACAAAGAATCACTTTACGCTCTTAATACACAAATAACTATTATATAAATCAATGGAGTTATATTTGCAAAGGCATATCACGTTTCCTTGGTTACCATGGCAAATGACATTTCCCTCATTCATTTTAGGTGTGATAATAACCGTTTTCTTTACTAGTAAGGATAGTTTCATTACTAGATAGGGAAACGATTACTTTTACAATTAAATTGTGAGGGAAATGTCATTTTCACAAGTAATGTTTAAAAAATATATATTTATCAATAATTGTTTCACAAGTAATAATAGTACTAGACATCCTGATATTTATCAATAAATATTTATTTTGCACAAAATTTTGTTGGTTACAGTCATGCCCGAGAGCAAACTGCATGATAAGATTCCAAGTCCGTAGAATTTTAGCTTATATTAATTTGCTTGAGTGATTTTGCTAACAGCAATAAAATTGCTAGTCGCCATGTAATTAAAATCTGGTTTTATTATTATGGCGCGTAACAAAGGAGAAAGAAAAATTGGAATAAAATTAGATTTGATTTAGCATTGTTGGTTAAAATGTATAACTGGAGTACAAAACATGGCAATATTCCAATTTTTCTCTTTATAATTCAATTTAATTTTAAAATGATTTCTTTTATTGCAATCTAACATCTAGTGCTAAAATTTAATATTGCATATTCTGATTTCTCTGATGTCAAATCTATAGAATTGTGCATTTTTCTTAGATTTTGTTATGATTCCTCTTTTAATTGTAATAATTAGTACCTAAAGTAAGACCATGATTTATTGTATGGGCTACTAATATTCCGCAATGTTTTCATACTAGAACGTTTGCCTATGATTCAATTACGAATACTGTAGCGGTTTTCAGATTTATTATTTTGGAATTCGTAATCTGATAGTTACAACCAATTAAAATGATTGAAATATAAATACTTCAATGATAAATCATATTTTTTTTAATAACCTATACAAAACATTAATATATTTTTAATTAATAATATACCTCTTCGTATAATATATGGAAAAATATGTCGAGAATTAATGTAATAATGACAAGCAATATATATTTATTAATTTGTGATTTAGGTTAGTATAACAGTATAATTCAGGAAGTCAAAACAGCGTCATTAAAACACGTAATACCTATTATCCGTTTTATACATTGTACAAGGCCAGTAATTCATAAATCACCCGCAACAAAACCACGAGGCTTCACCATTAACCTTAACATCAAATCACCATTGTTAATAAATTCCCGCATTCACCCAAAATTACCGTTCGTTCGTTTGTGAAAGTTCTACGTTATAATTTGCGTTTCCCTTCCACGTGCGAACAACGACAATTCCAGATCCCAGATCAGATGTAAACACGCCATGGGTCAAACCTTCTTCGTTCGTTTGGTTGCCGGCCGATCCTAGTTTCGCCCGCCCCTTCAGAGAACAATGGAACCATCCACAATTGGACAAGGTCACTGGATTATAATGTTGCTCGTGGAATGTTTAAATTTAACCCTAACCCTATTATTGTTCCTATAATTATTTCCGGGAACAAATACTAACTTTCAAGATTACATGGCCTCATATTCACAAAGCGAGTTTTAGTTAGGAACTAGCATCATCCCTAAATAACAAAATGTTTACAAAAGTTCACATTTCATTTTACATTTAACAGAAATTATTTATAGGTCTGCAAATTTGTATCGACGTAAAAATGATCATATTGTTGTGAATTTTTGTTTGCATTTTAATTAAAATTCTACGGCTTCCAGGCAATATTCATCATACCTATCTAAAAGTTGTTATGTATTCACTATGTCCATATTAACTTCTAATGGCCGGTTTCACCATTGAAAGTTAAATTTTAAACTTTGTTTAAATAAATAAAAGCAAACCTAATGTATGCCAGCAATGTCAGTTTATAGCATTTGCCATTTTTATTTATTGAAACAAAATTTAAAATTTAACTCTTTGTTGGTAAAATCTACCCTAAAATGGTTAAATTTGATTTCTAATGCATATAGGGTAGATGGCTTATTGGTATCGAGTCAGACTGCGGATTTGGGTACCCAGATTCGATTCTCACAGCCGATAAATAATTTTCAAATTTATTTTAAAAAATCACTTGTGATTCCAATTCCACAACTTACTATATGATCAATATGCAAAAAAACAGTGCGCATAATATGCTTTGTCACGGTCGTGTAAATGATGAAAAAATATTATTTATGTTTGAAATGTAATAAATAAAATTAGTTAAAACTCGATCGTACAACTCGTATTAAAAATGTCTTGTCGTAGGCATTCCACTCCTTCAATAAAGTGACACTTTTTACGCTAATTGCATAGGTAACTATTTTGTTTTTATAAATCATTGTAAAACCTTTTTGCAGATGGTCGAAAAACTATATTTTTGGTGTGCCATAGAATTTTAGTAATTAGTTTATATATTTCATTTGAAGAAATAGGTTGAGAAACACTAGTTTATTTCTTCTTCTTCTGATGGCACTACAGCCCAAATCTGGCCTGGGCCTACCGGACACACCGAGCCGCAGTTTTTACACTGCCGTACTGCCGGTTTTCGTAGTCGAATGCTATATTATTTATAAGTGACTACTTTATAGCGCCCGAGTGTGATAAATACATGTAACTGTATTTTATATTTTACGACAAATCACACATTGTCGACAGGCGGATTCTAACTGACGAACCTTGGTTCGGGTGACATCACAGTATGTTAAGAGTTGTGCCTTACAACGCTCGGCCACCGCGCCTATATTTTATTTAGTACCATATAAATTCCAGTTTTAATTAAAGTAAAAAGCAACTCGTATCATTTTAAAAATTAGATTTACATTTTGTATAAATGTCATCATTGCAATATTAATATTTATGTAATTGTTAATATGTTGATATAAAATATTTATATCTATTTTAGTTGTTATGAAATTTTTCATGATCAGTTGTAATAAAATGAATTCCTAGGAATATTTGAACACAAATACCTATCATTCCGATAATTTTAATTGGATTATTTAGGCGTTGATGCATATTTATATTTTGTAATATAAATTATAAAAAAGAAAAATAAATGTATCGAGCATAAATACAAAAATTTCATATTTGGTGCAATTGCAAAGAATAAAAATTCATTAAACATTTTGCACACTGACACATCACATGATACTGTAGCGTGTAGGCTATTCATAATTTTTTCATTTTCTTTTAATATTCCATTTGAATTCAACACATATCTCTGTAAATCCAACCATATGAAATCAACAAAAAAGCCTTTAAAAAATACAAAACACAACGTCAAAAGGAAATGACGAATGTTATCTGGAAAATGTTTAGCATCTCGCAAAAATATTTAATATTCGTCGGCTATTGAATCGGTTTTCGCTTGGGAAGTTGACGGCTGACACCCGCGTTTTCACGCCTTTTTAATTATATTGAAGGAGCAACTGACACCGTATAAATCATGGGCTTGCTGGCGCGGTCATCAATATTTCACGGCGACAAATCGGAGTAGCCTTGCCCCACGTCTAACGGGCGTGGGGCCCTACGTCCTGGGTAAACACGTGAAATACATAATACATGCAAAATGTCAGCCTCGTCACAGATTAGCGATAGACCGGCACGTTGCAGACTACGTCGGCGTTGACACCGACGCCCCTGTTGACATGGGAAAAGAAATTTTATTCTACCAGTTTTAGAACTTTACGTTTCTAAGATATTCCAAACATTCTTATATGTACATTGAAAGTAAACTAAAACCAATTACTTTGTACATACATACGTATACTATTTTCATTTTAAACTCGAGGAATCGCCATAAAACGATTAAACGTCCTTGTCCCATATAACTACAATGAAATCCATTAGTGCGGCTACCCCATATCGCTTATCGATGGTCAAAATAGGTAAATTTTCAAGGGTCGTATTCAGCCTAAAATTATTCTTGTTTTTTTCCTATGATTGACCGTACCGGCGAATGGGGCTGTACAACCCTGTGAACCTTGTGAAACCAGTTATGACGGATCATATTTTGAATTCCTTTGTAAACGTAATTGCGGTGCATTTAATCGTTTTATGCCGATCCCTCGTATTTAAAATGAAAATAGTACATGTGTATAAAATCGAAATTAAACTTATACTGTATGTTTCAATACTTCAGGAAAAACCTAAATACTAATATTGGATAAAAATGTATTTTTTTAAATCGCAAAAGTATATTGAAAAACTAGTAATACAATGAAGTTGTGAATCCCCGTATACATCTCATGAAAGAAATGATTACCTTTTTCAATTGGTGAATTTCCATTTGTGTGGAAAATAAATAAATATATCTAGAGATGGGCGAATATCATCCGCGAATAGTCGAATGCCGCGAATATTGACATTATTCGATATTCGAGATTTTCTAATATTAACGTCAGTATAGCGAACATTCGAATACCTCGAATATCGCGCTATATGTTGCCCTCAATTTTTGACTATGTTTTCCATTATCATTTGTACATAAACATTTTATTTTATCTTAACGATTTAATTCAAATAATGAAAAGGACATAATTAAATAATTATTAATAATAAATAAATTAACTTTTAGGAGTATTCGAATATTCGAGTACCTTGAATATTCGAGATCTGATTAATATTCGTATTCGATATTCGAATTCGAGAAATTTGATATTCGCCCATCTCTAAATATATCCATAGAGTCGAACGCTTGTAGAAAGAAAATGAAATATTATTCAAAATGAAATACGAGTATATGTATTTTTTAATTATTGTTATTTAAACAATTATATTCAATCAAAAATTTGTATAAAGTAGGAAAATTTCGATAATGATAATAAAATAATAAATATGAAATATTTGATAAAAAAAATAAAAGCATGAAATATTTCCACTATTACAAATTTTTTAAATAATAGAAATGTTTGTCAATACCGTACAGGAATGTGATTTCACGAGCAGAAATAATTAATTTGTTTATTTGAGTTATAAGCAAAAATTCGAAATATGAATATTTTAATCAGAATTCCGCGCACGAACGAGACCCCTAAAATTCATGGAATGAAATCCACAACTCATAATTTCTTCGCTAACAAACACCGACGTTTGTCCTGTACCAAAACTGCTGTCAAGCGCATTTCGGCGATGTAAACCACGTGCCAGAACTCTCGCTGTAAATTCTCGTATTTTTAAGGGCTCAGGCGAGTTTTTCACGCGCTCAGACTAATTTATTTCGGCAGCGAGACACTTGAAACGCAGCTGGAAATAATCCAGTCGTCCGCGCTTCCGTCCTGTTAATTTGGCGCAGAATAATTCACGGCTACGCCGCCCGTGATGCAGCAGGTGTTCTCGTGCACTGGTCAGCTCGGCACACTTCGGAAACCTTCGGGAATGTTTCCGGAACCCGGATCTAGGATGAGGGCTGACATCGCCTGCTTTGTTAAGATATGATGGATGATCTGGGCCTTGCTCTTTGCTGCCAGATCCTGTATTTTTTAAGCTCCGTTTAAACGCTATAGAGGTATTTGTTTTTCTCTAGTTTTCCTGAAATTTTACACTTTAGTTTTAGTTATTTACTAATTCCTTGATGATGACACTATAATGTGATGCATGATGACGAATTATAATTTGAAAATGTGGTAATGGAAAATTTGCAACTACCGTCATACTTTTTTATATGTATTTGGACAAAAATTTGCATTTTTACTTCCTTGTACGAAGTAAAGGAAGTATTGTAATCGCGAAAATTTTCGGTTCTCAGATTTCAACGGAAATAGGTGTTTTGGCCCTCCCTGAATCCATTTTGACTAATTTCGTCATGCCGTCTGTACGTACGTATCTCGCATAACTCAAAAACGGTAAACCGTAGAAAATTGAAACTTTATATTTAGGACTGTTATAACATCTAGTTGTGCACCTCCCTTTTTGGTCATTATACAACTACCGGAAGTGGTACTTTACTTGAAGCCTATAATAGATTTTCATGAAAAACTATATTCAAATATAATTTAAAACTTTCCAAATTTGGTATATAAGACTACTATATCAATGGAAATAACATAATAGATTTTGGTTAAAATAGACTAACCGGAAGTGGCACATTACATGAAGCTGCTAACAGTTTTCCTTGAAAAAAATGGTATTATTTTAATTTTAGAAATGAATGCTGCAAATAAAAGTTTTAGAGAATTAAATTCTGCGTCTAGCACATTAAGAATTTTTAAATTAGCTTTTTGCATAAACGAGATATCTAAATTTAAATATTATATATTTTTTTATTTTTTTGTAAATTAAGTTTGCTATGGATTAGAACAAAAAATTAAAGATTTAATGTCAAATATGTGTAATTAAAAAAATATCTATAGTTTAATACGTGTACAAGGAAGTCATGTGGTGTCCACATCAGATATTTTATAAATACATTTTTAAAGTAAGTACTTATTTACTATTTAAAACAATTATTATTTTAAAGAACAAAATTCAGCCAACGACGAGACTTGAACCCGGAACTTTATGATTCTAGCAAAACTTCCTTCCAATTAGATTACATTAACCTTGGATTGTCATACCAAAGTCATTTGAATCTTATAATCTATTTTTTGTTAAATGTCAAAAATAATCTTACTCCTATGATTCCTTTTTAATTAACGATTGTACGAGTACATAGCTCGTTAAATTAATAATTGATTACTTGCAGCTCAATTCTCAAAAGAGTTTTAGCTAATCCTGAAGTTTGGATTAGTCAAAACTCAACAAAGTTTAAATAAACTCTAATATAATCTTGTTCTCATTTAGTTTTTAAAACTATTTTGAGAATCGGGCTGTTAAAAGCTATTTATATTTCAAAGGAAGAAAGAGATACATTTCTTTCCGAAAATGCCGTTTTGTTTAGCACACCATCTGAGGAAAGAATGACGTTTGCTTCCCGAGGTGTAGCAGAAAGTAAAATTTACAGAAATAAATTAAAAATTTAGATAAAATTTATTAATCTTTTAACAGATGTCAGATCAAACCATTCCGTTCCTGTTGCTATGTGTATAGTTTTATTTTTTACCGCTAATGGGGAAAAATAGTATGTTATGCATCAAGGGAGGGAAACAAGTGATTATTCCCGCGTGTGAAGTTGGCAAACCGAGACTTAAGCGAGGGTCGAAAGCTCGAGCTGAAGTCGAGGTTTGCCAAATTCACACAAGGGATAATCGCGCCCTCCCGTGAAGCATATTAAACTTTTCGTAACAAGTGCACAAAAATTACTGTCTTACCGGGATAAATGTCAAATATGGATTGCGTAACTAGTTACCTAGGAAACGCCGCAAACAGCTAATAATCGTAGTCTCTAGGGAGAGAAACATCTCTCTAGGGAGAGAAACATTCTACCTAGGAAGAGAAACAGTGTTTCTCTCTCTAAAATTAGGGAATAAGAATGTATTTCTTGTGCAAGTGTTACGAAAAATACTTTTCCTACGAGTGAATACTTTTAGCACTCATTTGCGTGCGGAAAGTGATTATTTTCTGCACTCGAATGTCATTGTTTTCGGTTGTCATAAATACAAAAAAATGATAGTAAGACAATGGAATCTGCAACAAGCTTTGATATTATTTGAGAAAATAAAAAAAAAGAACTAAGAATTAAATAATATCTTGTAGTTTAAAATGTTAAATGTCGTAGGAAAAATAGTTTGTAATACACGTGTTGAAAGGTCATTGAAAACTTGTGGGAATGGAACGCTCGCTTGCGCTTGTGTTCATTTTACACACACGCGTTCCAATTATACTCTTTCAACACTTGTATTACAATACATTTTTTTCCTAGGGAAGAAACGAATTCTATAAATTGTTTATTACAAATTGATCATTCCTAATCTTTAATATTCAAATGACTTTTCATATGTCTCTTTAATCTACAATTAGCTACAAATTTATTATTGCAGTTTGAACATTCAAAAGCTCTAATACCTTCATGTAATTTCATATGTAGTTTCAAAGAAGTATTTCGTGTAAATTTCTTTTTACAAATTAAACATTCATTTCTTCTCTCAATTGAGAAAAGATATTTTCATACAAAAAAATAAATGAATATATTTAAAACTGTATAATGGTGATTTTGCAATATTTAAACTCTAATAAAATAGCAATTGAAATGTATAACGAGACTTAACCTTTTCAACAATTATTTAGTATTAGAATAATCCCTACTGAAATATAATACTTGATAATGAAATTTTGAACAGAATACCGTAATAAAATGAATGAGACGTCACACTCGCATTGATGACTTCTCACGACTCCACCACCGTCCTCTGGCTCACGTGGGGGTGTGATGAGTGCGAAGTACGAGTGGTTCAGTCCGCGTTACAAATATTTATAATTTATTAATAATATCTTACTTTGAGGTAAGAAGGTGTATATTAAAACTAAATAGTCATTATTTATTAATCAGAAATGTGAATATTTTTCGTGCAATCAAATATTTCAAATTATTTGAGAGATAAGAATGTAAAAAATTGAATTGTCTGTACCGTGTATATCTGTATATTTAATACGAGCAGATTTACTGTCACTGTCATTTTCCAAACAGAATTTATTTGTAGAATTATGCACTGATGAGATATCTTTTCAGTGTATACCTACTAATCTAAAGAAAAAAAAGAATGGGCCCCATTGACCCAAATGCGTTTCTAATACCCGACATATCAATACACAACACACCCTCGCACAACCTCTCACATTACAGTCCAGCAGACGATAGTGGCATCGGGCATCGCTATCACGCGGAGTTAGGGGGGCATCTACCCCATAAAACTACCCTGAGCTTCACGCTTCAACCTGCCGCTTTCAGTAGCGGAAAGTCGAGCTTTTCAGAGTAGCCCAGCTTCGAACGCCGACGATAAGTACTGTGCGGAAGCTTTCAAAAGCTGCCAACAAAAACGAATCGGACCCGTGTGCTTTTATTTGTGGAAATACTTGCACGGGGACAGAGTATTGTCTGATTCACGCATAGTGCAACGACCCTATACACGCGCGAATTATACTTTAAGGGTTGCTAAAATGTGAAGCATATGTTAGTTACTGCATCGAATGCGAGTGATAACATATACAATCGGTAAATAATGTTAACTTTATTCTTATCAAAATAATTACTTAATGTGCTTTATTATTTATCGAGAAAAATAAAAATGACTTCTACTCCCTAAGGTAATAAAGTGATTCAAGGTCATTGGCACGAGGGAAATAAAAATCTGATGTGGACACCACATGGCTTCCTTGTACGCGTATTAAACTATAGATATTTTTTTAATTGCACATATTTGACATTAAACCTTTTATTTTTTTATTTTTTGTTCTAATCCATAGCAAATTAATTTAAAAAAATATCTGATGTGGACACCACATGACTTCCTTGTACACGTATTAAACTATAGATATTTTTTTAATTGCACATATTTGACATTAAATCTTTTATTTTTTGTTCTAATCCATAGCAAACTTAATTTTAAAAAAATCAAAAAATATATAATATTTAAATTTAGATATCTCGTTTATGCAAAAAGCTAATTTAAAAATTCTTAATGTGCTAGACGCAGAATTTAATTCTCTAAAACTTTTATTTGCAGCATTCCTTTCTAAAATTAAAATAATACCATTTTTTTCAAGGAAAACTGTTAGCAGCTTCATGTAATGTGCTACTTCCGGTTAGTCTATTTTAACCAAAATCTATTATGTTATTTCCATTGATATAGTAGTCTTATATACCAAATTTGGAAAGTTTTAAATTATATTTGAATATAGTTTTTCATGAAAATCTATTATAGGCTTCAAGTAAAGTACCACTTCCGGTAGTTGTATAATGACCAAAAAGGGAGGTGCACAACTAGATGTTATAACAGTCCTAAATATAAAGTTTCAATTTTCTACGGCTTACCGTTTTTGAGTTATGCGAGATACGTACGTACGTACGTACGTACGTACAGACGGCATGACGAAATTAGTCAAAATGGATTCAGGGAGGGCCAAAACACCTATTTCCGTTGAAATCTGAGAACCGAAAATTTTCGCGATTACAATACTTCCTTTACTTCGTACAAGGAAGTAAAAACAAAAATATATTATATTTAAATTTAGATATCTCGTTTATGTAAAAGGCTAATTTAAAAATTCTTAATGTGCTAGACGCAGAATTTAATTCTTTAAAACTTTTATTTGTAGCATTTATTTCTAAAATTAAAATAATACCATTTTTTTTCAAGGAAAACTGTTAGCAGCTTCATGTAATGTGTCACTTCCGGTTAGTCTATTTTAACCAAAATCTATTATGTTATTTCCATTGATATAATAGTCTTATATACCAAATTTGGAAAGTTTTAAATTATATTTGAATATAGTTTTTTATGAAAATCTATTATAGGCTTTAAGTAAAGTACCACTTCCGGAAGTTATATAATGACCAAAAAAGGAGGTGCACAACTAGATGTTATAACAGTCCTAAATATAAAGTTTCAATTTTCCACGGCTTACCGTTGTTGAGTTATGCGAGATACATACGTACATACAGACCTCACGACGAAATTAGTCAAAATGGATTCAGGGATGGCCAAAATGCGTATTTCTACTGAAATCTGAGAACCAAAAATTTTCGCGATTACAATACTTCCTTTACTTCGTACAAGGAAGTAAAAATGACAAGTATTCCCTAGAGAAATAAAGTGATTTATGACCATTTGAAGTGCCAAGTCTCTTTTGTTAAATAACGAATAATTTTAAATAAGTTTGTTTAAATTATTAATTATGCCTATATAACAAAACAAATGGAATAAATTTATGGTAGTTTGATTTCCAAGTTAATTAATTTGAAATATCAATATAGTTTTTGTTAGTATAAATATAATTTCCATCATCTCTGTGAATTTTGTGTATTTTTCTCCGCTTGAAATAAAATATTAATTAATTAATTTTTATAACATGATGTATCGTTAAAATAATAAACGCAATTAAATAGTATAATTAAAAATAAATTTCTAATTAGCAGGCAATAGCATTTTTTGTGGATAGTAATTTAACAAATAATTACTCATGGTAAAGCAACAGAGGCGGAATTATTTAATTCCAACAAAGAAAACGTTTGTATATTTGAAACAACATGACACAAAACAAAAATTCTACAACTTTAATGAAAAACCACAAACAATATTTTTCCGTGTCAAGTAAGAGAAAAGTCGACATCATACACATTTAATTGCACATTTTGAGTTTCATTTGAATGCGTGTAACAAAGTTGAATCATTATTCAAGTCGTGAACTATAAAAGCGTTTTTCATTTATGTCAAGAAGAAAAAAAGCCTGAGTCAACAGTAGGCTGACGCCTAGGCGAACGCGGCTTGTGTATGCAGGCCGCGTAACGGGCTGTCAAAGTGGCTGCTGTGCCGTATTCTGTGCGCCCTGAAGAGAAACAACCCGCGGCTGCTTGCCTCGCTGCCTGTTCGACGGCCCGATACGCAGGCCTGGATTCAGTGCCATTGGAAAGGGGCTCAGCCCTCAATTGGATGTGACGTGCGCGAGAAATGTGTGAAGTTGTTTGTTGTGACGTAAGTGATGTGCCCCGCAACTAAAGCTTCAAGGTCAGCAAAGGGAATTTTACAAACTCAAAGTCGTTACTGTCATTGTTCTTTTAGGGTTACTGAAACTGAATAGTTAACTGACGTTTGTTATTTCACAAGTCTTGGTTACAATAACAACTGCTATAAATGCTTCTTGAACAATAATAATGAACCGAATTCAGTATTCGGCTTCAGTTTATACAGGGTGTTTCTAAACCTATGCATGAAACTTTGGTAAACCTGCAGGAGAGCTCCTTCATCTTCGATTTCGCTGAAAATTTGTGAAAAGTTTCTTCTCAGCGAGCAGAATATAGGAAAAATACTAAAAATTGGCGGTCGAAATTATTTGACCTTGAAATCGAAAAAAAAAACACCAATAACCATGCCTAACCTAGTACAGAACGCATTTAGGCATGGTTATTGGTGTTTTTTCTCGATTTCAAGGTCAAATAATTTCAACCGCCAATTGTTAGTATTTTTCCTATATTCTGCTCGCTGAGAAGAAACTTTTCACAAATTTTCAGCGAAATCGAAGGTGAAGTAGCTCCCTGCAGGTGCGTGTGGTTGTGTGCGCGTGTGGATGTGTGTGTGGGGTGTTTTTTTTCACAGTTTATCACTTTTACTTTACGTTTATTTCTTTTTACCATAAAAATGCGTACTGTACTCGGTTAGGCATGGTTATTGGTGCTTTTTTCGATTTCAAGGTCAAATAATTTCGACCGCCAATTGTTAGAATTTTTCCTAAATTCTGCTCGCTGAGAGGAAATTTTTCACAAATTTTCAGCGAAATCGAAGGTGAAGTAGCTCTCCTGCAGGTTTACCGAAACTTTATTGGGTTAATTAATAATTATATGTTCAACAAAGCAGATTTACCCCCTTCGCTAGATTCGTAGCGTCGGTTATGAAACTCTAACCACGCCAGAAAATCTGCTACTTTCTTGTCTTGTTAAACAAATTGCTATTTTTGAAATTCGCACAAATAAATGCTCTTTATTTGAAGTGTACATTTTTAATGCCACTGGCCAACAGTACAAACAGTCATTTATCTGATGCTGTATAATGAATAAATTGTTTATCATACTGTTTATAATTATAATTTAATTATTAATATATTAAAAATAACAATGAAACCAGTGCTATTAAAATATTTACTTTAGGTAAACTGCACTTAATTATTCAAATTTTGATCAAATTCTTTTTGTTTCGCTAGGAATGAAATACCCTAATTTGAGTGAATTTCAAAGAAATATTGTTTTATAATCAGTATATCAAATTATATATGTCATTAAAGTTTTGTGCAGAGGTATAGAAACACCCTGTATGTTATTAGCAAGAGTAACTAAATATTTAGTTATGAAATGTAATGTTTTCCATTAAATAAATGAATAGTATGATACGTTGAAACTTTAAGATAAATTGGATTTATAGCAACTAATCTAACTTTAAAATGAGGTAACTTTTATATTTTGATTAAATTTACTCCGAAACTAAAATTAAAATAGGTAACATCAAAGGAAATTGAAAACTTCAAATGATAGAATCTACAAGCACCTACTATAGCAATTCGTATTTATTACTTTTGATTTTGTTATTTGAAAAATTGTAGTAGCTATTTTACAAGTAATATTTAAATTATTTAGCTACCTGATACATTTTCAGTATTATTTTTTATTTATTTAAAAAATAATAATTCGTTTAGCTTTTGACTTTTGATTTTGTTATTTGCAAAATTGTAATAGCTATTTTACAAGTAATATTTGAATTATTTAGCTACCTTCTATATTTTCAGTATTATTTTCATTTATTTAAAAGATTATTCGTTTAGCTCGTATTTGTTTTCATAACGAACGAATGAATCAAATGAAATAACTCTTTCAGTTCCATACACTTAATTATCCAAACAAATCCAGCAGAAAACTTCAGCATTCCATTTCTCTTCGTCCGACAACCGTTTGTTTGCTTATTCCGCAAGGAAAAGAAATAAAGCAATGAAATACAACGTGGATATTACAGACAGTTTATCACTGCGCGATCTATATAAAGAAACGAGGAGTTATTTATGTTTTCCCAACTCGTTCTGATTGTTGAGATGCAAGCGCAGGACGCCGGGACTCGAAGTTCAAGCTGAAAACCTGAAACTGAAACAGGAAAAGGCAGTAGCGATTCGTACACTCCTACCCAAATTTCATTTTTATAATATCTTCACTTACAGCAATACTACTTTTTCTTGTGACCTTCTGCAAACTATAAAAAATAGTCCTAACCTATTTGGAAGAAAAAATGAAAAACTATTATTTGAAAATATATATTTTATGAGAAAATAAACATAACCGGGCGTTAAAAATTAATTAAGTCAGTTACAAAATACGCTTATAAGTAATTTAAATCTATAGAATTACCAATGAAAATAATAACCGTCATTAATTTATCGATAAAAATCGAGTTACACAATAGAGAGAATTCTCAATAAAAATGTAAAAATATTCTATTGAATATATATTTTAAGTTTAAAAGATTATGCTTCTAAAATAACAAAGAACGGAGTACAAATATCTTTTTATTTGACTGTACTCAACTTTGAAACAAATAGCCATTAACGTTAGTGACAACACTGAGAAGAAAAATAATATAGCCATTAATATAGCCGGAGTGATGTTACACAATAGAATAAAATGGAATAAAGTTTAGGGTGAGTTTTAGGGAAGATATTCTTATATTTCCGTAGGGTAAAACTCTTACGAGTTGGTCTGCCCATTTCTATGATATAAAGGCACGGGGTAAAATTCCTCGCAAGGCTTTATTGGACAATTTAGGAGGCGGTAACAAAAATAATCTATAAAATAAACGAGCGTTCCTGGCCAGAAGATAAAAATGAAGAAAGTTGCCGGCGGCGCAATAAATTAGCGTTTGAGATGTAACCTGCGCGGATCTGAAGTTAGTTACGTGACAACGCCAAGTTTTAAGTCGGTGCGCTGAGCCCGGGATATGAAATTGGTTTCCCGGGCACCAACGCCTCTCCCTCGCATAAAATCGGCGCGAGCAGCGAGCTCCGGTGCGAGCAGGTAGCACTGGGATCGTTTTTAACTCTCACATGCATCTCCAAGACACCTCGCACCTTTACGACCTGCCCAATTTATTACCTTGTTGTTCTAACCCAACAAAACCTCCTATCATAGCATTCACACACGGAGACAACTTCTACACAGGATTTTTCTCTACTTAAACTAAACATCACTATACCTATAATAATCATTAGAGTTAAGATTATATGTAAATTGTATATGGTATGCAGGGTGTTTCTATACCTCTGCATGAAACTTTAATGACATATATAATTTGATATACTGATTATAGAACAAAAATTTTTTTTTTGAAATTCGCAAAAATTAGGGTGTCTTTGTTTTTCTTTTATTTTTTATTTGCTAGTAATGTTTTTTTTTTTAAATTAATTTATATAGAATAGTTCTGTGTTGTCGTTAGTTTTGTAGTTTTAGTATTAATTTCATTTGTCTTTTAACTTTCAGCTACAAATTTAAGTGGAAATTAGTTTTTTTTTATTATACATACATACATACATAACATCACGCTATATCCCATTAAATGGGGTAGCACGAACCCCTGAAACATTCACAGAACATCCACTACAAAATTCATAAAAAAATCAGTTCACGTCAACATTCTCATTCTGACACACGATACTCGTTTCAACCACATTAACACTTCCTCCATACGAGCTCTTTCCTTCCTCACAACCAAAATCCATCATCACGCAACAAACCTTCATTTACATCCTTCCATTCACTCATGTACACCTGTTTCGTAAATCTTCACTTACGCCCACTTCTCTAACAACGAATCTATAAAGAAATGAAGGCAGCATTCTCTGCGTTTGTTTAAAAATACATTAAACACAATACAGTTACACACTGTATAGTAAAAACTGAAAATGAAAAAAAAGATGAGGAAGTAAGGGAGCATTATAATATTAGTTATTAATAGTTTAATTAAATATTATTTCTTTTAACATTCGCTTCTAGCTCATAGTACAAAGTTTCATACTCTTGCGAAATGAGTAACATTTCATGCTTGTTGTAGAAAGTAAAGTGATTTATATTTTTGATTTGAAGTATTTTTCTAAATTAATTTGGAGACATTTGTAAGCGAGTAAAATATATTTCGGATATATTAGTATATGTATGAGTATAGTGTATCTAGCTAAAAAATTAAAATCATGTTTATTTAAATTCAAACTCATTATCTATGTTTGTTTGTTGAGAATGCTGTAGTCATATTATAGTATTATGCAAAATAGTTTGTAGTGGTTGCGGTAAATATTTTCAGTTTACTAATTAACGTCTTGCAACATCAACTTGACGCATGAATAACTGGTAAATAAATTAGCGGTGTTTACTTTGCTAACTTCTCGTTGTAAACGAGACATAAAAGGTTTATTCGCTACGTGTAACGAAATTCGTATTATCATTTTATTTGACTTTCGTAATTATGTTTCTTCTCTAAAGGTTTAACAACTAAATAAGAAGATAATTTTATTCTAGCTATAAACCGAGTATTTGCTCTACTAATCCACACAGAAAATAACATATATGACTCAATTTATACATCCTAAACATTACATTAATTATTCAAATTGCGATTACTAGCTATACATCTCGCGGTGAGTGTTTATCAGTGTTGTTTTCATTGGTTCAATCCAGCACCTGAGGGCTACAAAGTTGTTGTCCTCATTAATTTTACTAATTTTAATTGTAAATTTCATTTTCAATATAAAATTAGTCCACTGGGAACACTTAAAAATGCTTTTGTCGAATATTAGTTTCCATAAATTTTAAATATAGCCATATTTTAAGCCATTACATTTAAATTACAAAGATTTATTTAATTAGTTACAATGTGGGTATAAAATTCAGAACATTTTTTATTAAAACGTTTGTATCTAAATAAATGTTAGGTTATGTTATTTAGATAAATGCAAATATCTTAACATATTTTTCTTCAATTGTTTATAAATGGCCGTATAAAGAATAAATATATGGAAGACCATTGTTTAAAATAAATATATCATCACGCCTTTTATCCATTACTAGGTGTGGAATTTTTCCGTAGCAAATCTCAGTAAATGATATATTTATTTGCATGAAATGCGGTTACCAGTCGTCAAATCATGGTCTCCAAAAATGGTAGTGGAGGAAGAAACCCATTTCTCAAATCCACAGTCCGACTCAATTCCATTGAGATGCCCACCTCATTATTATTATTTTTGAGAAAAAATTCGGCCGACGCCGGGATTAAACTGAACTATTTCATTCTAGCAGGCCTCGAATTGTTATGCCGATTTAATTATAATCTGATTTTCAAATTTCCAAGTAACAATTATCATAAATTATTTACAATTTTGTTTTCAATTGTTTATAAATGGTCGTATAAAGAATAAATATCTAGAAGACCAAGCTCCGCTTGGAATATAACAAGAAATAAAAAGATTAAAATGCAAATTAAGAAACCAAGAAATAGATAAAAGATACAACTTTTCCCCCAATTTTCGTGTAAAGTTCGTGGAGGGAATCACAGAGATAATTTGAATGTGGTACAAATTGTTTGTCGGATGTGGGAATCAAACCCAAGTTCTCAAATCCATAAGCCGATTCGAGACCAATGAATGAATCATTTTCTGGGACCAATAAAACATTTGAATACCAAGTTTCACCAAAATCATTACAGCGATTTCCGAAATCGTGATACACAGAGTATAATAATAGGATATTATGGTTTTTTAAAAATAGTGAAAACCAGAAGTTAGTTGAGTATAAAACCTAAATCTTTTGTGCTACAATACATCATCATTCCAATAGCACGCTTCTAAAGAAGAAAATAAATCACAAATAATATTTGTTGGTAAAACTCTGACGTACAGATTTATAAAACAGGTGAGCTGCTAATACCAGTTTTAGTGGAACGTATATATATCGAATGAAAGATTGGCGAAACGTGTTGCTGAAATTGGGTATGAGAGATGAGGAATAAATGGATGGATATAATTGAAGGTTTGTTTCGTGAACAAATGATGAAACAAACATGCATTTAAGGAATTATATGAATCGGGATAGAGATGATTGAAACAATTATACTGGACTTGCGTTGTCTATATTAATTTGAACAAATTGTACAAAAAATATATTTCACAACGTTTCGAAACGTTGTGAAATATATTTTTTGTACAATTTGTTCAAATTAATAAAGACAATGCAAGTCCAGTATAATTGTTTTAATCAAAGTACATCATTGTCTGCAAACTTCAAACAAACGGGATAGAGATGTTTCGTGAATATTAATTTAAAGAATAATTTAATGAATAAACATTCAGTGAATGTTTCAAGATGAAACATACTGTAGTTTTATGAATGTATAAATTTCAGTATTACTAGTATACAAAACAAAAGCAGCGCAGCAGGATGGCAACAACAAAATGTTATCGTAAATTCATATTTAAACGTCGGTTGAAAATCAATTTCAGTACATTATTTATGATTTAATAACTCCTGAGTGTAAACTAAATTTCCTGCAACACTTTGTATACCACACAGACACATGCACACAAACTCACGCACATCACGCTCGAAAACCACGCACGAACTCTTCGGTAATTGATTTTGAATATGACAGCTCATCAACCATGAATAGAGTTACGCGTTACACGTGCGGTTAGCGGCTTCGAGTTACGCGAGGGCAAGACGTGCGCTGCGGTCGACAAGGAAGATTCCTGCGTTGCTTGCTGAGGCTATATACTCCTGCTGTAGTGCTACAGAATTACTGACATGCTGGGAACTGAACTCTGTACGTATACAACGTGAAACCTGCGTAGAATATGTGTGAGTGCTTGAGATACTTCAAAGTTTCTCTTTCCTGTCCTGATTACTACTTAACGCAGTTCAAGTAAATAATAGAATATATTAACGAACTTGCAGATAGAATAATTTATTCAAAAGACGAAATAGTTGTTTGTATTTCAAGGGAAGAAACTGAGACATTTCTTCCCGAAGGTGCCATTTCATTTCCCAAACCGAAACCGAGATATATACTCGCAAAGTACGTGAGGAATTAATGGCACTTTCTTCTCCTAAATGTAAATAAAATTTTCTAAAATAGGTATATACATTAGAATTATCATGGCCTACGTACGTACATACATACATACATAACATCACGCTATATCCTATTAAATGGGGTAGCACGAACCCGTCAACATTCTCATCCCTGACACACGATACTCGATTCGACCACATTAACACTTCCTCCATACAAACTCTTTCTTTTCTCACAACCAAAATCCATCAACACGCAACAAACATTCATCCATTCGCTCCTGTACACCTGTTTTGTAAATCTTCACTTTACGCCCACTTCTCTAACAACGAATCTATAAGAAATAAAGGCAGCATCGCCTGCGCTTGTTTAAAAATACATTTAACACAATTGCAGTTACACACTGTATAGTAAAAACTGAAAATGAAGTAAAAAAGATGAGGAAGGAAGGGAGTATCTGCCTGCGCTTGTTTTTGAAACTGAATTCCACACAATTGCAATGGACACTCTATAGTAAAAACAGAAAATGAACCAAAAGATAAGAAAGGAAGGGAGCATCTTCCTGCGCTTGTTTTTGAAGGTGAACTCCACTCAATTGCAGGTAAACACTCGAAAAATCTAACCAATGAATCTAAAATCAAGAATCATACCCTGGTTCTCATTCATCATATTTATCCCGCAATTAATTTTCTCCAAACATTCCTATCCTGACACACCACTTTATACCTACCTATATATATATATAAATATATATAGATAGGATGATCTCAGACCTAAAATTAAAGATTAAAATCGTTAAAATATTTAATATGGAAAATCAACAGTATCAATAACTTCTTGTATTTCACAGCCTATCTGAAGTTTTATTTTGCATATTAAAGATGTTAATGTTTTCTTTTTACTTTAATTTTATCCCGTTTATTAGCTTTTAAAATCTCGCATCGTATATACAGGGTATTCAATTTAAGTGGAGCCCCATTGCTATCTCGAAAAATATAAAGCTACGAAGTCGATTAAATTAGCAAACAATTTATATTTTATAAGTTTACTTTAATAAGCAAGACAAGAATTTGTTTAGACCAGTGATTTCCAAAATATGGGTTGCAACTTTCTTATTTTAAATGGGAATCTATTTAATTTTTGTATAGAAGTTAATTTTAATCTGAATTCAATGAATACAATTATTTGAGAAAAATGTATTTTAAATTGAAATTTATTTAATTCAAATTGCATAGGTATAAAATAAACAAATGAACTTATCATAATATTTTATTCATTCAATTAATTTTCTTTATTATGATATGGTATTTTTGCAAAAATAGTTCATAATTAAACAGTAATTAGTGATTATATAAAAACCTAAAACATAAAATCGAGCAATGTACAAATTTATAATTAATTTTATAATTGAATCAATTATGCCTGTTTTTTTATTGGACTGTTTTTACTATTATAATTATCATTTGTTTAATGTAGAATAACACATATATTTTATGTTGCTATTAGTAACCAATAGATAAAAAATAGGCATTAATAATGTTGTAGGTAATGTAAAACTTGGTTATAATTATAATTTAAAACATAATTAATTAAATTAATAATGTCGTAAAAGTAGGAAACAAAACTCAATAATTAATTTTACTCATAAACAGGTAAACCAAACCACTGCATTAAACAATAAAAATATAATTAAAATATTAATCCCCAAAATTTTACCAACAACAAACCGCAAAAGTATGAAATCATAAAAAATTAATATTCTGTTCACAAAAACTTGTTACTCTAAAGCACATTTCGTTTTTAACACTAATTAAAATTTGTGAGATAAAAAGTGTTCGTTGGTGTGTTCGCGACGCGAACTAATTCTCTTGTAGAAGTGAAACTACACGGTGCCGCCACCAACACGTCTAACGTGCAGTTTAATCGCTAAGCCAGAGATTAACCGCTTCACTACATGATATGTGTACATTATAAACAAAGGATTATATCGTTCCAACAAGATACATTAGGCCCTAGTGAAACAAACGCTTTGGATTTAGCGCGTGGAAAACAATCACGACTATTTGCAAATTCGGGTAATGTTCGTTACAAACTTATAGAACTTTACAGTTGCAGATCCATAGCAAGCCTCTAAGGCCTAGGACCATTATTTCATCTTTTAATATTTACTATCACTTTATTAAAAATCTGATGTGGATACCACATGACTTCCTTGTACGCGTATTAAACTATAGATATTTTTTAATTGCACATATTTGACATTAAATCTTTTTTTTTTGATTTTTTAAATATATATATATAATATTTAAATTTAGGTATCTCGCATATGCAAAAGGCTAATTTAAAAATTCTTAATGTGCTAGACGCAGAATTTAATTCTCTAAAATTTTTATTTGCAGCATTTATTTCTAAAATTAAAATAATACCATTTTTTTTCAGAAAAACTGTTAGCAGCTTCATGTAATGTGTCACTTCCGGTTAGTCTATTTTAACCAAAATCTATTATGTTATTTCCATTGATATAGTAGTCTTATATACCAAATTTGGAAAGTTTTAAATTATATTTGAATATAGTTTTTCATGAAAATCTATTATAGGCTTCAAGTAAAGTACCACTTCCGGAAGTTATATAATGACTAAAAAGGGAGGTGCACAACTAGATGTTATAACAGTCGTAAATATAAAATTTCAATTTTCTACGGCTTACCGTTTATTAGTTATGCTAGATACATACGTACGTATAGACGTCACGACGAAATTAGTGAAAATAGATTTCCACTAAAATATGAGAACCGAAAATTTTCGCGATTACAATACTTCTTTTACTTCGTACAAGAAAGTAAAAAGAAAATAATTTAAAATTTAAATAAATTAAACTTTGTCGAAGGCAATATCACAAAAACTAAACAAGTTAAGGAAATGGAGATTATTGAATTTAGGAGAAAATATTAAACGGGGCAAAAATTAAGCAAACCATAATTTTCTTACATTGATGTAGGATTTACACTCGTCAAATAATCGAGTAATCATAAAAATTTATGTTTTCCACAATCCTATCGGAAAGTAAAATTTTCTGCCCTCAATTTAAGGAAGAAAGTGATACTTTTAGTCACTATGCTGAAAATAAATTTTTCTTCCCTAGAGAAGAAAAGTAAAGCCATATGGCAACTGGAAAACTGTGGTATTTATGATTTGACATTAGTGACTAAAGTCCATTCATTATAATTATCATCTTTCTGACTTATACAAAAAAATTCTTATTTTTACTTCCTTGTACGAAGTAAAGGAAGTATTGTAATCGCGAAAATTTTCGGTTCTCAGATTTCAACGGAAATAGGTGTTTTGGCCCTCCCTGAATCCATTTTGACTAATTTCGTCATGCCGTCTGTACGTACGTATGTACGTACGTACGTATCTCGCATAACTCAAAAACGGTAAACCGTAGAAAATTGAAACTTTATATTTAGGACTGTTATAACATCTAGTTGTGCACCTCCCTTTTTGGTCATTATACAACTACCGGAAGTGGTACTTTACTTGAAGCCTATAATAGATTTTCATGAAAAACTATATTCAAATATAATTTAAAACTTTCCAAATTTGGTATATAAGACTACTATATCAATGGAAATAACATAATAGATTTTGGTTAAAATAGACTAACCGGAAGTGGCACATTACATGAAGCTGCTAACAGTTTTCCTTGAAAAAAATGGTATTATTTTAATTTTAAACGAGATATCTAAATTTAAATATTATATATTTTTTGATTTTTTTGTAAATTAAGTTTGCTATGGATTAGAACAAAAAATAAAAGATTTAATGTCAAATATGTGTAATTAAAAAAATATACGTGTACAAGGAAGTCATGTGGTGTCCACATCAGATATTTTTATTGTAAGAGTTGCAGATTATTAAAATTAAAATTTTTGAGACAAACACTTAACGGGCTGTTACTGTAATTACTATTTAGGTTTAAACAGAAAAATGTGGAAAATATAAAATTTCACAAATTTCCATTAAATCTACGTACAAAAATACATATTTGGGTAATCTATTTTAAATATTTTGTTTTAGCTTTATAAGATAATAAGAATTTTTTCAAAAATATTCTTTAACAAATTTGTTTTCGTTTCATTTATTTTTTTATGCAAACAATCCTTGAACGAAATATGAGAGTACCGGACATAAAATTAATACACACAGAAAAATATTGTTTAATCCGTCAGAATAAATATTTGTAAAATTGAACGTAATTAATAATTCATCCAAAATTCATAAATAAATCACGCAAAATTTGCAACAACTTAATTAAAATCCATTCTACAGCTAAACAATAAATTATTGAATATTGAAGCATCGTTGCCAGATAAGCAATTTGCAAAGTAGCAAAATGTTATTAATTAATCCTGATAGAGAATATTATGCCGGGTATAAAAAACAGTAAAAAACGTAAAGAAACGAACGAAGTTGGTGTCATCTTACGCCGTCGTTTTGTCTGATTTGAAATAAACGAGCAAAGTTGTATTTGGCGTTGTTCCAATCCGTAGGAACTCAAAACTGTCCTGCGTCTTCGACTGTCTGCTACGCTGATGCGTGCCTGTCGCACGCAAAGCGTATGAATAATGCATGGCTGACAAAGGACGATCGTGACGGGATTTCCTGCGACGGTGTCACCCTCTCGCGCATGCCTCAAACACTGACATTGTTTTACCGTTTCCAGTCTGTCTTTTTGTTATAAATAAAAATATCCCTGCGGATTTTCTCCAGGTGTGACGGGATGATAACTGTAACAAACATTTTTTTGTTTTGTTGTTAATGCAAACTTAAATTCTCATAAATCAGGGGATGTGCATTGTCAATACAATGTTAAAAATCAGTACCGCGTCAGCGTATATTGCCACTCTATTACAAAATTGTAAAATAAATATATCACTACACCTTTACCCATTACTGGATGATACACTTAGATTGCCTTAGACTAATATTTCTATTAATACGCGTGAAGTACGGTTACCAGTCGTCAGATCACCGCCACCAAAGATGTTAGTGGAGGAATTTTTATGTGGTGAAAACTGTTAGTCGCCTGCGGAAATTGAACCCGGATTCTCAAATCCACAAGCTGACTCGATACCATTGAGCCACCTACAAAATTGTATATATTTTGAAATTATGTTAATAATTTTTGGGGTCATTTTGATTATATTCACTTTTTTAAGGGGTTAAAAAGGAGATGGGATGATATTGAACTGAAATAGAGTTTTAGGTTCAAAACTAGTTACTCGAGGGTTTTTGGGGTCGCTGAATCTATTTTCGAGATTACCCGTGGGTAACCAATGTTGAACGCGTAATATTTTGGTATTATTTAATTTCATTTATGGTGATTCTTGCTGAGGGTTATACCCCTAAAAAGCAACTTCCGGAAGAAAAAAATATAGTGGTTCAATATTTTTTCGAGTTCTATTAGTGTACCAAGTTTCATTTAAATCGGTGAGTGACAGTTGGGTAGTGTTACTTGTCAGTAATGAAAAAAAGGCGTGATGATATATTGTTTTTTTAAATCATTAACTAATGTAAACATAAAACTAACAAGTATGAATTTCCAAAACTGTACATTGTTTTTCATTTAAATGAAGTTTCATAAAAATCTAACAAAAATTTAAAAATTGGAGGACCCCAATTAGATATATGAATCAATGCCATCTGTTATTTTATCCATAACGAAACGATGGTAGAAACAATTATTTTTAAAATGAAAAAAAACGCTTTACATTTAGATTAACATTTCAACTGTTTAGAAAACAAGGAAGCACGTATACATTAACAGTTCAAAATATCAAATGCCACTGCTCCAATTTAAAATGATAAAATATTATGAAATATTCGTATACATTTTTTTTCGAATAACAAATACACATAAAGGTAGTTCAAATTAACACTGAAATAAAACAAATGTAGACATAACTCAAAATACACTTCATTATTATTAATGCACAAACAGAAAATTATACAAGATATTTTATGTAAGTAGTATTCATTATTTAGAACTAAAAATATTACTTATTTTGTTCAAGATAAGCAATTATATCTGCTCTTTCGTCTGCCTTCTTTATACCAGCAAAAACCATTTTGGTTCTAGGCATAATTTTTTTTGGGTTTTCAAGATATTCGAATAAAACATCTTTTGATCAAGTAACTCCTGCACTCTTGTTTGCATCGACATATACAAATCCAGAAGTTGATCAAGAATTTCTATTTAAATTTGGACCTATTTTCTTTTTACCACCTTTATCAATAGTATGACATTGAGAGCATTTTTAACAAAAAAAAAATACCTTTCTCTGCATCACAACTTGGGACACCCATTATTTAAATATTTTATTGTTGAAAATTTGAAACGAGATAATTTTGACACATGAAGTATTTAAAACAGAAACCAGTATCTCGTAAAACGTTTAAATATTAATTTTACAATTCGTTCGTTCAGCAATATATTCGACATCAAATCAGTTTATATAGTTTTCCCAGCGGAAGAATATCACAAATAAAATATAGCCTCACTAAACGTAAATTACAGAATCCACCACCGCAGCAATATAAATGGCGCCCACTAATCTCAATCATGCTCATTAATTTGTTTAGCGAAATAATTTCAATCCCGTATCCCAAACCCGCATTGATTATTTAAGCAGAATCATTAAAATGTTAATAAAATTTATTGGAACAATCCAAGGGGATCGCGGATAATTTGCGTGGGCAACGGTCGTCTTGGGGCTTGATATGGGTTAATAATGAATCTGAAAGTGGAAAAGGTTTGCCCAGAGCTGGGAGAGGCAAACCAGTGGCAAGCGAAGCTGACTCTCCCGGGAATGCATGCGGTACATCCTCATACTCTGTCGGAAGTAATTAAAAAAGGAAACGACCGAAAGTTTGAGCTTGTTTCGGACGACCGAGTTTATTTTAAACTAGTACTTTTAATGGTTTGCTTGATGATGGAAACCATTTGTGAAATGAGAAAATGTATTATGCTACTTCGTGAATTTTAATTCGAAAATTTATTATTTTCCAGAAATATGGTCACTAAATATTACTTAGAAATTGTATAATAACAAAATAAATCTCAACATATATAAATTGAAAATATCAAAATACTTATGTACTAAACTATTTTTTTTCACAAATAATATGTATACAGGACGTCTCAATACGTCAAGAACAAAATTAAATGATATATACATTTTGAATTAACAAAGTTTTTCCACATTATTTGTGTAAATAACATTTCCCTTACTCAATTTAGTTGTGATAATAACTATTTCTCGCACTAGTGATGAAAATAAATAACTTTCCTCACTATGTGAGGGAAACGATTACTATACAAATTGAGTGGGGGAAATATCATTTGACATGGTGACTAAAGAAACGTGATATTCATTTGCAACTACAACTTCTTTGATTTATATAAAATAATTAATAAATGTCTTTTATCGCAAACGTACAAATGTAATTTGAACAAGTAATGATGAAAATAATAGTATGTAACACACGTGGGAATGGGCCATTGCTAAACTCGTACTCGCTGTCGCTCGTGCTTCAACATTCGTACTCGTGTTTCAATTAAACCCTTTTCTTATTACAATTGAAACACTAGAAATAGTCATATATCTGATATATAATGTATAAATGGACTATTGTTATGTTTATAATTATAATTAAATTATCGATATATTAAAAATAACTCTTACATAAATGGTAATAAAAACAACTTTAAATTTGCGAATTAAAAAAAAATATTATGTAGTATCTGCCATTTAATTATGTTCCCGAAGTATTGAAACACTCCGTATATGGATCATAAAGTTTTGATCGATAATGAAAATGTTTGATATTACATAATTATTTTATAAGTTATCATAATTATGGGATAGGTGGCTCAGTGGTATCGAGTCGGCCCGTGGATCTTGAGAACCCTGGTTCGATCCCCACAGCCGACAAACAACTTTCACCAATTTAAATCTACCCCTGTGGCTCCCTCTCCACTAATATCTTTGGGAGCCGTGATTTGACGACTGGTAACCGCATTTCACGCGAAAAATATATCACTTACCGAGATCTGCTTAGGCAGAGTGCCACACCCAGTAATGGGTAAAAGGCGTGATGATATATTTATATAATTTCGGTATTTCGTAATTAGAATAATATTTACCTTTGCTATTTTCATGCATTTTGCAAACATGTAGATTGTACCAGGAGCCTGATTCTGTATCTTGCGTGACTACTTGCGGCACCCATACTAACATAGATATGTCACATGCATATAGTAAACCATCTATCGGACATTTGAAGAACTAATGGGTATGACGTCACTTCTTGCGAGACACGCAAATATAGATGCGTGACCTCCGTAGGTCCTGTTTCTTACTTGCGACACTACCTGTCTCATTCTAACATTATGTTTGTCTTTTACTTTCTTGTCATTTTGCGTTATCAACGCCATATCTGCCATAAAGTTTATTAAAATTTGTTTTTGCTCCTCTGTAGCGTTCATGTCACGTTTTCTATCTTCTGCCATAATAAAATCGTATAAAAAACTACAAAACGATGTTGACAAACAATGACATGTGATTGCAACTGACAGTTATAGTTTCAAAACCATTACCAACACTAAACTTGGCGAGAAAACGTAAAGCACGGAATTCCCTATGCTCGACACCAGAAAAGAATCGGTGACGTCATACATTGTACTAACGCAAATGTATTCACGCAACTGCTCACGCAAGATACAGAATCAACCTCCAGAACTATAAACCGAACCGAACCGGTACTTTTTCTTGAATCGCGAACCGTTCACTTAGATCCAATTAATTGAAGCAAGCTGAACATGTGAACTGATTGGAACTGAGGGTGTTTCAAAATTATTGCAAACAAAATTAATGGTGTGTATTATTTAATGAACTGATTACAAGGAAAAACGATTTTTTCGTAAAAATAATTGCACATTACTGTTTATGTAATGAATAAAAATTAGTAAAAAATTGACCATTGATAGAACTATTATACAACTTAAATAATTTTAATAAAATATATAATAATTATTGGCATTTGGGGACAATTTTAGCGAGTAAATTCAATTACAGTAAAGTACTAGTCGTATATTTGTTGATGCAAACTTCATTGCGCTCATGTATTTACGTCTTTAGTATAAATTGCAAATTTATTTGCGTAGTAATGTGAAAGTTATTTGAAGAGGTTTGCAAGTACAAGATGAAACTATTAGCAAAGTTCCTTCTGCACTTCTCTGCAATTTAATATGTAATCTGCAGGAATTACATTTAACCAGGAGTTAAACCAATTCCGGTTATGAAAATTGCTCCGGTTGTAGTCGCGTACGAATTTTAAACTGTCTTCCGCTTCTACTTAGCTTACATTTAATTAAATGAATGCTCATGTACTGCATTTGCGACTTGCACTGCAGTTATTATCTCTTTTATGTACCTACACGTTCTTACTTATGCCACATTATTAATAAAAAATAGTGCTATTCTAAAGACCATTATAATCTTAATTTCAAAGAGAAATGAACTTTCCTTACTATATATAATGAAACTAAGGCATACGATTATTTAATTAAATACATTTAGGAGACAACAAAGTTAACATCGATCGATTAAACAATTTTATCGGTCGTTGCTATTGACATAATCCGGTAATGGACAATTACACCGGTAAAAGTTATATTTTAAACGTAGTTTAAATTATTAAAAGCAAATTGAATGTTTGACAGCAATGTTGTTCTTATTTGTATTTATGAAACTGTCAAAAAGAAAAAGAACATTTACGTTCGCAATTCTGTCCACGCAGTTCATCTTTTATGTACAATACTAGTTTATTGGACGTTGCCAATAGCAATAGTAGTTAAAATGATTTTATCGGCTGCTATTGTCAATGTCCGATAAAACTTCTAAATGATAAAATATTTGTTGTAAATAAATTTTAAGCAAGGTTATCATTTACTTGGTTATAAAATCTTGAAATCAAAATTTGTAAAAAAAAAATTGCAATTTTTAATGTACATATTTATTTATTTGTACTAGTTTCTACAATAGGAACTCAATCCCAATTACAGTACACGGTCCGGACTTATCGAGCCGCTTCAATATTTTTTTAGTTTGAGTGGGATTCGAACTCGAGATCTCCTGATTTGAATTTCGTAGCAGTACACACACTACCGTATATTATGTAACAAGTTTTAGTTTTATGGGGTAGATGGTTCAATAGTATTGCGTCGGCTTGTGGATTTGGAAACCTTGGTTCGATTTCCACAGGGGCGTAATTTGACGTCTGGTAACCACATTTTACGAGAAGAAATATATTACTTACTGAGATATGCTACGGCAGTGTCACTTTCAGTAATGGGTACAAGCCATAACAACAACAAAATGTCTAGTTTTTATTATTTATTTGAAAAGTAAGTTTAAGTTACAATGTCAGATGCAGGAAGCTAACTTCAGCCCGTGCTTCATACGTCAGTTGATAACTGCACGCCGTGACTAAAACGTCCGAAACCACAGTATGTCAACATATGATTAAAATGCTATTTAAGCGACATGGAAATCTGTACGTTATTTGACAATAAAATTGTTTAGAGTTTTGGCGTATTTAGAATGTCGTCTGCCTCGGTTGTAACCTTGACCATTCAGTTCGTTCTTGATACGTCAAACAGCCATTTATTTATGTTACGCTGTACAACAGGAACTTAATCCCAATTACAGCACAGGGTCCGCACTCACCGAGCCGCAGTGTAGTAGTTTTTTATATAATTTTTAGCTTGAGTGAGATTCGAACTCGGGATCTCCGGATTCAAATTCCGTATCGCTATCCACACCACCGTACTGACAGACGGATTTGACAGTATAGATATAAAAATAACAATGATTTTTAAATAATTTATAAATGTGCTAGAGTTCTTGTTTCCTTGTTTCTGGATGTAAATTTTAGCGCAGAAATAAAACCAAATAGAAGTCTGATTTATGTTCATAATTAAAATAGGAATAGCAGTTTAAAATTAGTCATTTTTCAAAGATGCACCCACTCGTAGAATGTAATTTTCATACGTAATTACTTTGTGCATTTGATATAAAAGTATTAAAAGTTTAAATTGCAATCTAAAACTAATTAAAGAAAACTGGCAACAGTGTGACGACATGGTGGCCTCACTGTGTGTACGCGATAGCAACTTACATAATTAATAAAAGAATGCAACAAGTAACCCACTTCTGCTCTGCAATACCATCTCGCCATGTTTGCTGCACGTCAGGGTTGCCCATAGAGGCCAGCTTTGCACGGAAAACTTATAATGAAATTGAACATAAAATTTTCAACACAATTTTCAAAACTCTATCCATGGCTTTAAACGCCTCTAAACAAGAGTTGTTAAACTAACTTTATCTTTGCTGGTTTCATACTTTTCGATAATATTTTCGCCAACAAAACCTATGGCATTCAATCTTAATTTGTGCCCATCTGTTATTTAGTTAATTTAAATAAAGATATTGATTATGTGAACATGTTCCTATTTGCATTTTGTTTTGTCACCATGGTTATGAAATCAAGATTTCTTTAATGTTGTGTTAAATTCAACCGTTACAATCATTTCAAGCAAAATAAAAACAAATATTTGTTCCTTACAATTAAAGTATTTCACTCGCCATTTGAATGAGATCTATCTTACACTTAGTGAACCAGATCACTTATTTGTTTAATAAAAAATATAAAATAAACACTTGGCTATGTTTTTTTTTGTGAAACATAGCTAAGTGTTTATTTTATATTTTTTATTAAACCTTGTTTCACCAAGTGTTGGATGACAATTAATTTTGTCTTTGTTGTTACTTATTTGTTTGACTGGCTAACTTAGTTCACTTTATTCCTTGTGTTAGATTTTCTGATTTTTATTTAGTTTGAAGTGATCCTCGCCAATAATTACATCTATTTGCAAAGTTAGTTCATTTACTTATATGATCCAATTCTTCTCAACTGATTTAAGAGAATCAAGTGACAAATAAAATAAAAGACTTCGGGAAAAAATAAGGCTATACATATATTATATGACGTACTGTTTATAGAACAAACATATTTTGTTTCCAAAATTCACAAAATTAAAAACAGTAATTGATCTGATGTTGTTTAATGAATAAATTGATTATTATAGTCTTTATAATTATAATTTAATTATTAATGTATTAGAAATACTCGTAACTCTCAAACAAATAAAAAAAATATATATCATCACGCCTTTAATCCATTACTGCGTGTAACACTTTGCCGTAGCAGATCTCGGTAAGTGATGTATTTCTTCGCGTGAAGTGCGGTTACCTGCTATCAAACTACGGCTTCCAAAGATGTTAGTGGAGGGGAAGCTACAAGGGTAGATTTTGTTGGCTATATTTACTTGAATTTTAACAAATGTTAAATTGTATAAAAGTTATATTTGTTTAGTCAAATTAATTTGATTCTAATTCAATCTGTTAGATGTCGCCGCGTACACATGAATGATAAAAACCCGCAAATTTTTGTAGCATCCCCTGTTTTCATATTTACCCGCCGTTGTTAACCTCAAATGAGATAAACAATCAATCAATTACATAGGTATGGATGTGAAATATAGCTATTATTATTGTTCAGGAAGCGTTTATAACAGCATTTGCTGTAAAAACAAATTCTTATTATATTTACTTGATTTTACTTTGTTTATGGTTGTTGTTTATTTGAGAAATTAATATTACGTATGAATTTAGTATGGTATGAATAAAACTTATTTAATTAACTTGAATTATCATCTACTATAGATTCTTGTTAATTAATTCTTTTACGAGTTAGTTGGGAATATTTCTTCTTTAAAGTATCGTATTTGCACAGCCAAAGTTAGTTTATTAGGGCGCATAAATCTAAACTATGAAGTGTACTTGCTCATAAAACAAAACACTGCATTCCTGTATCCAATTAGAAGAGTTGTTCGTTATCTATGGCAGTGATCGTGGCTGATGCTGCTAATTGCTGCCACCTATTAACAGATAATGAAGCGAGTGCAATAACTCACACACTCACAAGTTAATATCCGTGTGACGAATATCGCAGGATTAACGGTTACGCTCTACGCGAAATTATTGGCATTAATAATGTTCTGCCCTACGCTCCCTACCCAAGATTGATTGCCACGTCATGATTTTGGTAACCCATAGCTCTAGAATAGACGATCACTATGAATAGCGTACGCATAGACTATGGAATATGTACATTACGGTAAAGTCGAGCGAGAATATTTTTTTGTTTGCTTTTAGTAATATCTGCTGTTTTATTCGTTTCATATTAAAAACAGGGAAGGAGAACTCGAGTTTGATTCAACAACTGAAATTTAACCTCTTTGGATTTGGAGACATTTCACGCGCTGTGATCTCCCAACAGTGGCGATTCTAATTTTCATTTATCTTTCAGTTTCATTTATTTCATAAGATAACCAACTTTTATCTCTAAATGTAAATGAGGAATACACTACGCATGTGCATAGTAAACATCACATGCTTTGGAAGTTTGTTTACTGTCAATCTGTCAAAGAATAAATACATATAACATGCACTTTGACTATTGCAAATTAGTTGAATTAATGAGGCCTTAATCACAAATATACAATAAAATTTAAAATGTTTTGATTTGCGCATGCATTAAATTTCCATTTATTTTATGTTAAAAAAAATATATGAAAATTAAATAAAAATTTGAAATTAAATTAAAAATTAATGGCTGCATGATAACTAAAGATAAGTATAAATATATCATCACGCCTTTTGCTCATTACTGGCTGTGGCACTTTGCAGTAGCAAATCTCGGAAAGTGATATATTTACCCGTGAAGTGCTATTACCAGCCGTCAAATCACGGGTCCCAAAGAAGTTAGTAGAGAGGAAGTTATAACGGAGATTGTAACTTCACGTACATAAATGTATTATTATTTAGATACATTTGCAATGACGGAATATTGCATTCAATAATTTTTTTACAAAATAATTATTTTTGTAATAATAAAGAGAGAAGAATTCATTCATTTTATATTCAATTTTTGTTAGTAAATCTGAAGTGTCGATATAATTATTTATAATATTAATCAGAATGAGTTAATATATGTTTGTTTATTTAATATTAAAATGTGAATTATTTTAGTTCCGTGTGAAGTTGTATAATAACGTAAAACAGCGAGAAAATCGTCATGAAATCCAGAACTAATGTTAAGTCTTAAATTACAAGACTAAAATGAATAATTACAGCGCCACAAAAGTACAAAGACAATAAAGAGCTTGGTACCAAAATACCGGAAATACAAACACAAAACTCCCTTTGTCACATTTCAATTTGCGGTTTGCGTACGCAACAAAACAAGAAACAAAAAGGAAAGAGAAACAACGAGCAATAGCGCGACTAGCAAGAGAAACTAGGATGAAAGAGAGGTGCGTGTCGAGTATATCACCGAGCCCGCCATCTCCGTCAGTAATAGCAATCTAGTTAGGCGTGATATTAGCGAAAAGCGAAGAGCAGGCGTTGCCGATTCAATTTGCTGTCAAAGCTCAGTCTTCGTCGTGGTGGGAGTTCTACCCCTTTGTTGCCGGCGTGCCGGGCCCTTATGCCCAATCTAACGCTGTGGAAAATGCATAAAGCGGAACAATTTCTCGAAATGCTAGTAAGGGAATGACACTCAAGGGTGCTATTGAAGCGAACACCACATAATTCCAACAGGTCAGGCTTCCAGGGTCTGACTCCCACTACCCTCATGGCCTGCTGCCTGCTGCCTGCTGCCTGCGCCAGAGAATCCGACTCACCTGGTATTTTGGACGGGTCCTATAAATGGAGTTTGTTATAAACGAGTTCTTCGTCTTAGTTAACGCGCTCAGGGCCGGAGTTTTATCTATTATTAGGAAATATTGAACTCTAGAATTGCCTGCTGTGTTTTGTCTGGAAATTCTTTACCTTGATGTTAGGGTGTGTAATGACTGAAATACCAAATTTCCTTTCTTCAATATTACCAATAAATTTGTATTGATTTTCTGTCACGTTTCTTTCATGATATATCAGATATTATCACATAATTTGACAGTGATATGAATGAAAATTATTATTTATTAATGTTTTCCTTTTACTTATTTACATTATTCAAACAAAATACTCATTTAGTAGATAAATAAATAATTAGACGGCTGGTAACCGCAATTCGCGCGAATAAATATATCAATTACCGAGATCTGCTACAGCAAAGTAATAGATAAAAAGATTAATGATATATTTATTTATTTTAGAAATAATCAACGCTCAGTGGTAACGAATCGAATAGTAAATTTGAGAATATTTAAATTACCTCTGTGGCTTCTCCTCCACTAATATTTTCGGAGGCCATGATTTGACGGCTGGTAACCGCCCTTCACGCGCATAATTATCATCACTTACCGAGATCTGCTACGATTGAGTGCCACACCATGTAATGGGTAAAAGGTGTGATGATTAATTTATTTTAATTACAATTACCAGTTTCAATTTATTTATGTTACAATAACATGATTAATAACAACTATGTCCTATCTAATTAGAATAGTTTGAAATGTATTCATAAAATATACCATTCCTTTTTTGACACACCACTTTCGCTTTATTATTTCTCTCTACTGAAATCTTTCGTTCTCGCAACAGTCCTTCAATTTTATTCAACCATTTATGCCCTAGCGTCCACATTTGAATTATGATAAAATTAAAACTAAGGTTCTCATTACAAAAAAATAAATTTATTGATTTTAAAATGTTCAAAATAAATGAAAATTTGCATGAAATTCTGATTTATTTATTGATTCAATATAAATGGTGGTACAAAATTCGAATCGAAATGAAATTTCAAATATACTTTCACTACTTTATAAGTAAAGGAATTGTTGTTCTTTATTCCAGTATTTCTCAACCGAGAACAAATATAATTTTAAAAATTTGTTAAATTAATAACATAGTTCATAAATTGTACATTTTTAGTACCACTAGTCGACAGTACAAACATTCATTTATCTGATGTTTAATAAATATATTAACTATTGTAGGATTTATAATTATAACTTAAATTTTAGTATATTCAAAGAGCATAAATTACATATGCTCTTTGGTATATTATAAATACTTACTTCAAGAAAACTGTTTTAATTTTGCGAATTTAAAAAATTTTTTTTTTCGTTTTTAGTAAATTATGTGGTATATACCCTTAATTTGACCAGAAAATTGAAAAACATCTTCTATAGTTAATATTATTAAATAATTCAGCAACAAAAATGATAAAAATTTTACTATTTTCGATAAAGTGTGTTTCTATTTACTCAAAAACAAATAAACAAACATGCTTTACGAGTTTTAATTCCATTTTCATCGAAGTACATTTGTAAAGCTGAGTTTTCTGCCCTTCTGCATATTTTTAGCAATTTGTATTTACAATAAATAAATAAATATATCATCACGCCTTTTACCCATTACTGAGTGTGGCACTCTGCCTAAGCAGATCTCGGTAAGTGATATATTTGTTCGCGTGAAGTGCGGTTACCAGCCGTAAAATCACGGCCTCCAAAGATGTTAGTGGAGAGGAAGCCACAGGGGTAAATTTAAATTAGTGAAAATTGTTTGTCAACTGTGGGGATCGAACAAGGGTTCTCAAGATCCACTGGTCGACTCGATACCACTGAGCCACCTACCCCTTTTTTATTTACGTTATAATAAATTTTGATATGGGCATGAAAGCAAGAAGTAAATCTTGAATAAATCTTATGGTTCTTTGCATCTAACAAGTTTCCACCGAGTGCCATCATTGTCCATTCAATAGTTCGGGTCTGAAGTATAACTAGAATGTGAAATCAAGTTTGCGGTTGATTTGGCGTGTGTTTAGGCTTGATTATCCCTGAATCGGGGCCTGCATGCGAATCAGAGCGTTGCGGAGTTTGGCTCGGCTGACCCGCAGCCCATTACATTATCGTGCGGCGGCGGCGGTGGTGTGCGGTTGCAGAGCAAATCTGTAACCTGTTTTAGCGTCTATTTGCAATCTGGCTCTACGGACCACGGAGAACGCCGGATGCTCGGCTTACAATCTTAACGTTTGTTTCCGAAGGACCGTTCTACTAATCTTACTGCTTGAATTAACCTAATGTTTCCTTTAAGTTATACTCAAAAAATTTATGATTATGAGATGTTACTAAATAAATGTTCATGTGTGACCAATTGAAAATGCACTCTGTTTAGGAAGCTGTACAAATCCCACCGCTGCCACCAATTTGTAACCCTCCTCGTTATGACGAGAGTTAGCAAATAATATACGGGTTCTTGTCAGATTGAAGGACGCAAGCATTTAAGTATAAAAGTATAAATATATTTAATAAATAGTTTTACATACATTTACACAGCACTACTCGATACAGCCTTGATGTGTTGACTCTAACGGGTTTACACTCTACTCTGCTGGCCCAATCGGTCAGCCCTTTGGCACTAACTATCCCCCCGAGTATAATATTCATTCCTTATATAATATTGGAACAATGCTAAGTCAGCAAAATAAGTATTACACCTTACTATAATGTTTTAAATTGTTGAAAATTGTTTGTCGGCTGTGGGGATCGAACCAGGGTTCTCAAGATCCACAGGCCGACTCGATACCACTGAGCCACCTAAAAATAAATAATAAAGATAAGTATAAATATATCATCACGCCTTTTGCTCATTACTGGATGTGGCACTTTACAGTAGCAAATCTCGGTAAATGATATGTTTAGTCGTGAAGTGCTATTACCAGCCGTTAAATCGCGGTCCCCAAAAGTGTTGGAGAAGGGGAAGCTACAATGATGATTTTCACTTCATGCACATTTAGATAGATATGCAATGACGGAATATTGCAGTCAATAATTTTTTTACAAAATTATAATTTTTGTAATAAAAAAGAGAGAAGAATTCATTCATTTTATATTAAATTTTTGTTAGTAAATCTGAAGTATCGATATAATAATATAACAATGCTAAGTCAGCAAAATAAGTATTACACTTTACTATAATGTTTATATATTACACATGTCACACCATGACCCAGTTATTGAAGTTACTTAATATGTATGTCTTAATTGTGCTGACTTAGACTTGTTACACACCGTACTTAATTTTCCATTTGTTATCTTCATGCCGCGACTGAAAGATTTGAGGCTACAATTGTAAATTTGCGATTTAAATGTTATTTAGAGACATGTACACTAATATGTTAAATGACATTTTAATAACAGAAGTAAAATAAGAAAATTACGGTGTGCAAGTAATAAATAAATTAAAATATTTCAAAAATTACTGTAACAAAGTGAATCAATTCAGAATTAGTTTTTGTTATAATTAGGATTTTTCACTATCAACTCAGCTTCGAAAGATACAGACAAATTAAATATTATCTTAGGTATCTTTTTTGTAAAGATGACTTGACAGAGTTTTGGTTATCAAATTTATTAGTGCATATGTTTGCAATAATTTCAATATTCTTCGATCATTATTTATTGAGTTTATGGCTTCTCTGAATTGTCGCGCTTGTTAGCTATTATGTGATGACATATCTGGGTAAATTATTAGCTGTGCGTTGGTCTGAGATAGCTTTTGATCCTTGTATTTCATCCCTTAGCAGCGTCTGGTGTTTTTTTTATGTAAACTCGAGTATGGGAACAGTTATTTCTAACCAAGTCAACGATTTCACCCTCTTACCCCTTGTCAGCACATCCCATGGAAAACAACAACAAATATTTAGTGGTGTTTTAGCTTTCGGATTGACAAGATGTAGTCTTGCCATGCAGTAACTTTAGTTCATATGTTGTTGTTGTTTTTCATTTTTGATACAAGTTGTTTAAATAGAGATTTAATGTTTTCGTTTAATATCTATCACTTTTGTAATTTAGTAACTTTTCTATTTATTTTTGTTGTGAATTTTATCTTAGTAAACCTTAAATTTTGAATATTTGATTAACTTATTCGCCCAGCTCTGACTCGTGTTACATTACTTTCACATTTTGAAAGGTATAGTTGTCATCGTTCTCATTTTTAAAACACATTTTGTTAGTTGCTATGTTACCACGGAGGAATATTTAATTTTGTTTTCCCGATCGGTAATTTATTACTTACCAATCAATTGAATTTGTAAACAAAACTTATCGTCTTAAAGACTAGTAAAATATTTTTATTGATCTGCAAACTATTATTTTAAATATGTAAGTATCACACATACTCGTTCATATTATGCGAAAAGAAAATAAATACAAATTCTGCTTCTTTACATTTAAAATTGAAGATTGCCAGTACGAATTATTCTCCCGCTCGCCACACATTTTAAAGTTTCGTATGTGGCCTTCTTCTCAAAATTATTGTGATCCCTGATCTACTGCATTTTTAAGTTTAACAAAATCTATAAATAAATAAATAAATATATATATCATCACGCCTTTTACCCATCACTGGGTGTGGTACTCTGCCTAAGCAGATCTCGGTAAGTGATATATTTTTTCGCGTGAAGTGCGGTTACCAACCGTCAAATCACGGCCTCCAAAGATATTAGTGGTGGAGGAGCCACAGGGGTAGATTTTTTAAATTGGTGAAAATTGTTTGTCGGCTGTGGGGATCGAACCAGGGTTCTCAAGATCCACAGGCCGACTCGATACCACTGAGCCACCTACCCCATATATTGTAACAAAATCTGGATAGTATAATTTGTAAAGTGTTCCGAATCCAGGTCTGTTGGGCGCCGACATACACGCAGCATCACAACAACAGCAGCAGTAACAGGAGCAAAAGCTTCCAAACTCCGACACCGTCCGAATTAACGATCAAAGTTTACGAACGTGGAGCGTTCGTTGAACGCTGAACGCGTCTCGTCACCCGCGCACCCTCTTACCGCTTTCCTCTGCCAGTAATTAGCGATTTATCGATAGATCACTCTTCATTAGTGAAGAATGTTGCGTGCAAAAACCGAGAAAACTTTCTGATGAGCCGAACAATTTTAATCGACTGCTCTTTGACGCCAACGTCAAGATAAGCTTGTGGATCGCTGATCGGTGATCGGTGATCGGTCCTGTGACCAGTCGTGTAACCGTTGTTTACCAGATGCTTCTATTAATGAACACCAGAGCGTGTTTGCTGTTTGTGGTAAATGGATGGGAAACAAAAAGTTTGTGAACCAAATTTGATTATATCACAATGAAATCTGTATACGAGTAATAGAGTTACACTGTAGCCTTTGAAATTTAGAATATTTGGTTTTGAGCAATTTTTCTCTAACATAGCTAACTATATTTTTAAATTTCCGCCCAGAAATCTTTGTAGGTTGTCTATTTATTTTTTAAATTAAATTTACAATTTATTTGTTTATTGAGAGCATTTTGTAATCGTGTTTTTGATTGCTTTAGAAAAGCCCGTCAAAGTAGAAGACAGACCAATAATAGTATATAGTAATACAAATGAAGAGAGGGTTTAATTGCAAAACGAGTACGAGTTTTGCAATGGCCCTTTCCTACCTGTATTACATATTATTTTTTTCAACATTAAACGTGAAAATTATATTTTTACGTTTGCAATACAAGAAATTTAATAATTATTTTATATAAATCTAAGGAGTTGAATTTGCAAATGCACATTTTATTATATTGGTCACGCCAGATTACATTTCCGTCATTAGTTTACTGTTTACAAAAAAAAAACTTTTATATACGACTAACTAATACTATTATCATTATATATGCGTTTTTTGATATATAATGCTCTATATTAATCCCGACGGGAATAATGAGTCGGGAATAATGGTCATTATTCCCGCTCGTGAACCAATCAAAATGCTTAAAACATGTATCATTGTTTTATTGAGCCATAGGAACAGTATTGCCATAGCGACTCATATTTAAATTAAACATGCTCGTTGCGAAGTTCACTGTTGTTTACGAATCGGAAACAAACAAAATGAAATCATCGTTGAGAAGTTGTCAAAAACGGTCTGGCAAATTGTGTTTAATTATTGTGTTTAACTGTAATTGAAAAAATGGACAGTATTACAGAAGACAGTATATCTTCTACATCACCAGAAATAACGAAAATCGCTGATGCTACTACATATGGTTTATTACCGCAAAAGTCTAAAAATGTCTATGACAAAGCATACCAAAGTTTTATGGACTGGCGTATTAAAATGAAGACAAATTCGTATTCAGAAAAATGTATTGTTGGCATATTTTACTGAATTAGGTGAAAAATACAAATCATCTTCATTATGGTCTTTTTACTCCATTTACTAATTTCAATTAGATGTAAATTTATTAGGTAAATAGATGTAAAATTAATAGATAGTAAATAATATAAAAATTGACTAATTTTTATTAAATTAGTCGTATATAAAGTATTGTATACAACTCGCTATAATGGCTATTATTATAGCGTCGTTGTATAATATACTATTAGATCTCCCCATTCACACTAATTGAGGCTACTATTAAAATTTCTTGTTTGCAAGCAAATGTACGCTCCAAGTAAATTACAAAATATATCCAGGAAAGATGAAAATTACATAAAAACTTGACTAATCTAAAATTCAAGATTAGCTAAAACTCTTTTTAGAATTGGGTTATGTAAGTTGATTTCACCCTTTTGAACATTATAATTTATTGTAGAAACTAAAGTCAGTTAATTGCTACTTAATTACTTTTAATCGGTTGTTCGTGTTTGTAAAAACTAATCAAGTATTTGATCAAACTACGAATATTTACTGATAATAAACATAAACGTAACCAAATGATATAAGTATGCGTTATAAATTTCACAAGAAGTTAAAACTCTATAATTGTGCTCTTACTTCACAAGCGAGAATTAGCTGATTCAATTCAAACTAACTTTTTGTTTATGTTTCAGATGGATTCCAGAATCATTCGATAGATTTCTCATCAAATAAAGGTCAGTGAAAACTTTCTTATATTTACCAACAGTTAAAATTATTTTATAATCAAAATATAACTGCGACTAAGTACTTATAATTCCATTACAAGCTGTAAGTCATCTGTACTGTAAATCTAATCCATTTTTATTGTACAGCAGCACAATGAATAATTCAATATAAAATACTTTTACTAGTATGTCATTCTATATAGCATTTCCATATTTACAGAAAAGTGAAACTTTTTACAGTACTAGTGTTGTAATTACTTTTACGTACATTTGAATCGTAATGAACTGTTTACTTAACTCAGTCTCTAGGGGTTACGAAACTTATAACGGGCTAGCCCGTGTAAAATTTATAACGAGCTGTTGACATTGGTTATCTTGACAACATATCTAACTTTAAACGTTTGACACTTAAATATTTTTTGATTAAACAAAATCTGTCAGATTTTCAAAGCTAGCGCTCGCCCGTTACCTTTCTATGCTCGCCTGTAAATTTCTGTATAACGGTCTTGCAATGTAAATAACTATTACGGTACTGATATCGTGAAGTTGCTAATTAACAAACAGTTTTTAACAATTAATTATAATTAATTTAAGATATCACTTGAAAGGTTAGGATATATAAATAATGTTTAATAGTATAGAATAAAACATTGTACCTCATACGTCCGTTTATAATTTTTTACTGGACTTGTAACGTAAATAATCATTTCATACACTTATTTCCATCTCCTTTTGTTAGAAATAAAAAAAATTCTAATTTTTAAAAGTGAAAAATAATGAAACAATATTAAATAAATAGTATTTCATTAAACTTCGCATTAACAACTGTTAATTTTAGTTTAGTAATTACGAATCTTAAGATTCTTATATAACTACATTAATTCACTTGAACTTCTTTAAAATTATTGCCATAAGTGTAAAAGAGGCCTAAACAATGATATTTCAGAAGTTACCTTTACATTTTCGGGTTCTTGCCATAAACGAAGGATTAGACGAGGCACAAGTAAAGAAACTCTACTTATGATGTCTGGTTTTGTGTTTTATATATTTACATATTTCCAACATTAAAATTCTACACTGCCACTATTATTTCGACTTCTTTAACTGAATTTATTGAATTACTAACTGACCTAACACTACTATATATCTAATTACAAAAGTACTAACAAGTAACACTACCCAACTGTCACTCACCGATTTAAATGAAACTTGGCACACTAATAGAACTTTAAAAAATATTCAACTCCTATTATTTTTTCTTCCGAAAGTTGCTTTTTAGGAATACTAACACCTGAAAGGTAGTAAAAGCAAGAATCGCCATAAATGAAATTAAATATTACGCGTTCTACATTTGGTTACTCAGGAGTTTTTGAGATCACCAAAATCTATTTTTGGGCTCATTTTGATCATATGCACTTTTTTAAGAGGTTAAGGGGGGATGAAATTACAATATTCAACTGAAATAGAGTTTTAGGTTCAAAACTAGATACTCGGGGGTTTTTGGGGTCGCTAAATCTATTTTCGAGGTTACCCCTTGGTAACCAATGTTGAACGCGTAATATTTTAGTATTATTTAATTTCATTTAAGGCGATTCTTGCTTTTACCACTTTTCAGGGGTGGTTTGTACCCCTAAAAAGCAACTTCCAGAAAAAGAAATAAAGGTTCAATATTTTTTAGAGTTCTATTAGTGTGCCAAGTTTCATTTAAATCGGTGAGTGACAGTTGGGTAGTGTTACTTGTAAGTCTACAATTAGTAAATAAATAACAAAATACTATTATTAATAATTGACCTCATTTCAACATATCCTAATTACTTAATTGTATACACTAGGAATGTGCTGACTTTGATTTGTTACATTTTTGTATTTTTGGAAACACATTCGCGAGCGGACAAGTCACCTTGTCACACTGTAACTGTTTTTTGACATTTAGCAGTGCTAATAAACTGCAGTGAGAGTAACAAATAAATAAATATTCAGTAAAAGATGTTTGATATGGATTAAAATTATTACGTTACTATTTAAGCAACACAATTAAACAATCACAAATTAAATAAATAAATAAATATATCATCACGCCTTTTACCCATTACTGGTTGTGACACCCTGCCGAAGCAGATTTCGGTAAGTGATATATTTCTTCGAGTGAACTGCGGTTACCAGCCGTCAAATCACGGCTCCCAAAGTTGTTAATGGTGGGGGAGCCACAGGGGTAGATTTTATTTTGATGAAAATTGTTTGTCGCCTGTGAGGATCGAACCAGGATTCTCAAGATCCACAGGCCGACTCGATACCACTGAGCCACCTAGCCCATTAATTAATTACAAATTAATTGGATAAATTATAATCCATAGCATGTGCAGATTAAAAGTACATCAAAATAATATCTGATTGCTTGCTCGAACATAGCTATAATAATAAATAAATATATCATCACGCCTTTTACCCATTACTGGGTGTGACACTCTGCTGTAGTAGATCTCGGTAAGTGATATATTTCTTCGCGTAAAATGAGGTTACCAGTCGTTAAATCAAGTCCCCAAAGATATTAATGAAGGGGGAGCCACAGGGTAAATTTAATTTGATAAAAATTGTTTGTCCACAGGCCGACTCGATACCACTAAACCACCTACCCCATAACTATAATAATGATATTGCTAATTAAAGTACGGTAATTGTCATGTAAGATGTATGTTATTTTTATTCTTGACAATATTTTATAAATTTATGCAACGCAAAGTTAAGAAGAAATTGAAATATTGGTGAATATTTTATGCAGTCTCTGTACAAAATGTTATCCGTGAGAACGTAATTTCAATGTAAAATAATAAAAGTTGTCGCAAGTTTAGTCGAGGTAAGTTTCTAGCCTTTCGCATCTTTCAAAATAATTTAAATCTAACTTACACTTGCAACCCGTCCAACTTTTCAAACATTTTTCATTTATTTTACCTGAAGTATTTAGCATAAATACACTCAACCGTGAAATAAAACTAGACTTTCGGGCAGATATAAGCAAAATAATTTGTTTACAATTTATTTTCTCATTAATATAATGTTGTATGTTTATTTCATTTTGAAATTTGCCAAAATAAAATGCAATTGTGAACGTAATAAGAAGTTTGTCATTGTTACGTTAAGAGACAATTTTATGAGAAAATTTGAAATGATTTCTTATTTTAAGTACCTCTTGTGTATTTTCTCGTTAAATATAACGACAGAAATAAAATATTTTAAAAATAAAGTTGAAATAAAATAGGTTCATTAAATGTTAACAAAAGCCGGGGGAATAGAAACAAATTAAAATCAAACAGAATAGTTGAAATTAGGTGGAGAACTAGGGACATACATATTTTAGTAACGAGATGAAAAATCCAGTGCACCATTAATTGATATTTACGTGGCCACATCTTTTCTCCGTAAGGACGAAATCCAGTGTTGTTGAATTATTCAGGACATCCCACTCTACCAAATACATTACGAGCGTCGCCAACTACGAAAGCTAAGAGCAGACGAAATATTTTCTCACATTTTCTCTTCTTATTTTCTAAAACGTACAAAATTCATAATCCTTTATACACAGTTTCATAATAAATGTATCTTTTGTTTTTTAACTTTATGAAAACAGAGTTGTTTTAATTACATGTTCATTTTTTTGTTTAAATATAATTTGTTTGTTTTCACATTTTTTGTAAATTTATTTGAGAACAACAATTGCAAAATATTTTTATAATATAACAATTTTGTTGTTGAAAACAAAACTTTTCAAATATTTTCAGCTTTGTTTTGATTTCGTAATAATGTAATAATTTCACTAATATTGTTATGGAAATAGGTCATTTTTTATCGTTTATGTTATTATAATAATAATTAAAATTTCCCATAGCAATACGCCAAATTAACTCGTCCATTAATAATAAATTTAAACTTGATTTAAATTAATAAAACCAAATCGAAGTTTCATGTCATATGGAATCATTTAAAATGCTGGCAAACATGCGATATGCTTATATTTAATTACGCTACATTTAAAATTTTAGTTTAATTGGTGCAACTAGCCATTTATATATAAAAATTTCAAATACCGTTCAGTGGTATTGAGTTGGTCTGTGGATTTGTGAACCCGGGTTCGACTTCCACAACAATTTTCACCACTTTAAAACTACCCCTGTAGTTCTCCCTCAACTAACATATTTGGGGGCCGTGATTTGACGGCTTATAACCGCACTTTGCGAAATGAAATATATCACTTACCGAAATCTGCTACAGCATAGTGCTACATCCAGTAATCGGTAAAAGACATGATAATATATTTATTTCATTTTTATTTAAACATTTTCGGTTGTATAATAGTTATTTGTATATCAAGAGAAGAAAGTAAAATATTTCTTCCCGAAAATGTCGTTTCATTTGTCGAGGTGTACATATTTTTTTACGACAAAAATAAGATTTATAATTGTCTAAGGTCTAAGTAGATGTCACTAATATCAAATCATATCGTTATTTTCCTTCTTTTACTTTTTTGCATATTGATTATGAAAGTTGTCTTTTCTAATGAAAAATCGGATAGAAAGTGAGACATTTTTTAATTACTTTTAAAATCGTGACAAAAATAAATACTAAGTTCGCATTGCTTTGATTTAACTTTTTTCAATAGTATTATTTATGTTTGGAGAACATTTAAAATTTAAAAACATGCTTTGACATTTGTTATAATATTTTTTGCTACTCCTGTTATTAAGATGTCATTTAACTTACTAGTTTCCATAGCGCTAAATAACATCTTAATCACATATTAATAAGCTGTGCTTTCGAACGTTTTAGTCACGACATGAAGGTAACAATTAAGTACGGGGTGAAGTTAGCTTACCATACAACGAGATATAATTTGATATTATTATTATTTTTTGGGGGTAGGTGGCTCAGTGATATCGAGTCGGTCTGTGATTCGATTTCCACAACCGACAAACAATTTTCACCACGTTAAAACTATCCCTGTGGCTGCTCCTCTATTAACATCTTAGAGGATCTTGATTTGACGGCTGGTAACCGCACTTCACACGCATAAATATATTACTTACCGAGATCTGCTCCGGGAAAGTGCCACACCAAGTTTTAGTTTTAGTCACGACATGAAGGTAACAATTAAGTACGGGGTGAAGTTAGCTTACCATACAACGAGATATAATTTGATATTATTATTATTTTTAGGGGGTAGGTGGCTCAGTGATATCGAGTCGGTCTGTGGTTCGATTTCCACAACCGACAAACAATTTTCACCACGTTAAAACTATCCCTGTGGCTGCTCCTCCATTAACATCTTAGAGGATCTTGATTTGACGGCTGGTAACTGCACTTCACACGCATAAATATATTACTTACCGAGATCTGCTCCGGCAAAGTGCCACACCAAGTAATGGGTAAAAGGCGTGATGATATATGATATAGAAAATTAATTTAATATTACTTTCTTAAAAATACTGAAAATGTAAACGTATGGCTTGTACCACAAACAAATTTTGTGACGTAACTGTCAAGCCATTTAACATGACGCATATTTCAATTCATATGTCATTTAGTTTAATAAAACTAACGAGACTGTTCCTGGCGAACATAAATTCATACATCGCAATGTCAACATTCCCCCAGTGCATGTTTCTTCATTTTCTCCACTTAATTTTTCTTATTCTTTCGTCGCATCATCAATCATCAGCTTCGTTTCCGGCTCATTTATTTCCACCATCTAAATTCCGTGCCCATTTCAGGTCCTGGACTCTGAAGTCCAAGTCTAAAACAATCTTTAGAGTCTGAAACAGTCGCGGGATCAGCACGATGTGTATCTTACTCTGCGACCTTTGCTCGCCATAATTTCTCGTTTGATTCCTTCGCAATCGGCAGCTTTTGGTATGAGGGTGAAAGGGGAGGTGTTACGTGAGACACAGCTGCTGCTGCTGCCACCTACACTCTCTTGCCATTTACCGATGTGTCAATGTTTATATATTGATGTATTACTGACTGTCTGAATGTTTTCAATACTTGATGTATTGTTCTATTTTCGTATTTCATATTTATATATTTTGAAGTATAAGCGGATTTCAATTTTTAGCTCATTTGTGTTGTATATTTGTATTGTCTTTATTGAAACCACTATTTTTATAATATTGATACAAGATGCAATAAATAATATTTCAAAATGATTGCAAAAAAAAAACTAAAGATTATATATTATTTGATGTATCGATCGCAAATAGTTATTTGTGTATTAAGAGCGTAAAGTGATTCTTTGTTACTCGAGCACGGTAATTGCAGCGCGAGCCGAAGGCGAGAGCTGCAATAGTGCAAGAGGAACAACGATACTTGACGCTCGTGATACACACATAATTTTTTCTACGATTGCATCTTGAATTATTAAAATATCTGATGTGGACACCACATGACTTCCTTGTACACGTATTAAACTATAGATATTTTTTTAATTACACATATTTGACATTCAATCTTTTATTTTTTGTTCTAATCCATAGCAAACTTAATTTACAAAAAAATCAAAAAATATATAATATTTAAATTTAGATATCTCGTTTATGCAAAAAGCTAATTTAAAAATTCTTAATGTGCTAGACGCAGAATTTAATTCTCTAAAACTTTTATTTGCAGCATTCATTTCTAAAATTAAAATAATACCATTTTTTTCAAGGAAAACTGTTAGCAGCTTCATGTAATGTGCCACTTCCGGTTAGTCTATTTTAACCAAAATCTATTATGTTATTTCCATTGATACAGTAGTCTTATATACCAAATTTGGAAAGTTTTAAATTATATTTGAATATAGTTTTTCATGAAAATCTATTATAGGCTTCAAGTAAAGTACCACTTCCGGTAGTTGTATAATGACCAAAAAGGGAGGTGCACAACTAGATGTTATAACAGTTCTAAATATAAAGTTTCAATTTTCTACGGTTTACCGTTTTTGAGTTATGCGAGATACGTACGTACGTACGTACATACGTACGTACAGACGGCATGACGAAATTAGTCAAAATGGATTCAGGGAGGGCCAAAACACCTATTTCCGTTGAAATCTGAGAACCGAAAATTTTCGCGATTACAATACTTCCTTTACTTCGTGCAAGGAAGTAAAAATGTATACGTCCTGAAAATAATTTCGTACTGTCAACTGTCAATATGACAAGTTTCTATTTTGTTTGTATCCCTGGTAACTAAGTAAGCGCGCATTTAATATCTTTTTGCCATTGGAAACGTGCACTTTTAATATCTTTGATTGTTCCACAAGAAACGTCAACTTTACAATGTAAAATTGACGTTTTCTTTAATCGGAACAATGAGAAAAAATACTAGTGATCGACATTTTTGAAAATTTTAATATCCGGTCCGATACGATATCCAATCGAATCAGATGTTTCGTCCGAACTGCAGATCGGATATTTTATCCGAATTTTGGATTGATCCGAACCAGTTATCGGATATTTTACCGACCACTAGAAGATACGCTACTATTTTTATTAGTCAAAATTGTGATCTTTAGCTAACCTCTTGATGACGCATGAATTCATTTATGATGTCTTTTTGTAGTGTGTTTTTTAAAATAATTTTATAATATTCACTTACAATTGTGACTTCATAGTTTTCATATTAATTTCTGACTATTAAGAGAATGAGATATCTTTTTCTGACTTTATATCTGTTATTTAAATTGAAAAAGAAACATTTTTTTACAGTTGTCAGTTTATCCAGATTCATTATTCTTTTCACATAAAATCGTTTATTTTTCTCCCGGGCATATTTCGTTGACGCAACTAATCTTCTTTTATATTTATTTTATTTATTTCTAGGTCATTCAAGCAATCTCTCATTCTCAATTTCACCAGTATTTATTCAATATGCCCAAAACATCAAATGATTGACTTTAATTCTTCTAACAGAAATACTAAAAGAAAATGTTAAAAAATATATAGTAGGTATATGTTACAAGAAAGTATTCACCGTTTGATCTTATGATCATCTGTATTGATATTTCCAAGACCAACTTGAAATTAGGGTGGTATATACTCGTAATATACTAGAATAATTAAAAGATGTTAAAATCATCAACATCTTTTGGTTGGTAAGAGGTAGTAGAAAAGTGTAAGAAAATTCTGGAGTAAATAATTCGAGCCCCGACCGCTGAATAAGCAGTCCAGGGTGTACGAAGTCATTAAGTGTGGCGCAGTGCCAAAGTTTCAGCGGCGCGAGTCGCGAGCATCCGGTAGCTGGCGGCGGCGACGGTGGTAGTTGCGGTGGCGGCGGTTTCCATTAGCAGCGCAAGCGATCGCTATCGGCCGATTTATTGAAGCGAAGACGGCGGCCCGACGAAGAACATTCGCGTATTTGCGAAATTCTGGAGAATTGTAAGGGTTGTAACGGTGTAACGGGGTAATGACTTCGCTTGTACGCGGTTATTTCAACCTGGAAAGATTTCGTTAATTTGTACCTACTTTTAAACACTCCAAAGAAATTAGATCTATTTTACTCTTCACTTTTATTTAACTGATAAATACCCTTACCAATGTTTTTATAAACAGAAAAATGCATTAGTTATTTGTATATCAAGAGTTGAAAGTAGCTGTTTGCAGACCGACGCTAAGAATTCTAGCACGAGCGTAATGAGGATTTGCAACTAGTAGTCTGTAAAGATACTTTCAACCAGAAGTGTACACATATTTTTTCTACGATCGAAAATGAAGATTAATCCATTTTTAATTGTAATTAATAAAAATTTAGAGGTTAGCAAGTAACTAGAACAATAAAACAAACAAGACAGATTTTTTTTAAATCACATTTATGGTCTACAATAGTTATGTATGTACTTAGAGCAGAAAGTAAACTGTTTACGCATGACTATTATTCGTATATCGAACCGCAATCAATATTAACAACCATTTAAAAAATGACAGAAACATTGTCTGCTGATGGTACAAACATTCTGTCCTCTAAATACGAGCAATTTTTGTCTGTCTGTGTACATCAACGATCTCGGAATTGGTTTTAAAGTGTTTTAGTTTAAGAAGAACAATTTAGCCAAGTCTCATCATCCGGAAAATTAATTTAGTACTTCATTTTTAAGGAAAATTGAAAAGAAAATTCATGAAAATTTAGTTATTCAAAATATTTATAGGCATGGGAATACGTTAGGATAATGTAATTTTACTTTTAAAAATCGACCAAAATCAACTCAATATTACCTACTAACTGCTTTTGAAATAAGAACAAAATTCCAAAGAAAATTTGTGAGAGAAGTTGTTTCTTTTTTATCTATTTCTTGGTTTCTTATTTTTCATTTTATACTTTTCATCTCCTGTTTTTTCCCGAACAAAGCTCGGTCATCCAGATATTTATTTTTTATACAACCATTTATAAATAAATAAATATATCATCACGCCTTTTACACATTACTGGGTGTGGCACTCTGCTTAAGCAGATCTCGGTAAGTGATATATCAAATCACGGCCCCCAAAGGTATTAGTGGAGGGGGAGCCACAGCAGTATATTATAAGCAATTAAATAAATTAAAAAATAATTTTTGATAGTTATTATATTTTGATATTTCGTTTAACGTTGACAGTTCTCATATCTACAAGACTACTATGATCTGCTCGATCAGAAAAATTCACTTTATAGTCGAGTAGCTAGTAAATGTCTACTTTCCATACTTAAAATAAATACAGAAAAACCTACTTTCTGTCATAGTCATATAAAATATACTTTGCTGGCTTCATTGCCAATAACAATGATGTACAAAGAACCTTGATCTATAGTTTTTCACAGTCCGTCATCAAATGATGTTCGAAAAGCCTTCTTTTTTACAAATTGTAAATTATAACTATTTTTGCACCAAGTGCGTAAAATGGTAGTTTACCAATCATTTTCAATTAAAACTATTTATTTGTTTAACTACACTAGTAGATGGAATCTAACAAAGGCAATAAATTTTCTTTTCTCCCATGTTGAGCACATATTTTTTTGCCGATTATTTACAATTAATATTAATTTTATTATTGTTTTTGATATTTTAATGTTATCAGCATCATTGTATTTATCATTGGGAGTAAGTTCCTGTTGTACAGAGTAACATAAATAAATAATGTTGTTATGCATTTGTTAAACGGTTGCTATGTAAAATCAAATTTGACATTATAATTTAAAAAAGGTCATTATGCTTTTTGTAAATACATATGTTAATTGAATTTTGCAATTTATAAAAGCGGCATGCGATTTACGATTCTTAAATTAAATCATAATCACTTTTCATGTCAATCAGCAAAAATATATTATTATTTCATTTTAAAAATCAATGAAAATATTACGCATTCTACTAATAATAAAACATGTTTATAATAAAGTGTAAAATATGTCATGGTGCATGTACAAAAGTAGAGGATTAAATATTGTTTATAAAGTTAGAAGCGTATAGCTGTACAATTAAATAATAAATAAGATTTTAATTAAACAAGAAGCCTTAAGTTGTTCCTCAAAGCTACGCGTACATACTAATTATGACCATAAAGGCGAAAGGTAATTCTCAAAGAAAATATTCCAGACTATAATATGTCAGAAGCGCAAATCACAGGCGTAATAATAATCGGTAGTAACCGATCTTTACATCCGACTGGGGGGCATAACTCGTGAATATTTATGTAGCGTGTTAAGCGCGTGCGATGAAGCTAGTAGTTTTCTATAAATTCTAAACACTTTGTAGCGAAGAAGCGTCTGAAAATGACATTTTGAAGAGCCCATTGCGTCTGGCTGCTCTGCGATAAAGCAAACATATTGAAATATGTTCCAATATATTTACTCGCGCGACGGTTACCTTCATTCCTGTCTGATACAATATTTGCATTCGGAAACATCTGTGAAATACGAGCTTTGCGATGAACTCAGGATCTATCGAGTTACCTCTACTTAGGCTCCAGATGCAATGAAATAATCACGAGCTGAACCGCGATTGTTTCTTTGTACTTGCAGCAATGGCGTAGCCAGAAATTTCTAATGATTTCCTTAGAGGTTATAATCAGTACCAGTTTATCCTACGGGCCCTGCGCTGATAAGGGCTCGGCAGAAATATTTTTTTTTCAGAATAAAATTAATTGCAATAAGAAAATAACAATTTCATTGGTTTACAGAGGTTATACAACATTATCAAGTTAATTTATTACTATTATTATTTTCAGTAAATAATAAACTAGTCACCCATGAACAGCATTCGACGTACTATAATACTATGAGTACAGACGCAGTTTGAGTCTTGGGGCGTTAATTCCAACTAGTTACTATATTTAGATGTACTCATATATAGTTTTAATTATTGTTTAACTTTTAATGTAATTTAAAAAATTGTTTTAATATGCGATTCTTACCTTAAGCTTTGAAAATGGCCCAATACCGGGACCGAAACGTCAGTATTTATAAATAATGAATTATATTTTAAACAAAGCCTTATTATCCATCCAATACCAAAACTTAGTAATATTTCGGCTTGTCCAAATTTCCAATTGATGTACTATATAAAAGGTGTCAAACCTTTTTATGTGCGCATGCCAAAAATTTGTAGATAATATTTATTGAGTTACTGATGAGCCGGTCAGATTTTATAGATAAGGAAATTAATAAATATTGATGATGGCCGCGCGGGTTGAGGGCCTGACTGACGACCGTAAGGTCGTGGGTTCGGGTCCCGCCCGTGGCGGCCATACAAAGGACATATCGGCATATGACCTAAGTAGTTGGTCCGATATATAATTAAAAAAAAAAATATTGCAGAATTTTATTAAAACAACTTTAAAAATTAAAGTAATTTTTCATGTCATAAACTTTGTTAATATTAATTAATATCTAATGAGAGTTTTTCTCCACTAATATCTTTGAGGGCCGTGATTTGACGGCTGGTAACCGCACTTCACGCGACAAAATATATCACTTACCGAGATCTGCTTAGGCAGAGTGCCACACCCAGTAATGGGTAAAAGGCGTGATGATATATTTTTTTTTTTAAATGTTTCAGGAGTATCATTCGAAGTTCTCAATATTTCTTCTTCCGCATTCTTTTTAATTGCGCCCAATAATAGATCATTTTCATGTTCTATTTATAAAAAATATTATTTTTGATTATAACTGAGATGAGAAGTGGAATTGACTCCCAAAGTGCATCCCTTGTATACGCCGCTGACTTGCAGCACCTCTTTCAATAAAGTTGCAATTACTTCACAACGAATTTATCGTCGAAATTGGATGTCTTGTTTCCAGTTACTCTGTTGATGATTGCATGTTATCTGCAGTGTAAATTAGTTGTCCTGTTTCTCTGTTTCTTTACTACTATAGCTACAGATGCATCTTTATCAAACCAACACTTCTTCATTTACCAGTTTAATTTAAATTGAAATAAATACATAACAGAAGTGCCTTCAATAATATTGTAATTTCTCTGGAATTTTTATCACTATATGGATTTAATTTTTATGATAATTAAAAACTATTTAGGTCTCCTGTAAGAGCTATAACTTCGGTTAAATGGGAATTTTTGTATGCCTTAGATAAGCCATCTCAAATATGTTTTTCTATTTTGTGTTCATAAGGAAGACATTACGAAACCCAGTTGCATATCGTACTGAACCTATCAAGCTGAGAACATCAACATTTCAATGCAACCTCAAAATCTGAACAAGTGTATCGATGATAAAAATCAATTAATGATGCTTTTAAATTACTAATATAACATATATTTTTTTCTTGAGAAATATTCGATGACAATTTTTTTTCATTAAAGTTTTTGGTAAATAGGTTAAATTTTCTTTCAAATGAATTTAAAATTTGTACTAAATCATGCGTATATAAAGTTTTTCCTTGCAAAATTTGATTAAAATAATTAAAATTAGTTAAGATCTTAATAAATATTGTTCGTGGGCCGTATGAAAGGATCTGACGCCTCGGACGTGGCCCGCGGGCTGTAGTTTGGACATAGCTGATTTGTCTAGTTACCTAATATTAACGTAACATTTTTTTATATTCCAATATATATAAGAATACCTAAGGTATTATTTTTCTTAGATATATTTGAACTAGAGATAGGCGAATATCATCCGCGAATAGTCGAATGCCGCGAATATTGACATTATTCGATATTCGAGATTTTCGAATATTAACGTCAGTATAGCGAACATTCGAATACCTCGAATATCGCGCCATATGTTGACCTCAATTTTTGACTATGTTTTTCTTTATCATTTGTACATAAACTTAAAGCTATTACAATACTTTGAAGTTATTAATAACAAAGATATTTTGTTTCAAAACCATGAAGACGTACCATATTTCAAATTTGTTTTTCGCCAATATTTGGTACGTACGTTTCACCTTAAATTTGAAGTTTTCGTCTTTTTTTTGTTTGTACTTTTTGTTTTAATTTTATTTTATCCTAACAATTTCATTCAAATAATGAAAAGGACATAATTAAATAATTATTAATAATAAATAAATTAACTTTTAGGAGTATTCGAATATTCGAGTACCTCAAATATTTGAGATCTGATTAATATTCGTATTCGATATTCGAATTCGAGAAATTTGATATTCGCCCATCCTAATTTGAACATAATTTATATTTTTAATTATAGAAATATGTATTTAAGAAGTCTTTTATTTATTTAATATTAAATTTTAATTTTACATTCGATTTTTAGCAGTGCATATTAAATTGGTGTTAATACTCGTACTAAAGAATTCATTTAAGATTGTGTTACAATCATTAGATTGTATTATTCACGTTATATTATTTCCATTCTTGTATTAAGTTACTGTAATATTTATTACATTTAAATTTCTTGGAAATCAAATTTGTCGAAATATTTAATATTCTCTCTTTATGAAATATATTCGTATAAAACATTCTTTATTTCTATTAATAAAATTAGCAGCGCTAAAATATGTTCATCTAAATATTATTATTTCTTATCTATTCCAATCGTATTCATTCGTTTATTGTCGGAAATTAACCAACGCAGGTATGAAACCCATACACAGTACATTTATATCATTTTAAATTCTTTTTAACGCCAACAAACAAGTTACAACATAGTCTACCAATTAGTTTGCATCGTCAAAAATCGTTGTCTAGCGTTGTTCTTACATACCAGTTTAATACAATGCGAGGGCTCACAGTGCACAGTCTTTCTGATGTTTTATGAGCATTTTAGTGAATATATTAATTTGTGAAATTATTTAAATTGTGTGATATTGTGTATATTCTTCGTTTTTAGTGTCGTGAATAATAGAAACAATAATATAAGTGTTAGTGAAGCAAGATAGACTGTAGGACCCTGGGACTTAACCGGTAGCTGATACCTGCTCACAGTAAGCAATATTATTATTAATTTTAGCAATAATTTTAAATTGATTGTTTGAGAGTATAACCTAACATATTTTAATAAACATGCATTTATGTCCATTTCTGAGAATAGCTGTTTTTTATTTGCAAGTCACGGTAAACGATTGTTTTTTACCGGCCTCAAATTCCCGCATATACAAGTTGGTTAAAATTAAATCATTTTCATTAATATTTGCACATGAATTTAACGTTTATTGCAATACTTTTAACCGTTAAATTGAAGAATATGTACAATTCAAATACTCGGGTTGCAGAGCGTTAATTAAATCAGTAATCAATTAATTGTTCATCAAATTAAAATCGTGTGGCACAAAACAAATCATCCGCTTTTTAATCTTACATTACTTAATGAGTCGTTGATTAGTGGTAATAGCTGGTTATACCGCAATGTAATCATGTGATCTGTTATTAGTAGCTGCCAGAAAACGACAAGCAGGTTGGATGCACATGCAAATATTAAATAAATAATTCCATATTAAATATATTTCATTTATAACTATAATATCTAATTTTAAATAGATCATTGTTCAAGTATCAACTCAATTAAATGTATGTTTCATCTTGACTACATTTTTATATCAAATAAAAATTATTGGTCTTAAAGCTATTTACAAAAATCGAATAAGCTCTGGCGTGTGCAGTCTATACTTATAATAGAAGATGTGGCATAAATATACCAGAAATATTTTTAAAATCATAAAAAAACCTTGTATTTTATTTATATTTGAATTTTTATGTTTATTTGGTTTGGAAAATATAAAAATAAATTTGTATGCGTGTCGGGTGCGTATAGGGCAAACTACATATTTGATTCTTAATGCCTATGGCACACTGGTCGAAGAGCGTCGATGAGCATCGATGAGCTCTTCGATGAAACAACAGAACGCACCTGTCATCGACGAAAATTAGAGGTTCCTCTATTTTCATCGAAGAGCTCCTTGATGAAACGAACGTATCTCATTTCACTCGTATCTTTTGTGACTCATCTCACGTTAGCGTATTTTTGAAATTTAGTTTTTCTTTCTCAACTTTAGAAGCTTTTATTATATTATTTGTCAGTGACGAGTGCGTTCTGTTGTTTCATCGAAGAGCTTATCGATGCTCATTGACGCTCTTTGACCAGTGTGCCATAGGCATAATATGTGACTTATATACCAATGGAATATAATTTAAAATAATTGTTCTGCACTGATTATTATAATTGTTGTCCTTTTTGGAATTGCTAGCTTAGAAAAGGGCCTAATTCCTGGGACCGAAGAGTCAGTAATAAAATTTATTGAAATAAAATGCCTTTAGAATCCATCCAACAAGTTTGTATAAATATCGTGTGTTAAGCTGCGTACAGACATGCAACAGAACATCGTAACGTAACACCGTCGCGTATCTTTGTTACGGTTAGTGTGGACGGCACTCTGTAACTATGTAACACCGTAACATCGTAACAACACTGCGTTCCGTCCGTTGTCGGTTTTTCGACGCCGCATCAAAGGAATGTTACGCCGGTCTTGATACACTTCTCTTTGCGTGTCTGGACGTGCACTTCGATTAAACAAAGTAACTACAGTACTGGAACGGCTAAATGTTCGCGACTATGTTTCGCGGCGATGTTACGTTACGAAGTTCTGCACGATGTGGCAGTGAATGATCGTACTTCGAAGTGTACGCACATTTGTTACGCGACGATGTAACGTTACGATGTTCTGTTTGCATGTCTGTACGCAGCTCAAGAGTAGTACACATCGGTCGTGCGTCTAGCAGGCCAGATACCTTTTTATTTCTAAATTTTTATTAATTGCAATTAAAATTCGATTAGTCTTACTATCCGATCGTAGAAAGAAAGTTTTATAAATCTCGCGTTGAAAAATCTTTATAGACCTCGATTAGTTGCAACCCTTGATAATGTCTACCTTCGGCCTACAAACGGCTACTTTCAACCCTTGATAACAAATAACTATTATGCAACTATAATAGGTACGTTAAATGAATAATAAATTAGAAATAATAATTTTTAAATATTTTGTTCCAATAAATATGATTCTGGAACAAAGGAAACAAATATTTAAACAGTTATAGCTAATACAATAAAATAGTATTGTCTAAAATAGATAAACTTCGTAGATAGAACCGCGTTAATTGTTTTCGACAGTTGTATAAAAAATAATTTAGAAATGTTTGACTGTGTTTTAATTCTATAAAATAAATAAATAATCACCCAATTTTACTCATTACTGAATGTGACACTCTGTCGTAACAAACATATTTTTATGCGTGAAGTGCAATTACCAGCCGTCAAATAACGCCCCTCAACGATGTTAATGAGCCACATATGTAGATATATGCAGTGGTAGTGCTCTGAGAATCAAATTCGTGTTTTCATTTCCACACTGGGATACACTGGTACTTGCAATTTATTTAAATTGTGTTTATTTTTATAAAATTAACTTTGTTGCAATTAGCAAGTTTTTCTGCAGATATCAGTGTAATAAAATACAGTAAAAACCAAGAAAACAGACCGACGAATATTTTAACGATGTAATATACCAGCATTTAGTTGCTAAACTGAAAATGTTTATTTTTATAATTAAGGCGAGCAATTAAGTTTCTCGGATTATAATTAAATAATGCAGTAGATGTTTTTTCTCCAAGTTTTTGCCAGGGGCAGGCAAAGGACAAACAGCATTTGTTCTATTCCCTTGGAATAAACGCGAGTTTTCTCTGGGGTTGTGCTAATGCGAATTTTCAAACATTTCTTATGCTTTTACAAGGTTACTGCTTTCGGCTGTGCCTTGTTCTACAATGACCATGTTTACACCACAGACCTACTGGGGTGTCCTCACCCCTCGCCAAAAAAAATAAAATCTTAAAGCAATTAAATTCATATTACAGATTTAGAAACTACATCAAAAAGTGCGTCAAACTATATAAAACGTTAAAATATTCTATTTCCGGTATAACCGAAAGGGATTCCAATTTTCTTATCTTTAATAAACCATCCTGTATAATTTTTAAAATCTAGGTTCTATATGAAATTTTCAATTCAACCAGGTGTAATAAGTGCATTTTTCATTATAAGTCAGCGTAGAAAAAAATACATTCATTAGACCCTTTATTTAAATATCTAAGTAAACAAGTTACCTATGATAAAAAACATAATATAAAATAAACGAATTCAATTAAAGATTAAACACAAGCTTTAAAATATTTGTTTTTTATGTCCGCCATTTTCTTGAATACAAAAGTCTTAATATAATACGAGTAGAATAATGAAATTTGTTCTATTTTATGCATTGTTTTTAAAGACAAATTAGATATTTTATACACTTGTAACTAAAGAGACGTTTATAAAACTTGTTACAAAATATACTTTTTTTGTACTATTATTAAAATGACATTTAAGGTACTAGTTCTCATGGCGCTAAATAACATCTTAATCACATTTTGACAATCTGTACCTTCGAATGTTTTTAGTCACGGCATGAAAATATTTTGTTATCTTAATTTGCGATCGTAGAAAAAGTATAGTATGTAACTCGCTTTATAAACTCTTTTTTTAATAAAAATTAAAACTCTTAACTATGAGACGTTTATAAAATTTGGTACAGTCGTATATTATTAGTTACTCGCGAATCTTAAAACAGTTGCTTTGTTTGTGTTTTAACTCGTAACTAAAGACTATCTTTACGTACTAATATCTTAAAGAACTATTATAATAAATATGAGGTAACAGATTCGACGCTGGTTCTGTATAAAACTATATGCGCATCAAGAATAATAGTTGCTTCAAGACAAACAACAAAACACCAACAAAATCTATTTACCTACTTGAAAGTTTCCGAAACATAATTTGCTTTTCTAGTGTAGTGTTTATATTTAATTAATTCGGTCGAGTACGAAAGTAGATGTTAATAGCTCACCAGCTCTTCTCATTTCTTCAGCAAGTCAACAAGTCAGATTAACACTCCCTCCCGGCATAAACAAAAGACTTACACAATTATCCGCGTGATACGAGGCACGAGGCAGTCGCAAGACGAAGGAAAAAAAAACAGCAACTGGAAGTTTTCAGCGAGAACGGAACGCAGTGTCGTATGTCTGGGGATGCGGCACAGCAAGTCTCCCGGGAAGTCGCGAAAGTTGTTCTTCGCTGTCACCCCGAGCCACAGCAGACCGAGGTAATCAAATGATGGAGCTAAATTCGCAAGAACACAACAACAAAGCTGCTATGTCGCACCGGTGAGCCCCTGTGCACCAACGAAAATATTGGGGATGGTTTTCTTCAGGGCCGGATTATTAATATTTGACTGTATCAACTTTATCAGTAGAAGGCAGATTTATAAATAAAATTAGCTGCTAATAACATTTTAATACCAATTTTAACTAATTTTATAATAGGGTTGGCAAAAATTATGATTAAAAAAAAATTAAATCATAGATTTTTATGACAATTTAAATTCTAAATAAAATTAGAGTCAAATAACGCCAAACTTAATCCTCTGGGTGGATCTTATAATAAATATTTGTTACCTGTTTAATAAATAAAATAAATAAATATATCATCACGCCTTTTACCCATCACTGGGTGTGGCACTCTGCCTAAGCAGATCTCGGTAAGTGATATATTTTGTCGCGTGAAGTGCGGTTACCAGCCGTCAAATCACGGCCTCCAAAGATATTAGTGTTTAATATGCGCTTTTATTATGTAAATAGTAAATCAAAATCTGCTTTTGCAGTTTCTATAAATTATATAATTAATTACCAAATATGGAGTAGGTGGCTCAGTGTGTTTGATTTTCGACAAACAATTTGCACCACGTTAAAACTACCCTTGTGGCTTTCACTTCACTAACATCTTTGCGGGCTTTGATGGCTGGTAACCACACTTCACGTAAAGAAATATACCACTTACCGATATCTACTACGGCAGAGTGCTACACCCAATATAGAGTAAAAGGCATGATGATATATTTATTTTATTTTTACTGCCTTGTACGAAGTAAAGGAAGTATTGTAATCGCGAAAATTTTCGGTTATCAGATTTCAACGGAAATAGGTATTTTGGCCCTCTCTGAATCCATTTTGACTAATTTCGTCGTGCCGTCTGTACGTACGTATGTATCTCGCATAACTCCAAAACGGTAAGCCGTAGAAAATTGAAATTTTATATTTAGGACTGTTATAACATCTAGTTGTGTACCTCCCTTTTTGGTCATTATACAACTACCGGAAGTGGTACTTTACTTGAAGCCTATAATAGATTTTCATGAAAAACTATATTCAAATATAATTTAAAACTTTCCAAATTTGGTATATAAGACTACTATATCAATGGAAATAACATAATAGATTTTGGTTAAAATAGAGAAATAGACTAACCGGAAGTGGCACATTACATGAAGCTGCTACCAGTTTTCCTTGAAAAAAATGGTATTATTTAAATTTCAGAAATAAATGCTGCAAATAAAAGTTTTAGAGAATTAAATTCTGCGTCTAGCTCATTAAGAATTTTTGCATAAACGAGATATCTAAATTTAAAAATTATATATTTTTTTATTTAAAAAAAAAAGTTTGCTATGGATTAGAATAAAAAAATAAAAGATTTAATGTCAAATATATGCAATTAAAAAAATATCTATAGTTTAATACGCGTACAAGGAAGTCATGTGTTGTCCACATCATATTTTTTATTTTGATACTCGGTAGATATGTATGCAAAGAAATAAAATGTGATGTTCGTCTTTGTCATTGTTATCGAGTTATCATCTCTAAAGCTAAAATGCAAAATGCAACATTGTTTTGATACGATTAAAAGCAGTATCTCGTAGCAGCAGCCACTCCTAACATAATATTGCCTCTGTATTTCCTCCAATGATCCCTAAAGCCAGTGAAGGCACCTCATGAAGTCCAGAACGTATCTAGAATGTAAAATATTCTATTACGAGCACGATGTGCGCTTGCTGTATTTTTAAATAAGTGTGGTTTATGGCTAGTGCATATTTACTCGCGCTTGTGTCGCTATAAAATAGTAATTTTATTTGCAATTTTCTAATATGAGAAACATAACATTATAGTACATAAAGGGCTGAATATATTGTAAAGATAAGTGTCCTTTAAAAATTGATCATAAAATTTCTGTGGTGTAATATCGTATATTTCCTTTTAGGAAATTAAACAATAATAAAACTGAAGTGAACTAAACTTAATAGCTACAGCATGTACCACATAATTTTAGCCGATATCAAGATGATTATTATTTCCTTTATTTTATACTCTTTCTCAAAAGGCATCTAAAATAAATACCTATATATTTTTTTCTACTCCTTATTAAATGTCATTTAACGTTCTGGTTTCCATAGAGCTAAATAATATCCTAATCACACGTTGGCAAGCTTTGATTTCGAACGATTTAGTCACGGCTTGAGATATTACACACAGGGTGAAATTAGTTTCAGGCATTTGTCATTCTAACTTAACTTTACTTTTTTAATCATTCATAAAACTTTACATTTTTTTGCTGCCTTAATTTAAGATCGTAGAAATAGTATAGTATGTGACTCACTTTATAAATGTCTCTTTAGTTACGAGTGAATAAAAAACGAATATCTAAAGAGTTTATAAAATGAGTCACATACAATCCTTTTTCTACGATCGCAAATTAAGACAACAACAAAATGTAAAGAATTGTACGTTTAATTTTTATTTACTTACCGTCCGGTCGGAAATAATTACTACCATTCAATAATTTGTAAACATAATTTATGGTGAATTTCTATGTAAATTCATAACTTTTGTAGATACATAAATCTGTAAATGAATTATAAAATCGCAAAGAAACTTATGATAAATATTTTCTACTTATCATCAAATATTGATGTGATGTTTTACTTTATATGTAATATAAAATTTGTCTTCAATTTTAGAGGGCTGGTCACAAAAATAAAGTTAATTAGAAAATAAAATTTATTATAAGAAAAGAACTAAATGTACATAATAATAATAATAATATATATTGAAAAAGATATACATATTATACAATGATGATGAAGATAGGCTTTTTTTTACAAAAAATATATCGTAAATTATTATTATTATTCTTGTTAATTACGGTTTCTATAAACTCCCAATTATTATTTACTTTAAAAATTACAAGATATGACATACGCTCTTATTTATTTTAATATTATAAATTTTATACAATACATAGTATGGCAAACTAAACCAATTAACTCAGAATCCTGTATCTATTCGTTTAAACAGAAGCTCCTTAACTTGAATGCACCGACGACAAGGAAGTATACATTGTTTATTTTTGTTGTATCTTGGTTTTCCTATATTTCTACTAATCTCTTCCCTCTGGGGTCAGTTCTCTCTTCCTAAGAAAATCTGTGCCTAAAAATGTTTGGATTGACTAAATGTACATATTTTATTTTACTTAAAATATAAATCAGCACACCTTTTACTTTTTACTAGGAGTGGCATTCTTCCGTTGCAGATCTTGGTATCTGATTATTTTGCACGTGAAGTGTGGTTATCAGCCGTCAAACCACAGCCTCCAAAGATTTAGTGGTGGAGGAACTACATATGGAGTAAAGTTTGTCGGTTGCTGAAATTGAAATCTAGTTCTCAAATCCATCCGACACGATTCTGTGGAATTATCCACACAATCAATATGATAGTTAATATAATTTGTGCAATGAATGATAATTTTTCTCTATCTGCTAACTGAAATGAATGCAAATTTCGCTATATGCAATCTAGTTTCCGCATTGCGTATCCATCATGCAAATATTCGAACAAAGGCCATGTCGCTCTGCCAAGGATCACAAAGAGCGCAAATTAAAATTCTCTGGTGTCGCATACTGTATGAGTTAAGCTAAACAGGCCCGTTAAACGTCTCGCAAGTTGCAATATCAGATGACAGCTTTCTGCGCGTCGTCGTCATAACCGACAATGGATGGGGCCGCTGGCTGAATGGTCCGGCGTCATCTGTCACTGTCAGCCGCCCATCGTCGCTCGCTTCCGAATCCCATTACGATTAATGGACGCCGTGGAAGACGCCGACGCCGTCGACACCGCCTCCGCATGGGGTATTGTAGCCTTGCAACATGCGCTGACCTCTACAGGAGATACTCTCGCTTTCACCGGAGCTCTAGGGGTTGTTTTGTTTTCGCATTGTTTTGCTTCTTGGTTGGGGAATGTTGTAGTTCTGGTGGAAATACTCAGAGTGCGCGCAGGTTGCTATTCATCAAGATGGAATGCAAATTGACGGACTCCTGAATCTAGCGCGAACGATGAGTTGAAAACGTTTTACAATTATCTGAATCTGTCTAAGAAACTAAATAAGAATTGAAATTCTTGTCCGTCAGTACGGTGGTGTGGATAGCAATACGGAATTCGAATCCGGAGATCCCGAGTTTTAATCTCACTCACGCTAAAAATTATTTAAACTACTACACTGCGGCTCGGTGAGTGCGGACCCTGTACTGTAATTGGGATTAAGTTCCTGTTGTACAACGAAACATAAATAAATAAATAAATTCCACAAAAAAAAAACATGGAGTGCTGAACTTAGCCGCACGAGGCGCTTTTGTATTATTCTACACCCTCTATTTATATAATTATTGTATGTAAAATTAGAATTATTAGAATTAATAGCCGGTTTTATAAACGACAAATTAATTTACTTCCAAATTTAAGTCTGGTCAAATAATTGCAGAAATGTACGGTAGGTTAAATTCATAGGTCCAATGTTCAAATTCTGATGTTATCCTAATTTTTCTTTTTATAATTCAATTGCATCAATTTTGTTTTCGACATTCGTGGAGCTAATGTTCTTTCTCGTGTTCTTAACTATTTCTAATTGCTAATGTGAATGCCATTAAATTGAAAAGTTGTAATTGAACTTAATTGAATTGACGTTAATTGCAGTATAACACGAAACAGGAAAAATATTGCCACAAGGTAAAAGCAGCACTAAATGTTACAATTAGTAAACTAAACGATAAACTAGAGAGTTAAGCGCGATTGTTGTTAGTTACTGTTATGAGTGTTATGTATATTGTACATTTGTAATCCTTAATTTAGAGCATTTGTGCAACAGTTTGCTTTCTGTAGTAGTGTAACATTACAAACCTTAGCGGTGATTAGATACCTCAAATTATTCAAATGATATGCAATTACTATCCAATCATATCACTTCGTCAAAGATCAATGAACATGAAACTGATTTCCCAGATTCAATAGCTACAGATTATGTTTTGGTTTATATACGAAGCCATATAATACTTTAGTTTGTCGTAATTATTATAGGTACAGTAATTAGGGAAATTATAGACCAACAGGCCATGTAAAATAAGATAGTTATTTGTCAAACTAGATTGGAAATAGCGCTTTTCATCTCGTGTCAAACACAACAGGTTTTTCATACTTCAAAAAAAATGTATTCGAACTTTAAATACACTCAAACAAAGATTTAGCAGAAAATATTTTATTTATTTGTATCAAAATTGTAAGGATTAAAGTATATTACTATTGAATTAGAAAATACAATAAAATAATGAACTTTTTTTGTGAAATAACATGTATGTACTCGTAACACTGCAATTTCTTTCCTCTCTATGGAGTAGGTGGCTCAGTGGTATCGAGTCGGCCTGTGAGTCTTGAGAAACCTGGTTCGATCCCCACAGCCGACAAACAATTTCCACCAATTTAAATCTACCCCTGTGGCTCCTCCACCACTAATATCTTTGGGGGGGGGGGCGTGATTTGACGACTGGTAACTGCATTTCACGCGAAAAAATATATCACTTACCGAGATCTGCTTAGGCAGAGTACCGCAACTAGTAATGGGTAAAAGGCGTGATGATATATTTATTTATTTATTTATTTATTACAAGAAGAAATTTGAGTCTGCGCATGACTTGAATTTATTTGTTGACCAAGATATACAGGAAAGAAATCTCCAGGCGCTTTAATCGAATGGAGATTGTTTTTGGTTCGTATTTCGCTGATATCACACGAGGAAGATTTGAAATTATGTGTCAAAAATTTCAGATAAAAAACATTTGTTGAAGGCGAAACATATACACTTGTATTACTTTACAACTTTTCTCAATCTTTCAGAAAAAAAATAGAAAAGTAAATGTGGGATGACTCCATTATTTCTTGATACGTTACTTATTTTGATTCTGTCAGAAGAAAATAACAAAGTATTTCGTTTGTTGTTGATTGTATCAGATTTCAGTGAAGATATCTCTGTCTTCTCTCTTCTCGTTTGACGTGGGCTATACATAGTTCATGCATGCCTGCTCTAATTTCTGAAAAGAAATTCCAAATTTAGCAAATTTAAACTTGAAGTTCTGATATAAACTAAGTACATATATCATTAACATTCTCATTAGCATTTAGAATTCCGTCAACATAAAGCGTAGAATAAAAGCTGAACCCCTAAACTCATATCACACAGCAAAGTATGTCACTAATTAATTCGTGGCCATAAATCACATGTGGACAGGTCAGCGCAAAATTCCAGCAGCGTCGCAACGCATTCAGAGCGACATCTATCGGGAAACTTTACAGCCGAGGAGTCACATCACGTGATCAGAAACACGCAAGGAACGGAGATGACGACAGGCATTCGATACAACTTTCCTCATAACGCATTGTTTACCGCCGCGGAGTTTATAAACAGATCCTGCTGGCCATTTGTCAACCGTGCACGTTCCGACGAACGATACAAGTTGCTGTCGTAAGTTTTATCCGTTTTGTTGGTTGGTGTTGTTGATGGCGCGACCAGTGACGTGGACTCGGTAATTAACGCAGTAATTAAAACATGTCATAAGTCACAAGGTTGCTACATGTGCCTAACTACAGTTTGGAGCTTTCTCAACTGATTAGCACATTTATTAATGTTTTAATTGTTAACAGGATTACTTGGATGCGTAAAATTTACGAAATTCATTAAGTATATTTCATGTCATATTTCTTTGCGCTGCTTCGCGATTTGATTATTGCTCAAGAAAACAATACAGTAGAGATGGGCGAATATCAAATTTCTCGAATTCGAATATCGAATACGAATATTCCTAAAATTATTAATAATTATTTAATTATGTCCTTTTCATTATATGAATGAAATTGTTAGGATAAAATAAAATAAAAACCAAAAGTACAAACAAAAAAGAAAAAGACGAAAACTCCAAATTTAAGGTGAAACGTACGGGCTGATGTTGGTGAAAAACAAATTTGAAATATGGTACGCCTTCATGGTTTTGAAACAAAATATCTTTGTTATTAATAACTTTAAAATATTGTAATAGCTTTAAGTTTATGTACAAATGATAAAGAAAAACATAGTCAAAAATTGAGGTCAACATATGGCGCGATATTCGAGGTATTCGAATGTTCGCTATACTGACGTTAATATTCGAAAATATAGAATATCGAATAATGTCAATATTCGCGGCATTCGATTATTCGCGGATGATATTCGCCCATCTCTACAATATATTAAATAATGAGTTTTATAAGACATGTTTTTATCGCATGCCTTCAAGTTTTCGTTTTCTAAAGGACAAGTGCGATAAAAGTCTTCATTTTTAAGGCTATCCCTATTTTAAAACTAATTTTCAACATTTTTAATTTAATTTCTGCCGTTATAAAGCATGAAAAATGAATTTAATGTAGAATGTTATGCCCTACAACACTTATTTGAAGCTTTTTTCTCTAAAATAATAATAAGGGAAGTAGGAAATTATAAAAATATGATTTTACATGTTAAGTTCTATGTTCCCGTGTCGCGGTTACCACCCTGTATATACAGGGTGTTTCACAACTTAGAGCAAAAAATTAAAAGGTATATTCTGTACGACGTGCTGATCATGAAACAAAAAGAATTTTTTTTTAAATCGCAAAACTATTTTCCATGTTTCCCAGTCCAAAATTTTTCGTTGCCACTGCCACTGGGTGGATGATTATGTTAAAGTTATTAATTAAATAAAATTCTATTATAAATAACTGCTAATAATTGAATTGTGTAATTATTCTTTCGTAGTTGATACCTACTTCATTGTTTGTGTTTAATAAGAAAGCGAATCCAGTGCAGTACTACAAAAAATGTTTTAGGTTAACAACCCTTAATTTTTCGAATTTAAAAAAAATTCTTTTTCAGCGCGTCGTACAGAATATACCCTTTAATTTTTTGCTCTAAGTTGTGAAACACCCTGTATACCTCATTGCGGCGCGATGAGTTCAAACCCTATACTATAGTTATTGGGATTAAGTTCCTGTTGTACAGAGTAACAAATAAATAAATAACGAAAGATTGAAGAGCAAGAAGAAGAAAGCCAAATCGCACGCTTTAAAAGCTTTCATGCTTTCAATTTAAAAGAGAAAATATCAAGTTTCAATTGAACGTTGCGATCAGCAGGCTCTGTTACACGGCATATCGGTTACCAGTCACAGTCACCGTCCGCACAGGTTGGTTTCATTGAAATGCATATTCTCAGCAGAGAAATTTCCATAACCGCTAACCAGGCTGGTTACTAATAACATCATTTACGCGCAGGTAGACCGCTGACACTAACCGGATCAAGTGGCAACGACAACGGCAACGCGACTAGCGACGACGGAACTTCATGCAAACAAGATGCGAATGCCAAATACATACATCCGCGCATAAACACTAACTATTTGTTTACCCCTGCTATGCTAATGATATTTTATCAATTAACCACCGAGCGCTATTATTATTCCAAACCTTACCTTCATTTCTAAATTAGTTTTATCATTCAATCCGAACGCCTGTAAAAGCAAATTAAACTTTACGTTACCGCAAGATTTCATTTCTGAATTCAACTATTTTATCCAATTGCAAAATTTAATTTTAAACTTAGTTCAAAAATATGACAGTAAATCGAAGTTACATGTCGTATGAAGTAGTTTACACCTTGTCAGTACTTTCAAACATTTATTCCAAATTGTGAATTTAAAGTACACTTAAAATAGTATTTTAAAATGTTGTATTACAATGACTCCAATTTTAATACGAATACAGTTTGCGTATACGAACCGCAGGTGAGTTACGCAAAGTATGAGTATTACAATTGGGGTCATTGTAATACGTATCTTCCATATTATGCATTGATTTACTTTTTATTTAAAAATTATTGTTAAAAAAAATAATACTAATTTTTTACTAAAAGTTGGTGACACTGATAAATAAAAAATATTTGAAATTTAAATTATTTTAACATATACTCGTATAAGTTAGATTAGAGTTTCATAATATTATCAATATAATTCTAAAATTAAATACCTTTAAATTAAAATAAAAAGAAAATTTTATTACTGTTTGATGTTCTTATTTTGTCATAAAAAAGAAAATTCTAATGATACGTATATGAGCAATAACAGCTAAAAGATGTGTCTGTCTAACAGTATGACAACTTTACAAACAAAAAAGTTCCTAAAAACAGTTGTACATAATCGAATTTTGTGCCATCATTTTTGACAAAAACAGTGTCACAAAATTGGCTTTATATATGTGTTAAAGGAAAATAAATTTGTATTGATGCAACAATATCACTTTATTGTACAATTGTTTAAAGAAGAAAGAAATACTGAAATCACTTCTCCCCACTTAACTGTTATTATATATAAAATTTATTTAGTTAGCATGTATTTAAAAAAACTGTCAATTGACAAAAGAATAGTGTTCAATTTTCTTCTAGAAAATTCTAAACTATTATCAGTTATCATAATAATTATTGCAATTTTAATAGGGATACAAAGCTCATGTTTTACACAAATAACTGCAGAAATAAGAAGCAAAATAATATGCATTTATATAATGTTGTGTAATACTAGCAATACGAGATTTTAATTTTGAATGTATATCAACAAGTGCAGGTGCAATTTTAGTCCAGCCTTCTCGCTACCTCGCCCTTTAGATCTGCAAAACTTTAGATGGTTTAAGCTGTCTATAGAATCGCCTTAATTCAAGCTATCAGAAATACAAATTCCAAAAAAACTGGGATTCTGCAATCCCTGTATTGTAATTGGTATTAAGTTCATCTTGTACAGAGTAATAAATACAGGAATTATTAATATTAATATCTAAATATTGTGCAGAATATAGTTTTACGTGCATGTTAAAAACAATCGGTAGCAATACAACTGAAGTCTCCTTCTTGCGGAACAACTGAGCAACCAATCGTAGTCACCGTGTAACCAACGATCTGACGAATCGTTTTAAACAAACGAGCAAAGCGTTGGCAAACAAAAACGAAGCGGCAAACATTCCTCGGTGGTAGGCGACGCAAGCGTCTTCAGGGAGCAACAACTGTCCGGCGGTCGCTGGAACCAATTACCCAGTCCGCATCGCTCACTAATTATTGCAATTTTAATAGGGATACAAAGCTCATGTTTTACACAAATAACTGCAGAAATAAGAAGCAAAATAATATGCATTTATATAATGTTGTGTAATACTAGCAATACGAGATTTTAATTTTGAATGTATATCAACAAGTGCAGGTGCAATTTTAGTCCAGCCTTCTCGCTACCTCGCCCTTTAGATCTGCAAAACTTTAGATGGTTTAAGCTGTCTATAGAATCGCCTTAATTCAAGCTATCAGAAATACAAATTCCAAAAAAACTGGGATTCTGCAATCCCTGTATTGTAATTGGTATTAAGTTCATCTTGTACAGAGTAATAAATACAGGAATTATTAATATTAATATCTAAATATTGTGCAGAATATAGTTTTACGTGCATGTTAAAAACAATCGGTAGCAATACAACTGAAGTCTCCTTCTTGCGGAACAACTGAGCAACCAATCGTAGTCACCGTGTAACCAACGATCTGACGAATCGTTTTAAACAAACGAGCAAAGCGTTGGCAAACAAAAACGAAGCGGCAAACATTCCTCGGTGGTAGGCGACGCAAGCGTCTTCAGGGAGCAACAACTGTCCGGCGGTCGCTGGAACCAATTACCCAGTCCGCATCGCTCACGACAAACAACTACATAAATATAGGCGCCGCCGTCTCGCTCGGGACCGTTCGCTGGCCTTCGGCAACCATCGCCAGCGGAACTTCCTGGGGAATTACAGACACCCAAACTGCGAGGATAACTACAGGTTTTATTACTTTCTGGAACACTGCACTTGTCAAGAATTAAACAACGCTCAGGTAAACAGACATGGGGACAGTGAACTTTGGCAAACAGCAACAGATACTTTGTTGGCTGTTGGGAAACTCAATAATTCATGGAAAAGTAAATGTGATGGCATGTAGACACTTTACGATTAAGAAGGAAATCTTCGTTTCATACTTTATGTCCAACGATATTTCAGATAACTTGTTTTTCTCCAATATCACTTGGCTCGTTCTACGAGTATTTGCGGATTAAGAGGGTAAATCAATTTTGATGATACTTGAACTAAGTTCAACAAATTGAAAACAATACATTTTTAATACGCTGTAATATAAAATAAGTTAGAAAAATTTGGAGATCGTTAAATTCAACTTAAATGGTTTATAACTGAACTATAGAAATAAATTACTTCACCTACTGTCAATACGTTAATTTTTTTATTAACAAATATTAAGATTTTAATTTTTATATATTTGTTTCCAGTAAACACGAAATAATTAAATATAAATATAGATAACAATTTATTTATTTATTTATTTATGCTACTCTGTACTAGAGAAACTGAATCACGATTACAGTACAGGGTCCGCACTCGCCGAGCCGCCATGCGCTACTTCATATAATTCTTTGCTTGAGTAATGTGTAAAAGATGTGATCAAATATTTTTTTTATGTTCGACTGCATCATATTACCTTGTTTTAAGACACTGTTTATTGTCCATAATCGGGTACTTTATTGGACTAGTACGATAAAAATGCAAAATTGGACTGCTGTCAATGTCACATTAAAACAAAATTCAAAACAAATATTTAAACACTATTTTCTGTATGTATTATATGTGTTTTCATACAATTGTTAGATATTCTCTTGCATTACATGCAAGATCTTTTATTTCTTTTGGAACGTCTTCAATGTCTTTATCCATCTCAACACTTTTTCACTTTGACAATTTGATAAATAAAGCAACAAATGCATAACAATGAAGCACACTTTGAGATGCAATTAAATGTTTTAAATATAGGTATTGACAATCATATTTTAAGAGAAAATATTCTTCATGCAGTCGAACATAAAACGTTGTATACAACTCGTACATAATCGGGCTTTATAGACTCGCCTTATTTATTAGCCTCGCTCGCTGCGCTCGCTCCAATAAAGACCTAAATTATGTACTTGTTACATAAACTACTATTATATTTAAATTAATGAGAAATAGGATTATTTTCTTATCTATGTGAATTTTCTCATTTTCTTTGCAATTTTTATGCTACAGAATATACTATAAAAAAGATTTAACTATTTTATGATGATTGTTTAAGCTGTTAAATTTAGAAATAGTTATGGCAATATTGTAAGTTCGCATATGTTTCATTTGAAGAGATTTTCAAGATTGTCGACAAGCATCTTTAAGCTGAATTCTCGTGAAGCGGTAATCTAAAGTACAATGTTGTGTTCCATGCCCCATTTTCCATGCATCCAATCTCTTAGATACTTTATGCACGGTTCACAATAGCGCAATGCAGCGCATGTTAGCACAACGCATTATTAGCGTAATAATTTAAACTTTAACTAGAAATGCACATAACCTACAACACACTGCCGACATCTATGACTGCTCCAGCCAAACTAAGAGAATTTATTGCTGGATAATTTAATACTGTGGTGCGATATACCGTGCGCGCATCGTCAATTGTGTACATAAAAGTTGACAACGCTCGATGCTACTAAAAACGGGATTGTGTGTTTTGTTGCCGTCGGAAATTGGGTCAAAATGTCAAAATGTCCGAGTAAATCTGGCACAGATTGTTAAACGCGTAAAGCTGCGGTTACAGTGTCTCATCATCGTAAACTTCCTGCGCGCCAAATCACACACACTGATTGCTAAAGCCCCTCGACGACCAAATAGCGAATGGAATTTCACTTAAACAACAACCACAATCTCTGTTTATAACACAACAGATATGATATGCATCATCAGCAAGTGTTTATCATCAATTTACCTACAGTTAAATTTAGCTGATAAATTTCGACGAAATTTGGTGGATTCGCAACCTACAGAAACATCATTTTAAATGAAAGGACCATAAATCTCGTACGTATTTATAATAGTTTTTTCACGACCGAAAGTATTTCACCGTTTCTATGATACAAATATCGGGACAGAAGTAAAACATTTTATCCCTAGGAAAATAATGTACACATTATTCCTATAGAGAGTTTATATTCTAACTGTCTATTCACTGTATGCTTTTGAATTGTTAAAGTTTGCACATAAAAATAAAGAACACTACATCTACAGTAAAAACAATACAAGACAAAAGGACCAAATTATAATATACCCGCACCATAATACAAGTAGGTACATACGAAAAAGGGATGTATTATATGTCTGCTAAATTTTACAATTATTTGCCGAATAATTTAAAAAAAATTAACAACAAACAATTTAAAACACAACTATTCCATAAACTGCCTAAAAACCCTCTGTATAGCTTAGATAATTTCTTTTTGATGGTATTTTAAATTTAAATGCGTTATATGTTACCTTGATAGTTAATATTACTATATTTGTTTCCTACACATGTACACATGTTTTTTTTTGGAAATAAACTTATTATTATTATGATTATTTTGACATTTCAGCTATCAAATTTATATAAAACAGTACAATGAAATAAATAAAAACATAAGAATAGCTGCATCCATAATTGATTTGACGGCTGGTAACCGCATTTCACGCGAAGAAATATATCACTTACCGAGATCTGCTGATGACAGAGTGCCACACCCAGTAATGGGTAAAAGGCGTGATAATATATTTATTTATTTTTATTTAAGTTTTTACTCAGATTTGTAATTATTTCAAATTATGTGTCCTGTTATTTGTTGATAATTTTGACGTTTCATTTATTATTAAATAAAATAAATATATCATCATGTGTTTGAATCATTACTTGATGTGACACTCTGCCGAGGCAGATCTCGCTAAGTAATCCGCGTGAAATGCGGTTACCAGCCGTCAAATAACGGCCCCAAAATATGTTAGTGTAGGATGAGCCACAGGATTAGTTTTAATAAATCAATATATCATCACGCCTTTTACCCATTATTGGGTGTGGCACTCTGCCTACGCTGATCTCGGTAAGTGATGTATTTTTTCGCGTGAAATGCGGTTACCAGCCGTCAAATCACGGTCCTTGAAGATATTAGTGGTGGGAGAGCCACAGGGGTAGATTTAAATTGGTGACAATTGTTTATCAGCTGTGGGAATCAAACCAGGGTTCTCAAATCCACAGGCTAACTCGATACCACTGTGCCGCCCCATTAAATAATTTATTATTAACGCACATAAAACTGTTTTGTAATTCGACATTGCGTTAGTTTTGCGATATTTATTGAAACTTCTATGAAATCCGTGATATCTTCCGTAATATCATTTCCAGAATAATAAAAGCAGATTCTTAATTGATATGGACTGATGTTACAAAGAAATTATTTGTTTCGGAAGCAAGTTCTTTATATCTGCTTAGGCAAATACGTTGTAATCAAAGTGTGCCATCTCTCCTCTTGCAATTTTCTTCTTTATTGCGTAGTTATGTACAGTAGAATAGTTCAAAGAGGTGCTTGAAGTTAAATCAGCAGCAACTTTTTGCGAACGTACAATACACCGAACGTCGACGTCTCATTTTACACCTACATTCAATCCAAAGCACATCGAAGGAGACATAAATCGGGCGATATCTTACGAAAAAAGCCTTTTTATTATGTTGAAGTCCATATTTATGTCAATTGTTATTCGATTCAGAAAACCGTTCCATTATGTGAGGGATCCATTATGAGCTTTTGATGGCACGCACGTTACTCTTTCTCCCACTCGTTGAGCCGCTGATGTATCTCACTCTCTCCTCTAATATCTATCGAGCTGTTTGGTTGTGATAGACGTCAAACTGGTCAGTAGTCTAAAGTACTTAGCGCTACGGAAATGTTAGAAATTCACTTTGCTGCTTGATGTGAATCATGTTCAATGCAGTAACTTTCTTTCTGTTTCTGATAGGTATTCAATTATTTAATAGCAATATTAGTCATGTGATTAATTTCGTGTTCGGATTACGTTGGTGTGTATGAAGGGTTTAAGACTGAAAAGAATTATGTATGTATGATAGTTCAGATGATTTATGTTTAGCTTTTATTCAATTGTTATCTGTTTGTTTAATATAACAGAATAGATTTAATTTATATTGCTGTTATAGTTAATATTTACTTAAAAATCGGACATAAATTATGTAAAACAATTATAAATAATATTGGTAAAATTGAGAGTAAGAGATTGAGAGGACAACCTATTTCAAGTGGGAAGAATAAACAAGCTTACATGAAATGAAATATGAATGTGGATGAAGCAAAAGTAGTGTGCAAAAATACAAATTTTTAGCTAAGAATAATCACAGAAAGAATCTGATGAATAAATATTCAGTAAATGTTTAAAGGATTCTTGCTACACCATTTGTAACAACATATCACAATTTTGAATAAATAAATGCAAAATTAAAACTTTAGCTTGTGCTTTATTTATAATATTCATATGAATACATTACATTGATTATATAACTCATAATAAAATCAACTTAAAATACTTAAGAATTTTTCTTGGTTATCACATATAGATAAATAAATGTACCCTTGACGACGAGGTATAATCACTTTCGTATATTCATTCACCGGGTTAAAAAATATTTTTCCTAACACATGCACAAGAAACACGTTCTTATTCCCTAATTTTAGAGAGAGAAACAATGCTTTTCTCCCCTAGGTAGCAAGTTTCTCTCCTTAGGGACTACGATTATTAGCTGTTTGCGGCGTTTCCTAGGTAACTAGTTACTCAACTCATATTTGACATTTGTCCCGATAAGACTGTAATTTTTGTGCACTTGTTACGAAAATTATAATACGCTTCACGGGAGGGCGCGATTATTCCTTGTGTGAAGTTGGCAAACCTTGACTTCAACTCAAGCCTTCGGCTCGCGCTTACTTCTCGGTTTGCCAACTTCACACGCGGGAATAATCGCTTGTTTCCGTCCCTTGATGCATAACATACTAAAATTGAGATCTAGAATGAATGAAATAACAAAAAAAATATGAAATCTTGCACCTCCAAATACATCAAAAAGTATCGTGGCATAGTTGTAATTGCACTAAAATCATTGCTAACGTCAGAAATTTTATTTCAATTGTAATTTTCTGTAAATTTTTTTATTCGTTATATAATCAACGAATACAACACAGATATTTAAAATTATTAGAATATATTGTATTGCTCTACTCAATATATTCGATACACGTGTTGCAATGACATATAATTCATCAAAAAATAGACCAATTCAATAGCTGAATTTTTCTTAGTTACGCATTATTCTTAATATTCTTAATAATGCGTTTCACAAAAAAAAATAAAATATTTTTTTTGTTTATACTCGAAAAGTCGCGTTTGTGAAATGTTTTTAGTATTTATTTAAATTTTACTGTTTTTGTAATTGAATACAGTAATAATACAAAATATTTCGGCGCACATATTTCCAAAATTAAAACTCTACGCCTCTGCTACAATCTCTAGCCTCGGTCCGCAAACCGCTATTTTCAACCCATGGTGTATAAAAATAAGTATTGTTAATGTAATAAATACAAAAATATGAAATTGTGAAAAGTGTGTCCTGTTTAAAACGTGAGAAGAATTCATGTAAGGGTATAAAAAATTCATAGAGCACATTATCAAAGAAAGGTATATTTCCCTAAATAAAGCATTTATCATTAATATCGTGTGACACTTAAGTAACGCAATTTAAAACTCAGTATAAATTTGCAAACGTTGCAAGTGCGATTAAGTGCAAAAAACGTCCAAGACAAAACTAAGTGGCGGCTGCGAATAAGTTTGCAGGATCGGTCCAATGGAGAATAATAAATAGCCCAGGGGAACAGGACTCGTTTTACAGAGCTTTGCTCATCGCTTCCAGGACCACACCGGCCCAACACACCACCGCTCATCTATCAAAACCTTGCCCCGAATTTAACCAACCGCGCGCAATCATCAAAATTGTATTCGCCAACCCTTGTCGTTTTTCATTCTGTCTCCCTTCTATTATCATATCAAAACTAATTGCTGTCATATTATTTGATTTAAATGTGCCACTATTAAATATAATGTGTATCAATGATCGATACATAATTATTTTAAACGTCAACGTATTACAAATTAAACAGACAATTGAGAAATTAATGAATTATTATTATTTTATATATATTATCGTAATTTAATAGATATTTACATTTAAATATTATCATGAAATAAATTCATTTGAATTAAGTCAGTAATACCAATTTAATAAAATCTGGATATAAAATAAATAAATGTGCCATGACATTTTAAATTTTGATAAGTGATATATTTATGCGCATGCAGTGCAGCTACCAGTCGTAATATTATAGTAGAAGGGTAATTTTCATATATAATATAACAAGTAGTATGAAAATTGCTGAAAATATTTTGACATAAATTATGAGTTGTTATGGAAATGGAAACATAACGAGTGCGAAGCACGAGTTGTGTTTCCTATTTCCATAACAACAAATGTATATTTATGTCAAAATATTATCTGTCAATTTTCATACTACGAGTTGTATTCGGTTTGAGAATTTACCAAACAAGAGTTAATTAACAAGAATAGTTAGGTATTTATTTGCACAGTGATGAAAATTCTACATTTTTTCAGTGTACATTTAATATTCAAAATTGACGTTTATGAAAATATTGAAAATATCATTTATTTTATTCGTAACCAAGGATATTAATAACAGTGGTATTTCCGATGAAATTTCACTAGTGATGAATTTCCGACGAAATGTACATTGCATTGGTTTATTTTCAAACAAATTCATGATCCTATTGGTTGACAGTGACGTGTGGTGAATTCTCAAATAAATAAATCATTATATCATCACCCATTTTACCTGTTTGTGAGTGTAGCAATCTGCCATAGTAGATCTCGGTAAGTGATATAATCACAGTAGCCAAAGATGTTAGTGGAGAGTCACATAGGTTGAAAATCATTTCATCATTTACATTACCATGACAACACGTATTTCACGCACTTTTTTACACCTTAATGCGCGAAATGAGCATTTCGCGCACGCTCCACAATTATTTTTTTCACGTTTTATTGATTACAACACATCAATAATAACAAATTCATATTATTTTTAGTTTTTTTCCCTTAAATTTACTTAAATAAATCAATAATTATTCTATTATTCTTTATTTACAGTTGTAGAAAAAGTGTTTGTATTTCGTGGGCAATTCTTGTTTTTTTGGCCCGTTTGAATGACATTTTGTCTCGACTTGATGGTCTCGACTAAAAGTGACATCCTCACGCGCAAAAAAAAAATTTTCACGCACTTAATAACTGTTCTGTCAATTTATTTATTTCATCGTTTGGATACACTAAACATGTATTTTCGTTTTAATGATGAATTATGAATGCTCAAAACTTATTATACGTGTTAGTTTCTAGTTGTATAGCATAGAAAGTAAATAAATAGGATGCATCGCCAACGAACGTCAGATTTATATAAATTGAAACTAAATTATTTTCTGTAAAACGTTTATTTATTCAGGAACTATTTTTATCGTGAACTATCGCTGATTTGTTCTCTCTCTGTGTCTGATGTAATAGTTAAACTAAAATGTATTTTATGTATGGATGCAACATATAGCTATAGGTTTAAAGTTAGATCAAAGCAAGTTATTTCGCTGTAAAAGTAAATTCAGCACCCTCCCAGCCTCCCAAGGGTGATAGTCTACAGTCGACAATCGCTCGCTTACAAATCTACGGGGAGGTGCACAGCTCAGGTCCCGTGACGCAAGTTTCAAACTTCGCTCGCGTTATTTGATTTCCCTTCTGATTCTATATTTTAGTTTGGATGTTCCTTATAATTAATTTCTAAGACCGTATCTAGTTGGTATGTGTATGACAGCGGGTTATTGCGAATTATTTGCCAGGAATTTTGGGATTACGGATATCCGTAATGGAATTAGACGAGACCCGAATGTGAAATTCGTGGCGAATTTTGCTCAACTCAAAACTTTCATTAATCTTTCCGCGCGCAGAATTAATTTCCATTTGTTGTCGACTTTGCATTCTTCACTCCTCTATTTATTTTCTAGTTTCTCTGCTATTCAAACATTTGTTTTTGTGCAAGTTTCTATAAATATTGATAGATTTCTCTACAATCACTTAAGTTTTTCGTGGCTACTTGTACGAATAAATAAAATTAAATCGAAGTTACATTTCAAACTGAAAATAAAAATAAATAAATTTATCATCAGTACCTACTTGAAAACGAATCTTGAAATGAAATGAAAAAGTTAAAATTGTAAAGTAGTGAGAAAAGAGAATAAAAGCTTTCAAGTATTCTTGAAACATGTTTTCCTCCAGAAGCCGAATTAAGTTCACTTTTACGTAGAAATTAAATGAAGCAAAAAATTAAAACAACAAGAAATAGCGGTGAAGTTCTCAAGTAAAAATAGTTCGTCATAATCCCACTCCAGGCAATAAAACCGCAACGTGTAACATAAACTTAACAAGAACAAAAGCAAAACACACAGTTAATATTCTTTTGTCTTTATTGAAACATTTACCGCGTGCGAAACGGGTGTGTTTTTGTCTATAAACAAGGAACATTCCTGGAGGATTACCGGGAGCTGTGTGCCGTCACAATATGTCCGTCTTGGGCGCTGCTCGTTTGTTCCCTGACCGAGTTGACCACTGTATGGACTTGGCCAGACGTCGGAGACGCTGTAACGGAGATTATACGACGGCGTTCGCTGACATCATGCGCTTGACAGCCGCTCCAAATGCACAGGGTGCTACTAGACAAACTCTATATGCAATCAGTGCGCGCTTTATCTACTCCATTACATTCAATTTACTACTAACACTTCACGTACAGCCATACCTACATGAAACAACACTTCTTTACCAAAAATATGTTTGATAAATGGTTTAAAGCTTATAACTAAATATACATAAAATAAATAGATATATCATCACGCCTTTTACCCATTACTGCAGTGGTTTCCAAACTTTTTCTCTCAGCGGCCCCTTGTTTCCGTAAAAAATTGTCGCGCCCCCCCTCATTTTTTATAACAGCCTAACTTCAAAAATAGTAAATAATTTATTTTATAGAATACAAAAAAATAAGAACTATAAACAAATATTGTTATTATATAAGATATTTGTTATAACAAATCTTTTTCTTAACCTAAAATTATGTTTATTACAACATAATAATACTCGTAGAACAAAATTATGTAACGACATTAATAAACATGAAATTGTAATAACATTGGAAATTATATTTAATTTAAATTACGCATATTTAATACAATATAATCATAATTTTTGAGTGTGCTGCATGAGCGCTTGTTTTTCAGTTTCTCGAACCGGGGAGTCATTGAAGATATCGCCACTCGCAATTCTTTTTCAATGAATAATCGAGTTCGATATTTTGTCTTTAAAACAGCTATAGCGGAAAAGCCTGTTTCACACAAATAAACGTAATAAAATTTCTAAGGCTTTGTTTGTTAAACTAGAGATATTTTACTGCGAGCGCGAGTTAGAAACACGTGTGTGCTATGATGTAAATAGAGAATGGGTTCATAAGCCTTAATTATATTTTAATATAGCGCGCCCCCCTCGAAACAATCTCGCCCCCTCCTAAGGGGACTCGCCCAACAGTTTGGAAACCACCGCTTTACTGAGTGTGGCATTTCGGTAAGTGATATCTAATGAGTATCTACATGTTGCTCAATTGCTTTTTATGCAAGAGTAACAAGCAAACAAAAAATGGCTATTAATAAAAAAAATTTGGTTGGAAATTGCTGTAGAAAACAACGAAAATTTAAAATTAATGGTACAAAATGGGGTGGGTGGCTCAGTGGTATCGAGTCGGCCTGTGAATCTTGAGAACCTCACAGTCGACAAACAATTTTCACCAATTTAAATCTACCCCTGTGAGTCCCCCTCCACTAACATCTTTGGGAGCCGTAATTTGACGGCTGGTAACCGCACTTCACGCGAGGAAATATATCACTTACCGGGATCTGATTCGACAGAGTGCCGCACCCAGTAATGGGTAAAAGTCGTGATGATATATTTATTTATATTTTATAAAATGATGGATGGAATAAATTTTTATTAGAAATGTACAGTTTATTATTTCAATGTCTCATCTTTTCAGGTACAGTTCGTTCTTCACTTCCGCTTGCTCTCTGGATACCACACAACGGGCGTGCGCTGAAACGAAACATCCACCACCACCACCACCGCCAACGCCGCAATGCGGACAAAGTCAGAACTAGCTCGCAATCGGACAACGTCGGTCAGCGTCTGCCCCCGCGTTCCCGTGCTGTTATCACGACCCATCTGCTCAGCTGGAGGATTCGCAGCGTCGCATTCCTGCGTCGGAGGACATCGGATGGTGAGTTTGCTTCTAACTTGTATTTTAATTAGGTATGTGTAAGTCTCAAAGACTTGAAAGAGAAAAAGACCTCGAAATTCTTTTGTGATTCTACAGAATTCTTTGATAAATTGTTTTCAAGTATTTTATACTTGTATGGTACTTAGGTAATTCTCTAATGTCACAATGTTCAAACACATACATATGTAACATTACACTATATCCCATCAAATGAAGTAGCACAAACCCCTCAAACATTCACAGAACATCTACTCATCAAATTTATCAAAGTATTAGTTTTCGTCTCCAACATTCTTATCAACCTCATTTTCCTCGCATTTGGAATCTTTTATCCTGCAATAAACACATTCATCCATTCGCTCCTATACACTTATTTCATAAACACTTACGTCTACTCCTCTAACAATGAAAGTAAATTCCACATAATTGCAGTGCACGACGTATATTACTGTACAGAATTATGAACATAATTATATACATAATTTTTTCTGAAATCGTCAAGAAAATGCCTACTTTCCTGACGCATGGAAAGTAAGTGTTTACCAAAGCATTTGCAAAACAGTCAGGTAAAGTACTTTCTTGACTAGTCAGGAAAGTACTTTACCTGACTCAAGTAAATAAACTAAATAACTAAAAAATTGAATAAGATTTTTATTTATTTTTATCAATAACGTTAATACTAAATATACAATTGCTTAAATTACTAAAATTTATGCATGACACTGGCGAACTTGAAGCTAAATTATTTGTTGCAATCGATAAATTACTTGGAGATTCAGTGAATAAAATTATTTACTTTATTTTGCTTTTTCCAATCTATGAAAATTTCATACTCTTTATCATATCGGTCTTTGGACTTGCTTAGTAATAAATTTTCAACAGCCGCAGTTGCTTGATTTAAGATTTCAGGAGGAGTACTTGAAAATACCGCCTCATACTCATTTTCATCTATATTTTCCAACATTATAAAGAAATCTTCTCTGTCAACAATATTACTTTTGATACAAATATGTTCAATAGATTTTTCACATAAGATGTTGTTTTCAACAACTTTTGTTATCACCTTGGATATGAAGTTTGCTGCCAATATGATTCTTACCAAAAAATTAAACATTTTGAAATATTTATCATAAATTATATTGATAAAATATAAATATGAACGATTTCAGACAAAAATAGTATACATAATACGTCACGAAAGTGTTTTACTTGACTCAGCGAATTAAAATACTCGGCCTGGCGGCCTCGTACTTCAAACAACCGCTTCGTCAAGTAAAGCATCACTTTCCTGACTTATTATGTAATATACTATTATGGACTGTTGCATACAGAAATTTTTATCAAGGTGACTTTTCTGTCCAGAAAATTAGAACATGTTCTATTTTTGATAATATAACTTATTTTATTGGTTAATTCGTTGAATATTCCATAGCGTATAGGCGGAAAAATGATAAATCCGTCACCGTATATAACATGTTTTTAAAAGTGGCAGTTATATTGCATCTTATCATCAAAATACATATAAAGATTTCTCACAATTTTGCCTAATTTTTTTAATAAAAATAATAATAAATATATCATCACGCTCACGCATTTTACTTATTTCTGGGTGTAGAACAAACCACAGGGTTAATTTTAATCTAGTCAAACTTGGGTTCTTAAATCCAGAGTCCCTCTCGGTATATATTATATTTTCCTTGGATGATATAAATTTGTACTGTAAAAATTGTTTTCACTTTGCATTCATTTTAGCAATCGTTAGCAATAATTTTACAAAACTAGGTTATTTTTTGTCGTTTCGTTTTGCAAAACATAATCAAAACAGTTATTTGTGTATTAAGAGCGTAAAGTGATTCTTTGTGATTCGAGCACAGTAATTATAGCGCGTGCCGAATGCAAGAGCTGCAATAGTGTAAGAAGAATAAAGACACTTTATGCTTGTGATACACACATTTTTTTCATCTGATAATGTGACAAATTTCTGTTTTGTTTGTATCCCTGGTAACTATTTAAATAAACGCGCATTTAATATCTTTTTCGAACGTTGCCAGCGAAGACAAGCGACCAAGTAATTTTTCGATTGTTCCACAGAAAACGTCAACTTTAAGGACAAATGTGAGCATAATTTTCAACTTTTCATAGCAATCCGAGAAAAATGTATTATCAATTCAAATACGTTATTCAGTGCGTGGTCAGTCATACAGATATTTCGAACGTATTATTTATTTTTTTTGCTAACAGTAAAAAATGTAACAGTTTAGTAAAAAACTGTACCTCCACCTATGTGATTTTATTTGTTGTATCAGAATAAAAATCAAATTGTGTTGCTACATAATATTTCACAAATTCCGATGTTTACTGACAAAATATAATTGGAAAATATCACAAATATGTTTATACTTCTCTGGAACATTTTGAATTTACAATATTTATCGTTTTTCATTGAATGAACAAACTCATATCCTAGACAAATCATGTTTGATAAATATTTGTTTACATTACAATATGATATACAAGTACTTTATTTCAAATATGTTGTTTTGCCAAATGGTTATTTGTTATCATCACCCAACACTTTAAGAAGGACAAATACATGAAAATTCGAGAGAAAGTAACAAGTTACGATAAATATTTTGTGTGTGAGAAGAGAAATGTTACAGTGTGGAGTTAAATTTTAATCTTACTGCGTCACGTTTCATGAGTATCTTGTCACGTATTACGTATCACCAGGGTTTCAAGCCTTGCTAGATCGATGTAGACAAAAAAAGATGACATCCGACACAATCTGTTCGTAACTGTGTTATTTCCAAATGGATTGACACAAAACAAAGTTACAAAAATAACAGCAAGCAAAAAATACTTTCTCTTCAACTCCAAATACTATAATTTGACACATATTATATCACACTTTCATGTAAATATGCTTCAGAGACAAAAAACTTAATAGCGTCATAATAGCAAAAAAGAAATAAGTTTCTTTTTGTTTTATTTTTGTAAATAAATATATCATCACGTCTTTTATCTATTACTGGGTGTGGCACTCTGTCGTAACAGATCTCAATGTGGTTACCAGCCGTCAAATCACGGCCCACAAAGATGTTAGAGAAGGGGGAGCCACAGAGGTAGTTTTAACGTGGTGAACATTGTTTATCGACTGTGGAAATCTAACTCTCAAATCCACAGGCCGACTCGATATCACTGAGTCATTTACCTCATCAATTCACAAATCAAAAGTTATCAACCAGCTATCTAAAAATTCAAAGTAAAGTCCTGATTTTTAAATTTGACATATTATATTTTCCGTTATCAAGTTTCTAAATTATTTAAGACAAATCTTACTGCAAATTGAATTGTGCAACAATTTTTTTAATGCATTTTCCTTTAATTCAAAAATGTTTAATAGTAGAATTAATATATTATGCAACAAGTTTGTAATCGTATAAATTACTCCATACTCGTATATTAATAGTCATTATATACGAGTTGTATATACATTTTTTATTCATTAGACTCATACCGCAATTAATCCCTTACAAACATTCCCTATCTTGGCACATGACTTTTGCTTCATCCACATACATAATTCCTTTTATAGAAACTCGTTTATTCCTTTCACTTTTTTCATCTTTCGTTCACACAATAAATTTTCATATATAATATAACAAGTAGTATGAAAATTGCTGAAAATATTTTTACATAAATTATGAGTTGTTATGGAAATGGAAACATAACGAGTGCGAAGCACGAGTTGTGTTTCCTATTTCCGTAACAACGAATGTATATTTATGTCAAAATATTATCTGTCAATTTTCATACTACGAGTTGTATTTGGCTTGAGAATTTACCAAACAAGAGTTAATTAACAAGAATAGTTAGGTATTTATTTGCACATTATTAATTAGGTATTCCAGTGATGAAAATTTTGAATATTAAATGTACACTGAAAAAATGTAGACGTTCATGAAAATATTGAAAATATCATTTATTTTATTCGTAACCAAGGATATTATTAACAGTGGTATTTCCGTTATCAATTGCACCAGCGATGAATTTCCGACGAAATGTACATTTCATTGGTTCATTTTCAAACAAATTCGTGATCCTATTGGTTGACAGTGACGTGTGGTGAATTCTCAATCGTATTCATCCATTTATTTTCAAAGATTTCCACGAAATATATAAATTTTTAACATTACTTATAATCATACTTAAATGCAATCGGGTTTAGTCTTTAATCTTGTCTAGGTTTTCAATCCGGTTAATTATATTCCGAGGAAAAATATAAATTTCTGCAAAAACGATGAATCCATATTCATCTTAATTAAAAGTTTGCAACAGAGGAATTTGACAAGATAATTGGAGTTACAACAAATCAATATATTATAGCTAATTAATAATTTTGAAAAGATATGAATCATTGAAGCATAAAGTTTTATCGAACGAAATAAAACAAAATTTGCCGCTCATCGGTGCTTTTAATCGGAAGAAATACATTCTTGAGATTTCGCTACGATTTTAATTAATACTTACATAAATACATTCTATTGAATTGAAAACAAAATAAATATATCGTTACGCCTTTTACTCATTACTGGGTGTGGCACTCTGTCATAGCAGATCTCTGTAAGTGATATATTTCTTCGCGTGATGCGCGTTACCAGCTATCAAATCAGAACCCCCAAAGATGTTAGAGGATGGGAAAGCCACCGGGATAGTTTTAATATGTTGAAAATTGGGAATCGAACACGGATTCTCAAATCCACAGGCAGACTTGATACCACAAATAAAATAGGGTAGTTAAAGCTTATTATTCATAAACAGTCCTTTAGAATTACATGTTGCATTATTTATATTTGTTTATTTTAATTGAATGTTGAATTGTTGTATGGAAATGATATTTTTTTTTGCTCATTTTAATTGAATTAAATGAAATCATTTTCATAAAGATTATAAGTTAATTATTTATTAGGGTAATACATCAAGAGGTTTAGTACCAAATATTAAAGCAATTATTCCCATCACACGCAAGTTGATCTGCTTAGGCAGAGTGCCACACCCAGTAATGGGTAAAAGGCTTGATGATATATTTATTTATTTATTTACGCAAGTTGAATACTATACTTTTCCACAACCATTCAACAGGGTCTTGCATTTTTAGGTCGTAATTTAAGGTAAATAATAAATTTTGGAAGTTTCATGATAAACGTCAAACTTAAGTAGTTTCTAAGCAATATTAAAATAACTATAATAATAATAAACAGTATGCTGCGTTACTATGGCTGTATTTTTTTGGCATTTTTAAATTAATTCGTTGGATTATTTTTGTTTAATTTTCTTTCTAACAAATTCCTGAACTGAGCTATTTTGGTGGGTTTATAGGTTAAAGTCGTTTTCTATTAACAAGTGGTCCTTGTTATCAGTTTTGAATTTTCGGTATCGTGATTTGTTTTTAGTAAGTGAAAAGATAGAAAAGCATTACATTTAGATTTTAAATTTAGCGTCATTTTTTTACAAGTGACATTAGATAGATCATTTATTTGGATATGGGGTAAGTCGGCCTGTGGATCTTGAGAACCCTAGTTCGATTCCCACAGCCGACAAACAATTTTTACCAATTTAAATCTACCCCTGTGGTTCCCCCTCCACTAATATCTTTGGAGGCCGTGATTTGACTGCTGGTAACTGCTTTTCATGCGAAAAATATATCACTTACCGAGATCTGCTCTGGCATAGTGCCATACCCAGTAATGGGTAAAAGGTGTGATGATATAATTATTTTATTTATATTTATTTGAATGTAGTACGAGTTTTAGATTGAAACAAAAGTTCCCAAATAAATATGGCGTATAGCAACCGCAATCTAATTTGTTTAAAAATTGTTTAACATTGGCGTTACTATATTTACAGTTAAAAGTGTGAAAGTTTAAAACAAAGTTTGTTAATTTTCAACGAAATTGGACAGTTTTTTTTCATTTTTCAATAATAGTATATTGTGTGGCAAGGGGTGAAAGAAGACGATTTCTGACGAGGGCTGTCATCTCCCTGGTCTGAAATCGTCTTTGTTTCATCTCGTGCCACACACTATATTTTTTATATCACATGTACTCATTTTATTTGTAATTTATTAAAATCTTTGACAACGATTTGACGACAGCTGTCAGACGATTATAATTTTATTCGCTTTTGTTTATTACAAATGCGATTCTGACAGACTTGAAATAAAGACATAAATAATAAATAAATGAATGTGCCGGGCAGAAACAACGTTGTTTCTGACTGACACAGTCGCATTGGTCTGAAATTGTCTTATTTCGACTGGCAAAACAGAAATCAAAGCTCGCTGTTTCAATGCATGTGATATGAAAAAGTGATATGGGGTAGATGGCTCAGTGGTATCGAGTCGGCCTGTGGATCTTGAGAACCCTGGTTCGATCCCCACAGCCGACAAACAATTTTCACCAATTTAAAAAATCTACCCCTGTGGCTCCTCCTCCACTAATATCTTTGGAGGCCGTTATTTGACGCCTGGTAACCGCACTTCACGCGAAAAAATATATCACTTACCGAGATCTGCTTAGTCAGAGTGCCACACTCAGTGATGGGTAAAAGGCGTGATGATATATTTATTTATTTATTTTTATGAAAAAGTGATATTGTATCATAAAACATTTCCAAGGACTATATTTCAAGATAATCATTTGATAATTGTTTATATGCTTGTCAAAAAAATATATGTATTTATCATTTAAAATTTCAATCCTCTTAGGGCATTAATATAATAATTTAATAATCTTATTGTTCCACGATTCTGAATTGAGTTTTGATGTACGAGTATGTAACAAAACATTTTGACCATCCTACTCGATGATATTATTTGTAAACTACCATTGTAATAAAATGAATTAGTAGATGATTAGTCATGTTAAATATTAAACACATATTGGCAGAATAATTTCGTTATTACATTAATTCTCCATTAAACACTTAACATAAGCGATAAATTTTCTAGTCTCTCACAATAACTGTTATTACCAGTTGTTTGAATATCATTACACGTTGTACCTAAACAAATATTATGAAACTAAACTGATTATTTTTCTGCGTTCATGCATTTCTGTTGCAGGACATATTTATAGTTTTGCAAATACATTGCAATTCAAGGGAATTATTTTACAAAGCAACATTTGTAGTGAGAAAGCAGCTTTTACTGTGTATTCGGTACATAAATATGAAATGTTTTCTCAATTCATGAAATATGTATAGCATTATTCATCGTACTTCTTGTATATAAATGTACATACGCACGGTTTATACATATGTTACATTCCGTCTTTTGCCCTACATCATTGGACTCGAACACAGATGCATTTGCTTATGTCTTTAGTTTTATTTTGGTTCTAAAGATCAATATGTTGGCAATGGCACGTCGTTTTTGGAAAATGGTTCTGTGGAATGGATTCGTAAAATTTTACAAGCGGAGCGAAACAGACATGCAAATAAGTAACATATATAGAAACTCTAATAGTTAACTCTTATTTAGTAAATACAGAAAATTATCTTTTATTTTAATATTAATTAATTAATGGTTTAACACAAAATCACAATAATAATTTAAAAATCTGTATTATACAAAGTATTAAAAGGAATCTATAACTTAGGAGGGGGGTATAATTGTTATTGAACGTTAGTTATGGGATTAAATAATTCATTATAAGTAACATGTCTCGCCAAATATTGTAGCACAAACCCTTCACTAAACTTTATTTATTATAGTTTAAGAAGTATATATTCGACATCTCTGTCTGTCTAGTAAATATGTTAGAATTTTTGAAAAATTCTAACATATTTATTTATTATATTAATTTTCTGTCATTTCTTCGTCAAATATTAATATCTAATATAATTCCTTTCATGTAAACTTATCACAGATTTTGTTCACTTATCCATTTATGAATCATCCACGCATTCAATTTCACCAACATACACAACTGTTTCACCAATCTTTCATTCAACATACATTTCAAATGATCAAACCATCTCAACCAATGTAGATCCAGTTTTCTAACAACATTCTTCTCAATTTTAAGCAGTATTCCTTTTAATTTTTCCCTGTAATAAGAAGATAACAACAGGAAACATTATGCATTTTTTTACTTGTGCATGATGAACTAAATTAGAAACCAGAACAAAAACAATTGTATGAAATGAATAGAAAATAAAATTATGGCCAACTTTTGTTAAAGCTGTTTATTGTATGAAAGTTTAACTTCGTTAACTGGATAACAAAGAAAATATTTCGTTCTAAATGTCGTATGAAGCTTGCTTACTGTTAACTTATTTTCAGCTAACAAAAAAAGCAACATTATAAATTAATTAATAATTAAAAATCCATTAGGTGGAAGCACGAGCAATATTATAATATAAATCCATTTTTATATGAGCAGCAAAGTTGATTTCCAAATATTATTTTCGTTACATTTATCGGAATACTAAATGTCATCGATGATATCTTTCTTTAAACGACTAATATTAGTTATTATTTATTTATGGCAAAAGTTATTCTAGTCATAAAATAAAAATATAACATTGTGTTTGACGATGAAAGTATAAATAAATAAGTATAATTAAGCGTATGATGCTTTTGTTCAACTTTTTTATAAATCAATTATTGGTAAATATCTTTAACGTAACCGATTATTTTTTTCTGACACAAACTTAGTAGAACAACCAGCATATAGACGAAATTAAAAATATCTTTTTTCTACGATTGCTATGAAAAGTTGACAATTATGCTCTCATTTGTCATCGTAAAATTGATGTTTTCTGTGGAACAATCGAAAAATATCTTTTTTGCGCGTCTCCAATGGCAACGCGCGAAAAAGACGTTAAATGCGCGCGGTTACCAGGGATACAAACAAAACAGAAACTTGTCACATTGACAGTTAACAGAACGAATTTATTTTCAGTACGTATACGTTTTTTTTAATAATTTTAAGATGCAATCGTAGAAAAAATGATGTGTGCATCACGAGCGTAAAGTGTCTTTGTTCCTCTTACACTATAGCAGCGCGAGCCGCGTTCGAGAAACAAATAATCACTTTACACTCTTAATACACAAATAACTATTATAGTCCATCAGTATCGTGGTGTGGATAGCGTTACGTAATTTGAATTAGGAGATCCCGAGTTCGAATCTATTTATATTTTAAAAAAACGAAACCAAAACCTATGTAATATTTTCAAGAAACCGTAATTGATAAACGAAACTGAAATTTTACTGATATAAAAACCGTTAACAGTAACCAAACCCCAACATTTTTCGATTCGAGTCCCTAGTTTTGAGTAAACTGTTTGCACAAAATGTAGTTATTGGTAGTGTATAAATAATATAACATTGTTGAAAGGTCAACGAGTAGAATACAAACAATCAAATGTAATTAATTATTAAACACGAGTTAATTTATTGAGCTTAGCAAGTAGAATAAATATCAAACATTAAATTATAAATATACCTAATCTGAGATTATAACACATTCGCCGACTTTCAATCAGATCAAATATCAAAACTGATCATAATTACTGAACGAGTGATTTGAACTGTTTTTCATATGCGTTACATTACCCGTCGTGCAGTAATGTCTGCCATTTTGCTGGCCAACTGGCTCGTTTAATCAACTAACAGCCGATAAATGGACGAACTCTATGGCTTTGGATTCATGAATAACCATTTCATTAGCGGTGCCAGTTTTTCTGTCGCTAAATTTAACGTTTCACCTCGTATTAAACAGTTTTTCCATTCGATTCTATCGATCGACGTTAATAATTTAATTAAAATATCGAGATATTCCTGCGAAAATTTAATCCTAGCAGGAATTGAATGAAGCACCAGAAAATGTTATCTTAATTGTTGCTGCTACTAACACTCTAGCTAAATGTCTCTTATAAGTTGTCTGATTTCCATCCAGTATTACTATTTTTTTTAATAAGACTTTAAGCTATTAGTTACGAATTAACATACCTAAATTATTTCTAATCGCAGACTACACTTAATTGAGTAATAAGGTAATTTTTTTAACATCTTTCGGGGCCATGATTTGACGGCTGGTAACCGCACTTCACGTGAAGAAATATATCACTTACAGAGATCTGCTTACGGCAGAGTGCCACACCCAGTAATCGGTTAAAGGCGTGATGATATATGTATTTTATTTATTTTATTGAAAAGTGTACTTTAATCTCCCGTGTCATAGTTTCAATATATAATGCACAATTTAAATATAAATAAAAATAAATATATCATCATGCCTTTTACCCATTACTGGGTGTGACACTCTACTGTAGCAGATCTCGGTAACTGATATATTTCTTCGCGTGAAGTGCGGTTATCAGCCGTCAAATCACGGCCCTCAAAGATGTTAGTATAGGGGCGTTGCCACAGGGGTAGTTTTAATTTGTTGAAAATTGTTTATCGGCTGTGGGGATCGAACCAGGATTTGTATGATCCACCGGCCGAATCGATACCATTGAGCCACGTATCCCATAATTAATATTTTCATTAATTCATCCTATATCTCTATTAATAGTTATTTGTGTAAAGTGATTCTTTGTTTCTCGAGCACGGTAATTGCGAACCGAAGACGAGAGCTTAAGATGGCATCTTACATGATTAAAAAATGCGTATTTACTAAAAATAAATTCGTTCTGTCACTTGTCAATATGACATATTTCTGGTTTGTTTGTATCTCTGGTAACTATTGAAGTAAGCGCGCATTAAATATCTTTTTCGATTGTTCCACTTTACGATAACAAATAAAAGCGTAATTGTCAACTTTTCATAGCAATCGTAGAAAAATTAATTTTTGCCTTATTCAACTTTCCAATTAATTTTTTTTTTATTAATAAAAGTGAAAATATTAATTCACAAGTACAAATAATGTTGAACAAACAAAATAAATTATTCTTACACAATTACAAAACATAATGAAGATATTCTTACAAAACAGAATATTAGAACAGATCATTGTTTTCCCTTACTATTTTTAAATGAACATTGCAGTCTTCTCGGCTTCGCAACTAACTTTAATATAGTTTCACTCAAAAAATTGTCATTGTCAGAAATTCCTTTCTGATGAACACTCATTAAGCATAATCCTAACAATTCAACTATAGACTGTGTGAGTACTTCCAGGATAGATTGTATTACTGTAATCCTGGTGACGCCCACGACCGCAAATTACTACCTAACTAGATTTAAAATAACATATATAACAAAAGAAATAAGTTTATTTTAATTTAAGTAGGTTAATACAAATTCATGCCAATTTAGATAATTCCGAGAAGATATAACTAATTCTTATCGGAAGGTCTTCTCTACTTTTAATGATGTAATTAATTTCTTCTAATCTTGTTCGAAAGAAAGTTTTTCATTGTTACTACTACATTTTGTGTATCTGTGATGATCTGACTAATTTTTATTCATTTATTTGCTACTCTAAATAAACAGGAAATTATTTAAATAAAAATACGAAAAGGAAGGAGAAATTGTTACAATTTATAGTAGGTCGCAGTTGTATTAATTATATTTATAAAAGTTTAAATTAAATTAATGTCTCGAACTCTGGCTTATTACTGTTAGGTGAATAGTGGATGTTTAATCCACGGCGTTTTATGTATGTGATTAAATAAATTCAAATTTAACTTTTAAATGCTTTTGTAATTGATTTGATATGTGAAACGGTGTGGAACAAAAGACTGGTATTTTGTTGAAACCGATGATTAATTTTATAATCATTAAAATTAAACAGGCATTTAGTTATTTTAATTTCTGCGTTATACAAACTATTTTCAACCAATAGGTAACGCATACTTTATAACGTGATATTAAGCATTTGTTTATAGTTTGTCTTAAATTGACATTTCGACAGTTCGATTTTTTTATAAGTCAAAGTTTTTGTGTTTTGTTTATGAAATCTGATATCAAATTAATTTTGTATATTGAAGTTTTCACATTTCAACAACAAAGGTGACTAATAAATTAATCAAATATCTTGTTCCGAAAGCAAATCTATTTCTGACAAATAAGGTTATGTTATCTTATACGATTTGAAATTTGGAAAAAATTCCTACTTGAAGAAAATAAGGTTGGTAAAACATAGAAAATTTAAAAAGCATTTAAAAAACTAAAACTAAGCTAGTACATACAAAAATGTTTTTTAATAAAATATGGAAACAAATATTTTTAAGAGTGTATTCTTTTATTTTGATTCGATGTTTAGCAAGAAATGCATTTACGAGTTGCACAAGTACGTGCTTATGTAACGCGGATGGCACCAGATTTTATCTGTTATCCGCTGTATTATATAAATAAATAAATATAAAGAAATAAATATCCTCTATTTGATGGGACATGTATAATTATTGTTGAACATGTGTACTTAAAATAAATTTAGAAAAAAATGTGAGAAACGAAAGACAGAACAAGACATTTTTGTAAATGTCTTAGATAAGCCTGAAGTTTAAATAAAGTAGTAATGTTTTTATCAAGTACATGTTGCTTCGTTATTCATAGATTAGAGCTTTATAAACGACATGCATCGCTATCAGAACACTAAATAATGCTATCTCAATTAAAAGACTCGCTGCAAAACTAAACTCTTAATTTAGTAGCGTGTAGATAAAAACGTTCAAACAGGGAACATTTTACCGGAATTAGAAAGATAAAAATTTATAGCGGTTGTGAAACAGTGAAACAAAACGTGAAAAATCTTTTGAATTACCTTTATATTTGGAAGAAAATTTTAGCTTAGTGGAGTCCTCATTTGTAGTGTAGTGGAACTGCGAAATCGATTTTAGAAACAGCTCTTCCAAAGTGGAACTGAAAATGGAAGTCATCTCTCGTCATGTAGCAAAATAGAGTGTATTGATTGTTAAAGAGACCTAAGTTCTTAATTTAACAGTGACATTCACAATGGCATATATGTTCCAAATTCTGTTTAATCGTATATTGCAAAAGCCTTTGTGATCCTTAACTTTATTATAATATCTAAGATTTTTTTATGTCTTATTTAATGTTACTTGTTTTTTATTGTTACTAATATATAGTTTTTATGTTTATAGGGACATTGCAATCCTGGAATCATCTTGAGCAACTTCAGCTTCATCTAAGTGCGGCTGGTGTACTGATGATAATCACTATGGGACAATATCTTCAAAACAAATCATTTGGACATCAGCAAAGCAATCATTACAGAATCACTAGATACCGATATGAGCTTTTCATTTCGCTGTTCAAAATATCAGCGTAAGTTATTATTTTTTATTGTTAGGAAACATATTTGAAATAAATATTTAATAACAAATTACCTGATACGGATAGCGCATCCTTCAAAAGTTTACTCAAGTACCTAATTATTTCAATTAATAAATACAATTCGCTAAAATCCACGTTTAATTAAATTAATTGAAGCACCAAACTATTTTATTTTAATTATTTTTCGTTTAAATTATATACATATTTGTTTTAAAATTAGTTCAAATAGTTTTTTTATCAATCATTTTGAATTGAAATATAAACGTCAAAACTAGAGAATTAATTTTGTTACCAAATCACTTTTGGCAATTAGAGTAAAGTATTGTTAATTAATAAGAAATTATAGTAAAATAAGTAAGTGTAGTTATTATTCTAATCTTTTAAATAAATATTTAATCTGCCAATGTTGATTTTAGGTATGGTGCATGAAACAGAAACCATAGACAGATGTCCGGGAATGAAAACAACATTTGTCGACTTTAAAACCAATTATTGTGAAATATAATGTTTACCATCACAACAAATCACCGACAAAACAAAGGAGGAAAAAAAAGCACTTGAGGACCAGGTTTTAGGAAGCTCTTTGGCGAATAGTGGTTGTAGTTGGCACAGTGAAAGCTCAAAACAGGTGAGATGGTTTTTAATTTATATTTTTGGGGCTTTATTTTTTGTTTCTTTGTACTTTGAATCAAATACAGTGTAAATTTTTATTTAGTAATAAATCCTAGGAATCCATTAAAACAATCTGCAGACACAAATCTCTACTAGGTTTCGACTAACGTGCCACTAAATTATCAACAACTCTCGATATCAATCCATACTTTAATTACTTTTTAAAAAGTGACTGTATCTTTTATTTTATTTATTTGATTTAGAGGAAACACTACAGTCACAGAGACCAAGATGGTTTCACGTATACAAAAAAGAATTAATATAAATATAGAGAACTAAAACAAAAATTTAAATATAGGAGGTTGATTCTGTATCTTGCGTGAGCAGTTGCTTGATTAAATTTGCGTTAGTACAATGTATGACGTCACCGATTCTTTTCTGGTGTCGAGTATAGGGAATTCCGTGTTTTACGTTTTCGCGCCAAGTTTAGTGTTGGTAATGGTTTTGAAACTATAACTGTCAGTTGCAATCACATGTCATTGTTTGTCATACGCAAAATGACAAGAAAGTAAGACAAACATAATGTTAGAATGAGACAGGTAGTGTCGCAAGTAAGAAACAGGACCTACGGAGGTCACGCATCTATATTTGCGTGTCTCGCAAGAAGTGACGTCATACCCATTAGTTCTTCAAATGTCCGATAGATTGTTTACTATATGCATGTGACATATCTATGTTAGTATGGGTGCCGCAAGTAGTCACGCAAGATACAGAATCAGGCTCGATTCAAATGTAATTATTCTTGAAATTCGTCAGTCAATAAGTTTCGCAATTGATTTATTGTTAAGTGAAAAATATCAAGGTGTTGAAGTTTATCATTATAAGTCTGCATCACTCTATTGATGGGGGATTTTTTACAGAGATTAGTTTTGCTTGTAGATACAATAAATACATTTTTAGATCTAGTATTCTTACCGAAACATATAAATTAAACAATAATAATAATAATATTATTTTTAATTGATAATTTACAATAATTATCTTTACAATATATTTATTATTTGTTTCATATTTATTTAAGAATTAATCAGATAAATTTATTTTCACTTTAAAGTAATAGTGAATGTTTAGTAACTGACAATATATTAGATATTTATGAATGATAACGGTAGTAGATTATTAGTTAGTCAGTTCATATTAAGGGTGATTAATTATATTTTACATTTTCCGGAATTGGATATTAATTAATTAATTAATTTGCATCACTTTTATTACAAGTATTTTTCTCCTAAAATAATGTATGTCCGGTTCAAAGCAGAACATTAAAATTAATCTCCTTTATTAATTTGTTTTTACTAGCGGTGACTTTTACCCAAAATAATTGTTTCCAATATTTAAAATATATGAGTTTTAAAAATTTTCTTTACAATATTTGAATAGTGTGTATCTTTTTTTCAAGTTATGCGATAATTTGAGCTGACTATAGTTCTATTTGTAAATATGGCTCATTTTATAGCAAATATGAATGACAGTTTTTCCATAACTTTATAAACAACATTTACAAATTTGACATGTTTTAAACGGTTGTATTTATGTAATCAGTAAACTGGGTTCCAAACCTCCTCACCCCTTGAATTCTACTCGACCATATATTCAACTCTTAAAAGTTTTTAGCCATTTAAAAAAAGTCAATTTATGAACAAAAATTCTTTGATTTGTAAAATTGTCATGTTTTAACGTTTAAACCAGTAAAGATAATTTAAATTGGTTTTGAATTTTGTATTCTCTATCTTTTTAACTATATTTAACCATATTAACGTTATTGAAGCGAGGATAGTGTGTTGAGATGAGAATGTTTGTCGAAGACTGACTCTTGGATGAATCTGATGAGTGTGAATGCGCAGGGGAAAATTATTAGTGATATTTACATTTGAATTTTTCAAAAATTTAAATTATTAACCAACGATGACGGCGTTGTCAAACTAATTAATTCTTATAATATTTACATTTGGTTTAAATATGTATATAATATCAAATTCACAGATAAATTAATTGAAGGTTCAGTTTAGTGTGAAATCTTTTCAAATTATTAAAATAATAATTAACAATTTACGTAAACAGTAAAGCACTGAAGTTTTTTTTGAGTAGAATTTTCGGAATTTACTGTTTCGAATTAGGGACATAGTGTTATGTAAAGTTATATTTTTATTATTATAATTATTATTATCTCTGATTTCTTAAACTAGATATTGGCTTTATAAACGCTCAACAAATTGCAAATTAAATTTAAATTTACCTCTATTTTGTGACAGAATTGTACTAATTGCATGCAGTTTTTTAATTCTGAACATGTTTTGTATTTGCACCTTTGTTCTAAAATCTATAGGGAATATACTATCGCCAAATTAAAAATTTACTATTGTATATTCTATATTTCAAAAACAGTACACTCAGTATATGAATATATAACATATTCAATATTAAAAATAAATACTAACATAACATCGTCTTTAAAAATATGTAGTCAATGAAAATAAATTAGATGCAAATAAACACCGAGTTTCGTCTCCAATGGCAACGCGCGAAAAAGATATTAAATGCGCGCTTATTTCAATAATTACCAGGGATATAAACAAAACAGAAACTTGTCATATTGGCAGTTGACAGAACGAATTATAAAATAGTATAGAATAGTAAAGAGATAAATATTAAAAACTAAAAGAAATTTAAGTTATTTGTTTTTATTTAAAGTAATAAAATTCTTGCACATCTCGGTAACGTGCTGTTTGCGTTGTCGGCTGTGGGAATCGAATCTGAATTCTCAGATCCACTGACTTGTATTCTCTGATTTGTTGCAAGTTTACGCAACTTAGCTAAATTTGGCATTCAGTCCCGAGAGTCGAGCCGACGATTTGACCCCATTGTTGTTGGCATTCTGGTATTCTGGTATTGTTTATTGTGATAAATATTTGTTTAACGTTTTAAAAATAAATTGCTAAATTATAGAAACGTTATTATTTTACTTTTGTTTATGCTAAATAAAAATATAATAATAACAATAATAATATTTGTATAACGTTTTCAAAGTTATTATTTTAATTTTGTGTTTATAAATAAAAATATAACAATAACAATAATTATTTATAATAATATTAAAAGTAAAATGATAAATATTGTATTTGAAGTGTATATTTGTTATCTTGTATGTTTCAAGGTAAACAGTAGTTACGTCTTAGGTAGCCAATTAGAGGGTAATCAAATTAGTCGCTCCGAGCCTGTAACAACATGAAATAAATATTATGAAGTGTGTTTGTTCACTTGCCAAACAAACGTCGCCATGTGAAGATGTGACTACGGACATTTCACTTTAATACATTTCTGCCTTGCTAAAAGGCCTTCATATTTATAGACAACAAAGAAACCATCATTGAAAACCACTCGAAGAACAAGAAGTCTATGAATGTATTCTGAGTGTCTGTTTCAAATTCATTAAACATCAAAATATCTTGATGTATGTTTTCTCTAATTTTTTCAACTATTCTATATTACTAATACATTGTTTTTATGTTCATAGGGACATCACTGGACCAGCAAGCATCTCCTGCAACTTCAGTATTATCATGGAGCAGCTGGAATTCATATCAGCTGCTGCCATTCCGGACAATATAACCGGAGCTTTGGAACATCATATTGGATCAGCTGGAGTTTATGCCAGTGCCATGTCATCTCTTGCAATAACGTCAACAATGCCGAGATCGAATATTAGGTTCACCTCTCTCAACATCAATGTAAGCAAGTTTTATTTTTTAATTATTTAAATTGATAATTTACAATAACTATCTTTAAAATACATTTATTATTTGTTTAATATCTAGTTGAGAATTTATAAAATAAATTCAATTTCACTTTAAAATAATTATAGTAAATAGTTGATTATTATCTAGTGACAAATTGTCAGTTAGTGTTAAGGGTAATTAACTACATTTTTCATTATTAAGTCTTCCAAAATGATTAATGTTTGAAGTAAAATATAAAGAATATAAATAAATTGTTTCCAATATTTAACAAATGAGTTCTAAAAAAGTTTCAATTGAACGCTGCGATCAGCAGGCTCTGTTACACGGCATATCGGTTACCAGTCACAGTGACCGTTCGCACAGGTTGGTTTCATTGAAGGTATTAATTAAATAAAATTATATTATAAATAACTGCTAATAATTGAATTGTGTAATTATTCTTTCGTAGTTGATACCTACTTCATTGTTTGTGTTTAATAGGAAAGCGAATCCAGTTTTGTACAAATATATTTCCGAGATCTGTTTAGGCAGAGTGCCACACCCAGTAATGGGTAAAAGGCGTGATGACGTATTTATTTATTTTATATTTATATTTCAAGTAATGATAAATATAAATAAATTTTAATCACTTTTATTTTAAGTATTTTTCTCTAATTGATTCAAAGTAGAAAAATAAATTTAATTAAATCATCCTTCAACGATTATTTGTACCAGCGATCATTGTATTTGGTAAATAAAGTTAATCAAATACTTTCATCCTTTTGGGTAATTGTTTTCAATATTTCAAATAGGTATATAAGTTCTAAATGGACTGTATCTTTTAAATTTGAAGAGGACTGAAAATTTGGACTGCCTATAGTTTTGTCTGTAAATATGGCTAATTTTATTAATTTTTTTTTGAGAGAAAATATGAACGACAGTTTTCCGTAACTTTAGATAAAATATTTACAAATTTGACATGTTTTAAAAACGGTTGTAATTTATTAACCAGTCAACCGGGTCAAAATATTTGTTTAACGTTTTAAAAGTAAATTGCTTTTGGGTAATTGTTTCAAATATTTCAAAAATATGAGTTCTAAAAGTTTTCTTTACAATATTTAAATTGAGTATATCTTTTAAATTTGAAGAGGATTGAAAATTTGGACTGCCTATAGTTTTGTTTGTAAATATGGCTCATTTTATAGAAAATATGAATGACAGTTTTTCAATAACTTTAGAAACAACATTTACAAATTTGACATGTTTTAAACGGCTGTATTTTTGTAATCAGTGTACTGGGTATCAAACTTCAATTTCCCACCCTTTGAATTATACTTAATCATATATTCAACTCTTAAAAGTTCTTAGCCATTTAAAAAAAGTCAATTTATGAAAAAAAATCTTTGATTTGTAAAATTGTCATGTTTTAACTTTTAAACCAGTAAAGATAATTTAAATTGGTTTTGAATTTTGTATTCTCTATCTTTTTAACTATATTTAACCATATTAACATTATTGAAGTGAAGATAGTGTGTTGGGATGAAAAAGTTAGTGGAAGACTGAATTTTGGATGTATCTGATGAATGGATGTTCAGTGAAATCTATTAGTGATATTCACAATGGTTTAAACATATAATTTTATTTGGTTGTTTTGATTTTCCGAAAAGCTTATTTACTATTCTTGGATATTAAAAATTACTTTTCATGATCGTTTAATATTTTTGATGAAAGATTTGCGTGACTGAGAGTATACGTGATGAATAAGAGGTTCAATAAATGTGTTGGGAGAGAGAAAGTAAGGCGCATTTTGTTGATTTGATGAGTGAAATATGGACGATTGATTTTAGTATAAATAAAAAAGAATGTTTTGGTTAAGTTGAGTGTGAAGAGGTGGCAAGGGTGCAGTGCAGATGGTGAGTTATTGTGGAATGAATCAGATGTTAGGAACAGATGGTGTAAGGGTTTCTTATGGACTGTATGGTTATATTGAAAATATTAGAGGTGATATAGATGAGAGCGATATTAGTTTTGCATTGTTGATAATGTCGAATGAAAGATTGCGTGCAAGGATAGGAACGGAAATGTGGTTGAAGCGAGAATGGTCTGTCAGAATGAGAATATTGGTTGATTCTTTGATTCATCTAATGAGAGTATGTATTTAATAAGATATAGAGTGATGCTATATGTAATAATTATCTTTACAACATATTTATTATTTGTTTAAATTATATAATAACGATTCACTTTAAAAATATAATGATGGATCGTTATCATCTGTAACACAATACTTTGCTAGCTATATATATTTATTATTGATAACGTTAGCAGATTATCAGCTACTGAAACATTGTGATACAGTGACAGTTAGTATAAAAAAACAAATTACGGATGATTAATTAGATTTTTCATTGTTAAACGTTTCGGCATTATTTTATACAAATATACTTCAAGTAAATGATAGATATAAATACATTTAAATCACTTGTATTTTAAGTATTTTGCTCTACATAATTTATGATCGATTCAAAGCAGAAAAATAAATTTATTCAAATAATCCTTCATCGATTATTTATATTAGCGGTTATTGTATTTTATAAATAAAGTTAGTCAAATACTTTTATCCTTTTGGGTAATTGTTTTCAATATTGAAAATATATGAGTTCTAAAAGTTTTCGTTAGAATATTTAAATGAAGTGTACCTTTTAATTTTGAAGATGTTTGAAAATTTGCACTGCCTATAGTTTTGTTTGTAAATATGGCTAATTTTATTCATTTTCGGAGAGAAAATATGAATGACAGTTTTTCCATAACGTTAGATAAAACATTTACAAATTTGACATGTTTTAAAAACGGCTGTAATTTAGTAACCAGTCAACCGGATTTTAAAATTCAATTACTTAATTCTTGACCATATTTTCATCCCTTAATATCAACCCTCCAGAATGTAATTAAATAAAATATAAACGTTACTGATGCGAGGATGGTGTATTGGAATGAAAATGTTTGTGGAAGACTGATTCGTGGATGAATCTGATGAATGGATGTTCAGTGAAAATTATTAGTGATATTCACAATTGGTTGAAACATATAATTTTATTTGGTTGTTTTGATTTTCCGAGAAACTTATTTACTATTCTTGGATATTAAAAATCACTTTTCATGATCGTTTAATATTTTTGATGATAGGTGCTCATTTTAAATTCTTTTTTGCAGTTTACGCAAATTAACTGAATTCAGCATTCAGTCCCAGGAGTCTAGCCCCATGTCCAAGTTGTCTACGGTCCCCCGGTTGTTTCATCTGTTGCAGAATCACACAGTTCAGGAACAAAAGATAAGTAAAATCGTCATTTATTTATAGTTTGATTAATCTAAACAGTATGTAGTCCATGAAAATAAATGAGATGCATAACATATATAGAAATGAGAAAAGAAATTATGAATAATTTGTTTACAATTTTATTGATACACGGCCTTTCCATACATCTGGCATATTTTAATTTAATTTATTGTTTGTTGTGATAAATATTTGTTTAACGTTTTAAAAGTAAATTGCTTTTGGGTAATTGTTTAAAATATTTCAAATATATGAGTTTTAAAAGTTTTCTTTACAATATTTAAATAGAGTGTATCTCTTAAATTTGAAGAGAATTTAAAATTTGAACTGCCTATAGTTTTGTTTGTAAATCTGGCTAATTTTATTAATTTTTTGAGAGAAAATATGAATGACAGTTTTTCCGTAACTTTTCGTACACATATAAACAATTACATGTACTACAATAAGTAATGAACAAAAAAAGTGAAATTTTAGTTAAATGAGGTGTTATGGATACATTTATACCTAGCAATAGATTTCGTTAAAACCACCCCTATTTAATTCTCAGCTATGAAAATTCTTACATATTTAAACAATTACGTTTACTTCAATAAACTATCAACATACATGTGAAAAGTTAGTTGAAATGAGGCGTTATGGACATACTTATACCTAGCAATATTTATTTAAATATTTATTAAACTACGATAGAAATTCAAGAACTGTTTCCCTATTTCTATGTTGTAAATTTAATCATATTTTAAGTACTAGTTTTCTTTTAAATTCAATGTTTACATACTTATTTCTGTATTTAAATATTTTAATTACTGATGAAATTCATAAACACTAATTAAAAAAAACAATTTTTGAATTAATGTTATTAAATATATGTAATTTTCAATACATTATAATTTTTATACATAAAATACACTTCAAGACATTTTGATGTGTACTAGTGCTCGGAAGAATCACATAGTGCGCATGCGATGCGTGTCGAGTTCAGTTCTTTAGATATTTGGTCTGTGTTCAGTTCGAAAGATTCCAGTGTGACAGCGAGTTTTGCTGCTAGAAAATTAGTGTATTTGAGGAAAAATATCAATAAATATTAATCAAATATAGTGCCTTTCGTAAGTATAGATGTTATTCTGACGATTTCGATACAAATTTCACCTGGAAATATAGTTTTTGATAATTAAAAATGTATCAACATTTTATTACATAAATTGCTTTGTACGTAACACATATATAGGATGCGATAACATAGGAATATTACATTTCAACAATTAAATTTGATATAAACTGCTTTAACATCATATTTGAACATGATTTTTAATAAATTTTCTTTAAAATCACAATAATATTTTTGCATATCTTTAGATTTTAACAGTTATAAATAGTGTTTTTATTTCGAAAAGCGTGATATATATTATTTATTATTATTTACATACATATATATTACTTTTTATACATGAAAATGTGTAAAAGTACTGAATTTGAAAGTATTTTCTTTATTTTATATAAATTTATAAAAGTATTTGATTTGTTCAAACGATAAATTTACCGAAGTGAACCTGTTTATTCCATAAATTTAGTCTTGTATGACGCTGTGTTATTGAATATTGCTGGATAAATAATTGTACGTTATAACAAAATACTGGTAAATAGTTAACGAGAACATTATTCTAATATTTTCGATAGATATTTGTACTTAAAAATAGTGTAAAATGTATTTTGTAATACATAACAGCTACAAGTGTTACGACATCTTAATAATGTATTTAACTAGTTGGTTTTGCCAATTGTTATTATTATTTCAAAACAATATTCTATTCATTTTGAGTATCTTTTTCAATTTTCATTTATAAAAATTTAATTCAAATATTGTTAATGGCTAAATACGTATTCATGTTATTTATTATCATTTGCTTTCTATATATTTAAATTGGTAAAGTATTGATTTGATGGCTGCTGAAACAATAAATAAACAAGTCTGTGCGTATTCAAGTTCACCTGCACTCAACAAGCAGCGTTTACAAATAGCCTTCTAAATGGTAGGTTCTTTTTTTAAAGCATTTTAGAGCTATTCTATTAATTGTTTTCTCTGTTATCATTATTAACTTTAATAAATGTTATGAAGTGTGTTACTAATATATTGTTTTTATGTTTATAGGGACATCACGGGACCTGCAAGCATCCTCAGCGTGTATCAACACCCCGGAGGCATCAGCAAAGACGAGTTTGAATATTAAATCTGCTGCTCTCCACATCAATAATGTAAGAACATTGTTATTTTTTTATTATTTGTTTAATATTTATTTGAGAATTTGTGAAATAAATTCATATTCAGTTTAAAATAATAATGATGAATAGTAACTAGATATTTATTAATGATAACGCTAGTAAATTGTTAGCTAGTGTCAGTTATTATGAAGGGTAATTAACTATATTTTTAATTGTTAAACCTTCCGGAATTATTTTGGTCAAAAATATTTCAAGTTAAAGTTGGATATAAATAAATATTCTGTCCTAAAATAATGAAAATGAATCTCCCTGAATAGACTAGCGGTCATTGTATTGAATTGAGTGCTGGTGAATGAGGGGAATGAGAGGGAGGCACCTAGGAAGGAAGTCATGTTTATTATCGATTAGCTAAACAAAAGTTAGCGGTAATTAGCAATTACAATTAATAGTAAATGTTTATTGTTTGTTCCAGGCGTAATCGGAGAGAAATGCGAGCACTGGATACTCATCCAAAACGACATGAAACCCTCCGTGGAGAGAAGAGATTGGAACCTGCAGAACCGGAGTCGGGGAATTTAAACAGAATGAGCTTCGCCAGAGAGCAGCTGTCCTGCTCTTATTGCATTCCTGCGCTGATTGGGAATTGTTACCGATCGATATTTTAAACAAATCATTAGAAATATTTGGAGAGCTGGTGTTGACTCAGACAACAAACACCGTGGTGATGGTGTCGACGACGATCGCTCTTCAGAAGCCTACTCTTCATGTCGGCAGCAAGAGAAGAGAATGGAATCAGACGAAAATGTTCTGGCATTGGTGAGAAACTTATTTATAAATCAAATCACGCCTTTTACCCATTACTGGGAAATCATTCACGTATAAACGTTTCACGTTTTAAATTTGTTTACTTTTTATAAAAAATATATAACAATACTAATTTATAAGTATTAATTAAAAAAGTAAAATGAGAAATATTTTATTTGAAATGTAGACATGTTGTGTAAGTTTCAATGTATTGAGTTGTGTCATCAATTAGTCGCCCGAGTCATCATGCAACGAGCTCGAGCTCCGCGCTTGCAAACAAAACGCTGACCAGAGCTGGTCGCTTGAAAATAATCACGTGCTAGGTAGTTGTTAGTGCGAGTGTCTGTGATTTGATCCAATAATGGGTAAAAGGTGTGGTGATTTAGTTATACATTCAATTAATTAATTAATTACAACATCCTAACACAAGAGACTTGATATGTTTGACACCCGCTCTGTGTTCATTCAGGTGACTTTGGACAGCTGCAAGAAGTCGACGGAGAATCTGGAGCACTAGGAAGTCGAGCTGGAGGAGATGATGGCCCCGGGGACTTGATGTTTGATGGCGTGTCCGGACGCTTCACTTCCAGTACTTTTGCAGGTGAGTGTATCTTTTAAAATTTAAATTGGCTGTAATATGTCGGCTGTAACTTTTAAACTAGTCAAGATAATTGAAATTGGTTTTAAATTTTGAATTCTCCATCTTTTGGACGATATTTAATCATATTTTTATTATGATGTTTGTCGATGATTGATTCTTTCAATATAAACCTACGTTCCGCGTATATCTGTGTAAAAGCCATTTATTTGAGTCCTTGGCCTAAATAATTTTGTTGGACGATTAAATATTCTTCTAGAAGTATTTTGATTTGATAAATTACGTAAAACATTAATTGTCTCGTGCTTCAATTAACTTGTAAACATATTTTCAGTCATTAACCAAACACTTATATATTTGTTAATTAAATAACTAGTATGATGGATTGTAATGGCTCAAAATCTGCAATTGCAGATTAGACATGTGCATACTGAACCCCCTTTAGAGTTTGTTTCATTCATGAATTTGGAATAGTTCTAATATTCTTTACAAAATCTCATGAATTTTATATGAAAAACTTTTCAATTCGCTGCTAAAATCCACGTTTAATTAAATTAATTGAAGCACCAATCTATTTTATTTTAATTATTTTACGTTTAAATTATATACATATTTATTTTAAAATAAGTTAAAATAAATTACTTAGGCGGGTAAAAAAATCCGTGAGACTATTTTGGGGGTAAAGACATTAAAATATTAGTTTTCGGGGTTAAATGCTGTTTATAATAAAAAAATATGTTATGAACGTTAATATTAACTATTAATAAATAATAGAGTAGTTTTTATTGATTAGAAATCAAATTATTTTTATAAAATAAACACCCAATAATTTGGATGCATACTGCGCCACTGACATAGTTCAACGTTTTACCAACAAAATGTAGTAGAATAAGTAAGTTTGAATTTAAATTAATTTAAAATGCGCCAATATCGTTTTTAGGTATGGATTTAATGCACAAACCATAGACAGATGTCAGGGAATGAAAACAACATTTGTCGACTTTAAAACCAATTATTATGGAAGACAATGTTTACAATCACCACAAATCAACGACAAAACCAACTTGTGGACCTGGTGCACCAGGTTGTAGATGCACAGTGAAAGCGCCATACAGGTGAGATGATTTTTTATTTATATTTTTGGGGCTTTATTTTTTGTTTCTTTGTACTTTTAAAATATCTCGATTAGTACAAGACTTACGCGCTGCTAAATAAATTAAATTATTTTTTTATTTTAATTACTTTTTAAACAATGAGTGTATCTTTTAAATGACTAAATGTGGATTTCCTTTTACTATTTCTAATATACTCACTCTCAAAAGTTATGATGATTATGAAACTTAAAATAAACATGATGAAGGGTGCTATGCTATGTTACTAATACATTGTTTTTATGTTTATAGGGACATTATCAAGATGTTGAAGTAGCTGGTGTCATTGGAGCTGCCGCCATCCAGAGCTTGGAGCAGCTCGAGCTGGTGTCACCGTGGACATTATCATCAATGTAAGTACATTGTTATTTTTTTTTAATTATTTGCTTAAAAACAATAATAATAATGATGGTGAATGATTAGTAACTGACAATCTACTAAATATTCATTAATGACAACGGTAGTACATTATTTGCTAGTCAAGGGTGATTAATTATAATGCTTGTCCTAGAAAAAAATGTCGCCTATAGTTTTTAACTAAAAACCATATAATTAAATGAATTTTTTAAAAACTATTGAAGACTTTATTGATCAACAACTAAATAGTATATAATAGCATATATTTACATTTTAATTATGATTCATCCAAAAGTTGCACAATTTCCTTTTCAGCCCTTTCATTAAAATTTTTATAGCATAATCAGATATCATTTTTGTAATTTGTTTCCACTTATATTTGAAATTATCGACAGAATTGAGTGGTTTCTTATATTTAAATAACTTCTGCTTCATATGGGGCCAATATTTTTTGATTCGGGCACAATTCAGGACAATTTTTAGGATTTTCGCATCACATACAAATTTGTATATCTATAAAAGCAGTATACGAAAAGGCCTAAACCTAAGCGACAATTTTTTCTGGGGTAAGCTTTATTTTACTTTTACAATTATTTTTTCTCCTAAAATAATTTATGTCCGGTTCAAAGCAGAAAATTTAAATTAATCTCGTTTAATAATTTGATTTTATTAGCGGTGACTTTTACCCAATATTTAAAATATATGAGTTTTAAAAATGTTGTTTACAACATTTAACTTTAAAGAGGTTTGAAAATGTGGACTGTCGATAGTTTTGTTTGTAAATCTGGTGAATTTTATTAATTTTCTGAGAAAAAATATGAAGGACAGTTTTTCCGTAACTTTAGATAAACATGTTTTAAAAACGGCTGTAATTTAGTAACCAATCAACCGGGTTTCAACATTCAATTCCTCATCTATTGACTATAGTTTCATCCCTTAATATCAACCCTCCAGTAAATAATTAATTTTAAAATAAATGTTATAGAAGCGAGGATGGTGTGTTGGGTTGAGAATGTTCTGTGAATGTCGCAATTATTCACAATTGGTTGAAACATATAATTTTATTTTGATAATTTACTATTCTTTAATATTAAAAATTACTTTTAAAGATTGTATAGTATTTTTAATGATAGGTACTCATTTTAAATTCTGTTTTGCAGTTGACGCAAATTATTTGAATGCGGCATTCAGTCCCAGGAGTCGAGCGCCATGCCCACGTTGTCCACGCTGTCCACCGGTTGCTTCAACACACTTCAGGAATAAAAGATGAGTACAAATTTCGTTTATTTATATTTTAATTAATCTAAAAAATGAGAAAAGAAATTATTAATAATTTATTTAGGATTTTATTGAGACACAGCCTTCAAATACATCTGCTGTCTTTTAATTTAATTTATTGTTTGATGTGATAAATATTTGTTTAACGGTTTAAAAGTAAATTGCTAAATTCTAGAAACGTTATTATTTTACTTTTGTTTATACTAAATAATAATATATTAATAATATTATTAATTTCTAATAATAATAACAGTAAACTGACTAATATTGTATTTGAAGTGTATGTTAGATGTTGTGTATGTTTCAAATTCACTTTAATTTTAAGTAAGTCGCTGCGAGTCTGCAACAAGAAGTTCACTTGCCAAACAAACGTCGTCGTCGTGTAATTTAACTTTTGTCGCCTTATTTAAAGGCCTTCATAACTTCATAACCGATATCGTATCGTGGACTTGATTTATAGTTATACTATAAGATCAACTTCTCGAGTCGATATCGTGTTTGTTTTTATTGTTTACTCACTACGTACATATTAATTTAGTTAGTTAGTTGCTGCCTTAATAGGAGGCCATCTTAACTGTGTGTAGTTCTTTTCGTGGGGTTGATTTATTACTATAAATCAATTTTACGAATCGAAATTGTGTAGATCGATATCTATCGTGGGTTTGATTTGAAATCAACCTCACGAGTCGATATCGTGTATTTTGTATTATCCACCAAAAAACGCTGGCCCCACGTGGGGCCCCAACATACATACCATCACCAGGAGGCAAGTTTGTAAGCGTTTCGTGATCCGGGTGGGGCGAGTTCCTCGCGAGCGTGCTTTGAAACTATTGAAGACTTTATTGATCAACAACTAAATAGTATATAATAGCATATATTTACATTTTAATTATGATTCATCCAAAAGTTGCACAATTTCCTTTTCAGCCCTTTCATTAAAATTTTTATAGCATAATCAGATATCATTTTTGTAATTTGTTTCCACTTATATTTGAAATTATCGACAGAATTGAGTGGTTTCTTATATTTAAATAACTTCTGCTTCATATGGGGCCAATATTTTTTGATTCGGGCACAATTCAGGACAATTTTTAGGATTTTCAGATTTATGTACAAATTCTATATGTGGGTTTTCTTTTATACCAATCAATGACATTTTTTGTGTAATGACATGTTGCCAAATCTGGCCAAAATAGTATTGGTGTGTTATGAAGGGCAATAATCATCTTTCAAGACACTCGCTTAAATATCTTTCGCCGTTGATTGACGATGTCGAAAAATAAGGCATACTGCGTTTGCCACAGGAACAAATGGCCTGCCATACAAGCATCTTTTTTGAGAATTTTTCTATTTTAATTACCTTCAATTAGCTACTAACAGATTTTCTGAATTTTTCAGAATAATAATAATGACTTGATCGAGATTTTAATTCAAGTTAACAATACGTTTCGACATCCATGATAACACATACATTTTTTTGATATCACTTTAAAGTAAAGTTTTCTTGATCTTCATTTTGTGTTAGTTTCTGGCTTAGTATTCCTGTTAGGCACTTTTGTTTTTTTTTTTTAAATACTTTATAGAATTCTTTAGCTTAATTTTCTGGACTGTTGATTGAGTAGTTTCAAATTTCTTAACCAAATCTCTCACAGAAAGATTTTTATTTTCACACAAAGCCTTCAAGACATTTTCTCAATATTTTAATCTACAAATCCAGGTTTGCATCCACTTCCACATTTTTTTTTGTGTATCACCCGTTTCATTATACCATACCTTTGAACAGTCCTTGTTGTAGATTTTAACTCTAAAGCTACTTTTCTTGTGGATATATGCCTATTTTGAACACATTTGTACAAAATATTTTCGCGTAATTCTTCGTATTTCGATGGCATCTTTGTATACTAAATTGTATGAAAGTTGTCAACTAATTGTTTTTGTATAATGCATAGCCAACTATAAAAACGCATCACATACAAATTTGTATATCTATAAAAGCAGTATACGAAAAGGCCTAAACCTAAGCGACAATTTTTTCTGGGGCAAGCTTTATTTTACTTTTACAATTATTTTTCTCCTAAAATAATTGATGTCCGGTTCAAAGCAGAAAATTAAAATTAATCTCGTTTAATAATTTGATTTTACTAGCGGTGACTTTTACCCAATATTTAAAATATATGAGTTTTTAAAATGTTGTCTACAACATTTAACTTTGAAGAGGTTTGAAAATGTGGACTGCCTATAATTTTGTTTGTAAATCTGGTTAATTTTATTAATTTTTTGAGAGAAAATATGAACGACAGTTTTTCCGTAATTTTAGATAAACATGTTTTAAAAACGGCTGTAATTTAGTAACCAATCAACCGGGTTTCAACATTCAATTCCTCATCTATTGACCATAGTTTCATCCCTTAATATCAACCCTCCAGAAAATAATTAATTCTAAAATAAACGTTATTAAAGCGAGGATGGTGTGTTGGGTTGAAAATGTTCTGTGAATGTCATAGCGAAGAATTATTCACAATTGGTTTAAACATATAATTTTATTTTGATCATTTACTATTGTTTAATATTAAAAATTACTTTTAAAGATTGTATAGTATTTTTAATGATAGATGCTCATTTTAAATTGCAGTTGACGCAAATTATTTGAATGCGGCATTCAGTCCCAGGACTCGAGCGCCATGCCCAAGTTGTCCACGCTGTCCACCGTTGCTTCAACACACTTCAGGAACAAAAGATGAGTACAAATTTCGTTTATTTATATTTTACTTAATCTAAAAAATGAGAAAAGAAATTATTAATAACTTATTTAGAATTTTGTATTATCCACCAAAAAACGCTGGCCCCACGTGGAGCCCCAACATACATACCATCATCAGGAGGCAAGTTTGTAAGCGTTTCGCGATCCGGGTGGGGCGAGTCCCTCGCGAGCGTGCTTCTGTGTGTAGCTAGAAGGTGTAAGCCGATGTCTTGGGTGGTCGAGTTATCGAATCACAGGAACCATATTGTCCAATGAGTCATTGGGAGATCTAGACATAATTCGACTGTTCGAGCACTGCGAAATCTTTCCAGCAGTCGGGTAGGTTGGTAGGCGGTGAACCGAGAGGTCGTGGGCACGGAATATGCTCAACGTTTTTGCTAACTTGACAAGCACGCTTCGGTTGCTTTGTCGTAGATTCGTAGCTAGTCGTTGCCAAAAACTTAGGTAAGATAAGGTAGGTAGGGAGAAAAAGAGGACACCATCACTGAAAACTACGTAATCTGTGATTCTCTTTCAGGTTCTTCCTAACACTTGACCGATATATTATCGTGGATATGATTTATAGTTATACTATAAGATCATATTCACGAGTCAATATCGTGTCTTTTATCTCTACGTACATTTAAGTTTAGTTAGCTTAGTTTCTGCCTTGTTAGAAGGCCTTCCTAACAACTGGGTAGTTCTTTTCGTGGGGTTGATTTATTACTATAAATCAATTTTACGAATCGAAATTGGTTAGAACAATATCTATCGTGGGGTTGATTTATTTCTATAAATCAATTTTACGAATTGATATTGTGATATCTATCGTGGGTTTGATGTGTAATCAACCCCACGAGTCGATATCGGATGTTTTGTATTGTCCACCACAAAACGCTGGCCCCACGTGGGGCCCCATCATAGCGTTTCGCGGTTGCTTTGTTGTAGATTCTTAGCTAGTCTTTGACAAAAACTTAGGTAAGATAGGGTAGGTAGGGAGAAGAAGGACACCATCATTTAAAGCTTATTGTTTTTCAAGGAGTATTTGTACTTGTTTCTAATAATATTTTGTTGTTAGGTGCGGTGGTGAATGAAGAAAACCAATGTTTCCTGTTGGTGATTACATGAAATGCTGAGAAGATTCATCGGCGACAGAATCAACAGCTTCTCTTCAAACACATCAAAAGATGACTGCAAAACCAACGCAGAATGTCGTCAAGACCGCTGCCTCTAACATCAATATAAGATAATTATTAGTTTTAAGTGGGTTGTATTTAATCGAGCACCAAAATATCAGCTCTAAGTAATTCATATTCGATATCCAAAATACTAGACTTTGCTAATTTGTTTATCAATTTAAATATCAAATATTTGTATTTGCTATTTGCCATATTAGCATTTAATTTTCCATGAAGCTTATTTACTATTATATTTAAAGATCAGTTAGTATTTTTTATGCCTAATTATTATTTTTAGTATTCATTTAATTATTTCAGACTATCAAAATATAATTTAACTAGGGTTAAAAATATATATTTTTGGTGTTTAATAAATATATTTCTGGCAAGAGCAACACAGTTCTTATTGATTATTTATGATACAATGATTTCGGTGCTCATTTAAATTATTCCCTTTATAAATTATTTGGGTAAAAGTCTGTTAAAAACAGTAATAAATATGTTGTTTTAAATTAATATAAAATAGCGCAATTGTGTACAAGGGAGAATGTAAGTGAAAATGGACAGAGAGTGATTGATTTTATTCTGTGTGATAAATGATTGATGCACGGTTTTTCACTAAATTCTGACATTTATATGACATAATTATTTGTCACAATTTTGTTGAGCGACTTGGTCGTGTTAGAAGATCTAAAATAATTAGAAATATAGTAAAACTGTCAGAAGGGTATCATTAGAAATATATTACAATATACACTTTTCTATTTACTATTTCATATACAATTTAATTCTTTTATTATTGAGTTATTTTGTAATTTTACGTATTCATCTTTTTTTCTGCCAATTTGCACCAATTTTTAATTGTCTGCCTCCATTATTTTTCTCTTTTAAAATTATTTAAACTTGTGCTAGAATTCTAATGAACACGTACCTGACGTAGAACTTAAATTTAATCTTGTACATTATTAATATTTTTATCTTTGGACTAGAGAACGTTTAAAACTTTGGCCCTACAGTATTAAATGAGGCAGAAATTTCCTCCCAACACTTTTCTTCCCCTTAACACAGTACTTTATCAGTTTTTTTTTCATTCTATACATGTTTTTAACTCTCACTAAATCTATTAATAATTCAACTTCATTGGTGGAAAAATTTGTAGTTCCTTTAATATTTTCCATCATGTGTATATAAATATATTTCTTATTTTGCCTGTGACAGAATATAAACTGAATTTTGGTAAACAAGGCAATGATTATAATTTTCTTAGAATCCCAAATTACATAACACCATAAAATTATGTTGACATTCAGTGTAGGTTTAGCTGAACTAGATTAATTTGACAAGTTATAAACAAAAAAATGTTGAGGCTCAAGTTCAAGGTTCAGTAAATAAATGAATGAATGAATGGTACGAATGGTGAATTATATTGTGGAATGAATCAGATGTTAGGAATAGATGGTGTGAGTATTTTAGGGGTTTGTATGGTAGCGTAAATGGACTGAATGGTTGTAGTGAAATTGCAAGAGAAAATGTTAGAGGTGAGAATGATGTTGCGTGTAAAGAATGCCAAGGCTCCCGGCTTGAATGAGATGTTGATGTATGGAGATGAGAGGTTATTTGACTCCTGGTGATTGGAAATGCGCGCACGCAGTTAGAGTGTTTGAAGGTAGATTGAGTGAATATTGTTTAATATGGATATGTTGTAATGAAAGGCACTGAATGGGGGTGTTTGCATTACCTGGTGCAGATGATGTTGTAAATGATTTCAATAAATGAAGCAGAAAACGATTTAAATAATGTTAATTAATGATAATGTGTTAGTAAAATTAATAAATAAAACCACTTAGTATTTAGTTTTATAAATTTGGCAATAATATTTATTGCACAATTTCTAAGTGTTTAGCTAGATTAGACTGGGTACTTTTGATCATATAATTATAACAATACTCTTTAAATCTAGTCTGGAAACTTCGTCCTGTTTGCTCTATATAAACAAATTCACAATCTTTACATTTAATTTATCAAAGGGTCTTTATTCATTAGTTTATTATTATTAGTATATAATGTCAAATTTCCTCCAATTCTTGGCCATACTACGATTCATGTCATTAACATAATTAAATTTTTTTATAAATTGATTTAGATCTAGTTTCAAAGTGTAACAGGATAAAATTAATTTCTTGTAATTGATATAATTTTCTTATTTATTAGCTTCACAGTGACTTCTTCACTGTAACCATTGTTTGTTGCAATATTTAAAATGATTATAATTCAGATCATCAGATAAATTATAAAACGTTGCTAGCTTTATATTACATGGGTGATACAAATTAGTGGGTTTCCTGTAAATACTAAAATTAAATTTATTGTTAATGTGTTGGATAGTAATGGCCAAGATATTTATGCTTTTATTAACTTTCACTTCAGTGGTGAATTATGTAGTTGTTGCTCCTGGTGTAAAGGGATTAAAACATCGTCGATATATCTATACCAAAAATGTAAATATTTTAGGAGGTATTTATTGGAATTGAGGCATATATATTCTCAAAATTGTTTGAATATTTTAGATAATAAAGACCCTCATTTTGTTAATTACAAATGTCACCAAAGAGCAAAAATAATTTGTTTGTAGACAAACTTCCAGCAAGTTTAAAGTTACATGGTTAACTTCAAGCTGTTTTTAATGATGTCTAGAAGTTTGAAAATTGAAATGGAAGTAAATTTCCAAAACCTCCCTATCTCCATTAACAGTTAGGTTTTATTTGAACTACATATAATAAGTGTTTGCAAAACCATTTCTAAATTCATGAAACAAAATGCCAAGTGTTTTTATTTATTAATTTTAAATCATGTTTCGCCGAATGCAAACAGCTTCAATAATTGAAATTATGAATGTGTTAGTGTTTGAGAAGAGCGATTGCAATGTTTCGGTGATGGATGATGTGAGATTGGAGATGAAATGAATGTGTTTGTATATTAGGGTAGTATGTTATCGAGGTATGGACGTATTAATTCAGAATACATTGGTGTATGTTGTATGATGACTCTGAGATTGACATGAATGTTGTTGAAAGAGTGAATATAAATCAGATGAGATAGTTTAGGAATGTGTGTCGAATGGAAGATATGAATGAACTTGTATGAAAGAATTTATGAATGTATATGTATGTATTTATGTATGAAGAGTTGATGGTAGATTGAGCATGTGGTTGAAGCAAGGATGACTGAATGTTTCAGGGATTCGTGTTACCCCATTTAATAAGATATAGCGTGGTGCTATGTATAATAATTATCTTTACAACATATTTATTATTTGTTTAAACTATATAATAATAAATTATTCACTTTAAAATTATAATGATGAATCGTTCTCATCTGTAACACAATACTTTGCTAGCTGACAATTTATTATACATACATATATATTTTTTTATTGTAACATTAGCAGATTGTCAGCTACTGAAACATTGTGATACAGTGACAGTTAGTATAAAAAAACAAACAAATTACGGATGATTAACTAGATTTTTCGTTGTTAAACGTTCCGGCATTATTTTATACAAATATATTTCAAGTAAATGATTGATATAAATAAATTTGAATCAGTTTTATTTTAAATATTATTCTCTAAACCACTTATGACCGATTTAAATAAAGATAATCAAATCATCCTCCATCGATTATTTATACTAACAGTCAACATATTTTGTAAATAAAGATAATGAAATACTTTTACCCAAAATAATTGTATCAAAGTATTAATTCTAAAAGTTTCCTTTATAATAATTAAATTGATTTTATTTGAAAAATTGGGAAAACTGACTGAATTGATATTTACTAATGATAATAATAAATATATTTTAAGTGTAGATAGTTGACAATAACTTTGTTTAACACATATTTATTCTTTAAGAATAAGAAATAGATACCTATTGTAATAAGTTATACATACATCTTATTACAATATTCTTTATTATTAAAGAATAAATATGTGTTGAAGAGATTTATTGTGAATTATTTAATTTAAAATATAGTTTTTATTGTTTAAGATAAATAAGTAAATAATATTATTGTAATTTAATATGTAAAAATAATAACAAATATGTTTTAAATAGATAGTTTACAATAACTTTGTTTAACACATATTTATTGTTTAAGAATAAGAAATAGGGTACCCATTGTAATAAGTTAACATATATCTTATTACAATATTCCTTATTCTTAAAGAATAAATGTGCGTTGAAGAGATTTATTGTGAATTATTTAATTTAAAATATAGTTTTTATTGTTTAAGATAAATAATTAAATAATATTATTGTAATTAAATATGTAAAAACAATAATAAATATGTTTTAAATAGATAAGTTTACAATAACTCTATTTAAAACATAATTATTCTTTAAGAATAAAATATTGCAATAAGTTGTTTGCGAAAACATACATCTTATAACAATATTTCTTATACTTTAAGAATAAATATGTTTTAAACAGAGTTCTTGTAAATAAATCAATTTAAATCATAGTTCTCTTATTGTTTAAAATAAATAAATTGTACTTTTAATAATAATTGTGAAATGTAAGTAACACATGTATACAACTTTGAAATAATAATAAATGTTTATTTATACATACCTTGTTTTTTTTTAGTTTTAGGACTGGTGCTGCCATCTGTTGGTGTATTTGTGAACTAAGTTGATATAATTAAATTTAATTGGATTAATTAAAACAAATTGGATTAATTAATTTTATTTTTGACTGATGCTGCCATCTATTGACAAATTTGTGAACTACGTCAATTCCATTGAATTTGAAATTCAAATGAATTTATAATAGTAAACAATTTTGTTTCTTTTACAAACTAAATGATTTTATAATAGTAAACAATTTTGTTTCTTTTACAAACTAAATGATTTTATAATAGTAAACAATTTTGTTTCTTTTACAAACTAAATGATTTTATAATAGTAAACAATTTTGTTTCTTTTACAAACTAAATGATTTTATAATAGTAAACAATTTTGTTTCTTTTACAAACTAAATGATTTTATAATAGTAAACAATTTTGTTTCTTTTACAAACTAAATGATTTTATAATAGTAAACAATTTTGTTTCTTTTACAAACTAAATGATTTTATAATAGTAAACAATTTTGTTTCTTTTACAAACTAAATGATTTTATAATAGTAAACAATTTTGTTTCTTTTACAAACTAAATGATTTTATAATAGTAAACAATTTTGTTTCTTTTACAAACTAAATGATTTTATAATAGTAAACAATTTTGTTTCTTTTACAAACTAAATGATTTTATAATAGTAAACAATTTTGTTTCTTTTACAAACTAAATGATTTTATAATAGTAAACAATTTTGTTTCTTTTACAAACTAAATGATTTTATAATAGTAAACAATTTTGTTTCTTTTACAAACTAAATGATTTTATAATAGTAAACAATTTTGTTTCTTTTACAAACTAAATGATTTTATAATAGTAAACAATTTTGTTTCTTTTACAAACTAAATGATTTTATAATAGTAAACAATTTTGTTTCTTTTACAAACTAAATGATTTTATAATAGTAAACAATTTTGTTTCTTTTACAAACTAAATGATTTTATAATAGTAAACAATTTTGTTTCTTTTACAAACTAAATGATTTTATAATAGTAAACAATTTTGTTTCTTTTACAAACTAAATGATTTTATAATAGTAAACAATTTTGTTTCTTTTACAAACTAAATGATTTTATAATAGTAAACAATTTTGTTTCTTTTACAAACTAAATGATTTTATAATAGTAAACAATTTTGTTTCTTTTACAAACTAAATGATTTTATAATAGTAAACAATTTTGTTTCTTTTACAAACTAAATGATTTTATAATAGTAAACAATTTTGTTTCTTTTACAAACTAAATGATTTTATAATAGTAAACAATTTTGTTTCTTTTACAAACTAAATGATTTTATAATAGTAAACAATTTTGTTTCTTTTACAAACTAAATGATTTTATAATAGTAAACAATTTTGTTTCTTTTACAAACTAAATGATTTTATAATAGTAAACAATTTTGTTTCTTTTACAAACTAAATGATTTTATAATAGTAAACAATTTTGTTTCTTTTACAAACTAAATGATTTTATAATAGTAAACAATTTTGTTTCTTTTACAAACTAAATGATTTTATAATAGTAAACAATTTTGTTTCTTTTACAAACTAAATGATTTTATAATAGTAAACAATTTTGTTTCTTTTACAAACTAAATGATTTTATAATAGTAAACAATTTTGTTTCTTTTACAAACTAAATGATTTTATAATAGTAAACAATTTTGTTTCTTTTACAAACTAAATGATTTTATAATAGTAAACAATTTTGTTTCTTTTACAAACTAAATGATTTTATAATAGTAAACAATTTTGTTTCTTTTACAAACTAAATGATTTTATAATAGTAAACAATTTTGTTTCTTTTACAAACTAAATGATTTTATAATAGTAAACAATTTTGTTTCTTTTACAAACTAAATGATTTTATAATAGTAAACAATTTTGTTTCTTTTACAAACTAAATGATTTTATAATAGTAAACAATTTTGTTTCTTTTACAAACTAAATGATTTTATAATAGTAAACAATTTTGTTTCTTTTACAAACTAAATGATTTTATAATAGTAAACAATTTTGTTTCTTTTACAAACTAAATGATTTTATAATAGTAAACAATTTTGTTTCTTTTACAAACTAAATGATTTTATAATAGTAAACAATTTTGTTTCTTTTACAAACTAAATGATTTTATAATAGTAAACAATTTTGTTTCTTTTACAAACTAAATGATTTTATAATAGTAAACAATTTTGTTTCTTTTACAAACTAAATGATTTTATAATAGTAAACAATTTTGTTTCTTTTACAAACTAAATGATTTTATAATAGTAAACAATTTTGTTTCTTTTACAAACTAAATGATTTTATAATAGTAAACAATTTTGTTTCTTTTACAAACTAAATGATTTTATAATAGTAAACAATTTTGTTTCTTTTACAAACTAAATGATTTTATAATAGTAAACAATTTTGTTTCTTTTACAAACTAAATGATTTTATAATAGTAAACAATTTTGTTTCTTTTACAAACTAAATGATTTTATAATAGTAAACAATTTTGTTTCTTTTACAAACTAAATGATTTTATAATAGTAAACAATTTTGTTTCTTTTACAAACTAAATGATTTTATAATAGTAAACAATTTTGTTTCTTTTACAAACTAAATGATTTTATAATAGTAAACAATTTTGTTTCTTTTACAAACTAAATGATTTTATAATAGTAAACAATTTTGTTTCTTTTACAAACTAAATGATTTTATAATAGTAAACAATTTTGTTTCTTTTACAAACTAAATGATTTTATAATAGTAAACAATTTTGTTTCTTTTACAAACTAAATGATTTTATAATAGTAAACAATTTTGTTTCTTTTACAAACTAAATGATTTTATAATAGTAAACAATTTTGTTTCTTTTACAAACTAAATGATTTTATAATAGTAAACAATTTTGTTTCTTTTACAAACTAAATGATTTTATAATAGTAAACAATTTTGTTTCTTTTACAAACTAAATGATTTTATAATAGTAAACAATTTTGTTTCTTTTACAAACTAAATGATTTTATAATAGTAAACAATTTTGTTTCTTTTACAAACTAAATGATTTTATAATAGTAAACAATTTTGTTTCTTTTACAAACTAAATGATTTTATAATAGTAAACAATTTTGTTTCTTTTACAAACTAAATGATTTTATAATAGTAAACAATTTTGTTTCTTTTACAAACTAAATGATTTTATAATAGTAAACAATTTTGTTTCTTTTACAAACTAAATGATTTTATAATAGTAAACAATTTTGTTTCTTTTACAAACTAAATGATTTTATAATAGTAAACAATTTTGTTTCTTTTACAAACTAAATGATTTTATAATAGTAAACAATTTTGTTTCTTTTACAAACTAAATGATTTTATAATAGTAAACAATTTTGTTTCTTTTACAAACTAAATGATTTTATAATAGTAAACAATTTTGTTTCTTTTACAAACTAAATGATTTTATAATAGTAAACAATTTTGTTTCTTTTACAAACTAAATGATTTTATAATAGTAAACAATTTTGTTTCTTTTACAAACTAAATGATTTTATAATAGTAAACAATTTTGTTTCTTTTACAAACTAAATGATTTTATAATAGTAAACAATTTTGTTTCTTTTACAAACTAAATGATTTTATAATAGTAAACAATTTTGTTTCTTTTACAAACTAAATGATTTTATAATAGTAAACAATTTTGTTTCTTTTACAAACTAAATGATTTTTATAATAGTAAACAATTTTGTTTCTTTTACAAACTAAATGATTTTATAATAGTAAACAATTTTGTTTCTTTTACAAACTAAATGATTTTATAATAGTAAACAATTTTGTTTCTTTTACAAACTAAATGATTTTATAATAGTAAACAATTTTGTTTCTTTTACAAACTAAATAGCAATTGACATATTTGCAATTTACTTAGAATTATTTTTTTATTTTTTATGTGCAATTGACATATTGCAATTTACTTAGAATTATTATTTTATTTTTTATGTGCAATTGACATATTTGCAATTTACTTAGAATTATTTTTTTATTTTTTATGTGCAATTGACATATTTGCAATTTACTTAGAATTATTTTTTATTTTTTATGTGCAATTGACATATTTGCAATTTACTTAGAATTATTTTTTTATTTTTTATGTGCAATTGACATATTTGCAATTTACTTAGAATTATTTTTTTATTTTTTATGTGCAATTGACATATTTGCAATTTACTTAGAATTATTTTTTTATTTTTTATGTGCAATTGACATATTTGCAATTTACTTAGAATTATTTTTTATTTTTTATGTGCAATTGACATATTTGCAATTTACTTAGAATTATTTTTTTATTTTTTATGTGCAATTGACATATTTGCAATTTACTTAGAATTATTTTTTTATTTTTTATGTGCAATTGACATATTTGCAATTTACTTAGAATTATTTTTTTATTTTTTATGTGCAATTGACATATTTGCAATTTACTTAGAATTATTTTTTTATTTTTTATGTGCAATTGACATATTTGCAATTTACTTAGAATTATTTTTTTATTTTTTATGTGCAATTGACATATTTGCAATTTACTTAGAATTATTTTTTTATTTTTTTATGTGCAATTGACATATTTGCAATTTACTTAGAATTATTTTTTTATTTTTTATGTGCAATTGACATATTTGCAATTTACTTAGAATTATTTTTTTATTTTTTATGTGCAATTGACATATTTGCAATTTACTTAGAATTATTTTTTTATTTTTTATGTGCAATTGACATATTTGCAATTTACTTAGAATTATTTTTTTATTTTTTATGTGCAATTGACATATTTGCAATTTACTTAGAATTATTTTTTTATTTTTTATGTGCAATTGACATATTTGCAATTTACTTAGAATTATTTTTTATTTTTTATGTGCAATTGACATATTTGCAATTTACTTAGAATTATTTTTTTATTTTTTATGTGCAATTGACATATTTGCAATTTACTTAGAATTATTTTTTTATTTTTTATGTGCAATTGACATATTTGCAATTTACTTAGAATTATTTTTTTATTTTTTATGTGCAATTGACATATTTGCAATTTACTTAGAATTATTTTTTTATTTTTTATGTGCAATTGACATATTTGCAATTTACTTAGAATTATTTTTTTTATTTTTTATGTGCAATTGACATATTTGCAATTTACTTAGAATTATTTTTTTATTTTTTATGTGCAATTGACATATTTGCAATTTACTTAGAATTATTTTTTTATTTTTTATGTGCAATTGACATATTTGCAATTTACTTAGAATTATTTTTTTATTTTTTATGTGCAATTGACATATTTGCAATTTACTTAGAATTATTTTTTTATTTTTTATGTGCAATTGACATATTTGCAATTTACTTAGAATTATTTTTTTATTTTTTATGTGCAATTGACATATTTGCAATTTACTTAGAATTATTTTTTTATTTTTTATGTGCAATTGACATATTTGCAATTTACTTAGAATTATTTTTTTATTTTTTATGTGCAATTGACATATTTGCAATTTACTTAGAATTATTTTTTTATTTTTTATGTGCAATTGACATATTTGCAATTTACTTAGAATTATTTTTTTATTTTTTATGTGCAATTGACATATTTGCAATTTACTTAGAATTATTTTTTATTTTTTATGTGCAATTGACATATTTGCAATTTACTTAGAATTATTTTTTTATTTTTTATGTGCAATTGACATATTTGCAATTTACTTAGAATTATTTTTTTATTTTTTATGTGCAATTGACATATTTGCAATTTACTTAGAATTATTTTTTTATTTTTTATGTGCAATTGACATATTTGCAATTTACTTAGAATTATTTTTTATTTTTTATGTGCAATTGACATATTTGCAATTTACTTAGAATTATTTTTTTATTTTTTATGTGCAATTGACATATTTGCAATTTACTTAGAATTATTTTTTTATTTTTTATGTGCAATTGACATATTTGCAATTTACTTAGAATTATTTTTTTATTTTTTATGTGCAATTGACATATTTGCAATTTACTTAGAATTATTTTTTTATTTTTTATGTGCAATTGACATATTTGCAATTTACTTAGAATTATTTTTTTATTTTTTATGTGCAATTGACATATTTGCAATTTACTTAGAATTATTTTTTTATTTTTTATGTGCAATTGACATATTTGCAATTTACTTAGAATTATTTTTTTATTTTTTATGTGCAATTGACATATTTGCAATTTACTTAGAATTATTTTTTTATTTTTTATGTGCAATTGACATATTTGCAATTTACTTAGAATTATTTTTTTATTTTTTATGTGCAATTGACATATTTGCAATTTACTTAGAATTATTTTTTTATTTTTTATGTGCAATTGACATATTTGCAATTTACTTAGAATTATTTTTTTATTTTTTATGTGCAATTGACATATTTGCAATTTACTTAGAATTATTTTTTATTTTTTATGTGCAATTGACATATTTGCAATTTACTTAGAATTATTTTTTTATTTTTTATGTGCAATTGACATATTTGCAATTTACTTAGAATTATTTTTTTATTTTTTATGTGCAATTGACATATTTGCAATTTACTTAGAATTATTTTTTTATTTTTTATGTGCAATTGACATATTTGCAATTTACTTAGAATTATTTTTTTATTTTTTATGTGCAATTGACATATTTGCAATTTACTTAGAATTATTTTTTTATTTTTTATGTGCAATTGACATATTTGC